>MU089300.1:139502-754927 GCA_014839905.1 Aphanoascus verrucosus | reverse complement strand
CGAACTTCACAGCCTTTTTCCGAAAGGCTCCGTAGTCTCCAGTGAAGCTCTTGGGTTTTCGAAGGGTGGTCAGGAACTGTGCAATCGTTTCCGATTCGTCCGAATAAGAGTCGTCAAGGATCCTAGGAGGTTCCGGGTCGTCGTCGCTCAGCCTAGTAGTTCCTACGCGTGCGTACAGGCAGCCGTGTTGAGTTTCGACGAAGTCGGCGACGTCTTGCCTCTCCGTGTCTTCTTCGTCGTCTTCTGCTTTTGGGCGTCGTGATAAGGCGTCGGCGGCGGTATGCTTAGTTCCCGATATGTGTTTGACGTCGAAATCAAAGAGTCGTATCCATGCAAACCAATTAGTGACGAGGGCGCCTGGGAGGTCAGTGGCGGAACGGTTGAGCTGTGCTACTAACGTTCGGGCATCGACTTCGAGGGTAAAGTGTACCCCGTACACCCAATGGCGAAACTTCTTCAGCGCTTTTAGAACCGCGCGGCATTCTCGCTTGCCCGCGTCGTATTTTCGTTCTGCGTCCGACCAGACCGCCGAATCGTACCGGGCGGGGTGTCGAGTGCCTCGTTGAACTTGCATAAGAACGGCCCCCCATCCATGAAGACTGGCACCCACTGCGATGATTATCATTAGTGGTTCGAGGACGTAGTCGAGGGGGAGCACTGTCGGAAATGAGCTGAGTTTCTCCTTGAGCGTGTTAAATGCTTCTTCTTCGTCTTCGCCCCAGTACCATTTGACTTTCGCCCTCAGTAGTCGATAGAGGGGTTCCGCGATCCATCCATAGTGTTCGACGCCCTCCGCAACGTCGAGGTGATGCAGCAGCTGCTTCTCTCCGACGCTGGTCAGGCCGTTCGAACCCTTGTTGTAAAGTAGCTGCCTCATGTCGAGAAATGCCTTCTGCATCATTAGTAGGCCTTCGGGTTTCGAATTCTGGCTGCTGCCAGGAGTGTCTGCATTGCCCAGGGGGCTGGCGTTTGGCCTCGAACCCTCCATAACCGCGCGAAAAGCGTGACTTACGAAAGGAAAGAGCGCCTAAAGCTCTAATTGAGCTTCGAAATGCGGAATTCGCGTGGTTTTGGTAGTAAAAAGACGATTTTGGATAAAAATCTTAGCTAATTCTTCCCCGTCTCTCCACGAGGTGTCATGGCCGTTATGTTTCCTGCTCCTCAAATGCCCCTTCCCTAGGGTGGTTTATACGGAAATTCTGTCCCTAGCGATTGCTTACAGACATTTAGCGTATCAAACCAGCATCTGGGCACCCATAGAGCCTGAAAAAAAAGGAAAGATTGCTGGCGTGTCATTCTGTCAGAGCAGCTTCGCTTCGTAGAAGAAGTCAGGGAAGTGGAGGTAATTCCTTCTCGAGACATCTCTTATTTCGAAGCCAGGAAATACTGATAATGACAGTCGATTTGATGAGCGGAATAATCATTTCTTCTGCGTATCGCTTGCTAACTGTAGAGGGTAACTGTCCGGATTGATAGGGAGCGACAAAATGGCTAAGAGCTCCAGCGAGGGTCTAATTTCAACGAAAACGTAGGCCTTTCCCCGAATGGTATCTGGTTGTCGCAGCACGTTTGGCGCTTCTAGTAAGATATGTACTGTACACGGCCATGATTTGCTAGTCTAAACCGACACTGAATACGGAGTAATAGGTCACGAAAACCAACAGATAGCTACATACGTGAGGAAAAGTATAAATAAAGCTGTAGATTTTCCAATGTCAAGGAGCTGCACTGAGTGAGACATCGGTAATTGATCACCTCGATAATTGATAGGACAGGGCGCATCTTATCGCTGTCTCTCGTTGGGCCGGCCGTCAAATGCACCAACGATGCAACGCCAAAACTTGGCACGCTAGCCTGAATTCACGTTTCTCTCAGACTGTCTGGCTTTTTGTGATTTTTGGTTAGCGCCGTTCTTGACCGCTTGGAAAGAAAAGACGAAAGGATCTTTCACGCTTTCACCTCCACACGAGATTCGTTCAGCGAAATCGCCGAAATGACACTCTCTGATCAACTTAGACAGCTCGCAAATAAGATAAATCAGTTGGATGGAGCTAAACTGATTGATAATGTTGAGGTGAGTTTTGAGACAGTTATCATGAACCTGACTGACGAGTGCTAGCTCAAATACAGTTTCTGGGAGGTTTGGGATGAAATTCCTAATAAGTGGAAGAATATGGCAAAAGTCACGAATGGAAACAAAGTGAATTCCTCACTGCGAAAGCGGGGACTTTCTGGTCTCGAGCAACCAGTCAAGGAAATCGTATGGGGATGGGGCAGAAAACCGGAAACCTTTACATCATCTATCGCGAGAATTCTTCCAAATGAGGTGGAGACGGCTCCATTGGATCCTATCATCAACCTAGCAGCAGAAGCTCCTGTCAGTGCTATTGTTAAAGAGATTCAATGGAGGATCGCGATGATTATCATGTCACGTATCTAGACACACTTTGGCTGCAAAGCCGACTGTGCGGAAATCCTGCTGAATCAGAAACTTATATCAGCAAACAATCGTGACATTTGCCAGCGGCACTTCCCAAACTGGCGAAGAATCGGGGGCATATACCACCATATAGCAAGTTCTATATCCAACAAAGGGTACGGCGCCATCCTTTTTCTGCCGGACATTGGTCGTTCCTCGTAGGTTGATCCCCTAAAGCAGGGTATTCTTTGGACTTACAATGATACAGGTGGGAGGCAAAATTCAAACCTTATGCAGATGAGTCTGCTATCACGCTACGTCTTTTGAAGCCTCTTCGAGAGAAGGCAGAGGTCGAGTGGGACGGATTGTCTGCCCACGCTGTCGTGGATTCGGTTATTGCCTATGTTTTCGAGAATGTTGGAAAACATTCGGTGATTATTCCTTGGTCCATAAAGGATAACACGGAAGCGCCGACAAGAAAGAGAAAACGAGCACCAACTGTGTCTCGTACTTCGTGACAACCGTACTGGAAACATGGAGCGCTGTTTAGGGACAATTGGCATGCTTGACTGCCCTATCTCATTCCACAGAGTGTGGGTTCCGTATGTTTAGTCAGATCTTCAGAGACAACCCGCAGGGTAAAGCTCACTTTTCCTTATCGTCTTTGACGCCTTGTGATTTCATCGCAACAAAGGTCTGGGGAGAAACTCACCATGCGACAAATTCTGTGCTCAAGCAGCCTGACGCCGGAGCAAGGCTTTTCGTAGGAGTCTCCGGGTGCGAATGCATACAGTGTAGGCGGATGGTCTCTGTAGCCTTGATGTTTGATCCGTTGGTTTGATAACTCGGACTCAGGCCCGGCAATGGGCCGGGAACAAAGCTCATCCTGTTGGCAGCGACCCAATGCGAGGCACATTCGCCGGGGCCCAAGCCGGCCTCGAATGGTACACCAGCCATAAGGCAGCGAGATATGCAAGGCTGGCTGATCAAGCTTAAATTCGCCGTAGCCGCTCGATAAGGCTTAAGCAGGCGGTGAGATAAAATTTTAGAATGCGGTCGACACCTTGGGCGAAAGGTCTTCTATATACCTCCATCGCGTCCTCTAACCCGTAGGAATGAAAGCGAGTGTTAGGGGCTTGATATTGGAGCAGAGCCACCCAAAACATTCAGACATGCAACAGTGGTGTGTGCAGCTGTTACAGTCGAGAGATTGTGGTAGTTCAAGTGGCACATTGTTCACATCGAGTCGGAGAATGGGTATGGCTCCAATCTAGGATCACGGGACGGACACGAGAGGCGACGACGTAGCTACGGTATTGTATTTTGGGAGAAGGGCCTGTGGGCAGTACTCTCAAGTGAGTCAGCTCCTGTTCTGCTGGGGTGAGCAGCTTCAAACTCACTTCCAGCAAAACACAGAGCAACTTATGCAATGAAAGTTACAACATGCAGAACCGACCCGAGATGGATAATCCAGTTGATGAGTGGCGCAGGACGTGGCAATCCACACGGCACTGCAAGATTGGGCGGCTTGGTAGGTGGGACTCTTCGGATGGACCCATCGCCGGAGCGGCCCGCGACCGCTTGGACCTTGGAGCTTTTTAGAGGAGGGGGCATTGTGATGGAGAGATGATTCAGCCAATAATTGAGAAGTGCAGGCAAGTGGCTAATCGGCTGACGCGGGCATTAGACAGGCGGGAGGCTCACATGGCAAAACAGATTCAACTTTGCAAAAAACAGCTGATTTTTTGCAGATTCTAGGAGCTGCGGTGAGATGATCATGCGCCTCTCCTCGGCGATCAAGCTGTTGCAAGGGACCCTGGCCGGGCCTCGCAGCGTACTACTGTACGTGCTTCCAACGAACTGGCTTCGGACACGCCGCCTCGGCGTTAGGAGTTCTATGTTGTTTAGCTTCCTAACAACATGTAAGGGTGATTTCTTAGAGCCGGGCCCTGCAGGCTCGACGTCGTGATTTTGAGGTTAAGGCCCGGGCCTCGCAGCGTACTACTGTACGTGCTTCCAACGAACTGGCTTCGGACACGCCGCCTCGGCGTTGGGAGTTCTATGTTGTTTAGCTTCCTAACAACATGTAAGGGTGATTTCTTAGACCAACAAAAGACAGGGGGTATGAGGCCAACCAACGGCTAGATATCAATGCCAACCAACGGTTAGTTATCAATAAAAGTGCCTCCAATTCTTCTACACATGGAGTTGAGATAATATCACCACATCCTATAATGGAACGAAGGAGGTATAAAGATGGCTATCTTTCCGCCCTTTTCTTCGATGAACCATCAACCTTCATAGCTATCCCATTGCGCTGATAGTTAACAAGAAGAGAACCGATCTTGAACCATCGAGCTTCGTGCAGTATGTTCCTGCTCCTCGATCAATGTTCCTGTCCTAACCATCCGTTATAGCAGTTTTCGATTCTACGAAACCAACTTCTGCTCTAACCCAGCATCCAACTCAATCAATATGGTACGATCACTCAGCTACATCACCATAGCAACTCACTACTAGGTCCTAACCACTCCCCTCCACAGAAACTCTCCACCATCTTCACCAGCACCCTTCTGGTCCTCGCCGCCCCAGCCGAATCCCAGGGCCTACGGTGGTCATGCAGCGAAGAATCCAGCCCCGGCCACCCTGCCCTGCACCAGATCCACAAAGACTTTAACAAACTATTTGGCCGGAGTCGTCTCACCATGGCCGCCCGCCAATGCTACATTGGTGTGTGCAGAGGCCTCGTGTTCGGGTTGTGCAATCACTCAGGTCAAACGAGAACCGAGACTTCGGGCGATCGCGATAGGGCCGTGGATGTACCTCCGGGGGGGTCTGCGTGCATACTTAAAACGGATCTACGCTACCCATATTTGGATTATCTATTCGGGAGAGAGTACGAAATTTTACCTGATCATCCTGGGAATCTTGCCATTAGGCGGTGCTAAATAGGGGCAGTTGAGTGGCGAGGGACAACTATCGTTAGGTGACTTGAAATAGTTAGTGCAGTTGTGATGCTACAAAGCCTCAATCATTATGTACTGTAGCTAGCGACACCGCAATGAACTATATTCGATGGAGACCTGCAGAGATACTGAGCACAAAGGGCAAGGGGGAGGTATAGTTCACAACCAGAAAGCGACCAGCAACGTATGTACTCCGTAGAACTGTGGAAGTACTGTACTGTATATACAAGTACATAACCAGCTAGCGAGGGTCGAAGGGTGAAGGTTCCGTGACGCGTCAGTTTGACGTGGAAAGCTAAATTAGGGTCTGGCAACCACTAAGTTACGGGCCTCACTACGGGTAGGACTACGTGTTCTACATAGGCGGGTGTTCCAGGCGCAGACCAGCCCACACTCCCCATAAAGCCCCCCCATAAAGCCCCGGAGTTACTGGAATGTACAGTGTGATCCATGTTACGCCTTTACTGATACGACTACGGAGTAGTGAGTGCATCTGTTAAGGTGTTGTATTCAAATTTCGGTGCAGATTGGTCTTTAGGCCGTAAAATCCATGTCTTAATAGTTTTTACATCCAGTATCCCCGTATCAGCTATATGGAAGCGGAGGTCCGCCACGTCCTAATCTGAACTGACCCACAGCGGGTGACAAAACTATTTGCACTTTTTGAGTGATGCTGGGCATCACCGCACCAAAAGAACGCCTCAATTCGGCGCCAAGCAATTGAATAGGTGCAAATAATGATGTCACCTGCCGTGACTGGTGAAACTCGCTTATGTAAGAACATACAGTACATCTTGACGCCTGCAACACCTGGCACACCTGCAACGCCTGCACACCTGCAACGCCTGCAACACCTGCAACACCTGCAACACCTGCAACGCCTGCAACGCCCGCAACGCCTATACTTGCAACGATCTATCGGATTAATGCGGCGGAGCCTTACATACATACCGTGAAGCCGAAATGTACTTCACCGACTTGATCACTTTTGTATCAGTTTACCAGATTTCGTGTGAAGCTTGTTTATGTCTGTAATGTTTGTTTCAAGGGTCCCCAAAAATCGCTTCCTTCGCATTGCGATACTGATTAAGTGAGTGACCAAGTGCCTATATAAGCCCGTACATTGTTTGGAAGCGAGGATCATACGAGGCTTGAAAGCTGCGAACTATTCGTCCTATTCGACGGCTTCTAGAATAATGAGTTCAGACCCGTCTGTTCACATGTGACAAAATAGGCGGACAAACTTTTGGGCCTCATGCTTTGGCAGAAACCACTCTCTTGATTGGTACAAAGTCAATTTCTAGAAGACTTACTCTGATCCCAAGTCACGTCGTTTCCTTTGAGGACAGCTTAGACTGCGTGGCCTGGCAGTGGTGCTGGGACGACAGGCCTAGTCTTGATAGTATACTGGCCACGAAGGCACAAGTGAGGCATTTTATTCCAATACGAGAGAGCAATGACCATGCATTATAGGCGCAAGTATTCAAGCCTGGATTTTCTCTTGTAGAAATAGCCCACACCAGCAGATCTACATGCCATTTGTTGCTTGCAAGCGGGAAAAATTTCCAAAGTCGTCGCAGATCTTGGCCCCGTCGGTTTTATGTTCTTTGCCCTGCTTCTTTTCCTGTTCTCGCTCCGCTAGCTCTGCACTGTGTCTTTTCTACGGAATCGTGCGGTTTCGGTAAATAGGCCTGTGCCCTGGTTGCAGTCTTCAAGCAACCGGCCAAAGTCAGTCAAGACAAACTTCTCCTGCTGTTCATCAAACGCAATCCAGGCATCGAGCTGATCACAGGGACATTAGTATTCTATCAGCATCTATTCTCAGCTCTTCACACTCACAACTGCAGGGCGATGTCCAAGCCATAGGCAACGCTCAGTCCTTAGCGCAATATCGCTGGGAGAGTCCGACGCCCGCTGATCATCGTCACCTAGACGAGAGTCGTCAAAGAACTTAGAAGGGTAGTAAAGCCGACTCCAAGTCTGCCCACGGATTGAAAAGTCCTCTGGGAGGTGCTGTCGCTCTTCACTTTCGGACAAGGGGAATATCTCGCTTTTCAAGCGAGTTCCATGCAACCCTTGAGTACTAAGAGTATTGAGGAAGGTAACCAGACCCTGCCACGGTATTTCTGACTGGATGTAGACCATGGCCTCAGAAACTTGGGCTAAAGAGAAGATGAACGCCAAAGAGACGTGTACATGCGGCAGAACATTTTTATCGCCAATGTGCTTGAGAACAAATGCAAGAATACGGAATGTAAAACACGTAGAATAGGAGACGACTTCGGAGGAATTTTGGAAAGTAGAGAGGTCGCCGGAGACGGGGTGTAAGCATAATCGAGCAGCGGCGGCAGCACCTGTGGTGGTGATAGTGGAATTCGAGTCCAACGACTTGTAATACCCTTTGACATCTGAGAGGATAATACCTCCAGATTGCGGATCGGTGGCAGTTCGAAACAGCTTCATAAATAAAGAATCGTCACCGCCATACTCCAAAAGAGAGGCGAAATTCGCGGAGGCAATATAAACCCCTTGTTCTCTCCAATTAGATTCAACGCGGCCGATCTGGGTCCCTAAATAAGACATGTATTCCAGCCCATACTCAAGAAAGGAGAGTATCGACCGTTTGCCAAAAAGGGTTCCATGAGTTTTAACAAAGGATAACATTACAGGGGAATGGTGAGACTGCATGGGCTCCTTTGGGTCCAAAAGGGGATTGAAGAGTAAAAGCATTGACTCTCTGGTGTTTGGAAATGGCTGAACGCAAACCAGTGACTTGAAATGGGAAGAACAGCTGGAGGAGGATGTTTGGCCGGGCAAGCACAGCAAGGTGGTGTAGTAGGGAAGTGCGTGATCCCTTATCCTTCGGGGGCTAGTACACAACGGGCCGAAGCCACGGAGCGATACTCCTTTTTTTTTCCTTTCTTCGATAAGCGCTACCCCCTTTCGAGAAGGATATATGAGGAGCGGCGAGGGCCCTCACTCTTCGAAAAAGGCATCAATTATTTCGCATACGCTTTCGACGGGCTTTCGAGGGACGGAAATACGGGACTACGGGCGTTACGGGTTATCGTTGATTATACACTTTCGTTGTTTTCTTTCGCTTGTACATTACACATGAGAAATATAAGAAAAGCACAGGATATTTGCAGTTCCTAGTCACTTGTTGCCGTACTGACATCGCATATGCGGTTAATTATCTATCTCGATTCAATAGCAGATCCAATAAGGAATGTTGGGCCGCGTTGAAGCACCTCCTTCGATATTTGAAAGGCACGAAGAAGAAAGGAATCATCTACAAGAAAGGTGCGCAGATTCCACCGGAAGTCCTGGAAGCTCAAGCGTTGCAGGCTGCTCGAGCAGACCCCAACAATTCCAGCGATTCAACCAACAATTATGACCCCCTACGACCCGTGGCGTGGTCAGATTCAGATTGGGCGGGCGCAGACTCTGCGTACAAATCGACGAGCGGATACGTTATTATGATGAACGGGTCTCCAGTTTCATGGAGATCTCAACGTCAAACCAGTGTTTCCAAATCGAGTACGGAGGCAGAGTATATCGCGGCTAGCGAGGCGGCATGCGAGCTTGTTTGGCTGAATGACCTGTTGATAGATGCAGGCATGATTAGTGAGGGTTCTGCGGAACTGAGATCGAAACTGAACGTTGACAACAAGGGTGCAATTGATCTTTCGAAAACTGAAGCACTCACTAGAAGATCGCGCCATATCGAAATCCAATACCATTTGCTAAGGGACTGGATTGACAAGGATGAAATCGCGATTGAACATGTTTCCACGTCCGCTAATATAGCAGACCGCCTGACCAAACCCCTACCGATCGAACCCTTCGAGAGTTTTCGTGATGCGGTAGGGATTTCAACATGCTAGGATTCCAACGTCGCGTTGGAAGGACGGAAAATCGGCACTAAGCCGAAAGAGTAAATAAATCTGGATTTGAAGATTCTGTTTTGTATTGCAGATTTGGAGGATTCAGGCCCAAGAGAGCTATTTGGGGAGCTACGCGTTGTTTGCGTTGAGGGTTCGCCGCATGAGGGGGTGTCACGTAATACGGCTCCCCCGGCACGTGACCCACACACTATTTGTATTGTAGCTAGATCCCTCCTATAGCGAATCTAACAACAACTACGTCCTCTATCATTTTGAGCCACTGTATACTATAGTCTGCCGTACTACCGTCAGTTCTTGCTGGCTGATCTCAAGGTTCTCGGGCCGAACGATCTCGGGCCATCAACGCCTAGAATTTGGGTGGAAGTGAAGCTTGAATACACCACCATCTATCACCACACAACTCGTCCACCTTCATGATGCAGGACAAGCTCGCAACAAATCTTTTGCAGGTAGTGGAATGTTATTTATGTTTCAAGGAAGACAACCCTAAAAGTACATCCGTAATGCTGCTATGTATCACCCCATGTCTCCATGAAAACACCCCCCAAACCCCAGCGCACCCCATTTCCATAACATGATTCTCAGCAACGATGATAAAACGAAAAAAAAGAGAAAAGGTAAGCTGCTCATAGAACCTAGAAATGCTCAGAACGACCGCGCAGAGCCTCAAAAACACCATGGCACCCCGTTCGCCGCCGTATCCTGTAAATGCAAGAAACGCCATCCAGACTTGTCCGCAATACCCAGAAACGGGCAAAGGAAAAAAAGAGAAAAGAAGCCGCTACTTCGTAACGGGTTTGACGTGTCTCAAGAACGAATGATATGACTGTAATGGCCGGGTACACGTTGCTGGCATTTCTCACAGTCTGCACGGAAACCCATGGCGATGGTCAGCTTCTGTGGTCGCTGATTGTTTGTTTGGCGCGCAACTGCGTTTGATGCAGGCCTGGTTGCTGGTATGTTGGTGGTCGTGTTTAAGGTTCCATTATGGGCTGGATTATTGCCAAATGGCGAACCTGGACCCTGCTGGTGGTGAACATTGGGAGTATAAGATGAAGAAGACGAAGAAGAAGGAAAGGCGTGTCCAGCTGGTGGTCCATGAGCAAATCCAGATGGCGGTGATTCGTTCTGCACGGGAGTAACTGAGATACGAATTCCAGCGGGGGTATACACTCCAGTATACTGCTGTGGTTCATTTGGATACTGCTTCGAACGTTCCTCTAGGCCCACCCTGTTCAACTGCGTCTCATCCTCACTGATTGGACTTGGAAGTCTTCTGCGTCGCCACCAACCCGCATCAGTATCTGGCTGAGCTGGACGCGATGCCTGCGAAAATTGAGATTGTTCTGCTGGTGACGTAGCATCTCTCATCATCGTGTCCGTGTTCATATGAGATGTGAAATGACTAAATATGGGAGTTGCCGTTCGCCCACCACTCACATTCAAAGAATGATTGAGCAGCATCGACGGGATGGGAGATTCCAGACTAGTTTCCGGTCTGAGTGGTCCCGACCCAGCAGACCACAGCGGTTGCATTGTTGCGGATCTGGGCTGTGAATCCATCATCTCACAGTCGGAATCGGGTTCGGCGTATGGCGTTCGCATGGCGCTAAAAGCGTGGGAGCGAGTGTCAATTTGCTGGGTCTGTGAGAGGTGTTGGCCAGCGTCGTGCATCGTATCATCGTCAGATGATTCGGTGGGGGTGAGGGTCGAAGAGACGGGGAGGGACGGTGCGGGACGGTTGCGAAGAACCGGTTTGATATGTTTTAAAACGGGCGAGGTGCGAAGCGGAAGAGGACGAGGTTTCTATTTAGGAATAGTCAGCTCTTGTTCTGGCTCTGAGAAACAGTAACAAAAGTCTCCAGCCGAGTGAACGCGTACCTTTTTCTGCTGGATGGCGGGCTCGTGTGGCTCTTCATTTTCATCTTGCCTCTGCCGTTTGGCAGAGGGGTTAAACATGGTTTCTCCAGAGTTGTTGAGGGTCCGGACGCGTCTTCCCCAGACTGATGCCGAGAATGAGAGAGCAGTTCGTCCCAACTGGGAGGATGAGAGTTATGTTTTGGACACGACTTGTTTACTGAACATCAGAGCTTCCGCAGCAAAAGAGAATCTCAGAATAGAAATGAGTGACGGAAGAAAGGGAAGTGATGAAGAAAGCCTGACGCCGCAGACCAAGAGTCAAAGTGTTTCAGAAGACATGTTGCGTGCGGAGAGATCTCGGGCAGGTCACGAGAATGAGGGCTAGAACCACTGGGCCATGGACTGAAGAGGCAGCCTGGAGAAAGCTGTCTGTGGCAGAGAACGAGCAGTCATCCTCGTAGGATCCGATTAATTGATGAAGGGGTTTGTGGTGTGAGTTTGGAAATTGTTACAGATGGGCACGGGACAGCAATGGGCGTCGGCTGCAGGGGCTGGATGTGTTCTTGGGGAGCACCACAAAGCTTAGTTTGCTAGCCCTGAACGCTGCTGTCTCAGAAGAACACTGCGATGAACCAGATTCCCTTGAATAAATACATTGTATTATTTGGCTAGACGGTGATAATGTTTGCTGCAGAAGTTCAATGACAATGTCTCTATATCATAGCTTGACACATGCTTTCTGCCTCCTGCTCGCGGTGATAATATAGATCGATATAAAAGCCCTCTCCGCCCCCGCTGTAGGCACCGATCATGGTGTGGCAGCTGTGGTTCCACGAACAACCCAGCAGAACCCAGCAGCGCCGGACAATAATCCAAACCCGTGGAATTCTGGCCCAGCTTCACGACCTCGTGGCTCGTCTCTCCCTCGGCTTCGCCTTGGCTTGGTGGGTAGAACCGTCCGTCCACGAGTTTGTGGCCGGTGCCAATACTGAACGGCATTATGGCATTCCAGCCAGTCAGTCGAGTTCTCGTCTTTCTTCATCTGCTTTGTTGCCGAGCTTGTGTACCCAGGGCCCAAAAATATCACAGGGTGAGCTCCGATGACGATGAATTCATGACTGCAATGGGAAAAAGCACCGACATTCCAGACTAGGAGATGCAAGACTTATAGAGGCCATGTCTCACCCATCACCCAAGTCACATTAGCAGTCCGACATCCAAACTCGCCCGCTGTCCTGATCGTCGAAACTTTTTTGATGCGGAAGATGCCAACAAGTTGTGATACGAAAAAAGGCCGTCACGTGAAGATAACTAACATAAAGAACCGCGACGCTAGCAAACTTAATTAACTCGAATCTTCAGCTCGAGACTGAAGTCAAGTCAAGCTGCCATTTCGACCAACTTCATCCGCCCTCGTTTTCTATCCTCTGCTTTTCTATCTACAGACGAAGGAACAGTCAGTTCACATCCTGTGGCTGGTTAAGCAGCTTGATTGTGCGAGTCCATCGCTTCTTTGCTGTTATTCTTTGCTTTCGGATCCCACTCTATTCCCCGCATTTGGTTTGTGCGCAGAGGCGTTTTCGCAAAAAAAATCACAATGCCTTTAGTTAAATCAACCCCGGAGGTGAACGAAGACAGCAGAAGTAAGAAAGTCTCCATTGCTCTGCATACAGCTAAAAGGCTAACTCGACCAGTCTTGGGCTACGATCCCTTGCTGTCGCCTCAGTTCCTTCAGAATGAAGTCCGAGCAGTGAGTCACACGGGAGAGAAAGCAATATCTCAACCATCAAACCGCTGATCTGTCTCCCCTAGCCTACTCATGCCATAGAAACAGTGCGCTCCGGTCGTGAGCAAGCCATCGAAGTCATTCAACAGCGCGATGACCGTCTCCTTGTCGTGGTTGGCCCTTGTTCCATCCACGATCCAGACACCGCTCTTGAATATGCAAGACGTCTCAAGGCCCTTTCAGATAAGCTCAAGAATGATCTATGCATTATCATGCGAGCATATCTTGAAAAGCCCCGTACCACAGTTGGCTGGAAGGGACTCATCAACGACCCCGACATTGACGGCTCCTTCAACATCAACAAAGGCCTCCGTATCTCGCGAAAGCTGTACTCCGACCTGAACGGCATGGGCATCCCCATCGCCAGTGAGATGCTCGACACCATCTCCCCACAATTCCTCGCAGATTTAATCGCATTAGGTGCCATTGGCGCCCGTACCACCGAATCACAACTGCACCGTGAGCTCGCCTCCGGTCTCAGTTTCCCCATCGGATACAAGAACGGAACAGATGGCAATCTAGGGATTGCTATCGACGCCATTGGTGCGGCCGCCCACCCACATCACTTCCTTGGTGTAACCAAGCAAGGGCTGGCAGCCATCACCAAGACGAGCGGCAACGAGCACGGGTTCGTGATCCTTCGTGGCGGAAACAAGGGCACAAACTATGATCCAGAGAGCATCGCGGCTGCTCGACAAGAGCTTCGAAAGAAGGGCCAACGCGAGATCGTAATGGTGGATTGCTCTCACGGTAATTCCAAGAAGAACCATCTCAACCAGCCCATCGTGGCCAAATCTGTTGCGGACCAGCTGCGCAAGGGTGAATATGCGATCATTGGCGTTATGATCGAGTCGAATATGTACGAGGGTACACAAAAGGTTCCTCCGGAGGGCCCGTCGGGCCTGGCCAAGGGCGTCAGCATCACTGATGCGTGTATCAACTGGGAGATGACCGTCGATGTTCTGGAGGATCTCGCCGATGCCGTTCGTGCCCGCAGGAATCTTCGCGGTTCCAAACCCAATGGAGTCAACGGCACTTCCTGAAAAGGACGATTGAACGACGAAAACATATAAACGGATAGGAATGTTTTCCGTTTTCATTTAATTTTGCATTCACCCCCTCCTTTTCTGGTCGCATTGGACTCAGATTCACTTTTTCCTCTTTTCCTCTTTTCCTCTTTCCCTTTTTTATTCCATTCTGCTGTCGTAAAAGTCAAGTACCCCCCAATCGCAAGTACCCCCCAATCGCAAGCACATCTCACCTTCAGGGAATTCTCACTCACGTTTCTCTTTCTTTCGGGTGTTTTCCAGTTTTTGCATGTTTTGTTTCTGTGTTATGCCAATTGGGCATTTTTGCGATGCGTCTTAGAGATTTAATGTTATGATGATAGATAGAGCTTGAAGGACATAGAAATAGATGGCTCTCTGCTCTGATGGAACATCTCCGTACATTCCTGTTCTTGGAACGGTCTTCCAGTTCATTCTCGCTGTCGTCTAAGGAAAGCAATCGTCATCGTACAGCCTTACTGAAGACTTCCTGATGATTCATCTCGCTCTTTCAAACATCCGTCCGGGAAGAGCGCAGAGTAGACAACACCCACGTAGTTTCCAGGCAATTCCAGAAAGGAGGTATCAATATAACGGCAAACAGCAAAACCATCAAGCAAAAGCGAGAGAAAGAAAAAAGGTACCAAGGAGAATTGCCGGGAATCGCGTTTTATATGAGACTTCACGATTCGAAAAAATCTATGACGGGGATCGACCAAATAGCCGATGGGTCTCCACTTTGTGCCGCGCATAACCCGCGCCAGGTCGGCTATTGCAGTTCAGTAGCAATTCGGCTTCAATGGTTGTTTGATGTTGAGGTGATATGATATTCTAGTTTCATGATGATGATTATATTGTTTGTATATTGGTGAGTTCTATGGAGGGTACGGTATTGACGGTTGGCTTGGAGGCTTGTCGATTCAAAACCCGCGGGATGGTGCGAGAGTAGCTCTGGTTTGACTGGGGTGAATACGGAGCAATATATGGATGACTGGCACGAATATGAGATGGTAGTTGATCACATCATTGATAGTTCCCTCAGGGATTATTCATTCCTCGGGTTAAGGTGCAGAACATGTTTGACAATCTCTACTTGTGCAATACGATGCTCCTGCCCTGGACCCTTGTGCGTGGGACATCGGGCCATGCAAAAGGACGGAATACCCGGACTTCGAAAGTCTTTGACCACCTAACCGATGTCAGATATGTACCATGTACCATATATCTAATCCACTCCCGTGGAGAAACACAAGCACGTTTCTCAATGCCCCATGGCGGCCATGCATGCAGACCACAAGCTTCACATTGCGCTTGGCTGCATCTTCCCGGTGATACTCGCAGGGAGACAACACCCTTGGTAGCCGCGGCTTAGTGCTCCGGCCCAATATCATGATAGTTCTGCATGCCTTGCGGGTGATAGCGGGAGCAGACGACAGGATATTATGGGCGTGGGGGAGAAAAGATGCACAGTCGCTTGCTGGACAGTACTATATCGTACCGCTCCGTGAGCTACTGCTGGTCATGAATATGTCGTATCCAATTTGCAAGCGCTGGTACGAGTTTCTCTAAAGATCCCATCGTTTTAAGCATGTCCAATGCTCAACCTTTTAGGTGCTTGTCTAGGAAGGTGGGCTAATTGGTAACCCCCTACTCCTTGCAAAGATCCTCTAGAAGATCAAACATTCGCTCTTGAAATTGCCGTAGCTCCTCAGCCGTCAAAGTCTCCTCTTTGCTCATGCGGGCCGGGGATGACCCTAAACCAGGCCTGTTCTCCTGTTTCGCCGTCTGCGGCGCAACGAGGTCATGTCTGATCGCGAAGAAGGGTATACCCAACCCCCGTAGTTCTGCGTCCAATGCTCTGGACATGTCCGACATTGCCTTGTACACCTTTTTATCGTAGTTCTGGATCTCCGTTGCGTGGTCTTCTGGGGTCTAGTACGACGTCAGTTCAGAATATCAACTCTCAGACGCTCACTTTGGGGGTAATCTCGATGTTTCGATCCGCTGTGTGTGAACGCACCGTCATCTCGGGGCCTGTTGTGATCGCACCGCCAATTGACCGCCTATAGTCATCAGAAGCACGTAAATCAGCAAATACGCCCCTTAAATGCTCTATTAAGTGTATATCCCAACATACAAAACCTCATCCAGCTTCTGCTGCTTCTCCACCCTGCTCGTTTGCTTGTTGATCAATGCCTCCCGCGCCTCCCACCATTTCCGCTCATGCTCATGCTGACTCCGGATCAGCCGTCGAATTTTGGATTGTAACGCTTCGTTCTGCGCAACGGTCTTCATGACGAATCTCAATGCTGCTGGCCATGCTGTGATTGTGCCTGGGTCCGGCAGGGTGGTATCGCGGGACGCAGGGAGGGTGTGCGGGGGGCGCTGTGAGTGTTGTTGTGATGGCTGTATTTGAGATTGAGTATGTGCTGTGCTAGGTCCGTCAAAGGACTGTAGCGGAGAGAAATGAAGGGGATCGTAGTCATCGTCCCTTGAGCTTTGGTCTTGCGACTGAGAAGGCTCAGGGCCGGGTGGAACGAAGGATGAGAGCGTTTTCAGGACGCTTGCGAGGTCTGGAGCTGGAGTTCTTGGATCCATGAGTAGTTCTATGCCAGCACTCAAGAGTTGCAAAATGAAGATTGGTTTCTTGTCGTTTATAGCTAGAAATATTCCGTTCTCTACAATTCTATCAAGCTCGATGTCAGGTCTGCAGCTCGAGGTTCCGGCACCGAGGAAGCTATGGTTACATAAGCCGACCTCGTCTCTTGGCACCCTTCCGAAAAAAGTTCGAACCAACTCGCATCGACGATAAGCTGGTCCGCCCCCGAGTCGCCGATTCAGGACGCTGTGCGAATTGACGGACAGCACAACAAGCCAGTGACTATATCTAAGGAATCATTATACGCCAGTCTCCTACTATCATCTAGGCCTGCTAACCCTTCCGCCACCCGCCCCGGCAGTATTCACAACCACCAGCAATGTCACGCTCCGCGACCGACGCAACGCGATTCACCGCGACCTCACCCCATGCCTACTCCAAACCCGGCTCGACCACCAGCACGCCCCGATGGCCAGGCGTCAAGTTGAGAAGCGCTCAGTCATCACCACAGACACCGCAGCCGCCGTCATCGGGCGGTCCACAGACCGCAGAAACTCCCAAGCAGAAAGTTGAGCGGCTGCGTGCGGAGGCTCGCGCGGCGCGAATTGCCAAATCGTCGTCTCCGGTGGATCGGTTAATAAGCGGGGGGAGAGTATGGGCAGATCGGTTCCATAGAGTGACGGTGTTTTCGCTGATTGCGGCGTCAGGTATGGAATGATTTGCATATCCGATATCTAATGGACTTGTTCACGGTTTTGCTGACGGGGATATTTGGGGTGCCAGGTATTGCTGGTATTCTTACCATATACTCCGTGACATCGTTGATCAACCACAATAGACGACAAAAGATCCTATGGATTGATAGAGAATTGCAAAGATTACTGGATGCTAAGAAGGCGTATGTTGCTGGAACGGCCACCACGGAGCAGATTGAGCTGCTAGAAAAGGAAAAGGCAGCCGATGAAGAAAAGAGAAGAAGGGATGAATTGAAGAAAGAGACGGCTTTCTACAAGGCCAAGGAATGGGTATTCGGTGGACTGAAACGCGACGACGGCGCTGAGAGTGCGTTAACGGAAGCACAGAAAGAGCCATCGAGAATATTGGAGGCAGTTAACGCAAAGGCTGCAGAGGCTGAGGCTGCATTTGCAAACTCCGTTTCACAGGCACAGGCGGGACTTGGAGATAGAGCAACAGACGATGCGCAAACAAACGCTGGCGAATCGAAAAAGAGCTGGACGAGTTGGGTTACCGGCCGATAAATGTGACGAGCCAAAGTGTTTTCGACCGATTCTATATAATCCGTTTCGTCCTAGGACCCCTTCTTGCATATAATCCAACTCGCCAATTGCATCCAGTGGAAACACAATACCGCCTGGCAGCTCTTGGCAGTGCTCCGGATTTCCCCAATCCTCGACAATCTCGACTTGTACAGTATTATCCTCCTCCCCCTTTCCAGTTATTTTCCAGAGATTGAGCTAGATGCCTCTAGCTATGAAACGGGTGCGGTTGGTTTCTTTTTCAAGTTCGTTTTCTTTCCTGTTTTCTTGGTGCATTTGCGCCGTCTTCCTGTCCTTGACGGAAATCTTTTGGTCACAATGTTTGGGAAAACATCCCTCCTTCCGACTCGCAACTCATCACAAAACGCCCTCCTTTCGTATAACTAGCATAGCAAATCTAGGCGTCTATGGTAGGCAGATCTGACGTAATGAAAAAAGGAAATTGTTTTGGGTGCAGCTTTTGACGTGTCCTTCCGTCCTGTCTTGTCTTGTCTTGGCCTCGTCTCGGGGACGTTTGCGTCTCAGCCTTGGGGACGAGCCGTCTCTATCATGCGTGTGCCATTCATCGGGACGAATCAAACGTGCATGACCCAACAGTCGCAGTGATCTCCAAGGGTCTTTCTGGATATTCGGGATCTGACCCAGGGAAGTGTCTCGTGCGGGAGCCAGCCCCAGCCTTTCGGGATATCAGGGTGTTCAGCGGGATCTAAATTCACTTTGAATACGAAGTGACTTCCTGGTTTGGTGCCGCTAGCTACATCAGGCGGTTCAGGGTCTTAGATGAGGAAATAGCGACGAAGTTGAGGTCACTTGAAACATGCATCAAGGGTCCGAGGGAGCATACTCAAGCACAATCACTGCTTTTAGATTGGGCAGTTTGCTGTCACTACTGTCCACTTTGCTTTTTACAATATCGTCCCAACGTCATTTCATATCAGAGACAATTATGGGGTGTCACCAAGGGTGGTCACTCCAGGAGTCACTATGGGGTTAATTGGGGGTATCGCAATGGCATCTGCAACACGCATGGACCGATTTCCAGAGTCCATGATGAAGATATATGGATGTCGCAGGTGTTCTTCAGAGAAATAAGAGCGAAGCTACGGAGTACTCCATAGTCGTTGAGATTATCAGAACGGAGTGGTACATCTCGAGATCAAGTTATCCGCATATATCAGTGTGACTGAGAACCACGGTGGTCCCTGTCAAACCAACCACCGTCGAACCAATTGCAGTCTGCAAACTAACACTTTGGACATTACTCCCGAACAAATGATTTGGAATTCCGTGATATCGAGGCAACAATTGCCGTTTAATGGGCAGGCTGCGGATTGAGGCTTTTGCCCCGAGCGCACTATGCACCGATACAGCAAGATCTCGTACCCAGTGCCTATCAATCAGGCTGTCAACCTTCGGAGTGCGAGGGCGGTTAAAACACAAAGAATCTAATCAAAAGCCGAGGGGGCCTTTCCTCCTTTTCCGTTTCCAGGGGGGAGCAATCACGGACGAGCAAGTGGTTAATTCCGGGACAGCTGCCCGTCATGATTGAAGTTCCGTGATGTGACGGAGAGAAAAAATAGGTATCATCATAAAACTAGGGATGCATGGGAGCACGGACTCAACGAATCAAGCCCCCGACCCAACTTGAGTCATGAGAAAACGGCGGACCGGATTCTCGGGATTTGCTGCTGCTGCGGATGGGTTTGTTCAGGGAAGATTCTGTGCTCCTTAAGATCGAAGTCAAGCAGCACAAGAGTGCTTGTCTCGCGTCATTTTTTTTTAGGGCAGTCTCTCTTTTTTGCTAAGAGCTATCCGTTCCGCCAACTCCACAGTGGGGTCCACGAAGAGAACTTTCGGGAAGCCGACGATGGTGAGGATGGTGAGGAGCGATCAAACGTCGTTGGTGCTGGTGCAACGGTTCCTGGGGGTTGGGAGGATCACACCGCAATTCTAGCAGCGCCGTGATCAGACCGCGCATAATCGTCGGCAGACTAATCACGCAGCTAGTCCGGGAGTGGTGTTAGTGTGCTCGCTAACAGGTCAAGTCCGCCTTGGCCGAAAGTCTGAGGTTCATGTCTGCATCCCAGCCCGACGAGAGCACTGTGTGAGATTGGAAATGACAAGCAATCTTGTGAGACGACGAACAACCAAGGATGGCGGGACAGCATGTCTGAGAGAGCAGGTCTAGAGGCCTAGCAAGACCTCATATCATGAAGCAGACTCGACGACACACTGTAAACAATCTCTCTGCTACTCCCGAGTGATGCGTTTCATGGAGCGGCCGGGGACCAGAACGCCGGGAGTTTGTGGATTCCGGCCTCGTGGATCTTAGTGTGTTTTAGTCTGTAGTTGGCCCGCTGGCGTTGTGTGGATGGGCTCGCAGCGAAAAAACGAGACGGCGAGGAAGAATAATGAGAAAAACGTCTTGGGGGGCAAAGATGGGCTGTGTCACGACCGATTGGGACTCGAACCTGGACCCTTATCTTGCCTGCTTCTTCCCCCCTCTTAGGAGGTGATAATACTCATAATTGGTCCTAGCAAGGATTCATTATTGCTCTGTCTCGTTGCTGTTCTTTTCCACTCCAGACCCTGATCTCCTCCTCCCCCGTGGCATGGGTAAAAGCGGTGTTCGCTCCCAGCCGCTCGTTCTCCCATCACAACCGCTTTCCCGGATCGTGGATCAAGAACTCTTCAGTACCACAGCGGCGGGAGTTTAACACGAAAAATAATATAAAAAATATATATAAAAAAGAACCGGACTTAGTTGAGATGCCATAAAATTCCCGTCCCGTCCGCAATCAATCCGCATGATCGTCGCAAATGGCAGAATATTCGCATACAATGATAGAGCCCGATAGCGCTGGCTCAGAGGACAACGACAACTGCACCATCGAGACAGATTTTGCGTCGATTGCCTCCACCATCCCCAACTATGTGTACCAGAATGGCCGGAGATACCATTCCTACCAGCCGGATCGATATGTTCGTGCATGACATTTCACCCTAGAGTTGGGTTGGTGGACTTACTGACTGATGGGTTCGTATGATTGTCTTTTAGCTACTTCCAAACGATGAACGAGAACAAGAACGGCTGGATTTCATGCATCATATCTTCCGGTTAACGCTGGATGGCGAGCTGTGCTACACGAAGCTAGATAATCCGCAGCGTATCCTAGACATCGGCACCGGAACTGGCATTGTAAGTATTGTCCTTGATACCGATTCATCAGAATGCTAACGAAAGGTGCTTTGATAGTGGGCCATGGAAAGCAAGTCTGCCCTGCGCCTATGTTGAGGAATGTTGTTACTAACCAGGAATGCAGTTGCTGAAGTATATCCAGCAGCAGAAGTCATCGGAACCGACTTGTCTCCTATTCAGACTAGCTGGTAAGCAAACCGCCAGTTTTCGTAGACGAAGTCTGCCCTTAACAACCACATTTTGTTCATGAATTGGAACAACTCATCTGACACTGTGATCTAGGGCTCCACCAAATGTCCAGTTCTTAGTCGATGATGCGATTCAAGAATGGGCTTTTCCTGAAAACTCTTTTGATTTTATCCATATCCGCACACTCGCGGGGAGCATTTCGGACTGGCCATCATTAATTCAGAAATGCTACAGGTGGGGCTTTTGCTGCTTTATCCATTCTTTTTCACTTTTGAGTCCCTTGAACGCTGACTGGTTGCAAAAGATATCTGAGACCTGGCGGCCAATTAGAAATATCCGAATGTCGATTTCTGCTACGGTGCGACGACGACTCTTACCCGCCCAATTCTCGTACCCGTCGCTGGATGGTTAGTTCATCCTATAGATTGTCACAGCAAACTTGAGGGAGCATGTTGAATCTAACCACGACAATCAATCAGGACGAAATTTTGAGAATTGTTGACCAGGCCGGGATTGATTTTGACCCCTTTCCTGGCCACCACGCTCTCTACCAGCAGAGTGGGTATCGAGACGTGGAACAAACCCAGCGGGTTGTGCCTCTGGGAACATGGCCCAAAGACCGGCAACTCAAGACCCGAGGTCGCTATTTTATGGCGCAATTCCTGGCGCATGCGCTCGAAACGTATTCCCTCGCACTGTTCACGCGTGCGGCGGGCTGGACGACCGATCAGGTGTATGCGCTGTTAAATGGCGTGTCGGAGGAGGTTAGCACGAATAAGATGCATCTGTATACTAAGTTGTATGTTCGACCCGTTTCTTCCCCTTTCCTTTCCCGTTTCCCTCTTTACTTTTGAGCCACAGAAATAACTGACGTCGAAAAAAGTGCTTTTGTTACTGGCCGAAAGCCATCAAATTGAACAGCGAAACGGTCCCCCATGACCCTGTCACAAACAACGCCATTTCAATCTCAAAGCAAGAGATGTCAATGCTCTTCCTAATGTGGCTTCGCGACGAACGACATTACCTACGGCGGAATCCGCAAACCAGCCTAAAAATACCGCCGCTGAACGACTTGAACGACTTATGACTCGCTTTGGGCCACTTTAGGCACTCCCAAATCCATCCAATCTATCTTACCCTCGGGACATTTCTACTAACCAGCATTTATCTTTTATTATTTATACGTTATTCGCCATTCCAATTCTCTTCCTAGAGATGGATGGAAACAGTTCTTTCTTTCCTAATCACGTCCTCACTTTTCTAGGATATATTCCCTCCACAATTTTATTCGTGTGGGTCAGCTTTTCTACAGTACGGGTGTTCAACACTTTGAGCGCCGTTATCTCCGCTGCTCCTTCTCAGCCGCTCTTGTACATTGCACAGCATCCACTTCACACGGCGCAAAGCAGGGCGGTTTTCTTCTTCTTTGCTACGTCTATTCTTATACTACTTTCAATTCCCTAACTTGAGGCTAATTGCCAGCACACACGGAAACCTCAGTATAGAGTACTCGAGGGCACATATGTTTCATTACCTCTTTTTTCTGTTCATTTGTT
Source organism: Aphanoascus verrucosus (assembly GCA_014839905.1). NCBI lineage: Eukaryota > Fungi > Ascomycota > Eurotiomycetes > Onygenales > Onygenaceae > Aphanoascus > Aphanoascus verrucosus. Next base: position 732,122 of record MU089300.1, on the reverse strand, counting down.
CTCTCGTTTGTATGGTTTTCTGCAAGGAAGGAGTTTCGATAGATTGCTTTTTAACATACCTACATGGTTGAGAGAGACTTGAGAATAATCAAACTATTTCACAGTTTTTTTTGTCTGAGTTGGTCGAGGATTCTAAACACCATGGCTTACGATTCGTCATGGTACTCTTACTACGTAGGAGAGATACCACCAAGCTCTGGATGATTGTCGAACAGTTGCAAGAGGGCGAAGAGGGCCCCTTATTCAACATGCTGTCACTGCCGAGTCGATAGCCTAGCGGTCCAACTCGGGGTATGGAAAGGTGAGGTTGAATAGGTGTCGCCCTGTACCTCAACCTCATTGCTTTCACGCCAGGATAGCGAAAAGCATCTCGTGGTCACTGCTCACCGTTATTGTCTTCTTTGACGTAACGCTAGGCTCGCAAGGCGTGGATGGATGGCTTTCTCTTCTTGTATGTAGTCCAGTTTCGGGCTGTTCGGCAACCTTAAAAAGATTTCGAGTGATTGCAGTGCCACATAGGAGCTCGAGTGAGTTGTAACATTTGATTATGCGTGGCTTGCTGATATTGGGAACTTTGAAGATGGCTCTTAGATTCTAGCGGGCGTCAACGATGAGGAAGGGCTGTAGAAGTTACCCAAATCGGCTAATTCCGTGAATCCACTCTCGGCCTCATCTCTCAACCTCACTCCTCATCATCCATCATCCACAGTACTGACCATTCATCACGCGGATAATCTCAACATCAAGGAACAGAATTGAGAAGAGACGTCGGTACCAAACCACTCCGTATTACCGACATTTATTAACCCCGTTCTACATATGTACAGTACAGCGGCACGTCCGACGTTCAAGCTTCCCCCACTCACCCCATCGTCCTCTCAACGATGATCAACCGACCACAAAGCGGAGAACCATCGAGTTGTCCCGAGGTGATATCAAAAGCCAAGCAGCCCAAACCAGGTGAAGCTTTTTGACTGTGGTGAAACCCTGAGGGCATCGTTGCAAGCTCCATTTTTTCTACAAGCCACGTCGGCCAAAACAATAATATGATGAGCGGAGGGGCAGGGAGCCTGATGCGGATGCTGTTGACAGAGTTCAACGTTATGCTCGTTTGAGTTCAGCTCTCAGGCATGATGGGAGAAATGAGCGTGAGCGTAGGGCCGTGGTGGGAAGCGCCACCGCTCCATGTGATACCGATACCCAACTCTGTGGCCTCTGCAGGATGTTGCATTGCTCTTCATGTGCGTGCTCGCATGCATAACAAAAAGGAAGACGTACACGGCATGATGTGGGAGCGGAGAGGCCTAATAAGACCTGTTTTCATACAAAACTGCTCGGTCTCCCCGCCTGGAAAAGTGATACCTATTACACGGGGTTGATGCTCTGAGAGAATTTCGTGGTGATAATACCGCTCTTTTTCTCGCTAGATGCTAAGATATAAACACACAACGTTCCGCTCTCGTGGTTCTTTCTACTATTGCCTCTCACTCGAGTCCTTTCAGCCGGCTGGATAATAATTCGAGTCCTTCAGCTAGGTGGATGCCAGGTTCGGTCGTCTCAGCTGGGTGGATAACTGGTGGCATTTTTGAATGCTGTTTCTTACTTGACTTCATCCCCTGAAAGCTCAGTCCATCAGTTCAGTTTTTTGTCGCTCGACGGATGTGACAACGCCGGTAACAATACTTCCAACAAGACATCGGCACATATTATTGAGCTTTTGGAAACTTTCTTCTTATCCCTTGATAAAGGTAGCCATCTTGGAATGCGGTGCCCAACCTAGGCTAATATAGTTACACAGGTATCTCCAACCCGTCGTCGATAATCGGCTCCCCCTGTTATATCAAAAGCGCATGGCTGACCAGCATTAATAGCTCTGACAGTTGCTTATCACCAAGATGTTGTCTACGCTGATCAACGTCCCTCCTAGTCATCTGGCTGTTGGTGCGGTTGCTTGTTTGGTTTTATATCAGGTTTATCTTTACTTGACTCTTGGAGCTACGCGTCGAAAGTTCTCCAAGGAGCATGGCTGCCAGCCACCTCCAGCATATCCCCATAAGGATCCAATCCTTGGGACAGACCTAGCTTTAAGAATTGCAAAGGCTGGCAAAGCACAAAAGTTCCTCAAGGATGTTCAAGATCGCTTCCGTACGTACGGGAACACATACTCGATGAAGCTCATGGGAAAAGACAGTGAGTTCAAATGCACCTGAGAACCCTGCTTCCAGTTATTGACACCCGATAGTTATCGCCACCTGCGAGCCAGAGAATATCAAAACAATCCTAGCCACCAAATTTCAGGAGTTCACCTTCTCTGACCTCAGAAAACGTGCTTTTCAGCCGCTGTTTGGCAAGGGGATCTTTACCGCTGATGGCGCCGATTGGGAGCATTCCAGGGCCATGCTCCGGCCCAATTTTGTCCGATCCCAGGTAGCAGATCTGGATATGATGGAGAAGCATATTGAAAACTTGATCAAGCAGGTCCCAACCGATGGCTCCACAGTCGACCTCCAGGACCTATTTTTCGACCTCACCGTGGACACGGCGACTGAGTTCTTATTTGGTGAATCGGCTCATACCATCGGAGACAAGTCCACCAAAACTGGTGATCGGTTTGGCGATAGCTTTACGTACTGCACCACTGTTCTCGGAAACATCGTCCGCGTCGGATTGTACTTTGGCGTCCCGATCAAACGCTACCACCGTTGCATGGCCGGCATTCATGCATTCGTTGATCGATATGTCGAAAAGGCGCTTGCCCACCATCGTGCCCAGAAGTCAGGGATGATTATCAGCGATCAGACGGAGGATCGATACATCTTCTTATACGAATTGGTCAAACAGACTCAGGATCCACTCGAGTTGCGCTCTGAAGCCCTCAATATCTTGCTGGCAGGTCGTGACACTACTGCAAGCTTATTGGCGTGTTTCTGGAATACTATATCTAAACGACCTGATGTGTGGTCGAAGCTCCTGCAAGAGGTTGACGAGCTAAATGGAGAGAAGCCGACGTTTGAGAAGTTGAAGGAGATGAAGTACCTGCGCTACTGCTTGAATGAAGGTTGGTCTGCCTGTGACCTTACTTCCCGTTTTTTCTAACGGCTAAATTATCATAGCCCTGAGACTCTACCCCGTGGTGCCCGCGAATAATCGCGTCGCCGTCCGAGACACGTATATCCCCGTCGGCGGCGGTCCAGATGGCAAGTCGCCCGTTTTCGTACCCAAAGGGCGCTCAATCAGTTACAGCGTGTACGCCATGCACCGACGAGAAGATATCTACGGACCCGATGCCGCAGAGTTCAAGCCTGAGAGGTGGGAGAAGTTGCGACCTGCGTGGGATTATCTCCCGTTTAACGGAGGACCGAGAATTTGTCTTGGACGTAAGCAGCTAATTCCAGCAATTTCTCTTTTGATTACCCAGCCGACAGTTAGATACTAACTCTGAGAATCAACGATAGAACAACTTGCACTCACTGAAGCTTCCTATACAACCGTTCGATTGATGCAGCATTTCCGTCATGTTGAGCCTCGAGATCACCACCCCTGGAAGGAATTGATGACAGTGACATGTGCGAGCGGTCACGGCGCAAAGGTCGCTTTGAGGCCGTGATTATGTGTCCTGAAAGGCCATCTGTTTTGTCTTTTTGCTGATACCACGGTTGGGCTTTTCTTTTCATTGCTGTACTTGCGTAAACGTTTTGTTATCGCTATATACGTGCCAGAGCGGCATCAATCCGCAACCTCGCTCGACATATTTCCACATTTCCGTCTAACCAACAACGTGTCGAATGAACGCACGACACAAGTTCGACGATGAGTCTGATGCCCGCTATATAAACCTTTGTCCTTTTTTTTTTTTTTTTTTTTTTTTTTTTTGCCGTGCCAGAAATTGAGCTGTCACCGTCTGTCTCGCCAGATCCCGAATCTGGTAGTCGGATCAGGAAAGCGCATTTCGTACGACGTTACTCCGAGGGAGAGGAACTAGCATCTAGAAACGTATTGGGTGCTGAGTGCAGTCTGACTACGTGTTGCCCTTTTGTGGCGTTTTCGTGGGAGTCAGGGGCGCCGGTTTATTCCGTTGGGTGGCTACAGTGTTCAGGAAATGGGTCTCAAGGGCGGAAGTGTGCTTGTCCTTTATGTGTTCAACTTCGAGTTCATGGTTATTGAATCAATATATACCTCAGCAACTAGCATGTCAATGGGACCGACAAAGCAGACGTTTGTCAGTGACACTGGAAGACGATGGTTTGTCCTGGCAGAGAGACTATCTCCATTTCTTGTGGAAAAACCCCTGGACCTAGCCATTGTCCGTAGGAAAGTTCCCTTATCTGGTCGGGTTTTACGGACATCAGTCCGTGGCGAGCCTGTCCCAATATCTACCAGCACTGTGTAGCATATGCTTTCGAGTATGAAACAAAAATCGCCATCCCATCAATCTATCGCGACCTGCGAATAGCCGTCCATTATACTCAACTTCGAAGTCGAAGTTTCAAATCTGCAGAAATCGTGCAACCAACATGACTCGATTCGACGCGATTCCCAACGCGACCACCGCACTGCAGGGATTGGATCGTCCTCGTTAACCGCCGGTCTTCACAACAGCACCTCATACGACGCATCCTGTTCAGTACCCCTCTATCTATCATGCTCAAATTCTCCAGACAGTCACTCACCATCACCGCCACACTCATTACGCTTTTGGTTTTTTGCAGTTTCATCTGGTCATCGGCTGACATCGCTGCCGGTCTCCCAACCACAACGCCATCATCATCGTTAACGAAGACGACGACGACGAAAATGACGAACCGCCCCGTCACGCATATCGTCATGTTTCGATTCAAGGAGAGTGCGAGTGCGGAGGATATTGCGGATGTAAGTACTCATATATCCATTAGTTCATGCATGCGTGTATCATATCACAACCTCCTCCATGCGGTAGTATTATCACGCTGAAAACATCAACACAACAGTTTACTTCCGTAACAATCACGTAGTAAATCACAACTGACTGCCATAATCAGGTCTGCACCCGCATGCTCTCCCTCCAACACACCTGCCTCCACCCAACCACGCAAAAACCATACATCCTCTCCGCCACCGGCGGAACAGACAACTCCCCTGAGGGGCTTCAGGTACATACCTCTCCCTTTCCCCTTTTCTGCCCTCTTCCCTTTCCCTTTTTCATACTATAGTGCAATGTTCAGTGCTAATAAGGCGATGTGGGTTGAAGAACGGCATAACACACGCCTTCATCATGCAATTCAGCAGCGCACAGGATCGAGATTATTATGTGAAAGAGGATCCGGTGCATCGGGTTTTTGTGGGGGGGTTGAGCGGGGTGGTGGAGAGGGCGCAGGTTGTTGATTTTGAGGGGGGTGTTTTTAAATAGTCTTAGGTGGCTTTATGCTAGATGATGAAGTTATTCTGTGGCCTTTTTCTATTGTCCCTAGTTCAGAGGAAAGAAGGTACAGTTACAAACACAGAGGTGCCCCTAGACATAAAAAGTTAGAAAACACTGAAATTAATTATATAGATAGAACCAGTTAACACCACGTAATGCATGCCTAAGACGGTCCCTTGCCCATCTCGTCGAGAAAATGAAAGTACCAATGAGCCAGGAATCCGGACAGGTCTTATCAAAAAACACACCTGGAAAGAAGGACACTCCAATACACCATTCCCCAAAAACTCCACGCCCACCAGGACCAGCACCGCAGCCAATTATCATGAGCAATAAGAGGAAGTATTCATTCATCCCCAGAAACAGCGACAGCAACAGCCACCGCAGCCCCTAGTATCCCACCCTCCGGCGCCAAATCCAACGTGATACAAGGTAACTGCTCAACCGACGCCGTCACCGCTTTCTTCGCGTCGTCCGCGAACCCTAAGCCCGCCATCGTCGTGCACGTTGACGGAGGACTTGACGAAGCGGTTCCGGTGCCGTCGTGAGTGAGTACGTTAAGATAGCTCTGGCATCGAGCTCGGAACGTCGGATATTTACTGATAACGCTACCGTCGCAGGCGATGTTGACTTGTAAGCGGACGGGGTCTGTGGTATGGTTTTTCGGATGGACTTTGAGACCGTCATCGATGTGGTCGTCGTTGGTCTGTGAGTCTGGTGTTGCGGGGAGTATTGGTGTTTCACTTTCGTTTCGTAGACACCAGAGCCCGTGAATCGCGGTGGCTAAGTACGCAGCTGCGCGTTGTGAGACGCAGTGCGACACCTTTTTAAGGAAGGCGAGGTCGAGTGGTGTGGGTGGTATTCGGAATTCATGGTGTTTTCGTAGTGAGGATAATGACGTTTGGAAGGATGGGGATGTATCTTCCTCGATGCACGATAGTATAGCGGTATCTAGTGAATACGGCGTTGACATGGACGCCGGTAAATGTCCGCCGAATAACCCCGCTGTCTGAACGGCTTCGACAACGATGAGCCGGACGATTTCGCCCAGGTATCGGCCCGTGCATAAATACTCGAGTGGTTGGTAGTCTGGTTTAATATGATTCCGATTCAGATCGTCGTCCCAGCGCGTCATGCGTAACACGCCCCCGCCGCCAAACATGCTGATCTCCGTGTTGGTGATGACATGGTCTGCATGCGCGAACCAGTCTGGCGAGCGTTCGCCGTATTTTTCCACGGCGATGGCGTGCACGGGGAAGTGCACGGCCATATTTGTGCCCGTGCCGAGGATGAGGGACATGCGCGTCGTTGGGTCGGCGTAGGCACGGGAGAGTAGTGTGGCGGAACCGTCGTTGACGATGGCTTCGAGGGTGACGTTGAGATTCCGTTTGTGACAGGCTTCCATGATGAGTTCTCGGAGATCTTGGCCGACGGTGCCGTCTGAGCAGCGGAATCCTTTGCCCATGCCGATCATCTTGCCGCTGCGGATTGCTGTTTGTTCGATGGGAAATGACCATGATAGTCCCATGGGCAGCGGAGTTGACTCTTTGCAGAACTTTTCGTTACCGCTTTGCAGCATCTCTTCGATCTTCTGGGCGATCCAGTCGAAGAAGGCTCTGCCCACCAGGGCTTTGACTTTTTCGTCGATATGTGACGATGCCATTCGGAGAATCTTCATCTCCTCACCCTTCCCGGCCAATTCCACCAACGCAACGCGGAACGTCGAGCCTCCAACATCCAACGCAAGATACGTACCCTTTTCCCTGCCGGAGGGTAGCGAGTGGGTAAAAGAAGGAAGCATGTTGATATGACTTGTCTTTGCAGATGTACGCAACTGAGCACTGATCGCCTTGGACATTGCCGCCAGATTCTCAGTTGACAAGTGGCCAATAAACAATCGTTCAATCTCCTCCGCAAAGTCGTCTAACGATCGTCGACGCCATCGTTTGTTGAAACTTCGTCGTTTTTCGGAGATTTTCCCTCGAAACGAACCGTTTAGGAGATTCTGAAATATGCGAACGAGATCGCTGAAGAATTTTTGCAGCTGGTGGGCTGCCTTGACGAGAGGGTCCCCCATAACGAGGTCGGGGGAAATGTGGTTCAAAGTGGATGGCTGGGAGATATGTTGTGAATACTGAGCATCAGAGCCAAAACGATGGTATCAAGTAAACGAGCGACCTGGACTAGCAAGCCGATAAATCAACAGATCCGTCCAAGGCCAGGAAACCGAATTTAAAGCTATTCGGTTGAGACAATGTGCATCAAGGAGTAAGAACTCGTAGTTGCGCAGCCAGGTTGAAGGTAGGAGAGAATTGAGTTCGAGTGTCAGCAATGAAGGGGGGTGATAATTGAGTTAGCGGTAGATTCGACGCGAGTGTCGTAGCATGCGAGATGGACGGCCGGGGTTACTGTATGATATTGAATCTTCGAGAGGGAGGGGGAGACGAGGGCCGGTAAATAGAGTCAAGGACGACCGTCCATCAACCTCGAAGTGCAAGTAATGTACCAGTACGCAATCACAGTAGCATTTGCATGCGTTGCGGAAAGTACCGTGTACTTTGGAACCAAGAAAATGAGTAGACAACCCCCTCCAAAGAAACGCAACACAGTGAATTTCGGCGCTGACCAACGGTAACGCTTCGCACGCTGCTAGCAGAGCTGCGCAAAATCGCTCGAACGGAGAAAAGTCCCACGCGAGAGAGAGAGAGAGAGAGATGGTGAAGGTGATATCGAAACAACGTTGCAGGAAGAATGGATCCGTATTTTTTTCCCGCCTAGAAGCCTCGTGGCTAAGAAAAAGGAATACAAACGATAGAGGAAAAAACTAGCTTTGCCTGTTCGTCGGCTTTGCTACGTTTCCCCCAAGGCGTGCAGTGCTAGTGAGCTCTTCTGCTTGCCTCCCGTAAGCTTCGCCTTTAGCGGTGTAATGGTGAAGGCGACTGGATGCAAGTGCTGATGCTTCTGAATCTCTGTGGGGGTGTGTGCGCTCACTCAAGGCACGACGGTCTCTGATTGGAAAACACCTTCCTCTCAAAAGTCACTGAAGAAATCGAGGTGGTGATGGCGGTGGCTATCGTTGTAACTCTTTTTCGGCCAGGGTGACGTTTGAAATCGTGACGGTGCCTGAACGCGTCGGCCACTCCACCATTAGGGAAGAGAGATTCGTGACGAAAAGAAAAAGTAACAGGGTATAAGCCGTGCAAGGACAGGAAGAGAAGAAGAAGAAGAAACAAAAAAAGAAAAGAAGAAAACACAAAACAAAAGACCCCAAGACAAATGGAAACAAACAGCAACCCACTCCAGAGAGCGAGGAGGGCTGATCAGAGTGGCAGGGTCACAGTCACAGTCACAGTCGCGGTCGTCGGAGGTCCCAACAGCAGCGGACACAGACGCAGACGCAGCAGCCGAGAGCAGAAGAGAAGTGGAAGCTTGCGTCGCCGGGCAGACAACACAGTATCCATCAACCTCAACCCACGATCCCTGGCCAAGTCACCGCAACTGCGTGTAAGCAGCGAGCATCTGATCGGGTATGGCCAAAGGGTCGCATAGCAATTGCTGAGCTCTGGCACGGTGACTGGGCCGTGGGGAAGCTAACTTAGACGCCTGGCAGCCGCCATACCGTGACATCAATACGTACCGGTCCGTATCGTATCGAGTACCGTTTGTCTCTAATGATTACAGGAATTATGCCATTCATGAGAAAATAACGGCGGTAATACGATAACATACGCCGTATTTGTCCCTGGTCGTTTCATAACCGTATGTCTCCAAACGCAACGTTGCACGGACCATCTCCTGGGGTATCATTCAACTCCCCAACGCCGAAGCGTCCACAGTTTTCGAACAACCACTTTGAGCACTCCCATGCCCTCGCTTATCCCACTCAGCAAAGGGCCCCCAAGTATCGCCCAAGTATACACCAAAACTCCGAAAACTACAGTATGGAGCCTAACGAGCCTAAAAACTCGACTCGAACACCAAAGAAAAGGCGATCACCAGATGTAACATCACCGCGACGCCCATCGGTGTAACCAAGTGATGTGACAGCCACAGTTGATCTGGGACCGGAAGGATTTCCTGTGCACAACTCGCAGAACTTGTACTCTGACTTCTCGATCACCGCTAGAATGACGTGCTGTGCTGATTTTCCATTCTCCCGCCGCCGGGATAAAACAGCTTCATAACAAGAAAGACTCGAAGCAGGAAATATGTTGACTTTGATCTTCTTCAGGACGCGGTCGAAATCTTCCGAGGGCTTGGCGGGAGCCGGGGAGTAAGCGTGCCAAGACTTGGAGGCTGGATCTTATCTTATCTGATCTAGACTTATGACGTCAGTACGATGGGATATCGGAATACTGATATCAGCGTCTACAATGCGGAAGAGATAAACAACAAGCATAAACCTGAGGCCGTTATCTTCTGTCTACTAGCAGTCTATTGCTTCCTGTTGATATTGAAGTTGAAACCAATCAAGAGGTCCGGTCAAATACCCCCCTGGACGACATTCTCGACTGCAATGTTAAAGGAAGTCTCAACCTACCTCAATGACTTTATATGTCTACTCCGCCATGCACGAACAATAACGGTTTCAATTTAGCCTTATTATGACTGCTACAACTCCAGGATTATAATGCGGGCAGATCCTCGTCTCATGACCCCCGGTTCGACTTCAGCCCTACAGCAAAAGCCGTTGAGTTATCAACCGGGGTCAAGTTCGGTTCCAATTCCGAAATATAGCCCCGGATATGATCCGGCTAGTATATCATCTTAAGGATATCAGAGCTGATACGTTCCTAACCTGGAGTATACTTAACGGCAGAGTCCTGAAGAGCTGACAGTCGATATCGACAGGAGGGAAAAAACTTGAAAGATAGATTTGGTATAATGACACCGAACAGGCGAACACACTTCGCTGACGCAGTTTGATATTACTATTACTTACTACTCTATGGTAATTATCCTATCTTTACATGGATTGATGTCCATCAAACACCGCAACGCCGTTACAAATGCGAACACCAGACCAATATATCCCGAAACACGGACACTTCCTATCCTATTAGCTCGTTGCGACCGAATAAACGCCTTCACGCCCTCGTTTCCCTTTATTTTTTACCTCTTCCATCTTACGGGATGGCCAACGATGCGCATCTTCCTCGTGCTTCAACACAGTCCGGCTCCTAAAAGCGAAGTGCCTTGAGACGGCGAGTTCCTCAGCCAAATTCAACCTCAGAGCACATAATGTACCATTTCACGGGGCAATCGACTACCGTTTTCACTGCTGGTCTGTCACCTTCGGTTTTGGCGACACGTCTTTCTTAGGTTGCCCAGGACCGCAAAAGGGGGACTTTAACCAGGTGAACGAGACGCTCGTGTTCCCCTTTCCGGAACAAGTCAGAGAAAAGGGTCAGCGTCGTTGTCGTTAAATTGCCCATTGCTGATCCGAATCGATGATTCGACATGCGCATGTCCAGACTCGAACGTGATATCCCACTAACTGTCCGTGAAACCGTCGAGGATTGAACAAGGCGAGAGACTCGTTCTGCGAAACTCTTCGCCCTGGCTGTGATCATAGGTCGCTTCCCTGACAGAATGTATAAATGTGTCACTGACATCCCTCTCCCCAAGTCGTACCCGGCTCATCCGCTATGTCATCGGAAGATAAGCACAAAATTCCGTGCGGCTGACGATTGTCGATCTAAAACCCTAAGTATAGAACATCGATTGACCGAAATAAATACAGTCAAAGTTCTGCATGCATGCACACTGCCCGAGACGACAGCTGCAGAGTGGACGTCGATGCAGCTCAGCTGACCGAGGCATGTCATACCACGTCATGTCGAGCCATATCACTCTTGTGACGCCATGAAGCAACGGGATCGACGGACTGGACTTTTGGATTGGACTGGACTGGATCAGATACACGGTCAGAAGGACGCGGTGCCTCCCGAGGCGGACTGGCTGAAGTGGCTTTGCTGGCTCGACCGATCGATCGATCGATCGTCACGCGGTCGATCCGCCAGTCGAATTCGATTTCAACACTCATCATCCGATCGGCATATTCCGTCGGAAGAAAAAGCAATGGCAATGCAAGCAAAGGCAGGCTGTGCAGACTCAACTGAGACCATTATTAGAATACCAAAGACACAGAGAGAGATAAACGCGAATTTGCTTTGTAAATCACTTTGTGGTATCTTTTCCTGTCTCCTTTGCGCTGTTCTGCTCTGTTATCGGGGCACGTATGTACTGCACAGGGCACGGTACATACAAAAGAGAAACACCGAAGTACAAGAATGCGTTTTCAATTCAATTCATGGGAATCATCACGCGGTCGATAAGGTGTGGTGTAGTCTGGTCTCGAAACAGGGGAGGGAGGTCAGATAGGATAGGGAACACACCGTCAGGGAAACAATCATATCCAAAAAATAACGTAGGAAAATAAAACCAAGAGAGGAAGGCACGTATATATCGCCTCAAACCCAGAATCCAGACTCAAAGCCCCCAGTATCGTATCCAAAGAAAAACAAAAAAAAAACAGTGTAAAAATATGACCCTCCTAGCAGTGCAGTGCATCCCAATGCAAAAAACCCCCACCTCAATGCGATGATATCAAAGAAAAGTAGAAGGAAAAAAAAAAGGGGAACCACTCTTTCAAACAAGCCATTCACTCCCCCATACCCCCCATCAAGCCCTCAACCCAAAATAGAAAGAAGAAACATATACTGCATATCACTCCCCAGCAAAATACCTCTTCCCCCTCCCCCTCCCACCCCCGCTCATCCCACTCATCCCCATCCCCATATTCATATTCATACCCATGTTCATACCCATGTTCATCCCCGGGACCTTCCCATCCTCCCCTACACCCGCTCCCATCCCCATCGCGCCACCAATACCTCCAATCCCCCCGCCCATATTCATATTCATATGATGCACCACATGCGGCCTATACACCGCATCCACGGGTGCCTGCCAATCATCCAGACCAAGCGGGAAGTACTCGTAGAGTAGATCCGCGGTGTCGTTGGGGTTGACGATGTGCGGGGATATCATGCCCGTTCCTGCTCCTGCACTCGAGACGGGGTGTTGTTGCTGGTGGTGATGTTGAGAGAGGAATGGCATGCTGGGTGCTGACGTCGAGTATTGATTCGGATGTTGTTGTTGGTGTGATTGCGATATAGACATGGACGACGATTGCTGGTGGTGATGGTGATGATGGCCCTGCGGCGAGTGTGGCTTGCTTAGGTCCATGTGTGGTGCGGATGTGCAACCCAGACTGCCTGGGTGCATGGGCGTCGTGGGTGTGGCAGGGCTATGGGGTGCGTCGCCGCTTTCGACGAGGGTGAGGTTGAGGTTGAGGGGGCGGGTGCTGGCGCTGGTGCGGCGTCGTTTGCCGGGGCGTGGGTGGTCGGAGGAAGATGATTTGGAGGCGGGAGGGGGGGCGCTGAAGGGGGTGTTGGTGGTTGGGGCGGGAGTAGATGTAGATGCGGAAGCGGTGGCGGGGACTTGTTTCCAGTCTATTGATGTCGTCGTCGTCGTCGTTGGTGGTGGTTGTGTCTGTGTCTGTGTCTGTTCAGTATTGGCCGGTTTGGGCGATGTATCCAGCTTCAACGGTACGGGCGCTGGCGTCGGTTCCTGCGGAGACTTGCTCCGTTTCGAGGCTGCCTGTCCTGATCTAGTCTCGTTGGCATTCGCACTTGCCTGGTTCGCATTCGCCCGTTGCAGTGCTGCGGCCTGCGCATTCTTCCTCGACGCAGCCGCACTTCCGCTCAACGGCAGGTCCTTTCTCGACTGGAAATTCCGCGGACTCCGACCACGCACGATGACAGGACCCGAGTGCGCCTCGGCGATGGCGATCTTGGCGCCCGTGGACAGCGTCGCGACGATCTTCAGCCGCACGATAAAGTGCTGCTGCAGCTCCTTGCGGCGACCATTGTTGGCCGTCGCGATGCGGAACTGTAATCGCTTCCAGGCGATCGAAAACGTCGCGTAGTCGGAATCCAGGTCCTGACCGGCCATGGTGTCGAGTGGGATCGAAGGAGGCTCCTTTTCCGTCTTGTCTTCGGGCTGGCTGGTGGCGTTGTTGGCGGGCGTCTTCCAGGGCACGGAGATGATCTTGACGGGGTTGCCCTCGACGGATTCGGTGGCGGAGACGGTGAGTTCGTGGGCGAGGATGGGGATGCGGTCGCCCTGTTCCGTCATGATGTAGCGCAGGCTGCGCGGGAGGGTGACGGATCCTGTGATCTGGAACAGGTTGCGGCGGTAGCAGGTCAGTTCGGCGATGGGTGGAGGGAGGTTGTTGGTGTCGGAGCTGGGTGAGGTGGTCCAGGGCGATTCGGCGAGGAAGAACATGCCGTGTAGCTGGGCGGACATGGAGAGTGAGGTCCGCCGTAAGGAGTAGTCGAGGAGAGTGAAGTTGTAGGCGGGCAGAGAAAAGCTCAGCAGCTTGTGGTTGTGATCCACGGACGAGTCCTGGGGCAGTTGCTCGGGCACCAGCGGCTCGTAGGGACTGAGCATCTCCGGGAAGCCGTCGTCGTACTGGTTATTGGAGAAGCGGCGCATGGGATGTGTGAGCGAGGGCTGCGAGTAGCTCATGTCGTCGCCACTATTTCCTTCTGTCAGTGGTTTTGTTCCCTAGCACGAAACGAAACGGAGAAACATACCTGGCAAAGGCGTCATGGTCATACGGCGGATGGTGCGGTGGAATGTCCATGGGCTGCATGGCGGACAGGTAGTCGTTGCCATTTATGTTGCCCATGGACAGCGGACTGGCCAGGTACGACATGGTCATGGTGTCAAAGTCCATGGTGACGACGGGCGGGCGAGGAGGCTCGCCGGGAGAGAGCGTTGAGCGTCGAGTCCAGAGTGAAGGTCAGTGAGTGAGTGGTATATGAAGCGGTCTGTCTGTCTTGTCTGTCTGTCTGGTGCGAGGAGAAGCAAGATTCAGGCTCAATTCTATTTTCCTGGTTGTTCGGGACGGCGGAAAGGTTGAGTGAGGAGGAGAGGAGGAGAGGAGGAGAGGAGGAGAGGAGAGGAGAGGAGATGGTCTGGCCAGCGCGAGACGAGAGCAGAGAAGAGAGAGAGAAGAGAGAGAGAGAGGACCGTAATAAAGACGTCGAGACGAGGCGACGGCCAGGGATAAATAGCAGCCGTGATACTAACACGACGAGCGAAGGCAAATTGAACTGAAGCTTCAGCAGGGAGATCGTGTTCAATATAGCAGCGCTTAGACAGCACGCCGCAAAACAAAACACCCGGCGCGCTCCCGATTAGCTGTTGAACTATTACTTCACGCCCGTCAACAGCCGTTATTAGTTAGTTTGATGCTGGACATACAGATATGTTCGCATCCTCTGCTTCACGAGTGGTGAGTAGTTCTGTGATTCCGATCGAGGGCGTGATCCTGGCCTCATCTCCACCGCTGCATGAAACTATCTTAGTATCTTAACTTGGGCCTGTGGCTTTACTCTTCTTCTTCTCTCTATCTTTTCTCTTCTTCATTCAATATCATCTTCATTCTCATCTTCTCTCATCTACATCTTTGAAGCACTCCTCTAAACACTCTCTTCTCTAGCACTCCCCTCACTTCCTCCTCTCTCCTCTTTCCTCCTCACCACAGAACAAGATACCGTACATCCAGAAACAACCCTGCCGCCAAGCGAGTAATTAGACCGTCCCGCATCGTGGCCAGCAAAAGTCAGTCTTGAACCGCCTGGAGACTGGAGTTTTGCAGGGTTCAGCCCGCTTAATCGTGCTCGAGGAACCCTTCGCTTCCCCGTCCGCCGCCCCCCCCAGACAGCCATGCGATCACCAGAACTCAAGAAGAGCGAAATACCTGCTCATCCTTTCATCTGCCAGAATAATTGATATTTATTCTGGCCATTGAGATTTACTGCTTTTATTTTCATTTGTTTCTTTTCGTCCTTGGAGTACTGTAGCTGGTCTGAGATCCATGCCTCATCACGTTTGGTTTGGCATTGTGGTTCTGTCCTGTCCTGTCCTGTCCATGGCCCGCCACGCCGTTGCTGGGTTCACGTCTGTTTCTCCGAGCACTGCCAGCATGGACGCCTTCCGAGGTTCTGATAACTCAAGAAATAGGAGAGATGACATCAATTCTCGGTGTTTCTCCTATTTCTTCTCTGCGTTCGTTGTTGTTGCTTGTTGTTGGGTCACCAGATTTCTTTCTACACAAATCCAACCTACAAACAGGCCACAGGACAGGCCATAGACCTCAAGGACCAAACAGCCCACCACAGCGGTCCCTCACCCATATGCGGATATGTATAGCCTGCAAGGGTCCCCTCCTGGCCCCGTTGGAGTTATCTCGGTTCAAATCCTCTCCTCTCCTCTCTGTGCTTAATCTGGACTGGATCTCAGAAATGCCCTCCTTCTGCATTTGACTTCTTGACTCGTGATACATATGATATCGCGAGATACAGTATGCAGAACAGAAAAAGCTTCAGATCCATGGCACGAACTACGAGACAAGAATAGATGAACTGTCGCCACAACAATCTACAGTACTGTGCAGGACCGAGAACGAGAGTTCGTGCCTTGCCCTGTCTCACTACTGCTTTGCTCATCTGCAACAAGGTCTAGAACTCGTCTCCGAGATAAGGAAGAATGCTCTCGTCTTTCGCGTGCCGAGGGCTAACCTAACCGTGAGAATTCAAGCATTCAGCAAAAGTATGGGGCGAGGTGAGGTGAGGTGAGGTGAGGTGAGCTTGATGGCAATTACCAGAAGTGGAGTGATGAATGTGGATTCGCCGTCGAGAATTTGGTCTCGTCTCGTCTCCGCATTTCCTTCGGCGAGCGTACTGTAGCCACCAGGTCACAAGATGTGTTTGTCTGGGATTCAGCTTGCCTCCCCGGGGGCCGTTCTCCTCCTCGTCCTGGGGGCTGGATGCTGGAGCCTGGGGATGACAGCTATCCTCACAATCTACCCAGGCAGGTAAATCTCTCTCGATGGCAAATACAGTAGCTGTCATCAGGGGCCTACTGTCCTACTGGGGCCCCAGTATCTACAGTATCCTGACCTGTCGATTTCGATTTCTCCAACGGCCACCGTTTTCGTATCAGATCAGATTTCGATCAAATACAGTAAGTAATAAGTCAAGCCACTTCCACTGATCATCAACCTGCATGGAGCCATGGACACAAAACTAGAACCACTCCTGATCGACTCGACTCCCCCTTCCCCTCTCTCCTCCTTTCCCTTCCCGGAATCAATCGTGATATAATTTGGGATTATTATTGGGAATTTACCTGTCCGCCGATTCGCTATCTCCCCTGTCCCCACGATAGAATAGATAGGAGGACTATCGAGTCAGCCCACCCTTATCAAGCAGCACCAGCACACGTCCAAGGGTCCCGCTATACTAGACTAACAGATTGATCAGCACGGGTTGGCTGATCATTATTCATCAGTGCCCGGACTAACAAGGGGACAAGGGGACAAGGGACAAGGACAAGGGACGTCTGAACCTCTCACGATCCTTCTAGAACCCGCAGTTAGTAATCCGCATACTTTGCCAGGACTCCAGCCAAACTCGACAGCCAACCAACCAGTTATCTGACGAGTAGCAGAAAGCTATTCGTCCAACTGTTTTCGTTTGGCTCTGAGTTTTGTGTGATTCTGACATGGGTATCCCTCATATATTCGCTTCCCGGATATTATAATATAGACTTGCCCCCATGCCCTTGCCCTTGCATCCGAGCTGCACTGCAAACTGCACGCACATCTTTCCCTGGCCTTGCCTGCCTACCTGCCTGCCTGCCTGCCTGCCTAAACCGTCTGGTCCTGGACTGGACTTGCATCAATCATGAATTTGAATTGGATTGAATTCTTTTGATAATTTGCGCTTTTTCCGATGGGTTTATTATCTAATCTTTCCTGATAAGATACAGTAGAAGCCCTAGCGCGGTAAGTTGGGCAGCAACTTATGATAACTATCTAACTGACTGACTGAGTACGGCCTACTAATCCAGCGTGCCGGTTTCTTCTCGCGACGGTTGGTTTGTTCCGGGGTTATTTACGCAGAGCGGAAAGAGAGAGCTGTGAAATGAGGGGATCACAGATGCGATGAGGAGAAATGCGGAACGCGCGAGAACTACGGACGGAAATCTCAGGACGCGATGCCGGTAGTGTGGTTGTGGTTTGTCGGTTCCGTGGTGGAGGTGAGGTGAGGTCAGATCAGATCAGACTCGTCATAACCACCAGAGAGCCAGATAGCAAGAGAGGAGAAAAGAGATGATTGAGGTTCATCCGTCGTTTCGTCCCAAAGGATCTCAGTGCCGTGCTCAATCATTGGCCAATTCACCAATTCCCAAATTGAGCTAAGTAAGCCACTCTGTTAGCGGCAGATGGTCTCTGCAGTAGCTGCGAAGATCCATTTCCGCGAACACTCCTTCTAGCAGACTAGCGCGGACGGGTCGTGAGTATAGGGTTTGTTCTGGAATGCGCGAAGAGCGAGGCTATTTCACGACACGACTCCTATCATGATGATGATGGAGTGCATGATACGGAGTGCGTGAGGACATGCGGGCTGCAAGTCATGTCATGAGTTGACTCGTGGAGTCGTGGATGATAGCATGGCATGGCATGGCCACGCACGCATGGCTACGCATGAGCTTGCGATGCGGGCTATTTCCCCAGTATTCAACCACACCACACCACATCTTCTCTCTGATGCTCAATCGCCGTCTCTTCTGGGACTGATGAGATCCACGTCGCCGAGACAAAGTTTAGGCTCAACAGCGTCAAATTCGCCAAGCACGGAGCAGAGCCGCCATTCCCTACAGGGCAGGAGCCAAGCCCGTGTCATGCCCAACTTTATTTTAGTTTAGTTTGAGGCCCGCTTCCTCCGTTGCTGATTTCCCCCACAATTTCACATGTTCGTCGTCTTCTTCATCATCGTTCTCGCTCTCGATGGATGATTGTGGGCTTCGACGATTCTTCTTTTTTGCTTCTTCCTTTCGCGTTCCAGACGCGACCAAACTTCAATCTTTGTTAAGCATAATGGTCTCACCGCCCGGAATCGCCGTTGTTGATCAGTAGTTAGGATTCACCTGTTTGTTTGTAAAACCTACACATGATGATAGTCTTATGATCCTCCCGGATGCAAATATAGTCAAATCTCCCTCTCTCCTGCTCCTGCTTTGTTTGCTCCAATAATCACTCCCAGTAGACTTCTTTTTACCCCGCAATTTTACTCCTGGCAGGGACCCGCCCTTTCTTCTTGGCGGGCTTTTTCTCGTTGACCTCTGTCTCCGCCTTTTTTTCGGTCAGTTTTTACCTGTTGTATTTAATTAACAGATTATTTGGGCCAGGCCCAGGGATGAGGATTGGGAGTATGATGCAGGAGCAGGATCATGATGAGGACGGCATGCTTGCTTGCATGATTCGATACTCGAAATTATTTTGATTTGTTTGTTTCGACTATTTATTATTGAAACCGAGGATCCTTCAATATGCCATTATGACAGCGATGACGAGCCCAGATTCTAAGGGCGAAATTCGAAGGAGAATTCCATAAAATCACCAAGGAGCCTGGTGAGGGGAAGGCAGAAATTTCGACGAAACAGAAACGAAACTCGAGACGGGATTTTTGGCAGCCAATGAGATTGGGTAATGGCGTAGACGGCATCTGCGCTGGATGTACTGTATGGAGTTACGAATTATCCCGTATGTTGGATGATATTGAAAGAATAACGAGCGAACATTTGAGAGAAAGAAATTGAGAGAATTAAAAGAGAGAGCGAATCCGAGTCGCAGGGCAAGGTCTTGACATGTTATTGATAGTCAGGTGCACGGCCGCAAAAGAAATCAAAATAGAAAGGAAAAAGGGTCAATTTAAGCGGAGCGGTGACGGTGACAGCGGACGCCTGATTGATCGGAGATAAAAAAGCCATGATCGTTTTTCTTTCTTTTTTCTTTTTTTTTCGATTCACAAGTCATGGACAAATCGACATATGTTGAATATGAATTGCATCTATGTGCACATAACTCTCGTGGCTTGATCAATTCGCTTCATGTGCATATTATATCTTTCGTACTTTCGTATGCTTGGGAGGTTTCGTATGGTGAGTTGAGAAGGATAGCTAAGGGGGAGATTGATGATATCTTGCCTTATAACGAAAAAATGTAGACTTCTTGAGAGCAGACACACCAAACAGTCCCTGTCGGGACCACAGTGAGAACTGAACCGCACTCTCCGATCCCTGTCTCTCCGTTCTTACACATCAAACAGACATCTCGATGTACCTAGGTACGGTACAGTACATCCGGAAAAAAAAGAGCAACGAACAAAAGGAACAAGCCACACAGGAAGAAAAAGATCCAAGCTAACTTTCTTCCAGAAGGAGCTTAACCTAAACCAATGCCCACAAAGCAAAGAAGGAAATTCGAATATTCCAAGGATTGAACTAGCCAATTTAGCATGATCTTCCTGACCTTCCAGAATTCGATTGGTGAAACCTTGAATCATTCAATGGTTCAGTCCGCGTTGTGGCCTTCCCACCAACTGACTGCACGACATGAGTTTTGTCGTATTTTATTTGGAGCATGAGAACAATATCGGAGCCATACGGATGGTGAGGAGAGGGATTGCAAGCGCGTCTTTCTGGCAGTCCTTGGCAGCCGCCTACACAGTAAGTGCAATTCTTTTAGGGCTTCAAGATCCCAAAGGTAGCCCTAGAGCTCCAGAAGTCGACGCCCGGAACCGAAGGACTTCTCTAGGTGTGTCGACCTACTGTACTGTACAAGTACAGTAGTGCAACTGTTAGGGTTTCAACATCCCCCAATACAGCCCTACTGTGGTAGAGCTTCAGGTGCCAGCGCTTGGAACACCAAGAACTTTTCTCGGCGAGCCAACCAGAGTGCGATTGTTAGGGCTTCAACATCCCCCAAGACCGAAAGCTCTAGGGGTCGGCACCCGAAACCGAAGCACTTCTCGAGGTACTCTATGTCGACCTACAAATTGAAATTCTGCCTTTTTCCTCTCTTTCTTGCCAGTGTTAATTAGTTGGTTGAAGATCTTATCTGGAGGAGTGCTAAGGATCGTACTGACTAGCGGACAAGGTGGGAAAGTCCAAGTGCTGCTAGATCTGTGTCGAGGAGCTCGGTCTTGGATCTACCACGTCAAGCGAAGGCCGTTGTTTCGCCATGTCTGTACGCCGTATATTCAAAGTATCGCAAAAAAGAACACATTTCGCGGAAGAAGTTGCAAAAAGAAAAAGAAACAGATCATGGGACACCAACACAGACATTGAGCTGGACTCCAAAAACTGTTTCCCCCTCACGTCCCAAACATCCAGTTTGTTCACCGTTCAACTGATATTAAAAATCCAGACGTCAAAATCCCTGTGGCCAGCTGATTGTGGAGAAGAGGAAAAACAAAAAGAAGGACCCGTGTGGGGTAAAAAGTATGGGGAAAGCTCTACACCCCGTCCAAACAGGTGTTCTCAGAGTCTGTGACCTGCTGCTCGTCCCCCGTATCCTCTCCCAGGGTCCTAGTCCTCTTCCCCAGTCGTTCGTTTCGTTGGTCCGGAGAAGCTCACCGCCAGAGTATATGTCATTCATCAGAGCAACCACGTATGTACGTACAATGCAGTAAGAACCATTCGCCGCATCCGGCAATCTGATCTGAACATATCAAGGTCAGGGTCCATGTCGCTGCCTCCCCTCTCCTCTCTCCACGATCCCTCATTGGTCTGACGAACAAGATCCGTTCCCCGAGTCACGGACACGAGAGGTAGGTAGACTAAAATATGCAGCGAACATGCACGGAACTTCTCCAGGAATTCCTGATCATCAGTAACCAACTTGGCTTTCGCCAACACTTGCCTGCGAACTCGATCGGCAACTGTCCTCGCCCAAAAAAGAGGGCTGAATGGGCAAACAATCGATCATCAATGAATAATAAATCATATCGGCTGCGGGAGAAGACAACAGGTGATTTGTTCCTCCATACCCTATACCCTACCCTGCCCTACCCTACTCCCTGCCCTGGACTCTTAAGGGCTTGCCCCGGGCCTGTCCGCTCGAAGATTCTAGCAGAAAAGAAAGTAAGAAAAAAGGACCCTTGTGCGCTCAAGCCTCACCGGCGCCTCAACGTGAGTCCGATGACCAAAGAAGCCAGCATCTCCGCAAAGCATATTCCACGTAGGTGTCTGCCCAGGGGGAAGCAGAGGGGGGTTCTGTCAAAAGTCCTTGTCATACCTCCTGCCAAAATTAAATATACATACATACATATGCATCCAAAACCCCTGATCATCATGTACTGTATGCATACGCGCGCGCGGGGGGTTTTTTGTCCCGCAGACCCAGATTGAAAAAAAAGGCAAACAAAAAACAAACACAAAAAGGGACAAAATCGCCAAATATTCCCGAAATCTGTCAGTTAATCCATGACTCCAAAAATTATATTTATAGGTATGGCAAGCATGTACGGAGTACATACATACAGTACAAGAAGCGAAGTTGATTGAAGTTGGGACGCACAGAGCGCCCCGGCCAGTCATCCGATCCCCCAGCATCAAAACGGATCAATCTTGCGATTCCCGCTACCCTTACACCGCTCCCGTACGCGCATGGCGCGCAGTGTGCAACGATCGCGGGCAAGTAAGAATATCTCTGGTGGCAGTCGATCGATTGCCATCATCAATCATCATCGTCGTCGGCGGCGGTAATATTGCTCACGATGGACTTAACATATTCCAGGTGGCTGTATCACAAGTCACCTCTTCGAAGTTGTGGAGTACAGAGAATCCCATAGCCGAGAGACCGTCAAAATTGCCGTCTCCATCCACCTGCCGTCAAATTGCCGCCATATTAGTAATTTCGCTCACAACGACAAAAAAGGAGTGTCCCAACACATCCAAACGCTCGGTTCCAGGACGATGATGATCATGTTCGCGGTTCTTGGAACGAGTTCCAAAGCAAATTGGCTCCCACACACACACGCGCACCAAAAGGAGGAGAAAGAAAGGGAAATGAAATGAGCCACTTACACAGTCCAAAATCACCGCACTGGCCCCTTGGTCACGTACTTGCTTGATTCCCAACAAGATCAACCCTTGCACCAGAGTGGAATACTCGCCCGCGGATGGGGAGATCACCACGGACGAGATCCCTCCCGCCACACTTCGCGCCTCCTTGACTGCAGGAACAAACTCCGCCAGCGAGGATTCCCTGCTATACACCACCACACTACCCAAAATAGCGCCATTGTCCTTCCGCTTAGCGCGAATAATCCCGCACGCTGGCGCCCCGCTCAACGCGATCTTGTATATCTCCAGCACCCCCTGTCGTGAAGTGGTCTTCACATGATCGAGGATCGCTTCTGCATAATCGAGCCCGCGAACAAGATCATAGCTGACTTCGGCGCTCTGCAGCCCGCGAGTGAGTCCCTCTGGTGGCGTCCACCGTTCCAGGTTTCGGATCACCATCGTCGAAACCGGTCTAGACAGCGACGTGTTCCAGCCCAAACTCGCAAACCATTGCCGGAGGCGTTTTCGCTCCACGGCGTTCCCCGTCGGAATACCCAGATAGACTCCCGGCAAACGCGATCCCAGCTGGAATCGCCGCACACCTGGCCGTTGCATCAATGTGCGAATCGCGCGGTTGTGGAGGGAGTTCCCGATCGAGAGCCGGCGCCGTCCCGGGTCGACAATCAACGCGCCGATAACGCCCGTCGCGGTTGACTTGAAAAAGTACGTCGTGCAGAATCCATACAATGCATGCGTGCTGCTGTTCCTGACGACAAAATGTGCCTCGTCGACATTGGGATTTCGTAGCAGAAACGTATGAGACGTCACGTTAGCAAGTTCAGATCGTTGACCGTGAGCACCGTCTTCACGGACAGCCGCAAGGAGTCTATTCAGCACGGTCGCGTCACGTTCTTCGTTCCAGTTTTCCACAAGCCAGTGTTGCCTGGATAAACGGGACTTTTGGCTACGGCTCAGGGTGCCAGGGAGCGTACCGGTAGCGGTTAGATCTCCGTACAGGACCTTGACCAAAGCTTGAAGCGCTGTTTCTGTGAAATCGTACGTACAGATGTACGTTGATATCGACTCATCCGTAGCAAAGTCATAAGGGGAGCTCACCGCCACGACGACGAGCGGTTTAGATCGTCTCTCTCCGTTGGAAGAAAGCTGCGCATCACATATCATAGAAATATGCTTAGTAAAGCCATTTTGATACAGGTTCCGATTCGAATCAGCAGTAACGATGATGACTGCGCTTGCTCGTTTGATAAGTTTCTCGTGAACTGGACGAAGTCCATGTGACGTGTATGAGGTATGCAAGACGCGTCCATTTCGGTTCCTAGCTAACGATCGTCCAAATTCGCGGAACACGCTTTCTCCACTCATCACGGACGCGCTGCGCTCCCAAGAGATTGAGTCTGTTGAAAGAACCGTTTCTCTGCTGGTCTCACTGATTGCAAGGGACACCGCAGACGCAGGAAGGGGTTTGACTAAAGGTGTGAGAAGCAGTAGTTCTTCCTCGGGTTCCAAGACACTCGTAAGTGGCAGCAAGTTGTTCTTATCTCTGACAACGGTGATAGAGCTGTTATACGCCTTGGTGGATAGACTGGTGTGGGACGGTTGCAGCGTAGAGAGAAGGCTGATACCGGGAGGTTGTAATGCTTTCTCCCATGATGTGTAGCGAGATTTCATATCGAGGACTCTTCGGAGCGACGCATATATCCTCTCCTTACTGATAATGCCGTTTTCGATCCCTGACTTCAGACCCTCTATTGCCTCTTTCTGCACCGAGAACGATCGACAGAGAAGTATCAGATCACACCCGGCTTTCACGGCCATTACCGTCCCTCCTCCCACGCCGATATTGTAGCTGAGCGCTTCCATCTCTAAGCATTCAGAAAGAACAACGCCTTTGAATTTGAGATCTTTTCGGAGCAAATCGTCGACAACCTGCTCCGACAAACATGCGTGCATCACGTTCACGCCAGCCGATGACATGGCGCAACCACCGACCATCATGCTATCCAGACCCTCGGCAATGGCATTTCGAAAAGGAACAAGGGCACTCGTGCTGAGTTGTTCAAGTGTGTCTTTAATCACGGGAACATCGTTTTGGCTTCCGAACAACTCGATGTTTCCGTACGATGGGAAATGCTTGCCACAAGTAGCGATGCCCGCTTCTTGATATCCTTTCATGAATTCAACTCCGTAGGCAGAGACCTCTTGGGCGTCGTCCCCAATACTTCTCACACCTAAGGGCTGGCTTTTTGCATTATTCAGCACATCCAAAACGGGACCAAGAATCCAGTTGACTCCAACGGCACTAAGTTCTTGGGCGGTAGCTTTTGCAACCTCTCTTGCGAGAGCCTTCGATCCGGTGGCGGCAATTCCCATGGAACTTGGAAACTGGCGAATGTATACCTCGTCGAAAAGGCTGTTAACACCGCCATTCTCTTGGTCAAGGCCAATCATCAAAGGAAGAGGGTGACCAGCATTGCGGGCGATCGTCTGCAGCTCCAACACAAGTTTCGTGGTTTCTTCTGCGGCTATGAAGACATCAGTTCCGTGAACCATTACTCGATGTACACAATTATAAGAAGATCAGGCAGGAAAAAGAAGGCACATAGGTCTTGAAGCTCTTCCACCTTCAAAGAAACTCGAGCGCCGGTGAAAACAACATGGTATCAACGTGGGGCTCTATGCATCCAACAGGGCAGAGTGTTCACAAGAGGGGAAGAAAAAGGAAAGGGGCTGCACATTTAAGATTCTTGGCCGTAAGAAGAATCGAACCAATATGGTGGTCCTCGATAAGTGACCGTATTCTGGAATCAACGCTGGTTCCATCAAAGCCCATGACAAAGAGCTGGCCCATTTGCCTGTAAACAAGAGCGCCCATGGTGTAGTCGCCAGTCAGCCAGTGTTACTTTTCTTGCAAATATGAAATGGGGTCCATCATGGGGGCTGAATCGAACAGTTTAATCCCTGAAAAGTAGGGAGATTGATATGAGGCACCACGGACGTCAAGGTAGCAATGAAAGCTGAGGAAATGGGTATCGACTGACAGCATAAAACACAGCGTTTGACAAACATCAACAGAGGAAATTCAATCACAGGAAAGAGGAAACATACCTTTCGAGATTGCCTTCCCAGCCAGCGGGCGGCTCTTTCTCCTCAGCCGCTGCCATGGCGGCAACGGGGAACCCGTGGGAACCTCACTTCCGCACGCAAGAGTCCCCCGACCGACCAGAAACAAGTGCCGACGTCTACTTGCGCGAAAGTGAAAACATCAAAATGGCCACTAGAGCTGTTAAGCTTCAATGGCTATGAAAGTAGGAAGTATTAGCCTGAAAAACAGTAGCCACTGCACGCTGCGGTGCCTGGTTCCCTAAAGCCCCTGCAATCAGAGCTTAGGATACTTATGGTATGCCAGAGCAGACTTCCTTGCAACCGCAAAACCACAGGAACACAATTGACAGTTGGGATAATCGGAGAAATTTTGCCGGAGGAATAGTCAACTTAGCGTGCACGGTAAGGAGGGACCTGCGGCTCTTCCGTTGCAGATGAATTTAACACCAGCTACTTCCAGATGCTAAATAGTACAGTAAAAAGCTCAATAGCCGTGCTTCATGAAGCAGCTCTGTGCACTGCGACTCGATCGCGCTCGCGGGTGTTTGTTTGTAGGCCGTGAACTCGATGTGGACGTTGGCTGTTGAGCTTCAACGCACGGAGAAAGGCGGTGACCCTTGTCGTTAACACGGCCCGATATCGGTATCTAAGCGGGTTGATTGGTCGGTAGCACTAGCAAGGTGGCTTAGTCAGCGGCTAACATAACAGGACGGACTTCGGACGAATTCAAGGTCTTCCAACGACGACGACGACGAAGAAATGCGCTGCTTCACCATGACAGAGAGCGACGGTTCTGCTTTCAAGAGAGAACGCAGGGCTGGCGATGCAGCGAGGAAGTATTTGTTTCCCCTCATGGCTGGGAATTTGCTGCTTTTACCTTCGAAAGCTACCTCAGCTTTTCCGTTCAAGTAATTAAAGCGATGCCACATACCCCGGTCTGCTAGGCCACGTTCACATCGTTTCAGAATTCAGATAGCCGTCGCGGTCCGTGCTTCTGATTTCAGCGCTGTTTCTGCCTCGTTGAAGTGGATGACAGAGATGGTCGTTTTGAGCTCCAGCACTCGATCTTCCTAGCCCCAGAGTCGTGGAAGAATCAATCGTTTGCTCGAGGAATTGGATGGCTTAAGACCTCGTCCGTTTCAATAGGAAAAACGCGACACTGAATTTCAAGGGATGGCCGTGCCTGCTTGAAGCGTGGCTTTATCGATTAGTGCAGGGCGTTGTGCTCAACCGCCAATGCATCTGTTCCTTTCCCCGCGAGATAGCGGCAAACGGACAAGCATTCCAAGCCCTGGGCCTTCTCTGCACCCTTGTCCTGTGAGGGATCTCCATCTTTCGCAATCCTCGAGGTGAATTGCGATGATTGTCTCTGCTGCTTATCTGCCGAACCTGACAGCCGTGCTGTCTAAAGAGGATAGTGCGAATCCCATCGTCTTGCGCTGGTATCAGAATCGCTCAGGTCGTAGCGGATGAGTTCTTCTTCTCGTATCTCCTGTTTTGAGGTCGAAAAGATAGCTTTCACCCGCAATCTCGGATGGTATCTGAAGGCGTGGTGTGTCGCGACATTCTTTTGCAATCTTTCTTGCAATGTTTTGTTATCGAGTCTATGATTTGGATCCAAATACCTTTTTTCCAAATCTTTCTTCCCCATCTCCGTTGAGGGCGTCAAAATCATGGCTCTGATAATCCGATGTCAGAGTATGCGATAGTGATTGCAGATGAAGGTACCTGGCTCACTATATCTGGAGATTAAAGAGTCAACTCCCCTCCAGCTTGGAGAAGGTCACCTGATTATCAGTATCTGCTCCTGCGGCCTGCCTCGGGATTTGGATAGTCACACAAACGAAACAAAGGATATAGACCAACAATACAGTGGTCTTATTAACTCCGGGGCCCAATGGTCTAGTGGTACAACAAACCTCGTTTGAGCTTTGAATTCCTATTCCTACCACTAGAAGGGCCCCGGTTCGAATCCGGGAGGCGGCATATTAAAAAAAAATGCTTAATTCCCAGAATCGCATAAGGACGTAGCATCCAGTTGGCTCTGCTGCCAGCTCTCGAATTATCAACGAGAGCTGGTAGCAGAGGATGTGAACCTTTTTGCTTTTCATGGCTGCGTTTTGTTTATTTTTTTGTCAATCCTGTTGACTCTGCTGCGATATATTTTCGTCACTGGAGAGGTTGGGGTGGTTCATGATTAAGGGCCCTTCATAAAATGCTTGCTTCGACTTCTCTATTACATGTAAGTTGTCCCGTCAAAACACTCAGAAGCTCGTGCTGATAACTATATTATAGAGACTCGTTAAATACCAATACCAAGTAGTTGTCACCAGGAACTGTGATCCCTCGCTACAGGTTTGTTGATTTCGCTTAGGATGGGACGTTCCTACGTTAAACTGTCTCTCGATCAATTGTCGAGGAGGAAGGCGCACATCCCAATATTTTTGAATCTATTCTAAACTTGAGATAGGATAACTTCTGAGTGTCGCCACGAACCTATTCCACATTTATATTATCTTTACTCTGGCATTTTTCTCAAGCTTTCCCAGAGTTTTGAAAATATCCGAGCTTCAATTGTGCACTGGTTTCTTTTTCCACAATTGGACTTCCAGACATTCGCGCATTTGTGCCCCCTATTCTTTCAATCTTTCGCTCTCCCCTCACGTCTACCGAAGTGTATTGAAACCCGCTAATAGACATGCAGAAGCCGTCCAAACCGGTCGTGGATACATAAACGACTGCGAAAGCAAATGCTTTCAGCCTCAAAAGTCAGTCGTGGCATCGCGAAGAATGGAAAAGATAATTAAGGCTTTCCCTGTTCAATAGGCGCGACATTTGAGTCGAGGAGGATGTTTAGCTACCTTCGAAGTTGGGCGATATCTTCACGAGAATCACCGGCCTCCACAGCCCAACTATAGGTTTCAAGACGATTACGCTTTGAAGAGTCTTGCGATTCCCGGCGCAGAACAGCGGTCATATCCCGATATGGATATGCCTACTAAACTAGTCCTTGGAGGTTGCAAGCTCTACAATTCGCCGCGGATACCACGCACGTCTTCAATTCATCCCCAAAAGAAGGGTCTTATAACCTAAACTCACAGCTCGCAGACAACAGTGCTCCGGTGATCTCTCAATCTATATTCCGTGGAGCCATGACATATTATAAGGAGACGATACGATCCCATTTCACATGGCAATCTCCCATATCCGCCATACATACAGTGCATAAACCATAGATAGCTAACCCGGCGAGGTCAGCTCAAGATACCGAATTCCTTTGACTATGCCGTTTTTCCTTGATACTGAGCATGGCAGGTGAAGTACTGTAGGGAACATTACTACTTTGATGCTCACTTCACAGACTTGACCTTGGATAACTTACTCGAGCTGGCATACCCAATCATGCTCACGAACGTTTTTCTTTCTTTTGACAAACATCGCCCAGCTCCAATGGTCCATACAAGCTTCTGTAAAGATATCGCGATTATGCCGTACACACTGTACATAGTTGGCGTTTGTTCCGATAAGTACGCCATTCTCGAGACACCTTCTCTCCAGCCCATCCACGCACACGCCATGATCACTCCAACGCTCTGTCGTATGTACAGTAAACTTCATCAACCAGCAAGCTATCCGCATAAGGCCATTTTTCTCTTGAACACATCTGTTTCTCAAAATAACCCTTCTACTCCGTATGTCGAGTTGCCTCAACTCCTACAGTACAAAGATCAAATGCGACGTTGCATACACACCAAGCACACCCTGTCAGCCCAGTCCGGGGGGAGCTCCTCTCCCCTTGGTGCGCCTACTGTAAGGTGTGACGCTCGGTGCAACGTTCCCGTCCACCCAATACACTACAGTATTGTATGTTACTGGGCGTGAGACGAAATTACAGAACGAGCTGTAATTTACGGAAATACTACGACAAATGAGAAACGGTATGATGGTATTGATACGTTTCCGGGGTGCTCCATGGAAAGATTACGGTTTCGTAAGTATTGGGCTGTATGTATGTAACTGGAGCTTTATCTTATCGTCGAACGACATGCAAGTCGACTACAGTTCTATGTATGTACTTCTAAGTGCTTCGGTGCGCGGTTTTTCAACGGGGCTGTTTGTATGCTCTCTCTATCGTAGCAGCATGAAGACTGCTAAGGATTGACAAAATATCCATAACCATGAACTTCTTGAACATTTAGAGAGCTATCAAACACTCAGGACGTCAATGTATACTCATACTTCCCCCACACAAGCAAGTGGACGACGAAAACCCACGGGTACATACCAGCCCTACACCATCACCATTCCCACATCCGCCGCATCCCTAGTCTATGGTTGGCAGATACTAGGAACTGTAGATGGCATCGTGCCAGTGCCAGTGCAACTGACGCCCGTTTCCCTCCCACCCTCGAATCAAGGGCGTTTCCATTTACTACGTTCCGGAGCAGGTCGTTTTGACTGGCCCCCTGCCTGAGCAATAGCCTTTCTACATTGTAGGCGCGTGGATGGATGGATGGATGGATGCATAACTGTACTGTACTGTACTGTAGCTTCTGGGCTTCGATTGGGACGTGGGACCTCGTGGACTATGACGTTATGAGTGAGTAGTAGACAGATGTTCGCTGTAACGGGGGAGACTCTATCTACTACAGCGTTATATAGACATAATAACCAACAGAAGCAGTGAGAATCAAAGAAACGAGGCAGAATCTCCATCTCCCAGTTGTATATTCCTTGATTAGTCACTTGAGTTCGTTATAGATATTCCAGTTGCTTCTGTTTTGTTATTGAAAGTGAGAGTTCCTCTTAGCAACAACACTTCGCGTGAAATATTTACTTTCCCTTCACCATCCTCTCCTCACTCACCTCACTCACCTTCAAACATCGTGCATCTTTTCTCCTCTCTTCGTTTCGATCCCATCCATCCATCATCCTTCCCTTCATAGCTTCCAGAACATTGTTAGCTCGCCGAGACTAAGCTTACATCAAACCCCGGATTCAACGCGTGCGTGTTCAACACGCCGGTCAACATGTGAGCTTCCGGACTATTTCCTTTCCCATCATCAAATTCTGTGGCTGCTCGGAAACTAACATGTCTCTTGTTGCTGTAAAGGCGCGTCATCATTAGAAAAGACCCCCAGGCGGTCGCCGAGTACATCGCGGAATATGTCGTTAGTATGTGCATCATTCTTATATCACCTTGATTGCCAGCATCGTCTGGCCAATTCTATCCCAAATCCGCAACAAAAAATGTTAGGTTCTAACATTACCTGATGTAGGTCGCGTCAAGGCATTTGCTCCAACCGCAGAGAAGCCATTCGTGCTTGGTCTCCCAACCGGCAGCAGCCCCGAGCTGATCTACAAGATCCTCGTCCAGCGTTACAAAGCTGGAGAGATCTCATTCAAGCATGTCATTACCTTCAACATGGTAAGCATCCCCGTTCTTCAAACAAACAGCAAAAGGAGCTGACATATCCATCCAGGACGAATACGTCGGCATCCCGCGGGACCACCCGCAGAGCTACCACAGCTTCATGTACAAACACTTCTTCGCCCACATCGACATCCACCCCTCCAACATCAACATCCTCAACGGCAACGCCGCCGACCTCGCCCAAGAATGCGCCGACTATGAAGCCCGCATCGAACGCGTCGGCGGCATCAATCTGTTCCTGGGCGGCGTCGGACCCGACGGCCACATCGCCTTCAACGAGCCCGGCTCCAGCCTGAATTCGCGCACGCGCGTCAAGACCCTGGCGTATGATACGATTCTGGCGAACTCGCGCTTCTTTGGGAACGATGTGGCGCAGGTGCCGCGCACGGCGTTGACGGTGGGGATCAAGACGATCATGGATGCGCATGAGGTGGTGATTGTGGTGACGGGCGTGCACAAGGCCAAGGCGTTGCAGAAGGGGCTGGAGGGCGCGGTGAATCATATGTGGACGTTGTCGGCGTTGCAGCTGCATCAGCATCCGTTGATTGTGGTGGATGAGGATGCGACGTTAGAGCTCAAGGTGAAGACGGTCAAGGTAGTCAATCCTCCCCAGACCTCATCTCTCATCCTCACTCTTGACCCTAACCGCGAGATGATCATAGTACTTCGAATCAATCGAACAATTCGGCACCGACGCCCGCACCCAGGGTCCTCCCCTCGTCCACCGCCCCAAATACTCCTTGTACCCCTACCACGCCTCCGTCAACGGCACTCCCACCACCGTCCGTCCAGGTCCCGGTCTCGATCTCAAAGTCGACACTGCCTACCGCCGTCCGACCATCGATGACCTCGACGAATTGACTCCGGATAGCATGTCGTCGCGCATCTTGGATTCGGCGGGGAGCAACATGGCGAATCTGGATGAGGCGGTTTTGAATGGGGATATGGTTTTTGATCGGATGGGGTCGAGAATTGCGGCGAATAATTGATCAGATCAGTATCCGATATTCGTCTGTTGAAGAGTGGAAAGGGCGAACGGACGACACATTTTACGACGTGATGACCAAAGAAAAATCAACGAAAAAAAACAAAAAAAGGGGGTGACGCTAAAAATTGGCAAGGGCAGGGGATGATCGCTAAGCTTCCGCCAGGCACTTCCGTCTTCAGACAATTCAACGACGACAACTTCCTGATACTGGGTGGAAGTATGGACTCTTGTCATCTGAGCACCTGGATCCAAGAACTTCTCTGCTGCCACTTTTCCTTTCTACTGCCCTTTCTTTCTCTTTTAAAGATTTCTAATAGCGACGTGGATGGTACTCCGTACGCATTGACTCAGGTTCTCTTCTCAGATAGGAAAGGTTCTCAAGTGTACACCAGATTTCCAGCGTTCTTCTTCAAATAGAATCGATGATACCGGTGTAATAAAAGCAATAAAATCGCGAAAAATTTGACTTGACACAGGGAGATATTTCACTTTTATATTCCGTTCCTTCATCATGGACCATGTCCGCTTTTCACCCATTACCCTATCTATACTCCGATATAATATCTACAACTTCGTAAACACCGTCGGCACCCTCCCACTCCCCTCCACCAACGTACTCTTATTCCTCACCCACCCCTCCATCCCCCTCCTCCCATTCTCCACGCCCACACCACTCATCTTCCACCCACCCACGCTCATCTCCGCCGGCGACTCCCCCCACGTATTCACCCACGTAATCCCCGCCTCCAACCTGCCCACCACATCATGCGCCAGATTCAGATCGCGCGTGAACACGCCCGCCGCCAGACCCAGGGGCGTATCGTTGGCGCGACGAACGACTTCGTCGATGGTGTCGTAGGGCAGGATGCACATGACGGGGCCGAAGATTTCGTCGCGCGCGATGAGCATGGAGTCGGTGCAGTTGGTGAAGATGGTGGGGGAGATCCAGTAGCCGGAGCGGAGGGAGGGGTGGTTACCAAATATACCCTCCGGTGGGTGCGGGCCGCCGTGCAGGAGTGTGGCGCCGTCCGTGTCGATGCCGTGGCGGATGTATCCGAGCACCTTCTCGTAGTGCGTCGCCGAGGACAGCGGGCCGAAGTTGGTGCTGGGATCCATGACGGGGCCGGCGCGGATGTATTGCATCTTCTGCAGCAGCAACGCTTCGAAGCGCGCCTGGTGCTGCTTGGGCACGAACACGCGCGTCCCGTTGGTGCAGACTTGGCCTGTGCTGAAGAAGTTGGCGAGCAGGGCGCCGTCGGCGGCGGCGTCGAGGTCGGCGTCCGGCAGGATGATGAGCGGGCTCTTGCCGCCGAGTTCCATGGTGATGTACTTCATGTGTCCCGCGGCGGCGGCAGCGACTTTTTGGCCCGTCGCGACTTGGCCCGTGAAGGAGACTTTGGCGATGGTTGGGTGCGTGGTGAGGTAGGCGCCGACGTCTCCGGCGCCATGGACGACGTTGAAGACGCCCGGTGGCAGACCAGCTTCGGTATAGATCTGGGCGAGGATGAGGCCGTGCAGGGGCGTGAATTCACTCGGTTTATACACCATCGTATTCCCAGCCGCCAGACACGGCGCCGACTTCCACAGCGCACTAACTCGTCAGCATCATCTCCATCCTCCTAATCTCATATATCCAAGACCAGTATGAATATCTTACATCTGAATGGGATAATTCCACGCCCCAATCCCCGCACACACCCCCAACGCCTCCTTCTTCGTATACACCCACGCATCCTCCCTCACCTGCACCGTCTCCCCATTCAACCCCCCGCCCGCCACCACCCCCGCATAATACTCCAACACATCCGCACCCGTCACCACATCCACCACCCTCGTCTCCGAATACGGCTTGCCCGTATCCAACGTCTCCACACGCGCAATCTCATCGTTGCGAGCGCGCAGGATCGCGACGGCTTTCAGCAGGATGCGCGCGCGTGCGGAGGGCGGTGTTTTGGACCAGGAAGGGAATGCGTGGTGGGCGGAGGCGATGGCGGCGTCGATGTCGGCGTGGGATGCGATTTGGATGGAAGCGAGGGGGGAGGAGGTGGAGGGGTCGAGGGTGGTGAAGGTGCGGTGGGAGGTGGCGGGCTGGATGGCGCCGTCGTAGTAGAGGCTCTGGAGGGGGAATTGGGCCATTTCGTCTTCTCTTCTTCTCTTTCTTCTATATCGATCTTATACTGACTTTGTATCGTGACTGCAGATTGATATTCGAGTTCGATCAAAATTCGGCAATTGAAAGCCGCAGCACGTGAGATGACATAAGAGGCAGTGGGGCCCGGGTGGATTGGGCCCTGGCTTGGCGCAGTAGTGGATCCCGACGGTTTGATTCGCGGGCCCATGCGGCTCGGCACCGACTTTGGTCCTTTCTCACCGCTTGATATCGTTCACGGACTTCTTTTACAGTTATAACTACTAGCTATGTATGAGTTGCTACGTGTCCTGTCTGCATCTCTATCAGTCAGTATCCAAATACCACAACAACACTACGTATAGGACTATGACCAATAACAATCCTCCCGGCCTCGGAAAACACTCGACGCGGCACGTGGAGCTCTGCGGGGATACTTTAGCCCCATGCAGTCTAGCGCACACCCGCTGACTTGGTGGGCTTGTGGAGCGCGCCCCACATGAAACGCGCCGTTGGGACGTGCGATTGGCCAAAGCAACAGCAAGAGGAAGTGGTTTTTCATCGCTTTTTTGCAGATTTGTTAGAAAACTCTTCGAGTTGTTCGAGTTGTTCGGTCGACTTGCCGTGAGGAATTGCTCTTATTAAATGCGTTGGTACTCCCGGAGAGTATCTGAGTTTCTTTCTTCTCTTCTTCTGTTCGACTTTGGATGAGACGCTGCTTCCGTTTTGCTGGATAGATACCCGTTACTGCTGCCTGCCGTTGGAGTTTCTTTTGCTGGGAGCTGTTATTGATCCGCTCTTTGCATAAAGCGCCGTTGGTCGTATATATCTGTCGTCCTATCTTTCTTATATACCTCTTACCCGCCGTCGAGACCTTCAACAAGGCTCCTCAGCTCATCCCATCCGTTCAACACGTATATATATACTGTACAATATGACCGCCAAAACCACCAACGACTTCCCCCCCCACGACGTCGACAGCTATGACTACATCATCGTCGGCGGCGGCACCGCCGGCTGCGTGATCGCCAGCCGGCTGGCAGAGTACCTCCCCAAAGTGCGCATTCTGGTCATCGAGGGCGGACCGAGCGACTTTATGGATGACCGCGTGCTCTTGTTGAAGGACTGGTTGAATCTGCTGGGCGGCGAGTTGGATTATGATTATGGGACGACGGAGCAGCCGATGGGTATATACGTTTTCATCCCCTTCATACAGAGAAACAATACTCACATCATCGTCCTTTTTTCTAGGGAA
The DNA here is from genome assembly GCA_014839905.1 of Aphanoascus verrucosus. Classification (NCBI taxonomy): domain Eukaryota; kingdom Fungi; phylum Ascomycota; class Eurotiomycetes; order Onygenales; family Onygenaceae; genus Aphanoascus; species Aphanoascus verrucosus. The sequence goes on along the minus strand of MU089300.1, from coordinate 696,807 downwards.
CAGTCACATCCGCCACTCCCGCGCCAAAGTCCTCGGCGGCTGCTCCAGCCACAACACCCTCATCTCCTTCCGCCCCTTCGAATACGACTGCCAGCGCTGGGTGAGCCGCGGCTGCACGGGCTGGTCCTTCGACACCTTCACCCGCCTGCTTGACAACATCCGCAACACCGTGCAGCCCGTGCACGACCGGCATCGCAACCAGTTATGCAAAGATTGGGTGACGGCGTGCTCGAAGGCGTGCGATATCCCCATCATTCATGATTTCAATAAGGAGATTCGATCGACGGGCAAATTGCATGAGGGCGTGGGGTTCTTTTCGGTGGCGTATAATCCCGATGATGGACGGAGGAGTAGTGCGAGTGTAGCGTATATTCATCCGCTGCTGCGTGGTGAGGAGCATAAACCGAACCTGACCATCTTGACCAACGCGTGGGTGTCGCGGGTCAATGTTGCGGAGGACGGGGAGACGGTGACGGGCGTCAATGTCACTTTGCAGTCCGGTACAAAGTACACGCTGCGTGCTAAACGTGAGACGATCCTGTGCGCGGGTGCCATCGATACACCACGCCTCCTGTTACATTCCGGTCTAGGACCGCGCGAACAGCTCTCCGCCCTTTCTATCCCGGTGGTCAAAGACATCCCCGGCGTCGGCGAGAACCTGCTCGATCACCCCGAATCCATCATCGTCTGGGAACTCAACCAGCCCGTCCCACCCAACCAAACCACCATGGACTCCGACGCAGGCATCTTCCTGCGGCGCCAAAAACCTCACGCTGCCGCGCACGAACCTAACAGTAGTGACGGCGGCGTCGACGACGACGATGCCGCCGACGTCATGATGCACTGCTACCAAATCCCCTTTTGCCAAAACACCTCTCGCCTCGGCTACGACACGCCCATCGACGCCTTCTGCATGACACCCAACATTCCACGCCCTCGCTCCCGGGGCCGTCTGTACCTCACATCTGCCGACCCGAGCGTCAAACCGGCCCTCGATTTTCGCTACTTCACCGACCCCGAGGGCTACGATGCCGCAACGATCGTGTACGGTCTCAAAGTCGCCCGACAAGTAGCGCAACAATCACCCTTCAAAGAATGGATTAAGCGAGAAGTCGCGCCCGGTCCGGAGATCACGAGTGATGAGGCGTTGAGTGAGTATGGGCGGCGGGTGGCGCATACGGTGTATCATCCGGCGGGGACGACGAGGATGGGCGATGTGAAGAACGATAAATATGCGGTGGTGGATCCGGAGTTGAAGGTGAGGGGGTTGAAGAGGGTGCGGGTGGCGGATGCGGGTGTGTTTCCGGAGATGCCGACGGTGAACCCGATGTTGACGGTGCTGGCGGTGGGGGAGAGGGCGGCGGAGTTGATTGCGAGGGAGGGCGGGTGGAGGGGGCCGTCGGCGAGACTGTAAGTATTGGTCTTGGGGAATATATATTGGGTGAAGCAAAAGTTGGGTTTGGATATATAGTTGTGAGGTTGGATATAGATACATACATGGGATGAGCATATAGCACTATATCGATGCCATATAAACAAAAATTTTGTTCATACTCTACAGTACTGTACATCTATCTAATCACATTTGGTCTGTTTCCTTCAGCATGTAGAACGCACTATTAGGGTATTCATATAAAGCACTCCTTCTCATCACCATCCTCCATCAACCTTCCCATTACACCCATTCACCATATCCCCATCCCCTTTTCCCTCCTCCTCCAGATCAAACACCTTCACCCCAAACTTCCACACCTGCTCAACCCTCAACTCCCCATCACTATCCCCCAACACCACCAAATCCGCATCCCCTCCCTCCTCCACCGTCCCCTTCGCCCCTTGCACCCCCAACATCCTCGCCGGCGTCTCCGTCACCGCAGCCAACGCATCCACCGTGCTCGCCCCCGCCCACCGCCGAAAATTATTCACACACTCAATCAACGTCGCCGAACTCCCCGCCAATTTACCCCCCGAATTTTCCAGCGTCAACATCGCACCGCTCTTCACGATCCGGTCGCCGTTGGTCCAGTCGTAAGTACCGTCTGGCATACCGCAGAGGCGCATCGCATCGGTCACGAGGATCAGACCGTGCGGGTGTGCGTTGTATGCGATCTTGATGGTTGTTGGGTGTAAGTGGAGACCGTCCGCGATAATCCCATAATACGGCCTCTTGTTTTCAGACTGTCCGAGTAGGCCAAAAATGCCCGGATGGCGATGGTAAAACGGCCGCATGGCATTGAACAGGTGCGTGATCATGCTTGCGCCGGCCTCGACGGCGGCCAGGGCTTGTTCGTAGGTTGCGTCCGAGTGGCCGATGGCGAAAATAATGCCGCGGGCGGTGAGGGGGGGGATGAGGGTGTGCATGAGGCCGAGTTCGGGGGCGGCGGTGAGCATTTTTATTGGCAGTGCGTGATTACCGTCGGGATTAGGGTTGGGGGATGAGTGGGAGTGGGAGGGCGGGGGGAGGATGTTGGAGGCCCCGTAGCAGTCGATGAGGTCTTGAAGGCCCGTGGAGGCGGAGCGGAGGACGTCCGGGCTGTGAATGCCGTTTTTGCCCGGGCTCAAAAAGGGGCCTTCGACGTGTGCGCCGAGGGATTCGGCGCCGTCGTGGGCGCGGCGGTGGTGGCCGGAGGGGGCCAGGGAGGGGAGGACCTGATATATCTGTTAGCATGTCGTCGTTCCGCATATTAAAAGAGAGAGAGAGAGAGAGATACTGTACCTTCGCATAAACCTCCGCCGTCTGACTCGTCACCGTCGGCAAATACGACGTCACCCCCATCCTCACCAGCGTCCGATTCACCTCCCTCAACCCCGCCTCATACTCCTCTTTGGTATCCTTGGGGACCGAAAAATCAAACCCATTCGCACCATTGGTCTGTGCCTCGATAAAACCCGGAGCCAGGATGCGGCCGCCCAGATCGATGACTTGGTCGGGGATGATGTGGTCGTCGTAAAAGGCGTGTTGGGCGTGCAGGATCTTGCCGGTGGTGGAGTCGACCCAGAGGTCTTGGGAGGAGAGGAGGGAGCCGTGGAGGGGGAGGAGGCAGTTTGTGAATTTGGTGATGCGGGGGGGAGGGGGAGGGGGGAGGATGGCGGAGGGCATGATAGATAGTACTGTGATTGATATTGGTCTTGGGGAGATGCGAGGTTGAGGGTGCTAGAGATACGATGTTAGAATGATAGGAGGGAGAAGTGTGAGATGGGAGTTGACTGACCCATGAGCTGGCTTGATGCCTTTCGAGAGAGAAAGCAACGAACAGGCGTCGGAGATGAGAGTTGATATGAAGAAAAAGGAGTTTACACACTTTGCAACTTTAAACCATCTGGCATTGATTCCTATCTACCCTTCTCGATATACATACATCCATACAACCTCGGAGATCTATACACCAACACAGGGAACGCGGTCTGAGGTTGTCGTCATCATGCTTGCAACGGGTCAATGGCCGTCCAGCAGCAGTGCACCTGCGACAGCGAGTGGCCAGCAGCATCGAGATCAAGATGTGGTGGTAGTCGTCGCGATGGAACTGTGTCTGTGTCTGTGTCTGTGTCTGTTGACTTTGAGGATCTAGTCGGAAGTGTGAGCGAGTCGACGTTGAGATGTTGACGTCGTTGTCGGTGGTATGGGTTGGTACCAGCCGGTATTACGGGATTACGGGTGACGGAACGGTATTACGAGACGGTATCTGATACGGAAACGCACACCCTTCTCGGTACTGTACAGTACAGCAGAGCTGCGAAGTAGACGGGAGAAGGTTCACGGCCAGATGGCAAGTATCCCCATCCCATCTCATGCTCAATCCCACAGTCTTTCTACGTCCTAAAGAACTACATACAGTACATCAGTTCTCCAGAGCACTCCTCAAGCTCTCGAAGCTACAGTACTCAGCTGCAAGTCCTCAAACCTCACCTGTGGAGGCGAACATAAAAATCCTCCGAGCAGCAAAAAGAAAAAGACGCCAAAATGCTTGTGTCGATCGCTGGCGATGTAACCTCATCATCCTCGCTAACCCCAAACCAGCCAAGCGGCAGCAACGGAGTCCAGAAGACAGAAGTGGAACCAGCTCCAGTGCGGGAAGGCTAAACTCTTTCTTCTTCTTCTTTGCAGGTGCAGAGTGAAGGCTAAACGTTTGGGGAGCGATACCACGGTTTCTTTGCGGTTGCAACATCGATTCACCCAGCCAGACACTCTCTGTTGTTGTTGTTGTGATGAGAGTTCAAGACAAGTCATCATGGCTAAGTTATGGCGACGGATCGGTCAGATGATGGCTATGAGAGAAAAGTGGTGTGGTGTGGTGTGACATGGCAAATACTGTTAACTCGACACAGACAAAGACAAAGAACTTGGAAGATGCTGCTGCTGCTGTCTGTGCAACCCTCGCTTCAAGGTCAGGGATCGGGATATAGTCCCTAAACTCATCCGTTTCTCCGTGCTTCATCTGCATGATCGATCCGTGTAGGTACTGGTCATTACTCAGTAGTAATGGCGACTGAACCAACGGGCTGGGTAGATCTATCCTCAGCTCAGCGGCTCGTATCACGATGATGGATTCGGCTGTTGAAACTGCGAGGAAACGAACGGACGGACGGGCTTCTCGAAGAGGCCGTTGGTGCAGAGGCTAGGCTAGTTATGTCGTGGCCAATCAGCAGGGTTAGAGTGCATGTTTCAAAGATGCCGTTTTGCTTCCGTCGCGTGTGGGAAGTACTGGTACTTGGGAGCTGGGTGACGGGACAAAGATCTAGTAGTAGTTGAAACTGCAGTTCGTACCGAGTTCGAGTCGGGACACGAACAATGTGCAACCTACTCCGTAGCAGCGAGTTCTTTGTTTAGCCTCCGTCGGTGGAGAAGTGACCCCAGAGTGCTAAGTTAACCTAGAGGCAAAAAGGCAGAGTTTGAGGCTTGACTGGTTCGAGTCCGGGGAAAAGAATCTGAAGTTTCGTTTTTCATCTGCAAGTCACTTCGAGTTCTCGATGCTCCCCGGCGTGTACAGGTACAAACATCGATGAGCCGTCGAGATCTCGATTTGATGCCTGGTTAAATTAGTCCCTCCCTTGAATTCAACGGTGGCCGTTCAGCCGTTGCTCTGCTGTGCTCTGTATCGATGCACATGGTCGCTGCTGTCACCGTCGCCATCGCCTGTCACCCTCGCCCACTTCCCCGGCCATTTCAAGTATTCTCTCTTTGATCTGGGAAATCAGTCCTCATCACAGAGCGAGACCGGGTCCCTGGCGACAGGCTGATATAGTCAGGGTTGTGCTGGGCTAACCACGGAACTAAAAGTGAGTCGAGGCCCGCGCCCCCTTTGCGACCGTCGCTTTTCCGTGAGAGTCTTTTTTTGGATCTTCTATTCTTCTTTTCAACGTCAAGTCATCGGTTCTTGTCAGCATCATAGCTACAAGACTGTAGTTACTTGTCTGCTGTGTTCTGCTGCTTTGTTGCAGCCGAAGTGTTGGAGCATTGACCTCGAGTTCGCTTCGCTGCTGGTCTGTCCATCTCTTCTCGTCTCGTCTCGTCTCTTCGTCTTATTCTCCCCTCCACACCATCCTACTCCGCAAGCTTTCTCCGCGCAAGCTTTCACTTGCTGGCACTGGCACCGTCGTCCCCAAGTACTTCAGAGTACTAGCTAGTGATTAGCTCTCGGGCTTTTCCAGCTGACAGAAGGCTATCCCACCCTGCTGCTGCTCTCAAACATCTGAAGACTACATACCTCTGTCACTCTGCCCTTGACCTGTCCTCGACCGGCTGCTACAATACCCTACTGCACATCAACATCAACTGTTGTAAGTAGCACGTCTTCTCTGCGTATTGAGGGGGTGTCCCCCGTTCGGGCTGTTGAAGCCGTTTGAGAACGTGTTTTCCGTTGCAAGTGCTGTCACTGTGTCACGCTGGCCCCCTTCTGACTGAGGGACCGGAAGTTTATGCAGCGTGGCTGTCTTTGATAAAGGGTGCAGCTCCCTGTCCGAGTCTCGTTTCGTTTCGTTTCTATTATTGCTTGATATGTTGCGAGGCTCTGCAATTATACCTAGTTGTTGTCTTGTCTTGTTCTGTTCTGTTGTGTTCAGGAGACAGCTCCTCTGTGAATCTAATATTGGACGTCACGACAGGGATATCATAGATCTGTATGTTTGTTCTGCTCTGTGATATCTCAGCAAGACTATTATCAGCTACTATCCTTTAGCACCGGCATTCTCCCTCTTCTCTGCTTTGTTTTGACGGCGACGCGTCTGCCCTCACGTGCTCTCCTTGCCGTCCCTTGCTGTTTTCTTTCTTTCTCTCATTTTGCATTTTTGTTTTCTTTTCTTCATCCTTCAATTCGTCTCTCACCTCTTCGTTCATCGTCTTCATCTCTCAGTTGCTCGTGAACACTGGTTAACCACCTTCATAGCCTGACCTCCACGCGTCACCATGTCTGGTGCTCACGAAAAGGGCCCCGAGGCCACCACCAACCCCAATCCTCCCGTCGAGGACGTGGTCGCTGAAGAGTCCGCTCACAGCCACGACCACACCGACGCCGCCACCCACCAGGGCCGGCCATGGATGTACAAGTCCCCCAAGATCGGGCCCCTGACCCTCCCCTGGTACGCCTCGCCCATCTCTCAGCTCCTCATCGTCTCGTTTGTCTGCTTCCTGTGCCCGGGTATGTTCAACGCCGTCAACGGTCTGGGTGCCGGTGGCCAGCTCGAATCGCACGACGTCAGCAAGTCCAACACCGCGCTGTACTCGACGTTTGCGGTGGTGGGATTCTTTGCTGGTTCGATCGCTAATCGAATGGGTCTTCGCACCACGCTGTTCTTTGGTGGCTTTGGCTACTTTCTCTACGTTGCCTCGATCCTGTCGTACAACCATAACAGGAACTCCGGCTTTCTTATCTTTGCGGGTGCGCTGCTCGGTGTGTGCGCTGGTTGTCTGTGGACGGCGCAGGGTGTGGTGATGATGAGTTATCCCGATGAACAGTCCAAGGGCAAATTCATCTCCTGGTTCTGGATCATCTTCAACCTCGGTGGTGTCATTGGCAGCTTGGTCAGTCCTCCCCTTTATCTTTCTATCACCTCAACTAACCCCCGTACTTTAGGTCCCCCTCGGTCAAAACATCAACAGCAAAGCCAACGCCGTCAACGACGGCACCTACATCGCCTTCATGGTCCTCATGTTTCTCGGCTTCGTCCTCGCCTTCACCCTCGTCGACCCCAAATACGTCCGCCGCACCGACGGCTCCCACGTCATCGTCATGAAGAACCCGTCCTGGAAATCCGAACTCCTGGGCCTCTGGCAGGTCCTGCGCGGCGACTCGTACATCATCCTCTTCTTCCCCATGTTCCTGGCCAGCAACTGGTTCACCACCTACCAGTTCAACAGCGTCAACCTGGCCAAGTTCAACATCCGCACGCGCGCGCTCAATAATACGCTGTACTGGGTGTTTCAGATGGTGGGTGCGTTTGTGTTTGGGCATTTACTAGATATTCGGTCTGTGAGGCGCTCGATGCGCGCTCGTGCGGGTCTGATTGCGCTGTTTCTGCTCACGATGGGGGTGTGGGGTGGTGGATGGGCGTTTCAGAAGGGTTATGATCGGGCTGATATCACGGAGGATTCGTACCGGATTGACTGGTCGGATAGTGGCTATGTGGGGCCGATGTTCCTCTATATCTTCTATGGGTTTTACGATGCTGCGTTCCAGACGTGCTGCTACTGGTACGTCCACCCTCATCCTCCTAGTGTTCGATGATGATAGATACTGACGATGGGGTGAATAGGTTCATGGGCTCCCTCACCAACAACAGTCGCAAACTCGCCAACTTTGCCGGTTTCTACAAGGGTATCCAATCTGCCGGTGCTGCTATTACCTGGCGGTACGTTTCATCCCCTTCCCCCTAACCAAACCATACCAAACCTAACATCTAATGCTGATGTTTCTAGCCTCGACGACCTCGGCGTCTCCCACAAAACCTACTTCGCCTCGACCTGGGGTCTGCTCGCGGGCTCGATACTGGTCGCCGCGCCCGTGATCTTCTGGAAGGTCAAAGATACGGTGGATATTGCGGAGGATGTCAAGTTTTCGGATGAGACTGTTGATGAGGTTGCGGGGGGGAGTGAGAAGTAATCTCGTCCGGCTTTCATTATTCTCGATTCTTGCGGATGGATTGATTGCTTTTTGCCTGGCTTGCTTCGATGCCAAATGTGCATTGCAATACGAATTGAAATCACTATGATACCAACGGAACAGGAACCTTACAACTCACCCAAAAAACGTCACCTCGGAGGAAACTTTTCGACGGAAATCTGCTTCTTCTGCGAATGCGCACTTCTACTATTCTGCAACGGATACGCATGCATGCAAAGGGAACGAATCGATTTCTGACATTCTATTCAAACGACGGAACCAAACCACGGCGCGCCGGAGTTCGTTTCTTTTCTTCTTAATAACCTTACTTACCTTTTTAATACTTTCTTCTGATGATTCTTGTCCTGTAAAGAAGCGATGTGGGAACGGGAGCTAAATATGCAAAGAAATGCATAGATAGGGACGGGGAGGGGGGGGATGAGGGATGAGGCTCGGCTAGTACCTATCGCTGGACGGATTCTTTTTTTACATCTTCTTCTTCTTTTTGTTTTAGGTAGTTGAATTAATGATCGATGATACTACGGAGTAGTCTTGATAGGAATTGAAGTTCTGAGATGATAATTTTTTTCTGGTGGTGGTTCTTACGGGTTTCCGTGTCTGTGTGGTTTCGGGTTGGAAACAAGCAGCACGTGTTGCTGTGGACATTTTGATGTTCGAGTCCAACGCCCTCGGGGTAGTGCGCTCGACATCATCATCATCCTTGAGGTTGAGGAGAAGGTGAACAGCTGCCATCACCGGTGCTTTACTTTGCGATTGCTAATATGATACCAACTATCTGAAGGCTTAAGAAAGATGAGTTTGCATCCCAAGCCCAGGGTTCATTGCTTGTCGAGGAACTTGATATGGAATGAACATGATACCCAAATTCCCGGAGCAAGCAAGACTAGAATGCTATCGACAAGTTTGATGAACTTGCTAGATAGCTTAGTATCTACTAGCTAACACCCTTCTATTTCGCGTGTTTTCTCATATAATTTCTCAACCCGCAGTTTGAACCATTTCATCTGCCCAGTTCAGTTCCCTGCGTCCGCGCAACATCAAGTCCCTCACGATTCAGTCGCAATTTCACGATCATGACGCACCGTTCGTGCGAAGTACGGCGAATTGATGACACTTGCAACCCAGGCACATAGACTACAAATCGCCGGACAATCACTCCGTACCCGACTACAGATCTGGACCCGCGCGTATAACTTATTATTCTGCAAGAAACCGCCGGCACCGCACTGCACCGCACTGCCCTGCCCTGCCCAGCAACCCCGCGTCGCACGTTGTCATACATACTGCACGCTGTACAGTACAGTACTGTGCGCATAGTGGTCGCGAACCGGTCGGGCGTTTCGTGTGCGAGGGAGTCTATTTGTGGAACTGGGTAAGGTGATGGGGTGGATGGAATGGATGTGATGGGTTCCTGCATAACTTTCTCCGTGAGTCCGTGGATGTGGGTGAATGACTGTCGGTGATTGCTATTAGAAGATTTATGCTATGGGTTGCCGATTTAACCCGTCTTGATACCGATTACTACATATTGGGGATTTTCTCTGGGCGGAGTTCGAAGTATCATTGATATTTATGCTTGGACTTGATGGATACAAATGTTTTGATCAAGTTGACGGCCATGGCTTTCTTTCTTCTCAAAAACATACATGTTTATGCACTCCGACAAAGCAAGGAGGTTACGGCAAGGTACTGTACCTCAAAGACCATGCCTGAGAGGCGATATATTAGGGAGCTAACGTTCGTCGGAGCCGCCTATGCTTCCATGGGATCTGATACTGGACAGCCTTCATGGATATCTTATTTTCGAAAGCTCTCTATCAGCAGAGGGGCCACTGCGTTTGAGATCCAGGAGTCGCGTTCCTGGATTCTATTCTTGTTTCTTTCTTGTCTAAAATCATCAGGGCTATCACAGTCCATTTCCATTTCTGATACCCGACATACGGACCGCCCCCTGAGTCCAATCCGTCCTCTGCGGTCGTTTCTCTCTAACAAAGACAGCTAGGTTAGGTGATTGTTCGACTTCTTCGTTTACACAGTACAGTACAGTGCCTTAACTACGTCTAGCTACCATCACTAGGTTCTCTTCCACCCCCTCGGCGCGACCTGATGCATCCACTCCGTCATCTATTTTATTCATGGAATGCGAAGGCAGGCAAAACTCCTTTGAGAAAACACTGCCATATCTACAGTACATACGAGTCGAATTTGTCCATAGGGCTGGCTGGGTAACCAGACTCCCGATATGGCACACGTCAACGTGAAGTAGCTCGGGTTCCGAACGCTTCTGATACATCGTTGACCTGAGATAGTGCGCATTTGGGGGAAGGGAGGCAGACACGGATAGGGCCTGGTATCTGCATCGCATTCACTACCTCAAAAAACCACCATGACAACGGACCAATATCACGACTCAAACGACGATGTATTTCCCATCCTCGCCTATTTAACACAACACGCCAAAAACCCAAGCCAAGCCAAATCGAGGAGGGTATTCTTATATATTCTCGTTCCTCAAACCAGACCAAAAAAAAAAAAAAGAAGAAGAAAGGTGGTATTAAACGTCCAATACTCCCCCAATCAGACCGCCACACCGTGTCATTCCAGTTCCCATTCCTCAGGTCTTCATTAACATCATATCCGCATCCTCATTCTCATTTTATAATCACTTCACCACAGACTAATTACATCTGTATAACCCCCGTCCTCTTCAACACCGCATCCGGTCCCGACCAGTACTTATTATGCACCGGATGCTGCGGGTTCGCCCAGGGCGTCTGTTCGAGGAATTCTTCTTCGGCGGCTTGGCGGGTGGTAGCTGTTGCTGTGAAGGAAGAGGAGGATGAAGGAGGAGGGGGACCGTTGGGGTTGGGTTGTCGATGTAAGGATAGATGTTGTGGATGCTGATGTGGATGTGGATGTGGGTGAGGGTGTTGTGACGATGAGGGAATAGATTGTTGAGGCTGTGACAATGTGCTTGTGTTGTTGGCGTTCGTGCTTGTGTTTGTAGTATGCAACGAGATCTAATCGTGTCATTCATCACCAGTTAGCCATGATCCAGAACCCCCAGAAACTTTTTGTTTGTGTTGTGTTATGAAGAGAGAACGTACCCCCAACTTCAAAAAATCCTCCTCAATCTCCCTCCTCTGCAACGCCTTCATATCCGGCGCCGACGGGAACCCGACATACTTCGCCGTCCCCGCAAGAATGCCTACTTCCTTATTATACGCCGCCTGCTGCGCCGCCTGCTGCCCCCTCCTCGTCGGAAACGGAATCCCATAATCCGCCATACTCTCCTCCTCCCCAGCACCGGTCTGGAACCGATCATGCTGAGCCCGATAATGATGCTCCGACAACTCCTGGAGGTACCGCTCACGGATGTCGCGCGCGTTCTGGTAGTACATGCTGTTGACCTGGCTGCGCTCGGCCTGGGATTTGATGGAGAGGGATTTGAGTTTGTAGGCGAAGAGGCATTCTTCGCGGCGCATCTTCTCGTCGCGGTAGGACTCGATGATGCGGCGCTGGCGGAGGAATTCGGGGTGTGTGGGGTTGGGGTTTTCGAGTTGCGCGAGTTCTTCGTTGATGGCGGCGATGCGGTCGTCGTAGATCCTAATCTTGTGAGAAACAATATTGAAGATGGACGGGATTGGTGCTTACTTGTCACGCAGTGAAGCGAATTGCTTCTCAAGACTGAGCAGGACGTCCATCGCGGAGGTCTTTTTCATTGCTGGTCATAGTCAGCTTCTCATCCGCAAGAGATGAATGGAAAGGACTTACACTCTTCTATCTTCGACGCTGCTTCGAGGTCATCTGCGCCATCAACTTCCACATTGTCCTCATCCTCCGGCAACGGCTCATCCCCATTCATCTGATGATCATCCAGCGGACCATTCTCCGCCATTTCGTCGTAATCTTTTGTGGACTTTTTACCTTTCCGCTTTCCCTTTTTACCTTTTCTTCCACGAAGAGTGGCAGCGCGGGAATCGTCTGCTTGGTCTTCATTGGTAGGAGAGATCTCGTCGGGAGATAACAGAATGTCATTCTTTGCCTCTATTTCCGGCGCATCGGTGATTGTCGCGTCTTGTTCTCCCGCAGCGTCAGCTTCATCGCCCGTTGGAGAGCCGCGACGCTTTCGCAACGGCTCCTCGTCGTCTATGGCTTCTCCGTCGTTGTCAGTAGAATCCCCACGCTTTCGCTTTTTACCAGCAATGTCTGGTAGCAGCGATGGCGAATCGGTAGCATCAGCCGCGCTGTCTGCAAATGTATCCGGGATACCGTTAAAGCGCATTTCGCGTGCAGGTTTGCTGGGCGAGCCGTTTGGTTCATTGGCCTCATCGTCATCAAGGTTATCATACGTCGTCGACTGCGCCAATTTGCTTGGACTCGCCCCGTAAGCTCCCGCGCTCAATACAATACTTGTGCGATTGCGAAAGCGGTTGGGCGAGTCGTCAATGCGTTCGGTTTCGGCTTCTGAGTCGATCTCGCTGGCGAATTTTTCCAGTCGTGGAGATAGATCGAGTTGGCTGTCGTCGAGAGCTTCGTCGATCTCGCTCAGACTACTGGATCGGACATCGTGGAGGTCGTCAGAGAGGAGGCCGTCGGGGATTGTGGGGGGTGCTGGGGAGGAGGCGAGCCGGGAACCGGGCTCAACTGAGTCGAGCGACTCCATCGGACTTGTGAGCCGACAGTGTCGCACGTAGGAATTTGTAAAGTGTCGCTGGATTGGATTTGGGTGAGGTTAACGGTTCAGATTGGGTTGGGTTTGTTTGGTGAGGTTCTCTCGTGGGTGAATCTGCTCGATCGCACTGAAGAGGTCAGCCAAGCTCAGATTATCAACGACGAAGCGAAAATATACAGTTTAGTGAAGTGAATATGATAGAGACTCGTGAGTATATCATAACGAAGTAGATTGAAAACAATGTAGTCACCGTTGCTGAGGTCCGTCACTGGGTCAACCTCGCACCAGGTGAAGGGCAACGACAGCGCGAGGGTTTCAGCAACAGAAACAAGCTGTTGACACCACAAACGGCATGTCTGAGGCAAATGACAATTATTTTCAGTATAATCCCAGACCTAACATACCTTGTATGACGTTGCGCTGTTCGGCGCGCAACCGTGGACTGTTGGGCGACTGTTGACGCTCGAACGGCGAGAGAACAGACGAGGGCGCTTGAAATAGATTCCAATCACGCGTCGAGGCCTTCAAAACGACGCCTAAAACCCACTATTGCACTTGTTTATAAGGAGGAAGAGATGGCGAGCGTCGTTCGCAAGAGAGCCGCGGGGGATGGATGATGAGGGCCAGCAGCAACGGCGAGAGTCCCAGAGAGGAAGGGCACAAGAGCAGAGAGGACCGTGAGTAGTGACAGCTCGAGCTGTTGAGCAGTGATTGAAGCAAGCTCAGAGGCAGAACAGCAGTGAGCAGAGTGCAGTCGACGCGAGTGAAGGTCGCAATGAAGCAGGGGAATCGAGCGTGAAGAAGAGCGAGAAGAGAGCATTATTCTGGGGAACCAAACCAGCTGATACTGCTGCGGCGTACCGTAACATTGGTGGCATGCGGATGATTTGTTTCGCTGGCTTGGCGTGGTATGGAATTAATCGGTTTGTGTGTGGTATTGTCACGGCGACTGGTATTTGGCGGCTGTAAAAACTCAGATTACAGCCTAATTACCAGTCAGGTTACCCTTCCATCACGCCCTTTTCGACCAAACAGCGGTAACAAAAATAGATTACGTTCTGCCGCTCTAGCTTCCTCGCCAAGCCTGCGTCACGAACCACTCAGTGACACACAATATCTCACCGCCTTAATGTCCTCCGGATGACTAATCAGCTCGATATCAGATCGGATTCGCGCCGCTGCAGAGATCCCCAAGCATACTCGTAGAATAGAACCTTCGATAATTGAAGGCAACGAACTATCCTTAGATGATAGACATGTATCCTAAGACTATTTTACACGAGTTCGTGGTGCTGTCTGACCCCATGAACTCACCAGGCACGAGAGCTGCCTCAGATGCAGGAAGAGCTGGAATCCGCGGCACTCCGCAGACATTGACTCAATCCTCTACTGTGTATAGAGCTTCCGCTTCGACTCTGATACCTCGCTGTATACACACTGTGTAGACAAACACGCGGACGACTTCGGACGGAACCTGCGACCGCGATAATGCTTCACGTGACCGTTATCTCAAAGCCAAGACATCGGAGAGCGGAAATTTTGAGCGCAGCCAACGCGGGCATACAACAGCACTACAACGAGCACAGAGAAAACATCGTGCTACAGAGGGCCATTGAACAGAAGCATATATAATTATGGCGAAGAAAATCAAGACAAAATCCAAGAGCAAAGACAAGGCTACAGAGACCAATGCAGCTCCGCCAACCGAGACCACTCCGTTGGTGATTGGAGATGAAAAGGCGGCTTTTGATCCAACGCTTGCATCGTTGTTTGCGAATAGTGTGAGTGACTTTCTGCTGGAGCTACTTGGTTTATTGTGATGTTTCTTGTAGTGGTTATCTGGATCATTGCTGATAATTATAATCTTCTAGGCCGGTCCGGTTAAAGCTCCAGAGATTGTGACATCGAGACGGTCATTACGGGACGATGAAGCTTCCAATGGCACAAAAGAGAGCTCGAAGAGCCATCGCAAAGTTAGCAGCACGAAATTAGTTGACCAAGATGACGACTCGGCCGCCAGTGACGAAGAAATGCAAGACGTGAATGATGAAGACAGCGAGGAAGACCAGGACACAGTGCCAGAGAAGACGATAGAAAAGACCAGAAAACGGAAACGGGGCGCGGCAGAAGATACCCTAGAAGACTCATACATGAAAAAGCTCGCCAAAGAGGAAGAAAAAGAGCAAAAGAAGCGCAGCGAAGAAAAGAATGCCAAACGACAAAAGAAGGACGACGCAGGAGATTCGGAAAACGAACACTCCTCCCCAGATTCAGACGAAGACGCTTCAGACGGCGACGACGACGACGACGTCTCCGAACGCCTCGCCAGCCCACCCCCCATCCACGAATCCCTCGCAACCGACAACCCCGAATCCCTCGCCCTCGAACGAGCCACCCGCACCGTCTTCCTCGGCAACGTCTCCACCGACGCCATCAAATCCAAATCCGCCAAAAAGACCCTCCTCGCACATCTCTCCTCCTTCCTCCCTTCCTTACCCTCTACCTCTACCTCTACCTCATCCGGTGGAACTACGGGCACAGCGCACAAAATTGAATCCATCCGCTTCCGCTCCACCGCCTTCGCCAGCGCCGCCGTACCAAAACGCGCCGCGTTCGCCAAAAAAGAACTCATGGACGCCACCACGCGCAGCACAAACGCCTACGTCGTCTACACCACCGCGGCAGCAGCGCGCAAAGCATTAACGTTAAACGGCACGGTGGTGCTAGACCGACATCTACGCGTCGATAGCGTCGCGCACCCTTCCGTCATCGATAACAAACGGTGCGTGTTCGTGGGTAATCTCGGGTTTGTGGATGAACAAACCCCATCTACCAATCCCGACAACCCCGAAAAGGGCAAGAAACAGACCAAAAAGAAGTCCTCAGACATCGAAGAAGGTCTCTGGCGCACTTTCAACGAGCACACTGCCAACGCCGTCGAATCCGTGCGCGTCATCCGCGACCCGACCACGCGCGTCGGCAAGGGCTTCGCGTACGTCCAGTTCCGCGATCAGAATGGCGTGGAGGCGGCGTTGTTGTTGGATGGGAAGAGGTTTCCGCCGATGTTGCCGAGGACGTTGAGGGTTGTTAGGGCGAAGAAGCCGTCGAAGAAGAGTGGTGGTCAGGGGAATGGGGCGAATAGGACGCGTCTTGGTGGGAATGGGAATGTGGATCGGGATTTGAAGGGGCGCGCGGCGAAGTTATTGGGGAGGGCGGGCGCGGTGCAGGTTCGCGCTGGTACGGGTACAGGTACGGCTACGGGAACGGGAACGGGAACGGGTACAGGCACGCCGTTTGTGTTTGAAGGATACCGCGCGACGGAGAAGAAGGATGGTGGGAGCGGGTTGGGATTCAAGTTGAAGAATAAGAATAAGGGCAAAGGTAGGGGGAGACCGAAGACGCGCAGTGCGAATCGGGCAAAGGCGTATCGGGATGCGAAGAAGAGTAGTAGCAAGTAGAATGGTCATTGGTATTGGATATTGTACTAGTTCCCTATTACTTCTTTGTGTGCTGTGGTGATAATGGTCATGGTCGATCATGTTGGGACGAAAACTACACTTGAGATAGACAACAGTTCTACAAACATCACACGAGTCGTATCTATCTCAATCCAGACAAAGACACTGACAGCACTGACCTAGATTCCATAATGTTGTTACACAATACTCTTATCCCGTTAACAAACCCGACCACAGGCACGCTGACACCGCAGTTCATGCATGCTACAGGTGACAGGCCGGAAAAAGAAAAGAAGTATCCCTTCCCGACGGTTCCGTCCCGTCCCGTCAACGTACAGTCCAGACGCACACAGCATCAGACTCCATGTAGACTCAGAGTAACCTCAACATCAACATTCAATTCGTACAGTACAGTACCACGAGCAGATGATATTAATTAATGAAATACCTTTTCGAGAAACTCGACCTTTTTTTCGAAGAAAAAAGTAACAAGTATGTAGAAAAAAAAAAGGGCTCTGTACAGTACAACACGCAAACAAAGGTATGTACCGAGAATAGAAAGAATAAAAAAGGGGGATTTACAGAAGAAGGTAGAAGTAGAAGGGATAAATACAACTCATACAAAGGTGAACACCAAGCTCAAAGATATCAACCGGCCGTCAAATTCAATCACTCAAATCCATATGATTTCTCCCCCCCCTTTTTACAGGAGAGCCATGAGACCAAAGACAATGGTCAACAGACCACCAGGCAAGGTCAAAGCCCCAGCGCCATTGGGATCTGGCACACCCTCACTCTCAGTGGGCGCAGCAGTCTCAGTGGCCTCCGCATCCGTCGTGGTCGCAGCAGAAGTAGTGAAAGTGCGGGTCGTAGATTCAGTAGTGGTCGACATGCCCAGGGTGACAGTGGTGCTGGGCATATCATCCGACTCCGTCACGGTCTCGGTTTCGGTCTCCGTCTCGGTGGTCTCGGGCGGGTAGACGTCAGTGGTGGAGGGTGTGGCGGTGGGGGAGGCGGTGACGGTGGGAGAGCCGGTGAGTTCGGTGGCGGTGCCCGTGGTGCCGGAGATGGAGAATTGAGGGGTGAAGTTGAAGTTGTCTGGATCGGTGTCGTCGATGATCTGGATGGTGTAGTCGGAGCCGGGGCCGAGAGTGGCGGAGGGGACGAAGGGGTAGGAGCCGGCGTTGGGGATGCGTGCTGTCGTCTTGTTAGTTTTTTGTTTATTCACGGAACTTCACGCGACCACACGCGATGTGCGGCACGCGATATATCGCCCCTATTATATCGGATGAACAAGGACAAACTTACGAGCAACGACAATGCCGGAATCAGGCGTAATTTCATCAGCCTTGTGCAGCTTGATGGTGACAGTGCCCTTGGTAGTCGGGGTCCAGGTCAAGACAGTCGGCTGGTTGGCGACGAACTTGTAGCCACCAATGGGCACTCTGAAGGGGTTCTCGCCATCAGCGGCAGAGACAGCAGAGGCAACGGCCGCAAAGGCGCCGAGAGCGATGACAATAGCGGAGCGCATTGTGAATCGTTGTTGTTCGTGAAGATGGGTATCTTAAAGAAGAAAGAGGCGTGTTTGTTTGGAGAAGAGGAGGAATCTCGCACGCGACGTGAGCAAGGAGGCACGGATTAGGAAGATATTACAGATAGATGTATTTGTGCGAGAGCGACGGTGAGAGAGCACGACAACAACACAACACGCGGCTTTAAAGAGAGTAAGTGCTCGAAAGCGTGCAAAAAGAAGGAACGACAGATAGAGAGAGGGATAGAGAAAGGAAAGAGAGAAGAAGAAGAAGGAAAGAAGGGAAGAAGGAGAGGAAGAAGGAGCGTTGGGGGAAGGGAGAAAAGGAAAAGTCAAAAAAGGCAAGCGCGGCGCGACGGCTTCTGACTGGGCGGGCACTATCAGGTGGAAGGTGCCATCGAGCCTCGACAGGGGTGGCCCGGTCAACACACTCTACCGCATTTGGTTAGTACCGTCCACTGAACTAGGTTAAGCCCGCTCGGCGGACCGGGGTTGGGGATATTGCCGGAGATTAATTGGCCAGTGGGCTCGAGGTCCAGACGCTCCCGATTGGCCACCGTTTTCTGTTTATCAGTTTTCGTTTCGTGGCGCGTGCCGTGCGCTGTTCTGAAAGGGGAAAGACTGGGGGATCGGCTGTGGGAGTGGTGAACCTAGGTATCTTGTGATCCAACAGTTGCCGCCGGTATCTTCATGCGTTGGAGTGAGTTACCCCAGGTCTAGGATGAGAGCAAGATATCAAACACCAGAGCAAGATCATAGTCATAGAGTCATACATCAAAGACAGACAGAACAAGCATGCCCTGCCCGGTGTGACTTGGAAACAACATGTTTCGAGCTCATCAAACACACCGTCTGGGAAGAGAAGATACCCTGCGAGATTGTCATAGCTCTCGTCTATATCGGTGTATTATAGCTAAGATTTGAGCCATCAAGCACCCTCGTCGCCAACATCAGTAGCAGCAGTAGTAGCAGCAATAGTCGTAGTCATATACCCTGTCTGCCCCCCTTCCTCCCCTCCCCCGCCCCCGTCCCTGCCTGCTATTACTGTTGGTTGCGGCTCCTCCAGCACCCCGTTCTCCCCCAACCACGCAATCGCCTGCATCACCCGCCGGTCCTCTTCTTCCCTCTGTCGCCCCAGTAGCTGCAATTTCAGTCAGCATCATCTCACACAGTAATTTCGCAGTATACAAAATGACAATGACTCAAGACTAAGATCGAGACTCACCGCCTGAAACAAACTCCGTCGCCCCTTCTCACCACTCCCCGTCGCAGCACCCGTTCGACTCTTGTCTCCTGCGCCCTGCTGTTGTGCCTGTTGCAGGTCATGCGTGTACCGACAATTCTCACCACGGCGGCATTTACCCGTCTTGAGAAATTGATGGCAAGGGTTCTTGCTTTTGCGCACGGGCGGGAGGACGCGTTCGGGCCGTTCCCGGCGGGAGGTGAGTTGTTCCGGGGCGGCGTCGCTGTCGGAGCTGTCGGAGCTGGAGCTGGAGTTGTCAGAGGAAGAGGAGATGGAGGAGCCGCTGGAGGAAGTTTCGTCGTCTGAGAATGCGTCTGTAGAGAGGTTGGTGTCAGGTATCGAGGGTTGAGTGTCTCCGGCTTGGAGGTCTTGATCACCGTTAGCTCCATTAGTACTTTCGACGACCATTTTGTTCGTAGCATCCTCGTTAGATGGCTCTTGTGCTGCATCCCCATTGAGTTGTCTGAGAACTCCCTCCAGCAGCATCCCAGAGGCATCTAGTTCAGAGCTAGGTTCTGCTTGCCCCTCAACAGCAGCAGCATCACCAATCGTCACCTCTCCCGGTTTCTCTCCATTGGAACTGGCCTGAGTATTGAGTGCCTCAGCAGCCTGCCTCGCTTTCTCCGCAGCAGCCTCCGCCTTCGCAACCCTCCTCTCCTCCTTCATCAACTTCCTCCTCAACTTCTCCGCCTTCAACTTCGCCCTCTCCGCCGCCCCCACCGGATCCGCATCCAAATCCGTCTTCCCATCTTTCTCTTTCTCTTTCTCCTTATCCTTCCCTTTATCCTTCCCCTTGCTCCGCCTCTCCTCCCTCTCCCTCTCCCTCCTCGCATTAATCTCCTGCTGCTGCTTCCTCCTCCCCTCCTCCATCTCCGCCCTCTTCGCCTCCCTCGCCACCTTCCTTTCCTCCAACTCCTTCTTGCGCTCCTCCACCCTCGCGATCGTCGGATACCTCTTCCGCCGCTCCTGAATCCACGCCTGTATCTCCGCGGCGGACTGTAACGTCGCCGTGCGGCCACGGTACGTCACTTTCACTGCACCATCGTCATTCGCGGTGATTTGACCGGCGAGTTTTGCCTCCTCGTCTACATCATCGTCGTTGTCGTTTTCGGCGTCGCTGGATTCGTGGTCTTCGGTTTTGGGGGTGAGGCCTAACTGGTTGTATTTGCGGCGTTTTTTTTTGGGGGGTTTGTTGTTGCGCGTTGATGCCGTTGGTGTGGTTGTTGTGGTTGCGTCTAGGGCGGGTGGTGGTTTGGAGGGTAGGGAGGTGTTGAAGCTGGGGATGGGGAGCGGGGCGGTTGGTCTTGATTGGGAGGAGGTGGTGGAGGTGGTTTCGTCGCGGTTTGTGAAGGCGGTGGAGTGGGGACGTTTGTT
Source organism: Aphanoascus verrucosus (assembly GCA_014839905.1). Taxonomy (NCBI): domain Eukaryota; kingdom Fungi; phylum Ascomycota; class Eurotiomycetes; order Onygenales; family Onygenaceae; genus Aphanoascus; species Aphanoascus verrucosus. The sequence continues at coordinate 676,409 of MU089300.1, read as the reverse complement.
ATTTCCTCGGTTCGCGTGAGATGTATTGTTGAAGTTGCGCTGTTGATGATGCTGCTGTCTGTATCCGCCGGATTGGCGTTGCGTGTGCGCGTGGGGTGGGACGACGGGTGAGTAGGACTGTTGAGGAGTATATGGACCCGGTGCACCAGTATGATTGAATCCACCCCAATGCATGGGCGGGCTCATCATTGAAGGAGAACCGTGCGGAGATGTATGAGGACCCGGCTGCATGAGCGGAACGGGAGGGTTTGGACGTGATTGGGGCGTGTATCCCGTAGGTGAATGCGGCGGAGGCGCATGACCATGACCATGACGAGGTTGGTGTTGATTCTGATATGGAGCAACGACCGGGGGAGCGCCGTAGGGAGGTCGTTGGGAATGGAACTGAGGTCCTGCACCGGGATATGCCGTCGGATGCTGTTGGCCCACTGCTGGCGGCTGGTTATACTGATACGGATAATGATGCTGAGCAGCATTCGGAGCTGGAGGTAGATGTCCATAGTTCGTCGTAGCAGTAGCAGTATTGTTCATATATCCTCCTCCTCGATGTCCTTGGTGTCCACCAGCCCCTCGCCCTCCTCGACCTCGATGTGCACCACCACCACCGCCGCCACGACCTCCGCGCCCGCGAGCATTCTGAGAATACGCGTTCGGAAAGCTATTATTCGCGCCCGGCGACGACAACGAGGCAGGCGGAGGAGGAGGAGGGGGCGGAGGAAAAGAGAAGCCACCGGCGCTCATGATTTAAAACAATAAGAATGCAGATACTGTTAGCGCTGTTTGATAGCCATGGAAGAGATATTCGGTATGTAAAATGTCACGTCATTTGAACGTTGGGCAATTGAGGGTCGTTATGGGTTATTGTTGACTTCAATGTGAGTTGATTCACGTTTGCTCTCACGTCTTTTGCAAGCTTGCGCGTGCCGATTTTGGGTTTTTGGCGTTTTGGCTTTGCCGTCACTCCGAAGTGAAATTAAGCTGTTTCGGATGGGGGAATGTTGTTCCGCGGATTAAGGTTGGGGAGTGGGCTAGCTGGATGGGGATTAGGGCGGAAGGGAGGCTCTAAACTTATCAAAAAGTCGGTGCGATTGAGGAGGAATTCAATTGCTCAGTTTGATTTCACTTGCTACTCGTTGTATTGCATATTTTTAGTATCAGATTACCTTTCATTCATCTATTCTGCAGGTCCCTCACTTTGTCCGCTCTGGAAAGTCTGAAGACACTGCAGATTTGATACCCTCTCTCTGATACCCTCATTCAATTTTATATCTACCATATTTTACAGCAAGATACGATGTTTATTCTTGTAAGCTTAGACCCAATGTCTTGAAAGATATATACATTCCGCTAACAGGCTCTAGACAACAATATCTGATCTCGTTCAGATATCTCCTGAAGATTTTTCAAAGCTCAGCGCCGTTGCAATTGAAGATAATATCAATGAAAAATATGCCAATAAGGTACGACTATGCACCGGCCACTCTGTCGGATGGGCCGAAGACTGATCAAACATTTGCCGGGGTTTAGGTGATCCAAAATGTTGGGTTATGCATTGGGTTTTATGACCTCCTGGAGTCTTCAGATGGGTTGATTGGGCATGGAACGGGACTTGTTAATGTCAATGGTATGTAGCACATATCTGAGCTCTGAGCGCAGGACGATTGGGCATTGCTAATGTTAGTTGTCTAGTGAAATTTCGAATAATCGTCTTTAGACCTTTCAAGGGTGAAGTTATTCTGGGAAAGATCACGAGTGGTACGGAGCAGGGCATCAAGAGTATGGATCACTGCAATCTCCTCGCCCTCCAGATACGCTTTGCTGACCGCTGCTATAGTTGGCATTGAATTCTTCAACGACATCCTCATTCCCCCCAGTCTCCTGCTTGACGGTGCAAAATTGTGAGCAAATCCCATACCCCCTTTCACAATACCCTAATAGTTAGGTGTAACTTACTGACAACCACTGTAGTGATTACACCGACCAAGTATGGATCTGGGACAACGGCGAAGGCGCCATCTTCTACTTTGACATTGGCGAAACCGTTCGATTTCGCGTGGAAGCGGAAGAATGGCATGATCAGATCCCCAACGCGCCGGATATGCCGGATGGTTCTGCGGCTGGGGAGCGGAAGCCGCCTTATTTGATTATTGTAAGTTCTTCTCTGGGTTATTTAGGGTGTGAGCGAGGCTGACTGGTATGTTAGGGATCAATGCAAATTGCTGGTCTTGGACTGGTTGCGTGGTGGTCGTGAACAGTGCTGGAAGAGTGAACATCGAGGCTTCTGAAAAACCGCCAAAAGCTTTTACGGCACCTCAGTCTACAGAGATCTCCGTCCCTGGATATGGATCGATATCAATGATACGAACCCGAAACCGATAGGATTTGATGTCAGGTGGTTAGACCGCCTATCTTGCGCATTCAACGGGATCCATGTCGTCCATGACACAGGACAGATCAAACGCCCGGCATGCCATCCGTCATCCAAGGTCCCAGCTCTCGAGCAAGAACGTGCACTGTGCCGATCTCGTCAATGGCGATGAAACGTGCTGCAAGAAGATGCAAGTTTTGATACTCTTTGAACACGGTATGCCAGCGAGCGATGCATTGGGGGGCTCCGGGAAGCCGATGAAGTAGGGGTTTAGATCCTTGGGAATTGGAGGGCTCCTGGTTCCTGGGCGTTTGATATCCTTGATTCCCCGCATTCGGCAACTAAGCATTACAGGGGGAGGTTGCTTTTAAACTCGAGCCTTGTTGAGAATGGCGTCTTCAGCTTCTCTTCTCTGTTGTTCTCGCAGTCTTCAGCTATGCAGAAGACATTCCTCAGTATTGATGAAAGCGCTGAATAAAATACCGAAAATGACATCAATCTTACCAATCTTCCGCCATATCCACGGATTAATAATAGAAACAGATTTATAAGCCAGCTCTGACCAATCAGCAGACCAGAAGCAGCCATTGGTGAATCTTACCGTACGAGAATTATGGGTCTCGGCCCCCGAACAGCGGTTAGCTGTATGTAACGAAAATTACCGAGTACGACGTCTCAGAGCGCCTTTTGCTCTGCAAATCACCGAGAATGAGGGGTGAACAAGACGAAATCATATAAAACTCGAACATCTCCTCTCTGCAGAGGGAAAAATTATCGTCTCGGGATTCTTCTTCTTTTGCTCCTCTATCTTACGTTTTCCGTGATATTTCCCCCTCGCAGGTCCCTTTTTCTTGAGTGAACATGGATGCTATCAACCCCTCCGTCCTCCCCGTGCGCGGACCAGCACATCATGAGCCCATGGAGACTCCTCCACGAGCACCATCGCCAGTTCATCGTTTTGGCACATTAGCAGTCCATGCTGGAGCACCTGTTGACCCTACAACGGGTGCCGTGATTGCCCCGGTATGAGCTCTTGTCCTCGAATTCCCTTTTGCGTGGGGGTGAAGCACTTTTTTCCTGAATCGTCGGTGTGGGAAATGGAATAATTCGAAGCCCTGAACTTACTTTTCCCCCTCTCCTCACCGCAGATATCCTTGTCCACCACATTTGCACAGTCCGGCGTTGGAAAGCCGATTGGAGAATACGAATACACAAGGAGCGCAAACCCGAACCGGTACGTCAAGCCAATCATGGTCCCCGGTGTCCGATTTCTTCCCATCCCGCATCAACGGCGGGAAAGCAGTACGCCCAAAAGGATATCCGTTCATCTGACTAACGCCGGATACTCTGCAGTGACCAGTTTGAACAGGCAGTGGCTGCGTTAGAACATGCCCGATATGCGTTGGCGTTCTCGTCCGGCTCAGCAGCCACGGCGAATATCCTGCAGTCTTTGGCCTCCGGATCACACGTCATCTCCGTCTCCGATGTGTATGGCGGCACCCATCGCTATTTCACCAAAGTCGCTGCTGCACACGGGATTGAAGTCACGTTTTCACCATGCATCGAGACGCACGTTGAGTCGCTGATCCGGAAAGATGAGACCCGGTTGATCTGGATCGAGTCGCCATCGAACCCGACACTGGGGTTGGTCGATATCCGCAAGATTGCGACGGTGGCCCATGAGCATGGAATCATGGTTGTGGTGGATAACACCTTTTTGAGCCCGTATATCCAAAATCCGCTTGACCATGGTGCGGATATTGTGATGCACTCTGTCACTAAATACATCAACGGTCACTCTGTACGTTTTCATGCCACAACGAAACCCATGGCAATGACTAACGGGTATATAGGACGTATTGATGGGAGTCGCCGCATTCAACTCCGAAGACCTCAAGAAACGCCTTACTTTCCTCCAAAACGCCATCGGCGCCGTCCCCTCTCCCTTCGACTGCTGGCTGGCCCACCGCGGTCTGAAGACCCTCCACCTCCGCGCGCGCGAAGCCACCAAGAACGCAACCGCCATCGCCCACGCCCTCGAAGCCTCCCCACACGTCATCTCCGTCAACTACCCCGGCCTCAAATCCCACCCGCACCACGCCATCGCGCTCAAGCAGCACCGCGACGGCATGGGCGGCGGCATGCTCAGCTTCCGCATCAAGGGCGGCCACGACGCCGCTGAGCGATTCTGCCAGTCGACACAGATCTTCGTGCTGGCAGAGAGCTTGGGTGGTGTGGAGAGTCTTGTGGAGGTACCCAGCAGCATGACGCACGCTGGCATCCCTAAGATCGAGCGTGAGGTTGCTGGTGTGTTTGACGATCTTGTGCGTATCAGCTGTGGTGTGGAGGATGGTGAGGATTTGAAGTTGGATGTGCTCCAGGCGCTGGAGAAAGCGGTTGTGTTGCCGAAGTTGAATAAGCTTAATGGCGAGACTAACGGGCACGCATAATTAACCTACGGAAAAGTTTTATGATTGTGCTTTTTGTGTTTTCCCTCTCTTCTGACGACAGGAGACGGACTGGAGCTCGCTGTTGCGGCTGTCGATCTGTTGCGATGTTGATAGAAAATTTTCTTTTCCCTTCTACCCCCGGGCGACCAGTGTTTGGGCAGCTTTTATGTTTTCCTTCATGACGGTCTCTGATACCAATATTTTGTTCTGATGTCCATACAATCGTGATGATACCTGCACATAGGGAAAGAAACGAAATGATAGACTTGGAAATAAGTGTTTGTTGCTTAGGACTATACTGATGTCTCGATGCGAGCATCGAACTACTTCCACCATTGGGAATTCGCTCATCACTATCTTGATGCCAGAGTATTCAACAATCGTACTCCGTACTTGCGGAGCAAATGGGATAGCATCGATGCAGTTTGGCGACGTCCCGCGATAAGATCAATCTTATCTCCTGGTCTTGGCACAGATTTTATCTTATCAGTTCCCATCAATTTGCATCTCACGGGTGCCCAAGTAACCCCGCGGACATCTAGATTGAAAACGAAGTCAGCCGTTTTCTTTTACAATGAGCTCAGGATTCACATTTGGGTTCAGTGGAGATGACATTGACATTGACGTGAACGAGAATCAGGAAGATGTGGTCCAGAACGGTGCACTCGACGGGCGCGGGGACGGCGCTGGGGACGAAACGGGGAAAGCTGATGCACCGTATGAGGAAGCGCGGAAGCTTGACCTAGATGAGATGGTGAGTTGTGCATGCTACCATCATTTGTGCCTCTTACTCACTGCTACATAAGTACGCTGGCTGACTCGACTCATAACTGTTCTAGCTAGCTTCACTACCCTCCCACATCACATACCACCCCCTCACTCTCACTCCCAGTTCCAATCACCACGCATCCGATGAACCCAAAAAGGATGTCTTATTCCGCCGCGATGTATACGACATCCGCGCACAGCTCATGGCCGAAGACGACCCGGAACAAAATCCCAATGGACGGTTAATCGCCGGTTTGGAAACGGGCGATATCGTTCCTGCGGTATATGAAGGCGGATTTAAGACGTGGGAGTGTGCGGTGGATCTTGCGAGGGTGGCTACGGGGGATTATAAGCATGTGTTGGATGAGGAGGGGGATTTGGAGGTGATTGAGGTAATACCCAACGCGGACAGAGCTGTGGTCCAAGATGAGAGAGGGAAGGGGGGTTTGAGGCGTGGATGTTGACTTTGCAGAAATAGTTAGGTGCTGGGACAGCATTGCCTTCTCTCAACATTTTGAGATATTTCCTAGAAACCGGAGACAGTGAAAACGTCGCATCGCAGAAGAGAAGGGAGAAGATACACCTCGTCCTCGCAGACTACAACGCCACAGTCCTCACCCTCGTCACCCTCCCCGGCCTCCTGATAACTTGGTACAACAGCTGCCAAAACCCCAACAAACAACACCCAGCATCCGAACTGGCAATCGACACCGCCCTCCTTGAATTATTCCGCCACGACCTATCGGCCCGGGGGATATCACTCACATTTATCACAGGCGCCTGGTCACCGCGTTTCGTCGATCTAATATCGCCATCCGACTCGAGCAGTCATGCATCGACTAGGACGATCATACTCGCCAGCGAGACGATATACGCTCCCAAATCACTTCGTCCATTCGCAGAGACTCTTGTAGCACTACTGCGCCGACGACAAGCAATACCCTCCTCGCAGCTAGAGCCGATTGCGCTCATCGCCGCGAAAGAAATGTATTTTGGAGTTGGTGGTGGTGTGAAAGATTTTCTACAGGTCCTAGACGCAGTCGCGGGTGGAGAGGCAATTTCTCGGCGGGTATACAGCTCGTGTATGGCGGGTGTGGTGCGGGAGGTGTTGGAGGTGACGTTGAGAGGATTGGAGGCTTAAAGAAGAAGGGATACCAGGATCTTTTCTAGATATTTTCACGTGTGAACAGTTGGCATTTGGGCTGCAGAGCTGAGTACGGCAGCAATGGTGGCGGCGCAGAAGGATATGTAGGGAACGGGCATGGACGGACTGTTTTGTTCCGCCACACCTCTTTCGCGTCGTTGGAAGCCTGTAGAGAAGTTGCAAGTGGCATGATCCTCGGGCGATATCAAACACAGCCGGGCTGACGCGCGGAGGTCATTGCGTCGAACGCTGTGGTGCTGATTTGCGAACGAAAAGGGCTCTGCAAAGAAGGACCGGGAAAAGAACAAGAAAACTCTGGAGGCTCTCCAAGGAGATATCGGATGATATCAACTGAGCTTTGAAGGAGGCAGTGAATCAACAATCAAAATGAGTATTCCTCATCCGAGCCCGAGCCGGCAAGGCATAATATATACAACGACAATGTAGGAATCTAATTCGCATTTATAATTCAAAAGTATCTGCCATCATCGTACACCGACTTGACCTGTCCGCCTTCCATCCGGGCCAGTCTATCGTCCTCTTGAACCTTTTGTCTCTGCTGATAGTGCGCGATGACGGTTCGCAGGTCTCCGGAGGAGTTCCCTGCGGGCATGTTGATCGGCGAACCGGAGTTGAAAACCCTAGAATCAGAGCAAATCATGTCAATGGGCGTTCTTGGAAGAAGGTAGAAGAAGCCTAGCGAAGGCAAGCGAGGTATATAAAAACAGGCCAATGCCAAAGGAACGTTGATAGTTCAACAGGGCGCACATACTCAGGGCAGCTCAGATCAATGGTCAACTCTGGATTTTGACTGTGGAACAAATGTCGATCCGAAGCCGCCTTCTCAATGGCGAGCGTATGGAGCGCATTGCGTTTCTCCCAGAGTCCCTCACTGGGCGTATACTCCTCAATGAGGCGGGTGATCCATGGTTTTGAATCTGACGTGGAGTATTTGTAGATGGCGAGACCGACGGGCACGGAGGCGATGGAGAGGTAGAAACCGCGCTGCAGGGAAGAAGCAAGGAATTAGAACATGTTAGCCGCGTGGTCAACCAATGTATTGGGTTATGTTATGTTTCCTTCTTTTCTGGCAGGGAACGGAGATGGAGGGATGAGAGCTGCCCTACGCCAATTGACAGGATTGGGTATCTCATAGGCAGCCCCTTTTCCAGCTCGAGTAGAAATATGGTAGGGAGACCGGGGGAGAGAGAGACATAGGGCAGAGCATACACCAAAGGACTCGTTCACTGGTTCGGCATGATGGGCGTCGGTATGGGCAGCGCGGCGAGGTTGGTGACGTCGAAGAGCAGCCCTAACAGGAGCAGCAGATCTCCGGGCGACAAACATTGTGACAGCCTCCTCTTCAACCAGACTCAATTGGGCTGGCAGAGCAAAGCGTCGTTGCGGGTTGGAATTGAAGATACTCTCGTCGTCGACCTCAGGCGCGGGCACACAGCAAAGCGAGTCAAAGTGAGGTCAGCCAGCGGATGATTAGGTAATAACCAGCGTCGGGCGGGTGGTTGGGCACGTGATGACGTACGCCGGATTGGGATTAGGGCTGGGCACGCACCACGACGACCACCAACGACCGCGCATCGCCAACCTCACTCTCTGCATCCCAACCACCCGCAACATCACGACCAAAAGACGCCAGAACAGAGGACGGTGAGCAGCAGGTGAGCGATTGTTGTTGGCGGATGTGCGGTGGCTAGACGCCTTACTTTTCTGCTGCGGTCTCTCTCTCTGACTCAAACCTCACATCTTACGAAGTACTTGCTGGCAACTGGTCTCTTGACCTCCTGGTCGAAAGTGCTATTATGGGGCCCTGCAGCATCACTTTTTGTTCTGATTAGCCTGACATGCGTCTCTGCCACCCATGACAACGATGATTGGGTCTTGACGCCCTACTTTTCTCCGGACCACCTCGACTCAGTGGCAGCAATGCCAAAAGGCTTGTGCGAGGTGTTGCCAGCCCCCCCAGTCTTGCTCCCTCGCAACGAGGTGGCCGGGTTACAACTCACCCACTGACAAACAGCGATGTGTCCCAAACGAAGACTAACTGCCCTAGTCGCCGCAGATACTGACCGTTGGCAGGGCTGCAATATCATCTCGCCACAGGATTGTCTTGACTAACGGACCGCAGGTTCCCATTTTACTCTGATTCCAGACTAATGCACCTCTCAATTGACGGGAGCGAGTATAGAGCGCCGTCGGGAACCCTGGATTGATGCCCAATCTGCGCCCAGGAACAAAGGCGATTGGGCCTGAATCCTCAGACAAGTTCGCTTTGCAGAACTCTTGGGGCTTTCCGGACGCAGATTGAAGCAGTTCTCGATGCGCGTTTGGTTGACGTGTGAGGCCGCAGTCCCACCTCACAGTGCGAAAAAAAAAATTAATGCGATCGTGAAGCCAAATTCGGGTGGATGCATCCCAACTTCAATGAATTCGCTGTTCATGACCGAGTATTTATTTTCTTTCTCAGCGGTACTATTCGATTCATAGTACATTCAAAAGAGCAGCTTATTACTTGCTCTTGTTTCCCACCCTCCATTTTTCTATTTTCTCCCACGAAACACAGCGTTCTGCGGCCGATCCGGATCATATTGGTCTGATCTTGAGTGCCTAATCTTCTTCTTTTTCTGTACACACTGTATTAATTTCTATTCCTACACTTTCATTGCTCCACGGTACACCTCCCTCTTCGAGAAGTCTGTGTACCGAATCGTTTTCTGTGCCCTCTGACCTCCCGCCTGAATTCGAACTTTTGTCCTCAGTTTGTGGCAAACTGCCTTGTTGCGTGTCCCCCATAAACATCAAGACATTGGGATCCCAATAGTCAGTGCGTCCAACCCCCCTTGACTTCATCCATCGCAGGGTTTTGTTGCCAACACCTTGATTTCCCTACAGCTGCCTACCACCATAAACCCGACGAATTCCTCAAACATAAACCCCCTTCTCTCGTGTTTTCACTGGGAACACGTTTCACGAATCTGCTTGCGACCCTCGATATTCAAGTGCTTTAACAACCTTTACCATCATGGTCGGGAAGAGTAAAAAGAAGGGTGGAAAGGATAAGAAGGAGCCTGAGAAGGGAGGAGCCCAAGGCAAGAAAAATTCGAAGAAGCAAAAGAAGCAAGAGGCAGGAGACCAGCCGATACAACAAGAGCAAGACACACAACTAGTATCAGACGAACAATCATCAACGCCAGTACCTACTTCACCTGTCGACGCGACACCTCCTGCCGAGACACCTGTGGAAGAAGAATCAACTGCACTTCCAGTTGAAGAGACAGTTCCTGAAACGCCTGCGGAAGAGACAGCAACTGATATTCCCGTCGAAGAGACAACAATTGACATTCCTGTCGAAGAGACCATCGACACACCCGTCCAAGAACAAGCACCTGAGCCTCCTGCTGTAGAGGTTCCTGAAACGCCTTTCGAAGAACAAGCTTTCCTAACTCCAGCCCAGACTCCTGTCAACTTTTCTTTCGACATTCCCGCTGAGGCACCCGCTGAATCTTCCCTTGAAGCTCCTGTTGAAACCTCTGTTGAAGATCCGGTTGACACTTTAGTTGAAACTCCCGTTGTCGATCCCGCTGAGACTTCCGTCGAGGCTCCTGTCGAAACTCCTGCTGAAGCTCCCGTCGGAGAGATCACAGAACCACCTGTGCAAGAGCAAAAAACTGAAGCTCCTGTTCAAGAAATTGCCGAAACGCCCGTGGAAGACGTATTCACCAAGGTTCCGGCAGACGAGGAAACAGTTGAGGCGCCTGCTCAAACTTCTCCGCTTCCATCGCCAAAGCCCGATCCCGAAGAGTCTCCCGTCGTAGAGACCCTACCCACATTAGCAGAGGCCCCTGCGTCGCCTCCTGTGACCCCCTTGAGCTTCACTCAGGAGCCCATTCCATCACCGAAAACCGCCCCCCTCCAACCTCAGGTCGAGGATCACTTCAGTGAAGACGAAGCTGAGCTTACAAGGGAACCCGAGATTTCGCCAAGAGAACCAGAGCCGCAAGTTGAGAAAGAGATTGAACCAGAACCCGAGAAGGAAATCGAACAGCAACCTGTTTTCCATGCCCCTTCCCCAAGAGCTCCTCGCACTCCGGCTTTAGAAGAAGCCGTTTCATCGCCTGTTCGACGACCCATTCAAAGTCCCGTCAATGTATCCCATAGGGCCGAAAGATCCCCAGCACCAACTCGAGCAGAGATAGCACCAAAACCACGGCGAGCACAAACGTCAGCAGAAGCAGCCATCACCTCTCCTGCGTTGTCTTCCGCCAGGCCAAAGACCAGAACTCCGCCCGTGTACGGGTATCCGCAACCCGGATCGTCCGCCCCTGTTCACTCTCCGCATTACGCCTACAGCACTCCATACACACACCCGTACGCCCCAACTCCTGTCTACCCTAACGGTTCCTTGCACGATATTCATTCCACCGCACCAATGGCTGTCTCAGCTGCTCCCCATTGTTCTCCCGTCGTTCGCTCCGCCACCTTGGATGGTCAGCATTCCCGGATGACCAGCCGCGGTTCTTACGGCCGTGCTCATCCCGATTATCCATTCAACACCACGCAATACTACCAACCAAGACGGGTTTCTACGCCGACGAACCAACGACCCGAGAATGGCCATGGTCATAGCCATGCTCATGGCAATAGCAATGGCAGCGGAAACGGCAATGCCAACTCCGAGCCGCTCCACCCTGAAGGAGATACGATCAAGCTCCTTACTCGGATTCAGAACGTCATTCCGGACATTAACCGTCTTGTAACTGGTTATCGTGACACCCAAAACCAGCTGTCTGCTCACGTCGCCCAGAGCAGGCAGATCGAGGAGCAGCACGAACGGTCGTTGATGGAGAAGGAGTTCTACATCGAGGCTCTTCAGACCCAGATCCAAAAGGCAGCCAAGGAAAATGCCGCTGAAGGAGCCAAACTACGGAACCGAATCTCTGAACTTAGGATGGAACTTGGTGGTCTTCAGGAACAGCACCGCGACCTTGAGGACAGCATGGAAGAATTGAGAAAGGCGAGCGACGAACTTCAACGGGCTCGAGCCGACCTTGAGGAAGAAATTGTCAACCTCCAACGCACGATCCAGGAAGAAAAGGCTCAACATGCTCGAGAACTACGACGTCAGGAACAGCTCAAGGTGGAAGCCCTCGCCAACCAGAAGGAGGAACTCGAAGGTTACTTCCAGGAGATCAAGAACGAGGACGATCGACTTGCTGCCGAACAGCTCCAGGCTCGTGAGCGGGAGTTGTACGATGAGCGCGACAAACTCAAGGCCGAATGGGAGCTGCGAATGCAAGACCTCGAGCAATCCAAGACCGACATGGCCGCCGACTACGATAACAAGTTGACCGTCAAGCAGGGCGAGCTGGATGCTAAGCAAGCCGAGTTGGATAACAAGCAGAGCGAACTCGGGGCCAAACAAGCTGAACTTGAAGCCAAGCAGGGTGAACTCGATGCGAAGCAGGACGAGCTCAACGCTACCAAGTCCGACCTGGAGGCTAAGCAGGCCGAGCTTGAGGCCAAGCAGAAGGAACTGGAGGAGAAGCAGGCCGAGGTCGATGCGAAGCAGGCAGAGATCAATGGCTTGAAAGCCGACTTGGAAGCGAAGATTGCTGAATTGGAGAACAAGCAATCCGAACTCGAAGGGAAGCAGGCCGAGCTTGACTCCAAGCAGAAAGAGTTGTTGTCTATTGAGGAGCAGCTGCGGAACGTCAAGGCTGAGCTTGAGGAGACGAAGGCCGCACTGGCCGCCAAGCAGGTTGAGTTGGAGAACAAGGAAGCTGAGCTGACTGCGAAACAAGCCGAACTCGACGACGCAAAAGAGAAACATGCCGCCGAGGTTGCCGCCCTGCAAGCCGCTTTGGAAGAACAGAAGAATGCGACAAAGGCACACGAGGAGAAGATCGAAGAGATGAAGGTCGAACAGCAACAGAAGGAGGAAGCATGGCAAAAGGATCGCGACGACTATGAGACGCAGCTTCGTGAGAAGGGAGAAGAATTGAAACAGGCTCTTGAAGAAAAGGAGGCCCTCGCTCAGGACGGAAAGGCTAGGGAAGGACAGCTTCGGGGCATCGTAGAGGAAATGCGGCAGACACATGATAATTTGGAGAAGGATCGTGAGAGATTGAAGAAGACTCTTCACAGTTTGGGCGAAGCGACAGACATGAAGATTAAGGGGGATGCTTTCTTGTAAGTGTCTTGGTGCGTCAACGCTCTTTTTTTAGACAAGGTCGATACTACTATCCGACTTCACCTCTGGTTTATTTTGTACTTTGAAGAAACTCTTAGACTGTCGATGAGGTTCGAATAATATTCGAAAGTGTCCAGTATTTTTCTACTATCATATCCGTTTGCAATCCACCCAAGAAACTTGATAATATCACAAATCTAACACGAACTGTTTACTTTAGCATTGACTGTTTCGGAGACCTGTCGCGCCTTATCGTTGAGCTCTCGAAGGAATACTTTACATACATCCCCATTGAACCGCCAGCCGACATCCTCGCAAAGATCCCCTCCGACATTCCCCAATTCCTCGACAACACCCCAGCATCCCGCGAACTCCGCTCGGCCTACGTCCAGCACGTCGTCTCCAAGACTCTCACCTACCGAATCTTCCAGCCCTTCCTGTTCACCCTCGGCCGTCGCTACGACAAAGCCGACACCTTCTTCCAAATGCTCTCCATCGACATCCGCCGCAAATCCGTCCGCCGCGAAGCCTTCTGGCGCCAACAGACCTTGCGAGCCGCCTACACCGCCTCCGACGCAAAGCAAGCCATCAACGTCGTCGCCGCCGTTATCGTCGACGAAATCTTCGACCACATCCGCCACTTCACTGACCCCAAACACTTCGACGCCCTCCTCACCAGTGTCCGCAAGATCGTCAAACTCGCCGCTGAAACATGGCGTCTCGCCCGTGTCGAGCGCGAACTCATCGCAGCTATCATGCCCTCTGCCGAAGATGACCAGACCGTCAACGAAGACTGGGAAGAATTTATCTACGATCCCGCTTCAGCACCTGCGAAACCCGAGCGCGGCTCCGTCAAGAAGCGAACTCCTCTCCTCCGCATGCTCCCGCGTGTCCACCGTGAACCTGTGCATGAAGACTTCTTGCAGCCCGAGGAAGCCGAGAAGGCGAATCCATGCGTGTATTTGCCCGGTGTGATTCTCTACACTGACTCCCCCTCCGTACTTGCGAGACGGGAGGAGTTGGCTAAGAAAAAGGCCGAAGGTGCTGAGAATCATGCCAATGGTACTACTGCTGCCGCTGAAGAGTAAAGGCTAGGCAGATGTAGACGCAGACGCGCGTGAAGTGCTGGCCACGGATCGACACGATATAACCTTCTCTTCAACCTTTTAAGCAACGAATTATTTTGATGATTTACAGCAAGATTTAAATGCTTTTCTACGGATACAGCGAGCGGTGCATATAGCCATGGGTGCTAGTGATGTTGGAATCTGGGATGTAAGGTTTACTTCGGACTCGGAATTGGACTCGGAAATTGGGACATGGGGCATATATATGAAGGTATGTGTATGCATGACGGGGAACGAATTGATTTACAGACTGCTTTGGATGTACAATTGTCCTGTTGATTGGCATCATATTGGGTGACAAAGGTGTTGGAATGGGGTCCATTCATTTGCATAAGGCCTATTTTTTCTTTTCTATATATCTTCCTAGCGTTTTTGAATTTCGTCTTCTTTGGGCTTTTGCTTTTGATACTCACCCTATACGCTCATTTGAGATTTTCCTATGTCACTATTCTTCTTTTTTTTCCGTTTGGTTTGGTTTGTTGGTTTCCTTTACTCGTCTGTTTGGTGCAATAGTTTGTGATTTGGTTTCTTACAATTGGAAGCACCTAATACATTGTGATTTTCATGCTACGAATAGTGAATCAGATTATATTACATTTGGTCAAATTCGAACTTTGAAACATTCCTTGGATCTAGATTGACCATGCTCTTCTGGACATGGACTACGAAGACCGTTGCAAAAGGAGGTTTGGGGTGTAGTACTCCATAGTATATGCGGCAGAGTTAGGTAAGTTATGGATTGAAGGAGGAGTTCTTTCCCAGCCGAAGTATCTTTAGAAGGCCATGTTGACAACATACGGCAGGGGGGTGACTCCTACTCCACGGAGAAGGAAGTAGTACCTCTGTATATCCTTTTTCTATCCCATCTCAAGCTACTCATCTTCGAAAATCCAAAACGATTTTCTTAACATACATCTCCTAGGATGACATTGACCTTTGATACTCAAATTATCCATAATATATCCCGTATCTACTAGATATCCTTATTTTCATGACCAAAGATGAGACGCACGACCGGCCCCTTACCACCTCCAGTCACCACGGAAGCCCAAGTCGACGCCATCATCACCACCAACCGCGCCGAGCTCCTATTCCACAAGAAGGGCGCAAGCACCCCAACAGACAAGCTCCGCTTGATGCTTTCCCTCAATCAAGAACTCCCCAGCGACGAATGGCTGCCGATTCTGACAGAATGTTACCTTGACAGTACGATCCTGTACCGTCCTCTCGCGGAGGATTGTTATGGAGCCATCTTGCAGCAGTTCGAACAACCCACAGTTCTCAAAGTGGGTAAAGCGGGAGAGTCAGATGTCGGTCTGCGGTATCAATATGATATCACACAAAAAGTCCATAAGGCCCTCTGGGATCTGCGACACTGCGAAGGACTGTCAAAGCTATGCGTTCCGAGGAATTGTTACTTTGTAACTGGCGAAAATAAAGACTGGTGGAATGAACATCAATTTAAGGTGCCGGAACGATATCGGCATCCGTCAGAATGGGACGTTTGGTGTATGGAGCGGATCCCCTCACCCCCGGAAATCATGGTTAGGCAGATGCTAGGCCATGTGTTGCCAATACAACGAGCACTCCGAGTATTAGTATTTAGAAAGACGACTGCCAAACCGGG
The DNA here is from genome assembly GCA_014839905.1 of Aphanoascus verrucosus. Taxonomy (NCBI): domain Eukaryota; kingdom Fungi; phylum Ascomycota; class Eurotiomycetes; order Onygenales; family Onygenaceae; genus Aphanoascus; species Aphanoascus verrucosus. The sequence goes on along the minus strand of MU089300.1, from coordinate 660,720 downwards.
CCATATTCATGTTTATCTTGGGGATGGGCGCTTAGGGGAGAAAGGCGGATGGGCTTTCCTCAAAGATTATTCACTATCCCTGGATAGGCTTGAAGAGCTCAACCCCGAGACGGCTTTGAGTATTGCAAAGATTATGGGAGCAGGACTGGCGGTTTTGCATTGGGCTGTGAATGTCAGCGTCAAAGATGTGAAATTTGTCCTTGGTGGGCCACGGCGTCATCCTCTGTACGGTATAGACGGCGGGTCTGACACTAGTCCGGGAACCTATAAGTTTACCAGAATGACGTCGTATCTCTGGATGTTCAGTTTCGGCAAATGCAAAAAGATCACCCTGACTGAGTGTGGGGCGTGGATGGCGGCGCAGTGCTTTTTCGTCAGTCAGCCCTATTTTCCTAGGCCAGGCCGCAAGGGCACGTTCAGTGAAACGGTGTGGGCTGAATTCGAGACAGCGTATTTGGATACTGCATCAGAAGTCTTCAAGAAGATCGAGAAGAATGAAGGCAGGAAAAACGAACCGATGAAGTGCGCGCAACACTTTCTTGAGGTGGTGAAGAAGAAATATGAAGAAATGGACCAGCTGTATGCGTTCCTTGGTAAATGATCTGGGCGGTAGCGACGGGCGGCAACAGGCTAATTATCAATGTAAGCTTAGTTTATCAATATATGTTAATCAACCTGTTTTCAGCATCTTGACAGGCAGCGGACAATGAGATGGGTCCGTAGAACTTGGTGCCTGCAGTTAGGGCTGCATGCCCGATCAACCTGCACGTTTTTCGCATTCGTTGAATACTTAGTGACGGATGTGGCATGCGGCACGGCTCGCAAGCTAGACCAGATCGTGCCCCGAGCTCCCCGCAAGAAACATGTTTAGTTTCTCGTCAGAAGAGCGATTGTGAAGATAGTTGAAGTCGGGGTCTTGACCGATGAAGCCGAATCGGGGATGGCTCGATGAGCACAGCCACACCACCCAGTGAGGCTTGAGCCTTGCTCGAGGCAGATTTCGCAAATTGAACGGACGGCCATAAAGGGCCCCAGCACCACGGCGTTACATCTGTTCCGTATTTCTGTGGACGATGACGCTCTGCTGTGATGGCATGAATAATCTTTAACGAGTTTTCCTGGTTTTTCTGGTTGACTGACAATCCCCCTTGAGCAGAAGTACACGAGCAGGATGAACTGAACTGAAACAGCTCGTGACCACGATCTGCTCCCGAGAGCAGCCTAACAAATCGCTTCTGGGAGAACTGTAGCAGATCGGATTGGCTGTCGGGGCTCTAACTTTAGCATCTCGTCGATGGGTTTTTGCCTCATTCGACGTTAGATCAGGCTCGCAACGGGTGGTTTGCGGGCGCGGGAGTCGGGTTCCGTTGACCGGACAAGCGCTGGCTGTGGCTGGTGCGTGGCCATTTCGTTCGAACTTCAGACGCTGAAACGGGACGAGAGCAAGAGGCAGAGAGACGGAGAGCTGCTTCGCCGACTTGCTGCTCTCCAGTGAATGTGTCTCTGCCTGGCAGAAGTGTCGTGATCGTGAGCGCATCGACAGCGACAATTGATATCAAGTCCAAGTCGCCGAGTCAGCCGCATGAACTGCGCCATGCCCGTTTCAGCGCTAGTTCCCTTGCGCGAGGGATTGTGACTGCACGAGACGGCGGACGACAGCTGCTGGGCCATCCCTGATTCTCTTCGTATTTGACCTCCGGCCTTCTCCTCACTCTTCGTCGCCTCCATCGTCTTTCATCGCCGTTCTCGTCTCTATCGTTAACATTCTCACATCTCTGTCTCTCGTTTCCTTTCTCCTGTTGAGACACCTGTGCACCGTCCGTCGAAAAGGAGTCGTTGATCGGTGGCGCTCCAGCGTGCAAAACCTTCGCCTGCCACTCCCCACCTCCCGCGACGTCCGTGTTTGCGGGGGCCGGATTAATCTACTAGCAACCAACTCTTCGTTTTCCGTCAGCTGTCCTCTCTCCAACTTACTGAACATCGACAGTCGCATTATTGGATTGTCCACGGATCGCAGTTCGATTTTCGTCGTGTGTTTCCGTCTCCTCGCTGAAAGCCTCAAAGGTACATGCCTCCTCGATCCTTTCATCCCATATTCGTCTCGTCCAACTGGCATGGGAGACTCGCGCATCTTAGCTCGCCCTCGATCCCACAGTCCTCAATCGAATCTTCTCGATTCTGACTGTATATGCCGGATCTCTGACCAGTTGTCTCCGTGGCGGCTCACTTTGTTATAGACGCAGGTGATTGTAATCAGGGCGTTTGCCCTTTCGTTTTGCTCGACAGCATGTCTGGGGTGACCTCAAAGCCTCAGAGGCCGGAGAACAACCAACCCCCGCAGTTATCAGCCTTCAAAACCGACTATTTTGTCGACCCGTTCCTCTCACATCCAACCGGCAGCGAGGAACAATTGGTTCCCCTCGACACTCGTCATCTTCTGTCAGGACCGGTTCAAGAGAACCATCACCTGCAACACCATCTACACGACCCTCAATCGTTTACGAGTCCGGCTAGTGGATTTGACGGTCACTCTAACCCTGGCTATCATCCTAGCGACCAATCGACGCCCGGCTTCTTCAGCCCAGGGAGCAATACCGAAAATGGACACAGTGATCTAAGCACCTTTCCATCGCCGGGGATCGAGAGTCAGCTGTTTGGAGACGACCAAGCTCACTTGGTCGCACAATTCGCTGACTTGGAGCAATTGTACATCGATCCTGGGGCCCTTTACCCTGCCACTTACCCGAGTAATAAACAGGACGAGTATGTCAACGGACAAGTCGATGGGTATTCCGGCTCAACCCAGCTCCTGAGCCCAGTGTTGACTAACACACCGAGCCCCTCGACCGTTCCTTACCAACATGTGGCCGATGCATCTGCGAGCAATGTCGCTCATAATGCCATTTCTCCGACTTCGATGATGAGCGAGAAGCGGCAGCAGCTGCCCACTCTACAACTCCCAACGCATGCCACGACTCCTTGCAGCAATACGACCGAAACCAGTCATCCAAACCACGCAGAACCTCCCCCTAGTCCTGTCGTCAAAATCTCCAGTTATAGTCGTGGAGATTCCCCTTCAAGGGAGGATGACATGTTGAGCCCCAAACCGAGAAGACGGAGTATTTCTTCGGCCCATCTTGCTCCTGCAGACCATGACTCGGATGGATCTGACGACGAGGACGACGACGACGTCCACTCCCAAGGAGATGTCCGAGACACACCATCCTCTCCTACTCGACGAGCCGCAGATGGAAGTTGGATTCGTAATTCAGCCACGGGACTTGGGGGGCTGGACCCGTCTGCCAGGACAGCGGAATATGTCCCAAATCTCAAAGAGATGACGGCGCAGCGAGAAATCCAAGAGAAGAACGCTGTCGTGGAACGTTGGCTATCGGTCAGCGAGGCCAATAGCGAAGTCGAGGACAACAATCTGTTTGGGTTCCAGACTCAGAAGAAATGGCGACTGACGAGAAGACGCCGCTCCAGGAGCACCGGATCGGCTATCCCACGGGATAAAATCAACGCCAATCGACAGTTGTTTGATGATTCCACTATTCCCGGTCCCGGCGCGCTTATTGACGAGGAGAGCGGAGTGGATGACGATGAGGACGATGATGATACCCCCTCGTGCGATAGCTCTTTGCCACGATCGCCCGGGGGCATAGACGCCAATCCTGTCCGAGATTCATTGGATGATGGATATTTCCCTCGCGTGGACTCTCTTAGTATCTCCAATGACGAGCCTCTCCCACGACAGTTCATCCGTGCCAGGCCATGGAAAGATCCACCCAGAAACACGAGCTATGGAGACACGAAGGAACAGCCTCCAAACTCGAATGCCGCAATCTTTAAATTTCTGCGACGGGCCGAAAACATCGAGACTGCGTCGCTGGCAGCAACGTGGGGTACGAGGGATGTCACAGAAGTGGATGTTGAGAGTATCCTCGGGAACAACAGTCGCTTTGACTTGATGCGAATCACTGATGACGGCGTCAAGGAGAAGTTCTTCAGACGGACAAGCATCTTTGAACATGCGAGCAAACTCCTTCCTAAACGGAGTCACAGCGTCGCAAAGCGGAAACACAGCATCTCAATGCAACAACCTCAGCCGAGCGAAGAATCTGTGGACACGGGGAAAAGCAGTCCTGTTAGCTCCATCTTACCACAACGCAAGCCAAGCTTCACGAGACGCTCGAAATTGCCAACTCACACTGGCGGTGCACTTCTAGAAATGGGACGACAAATTGCATCCGTGGGGGTTGGCACCCCTGTCGAAGTCCAGCCATCCAAGCCCAGTGGACCCTGGAGCAGCCTCATGAGGCGCAGTCGAAGCAGAAGCGATGTACCCAAGGGTCTGCGGAGTCCAACCTCTGGCAAGTTAGCACAGCTTATGACTACCCCTGGTGGCAGTCATGCACCTGGATTGGTATCCCCTACTCAGGATCAAACCTCTAGGGCAGGTGCTCATCCTGGGAGACCACCTGTTAATGACGATAATACCGACGAAAATGATAACGATAACGACGAGGATGACGAGGAGATGACAGATGAGAACGGAGTGGTCATGGATTTCCCCATTCGCGCGGATTTGATAGTACCCACCTTGGAAGGGTTCAAAACGCACGTTCAGCAGCTCAATCCTCGACTGCAGCCTGCTTTGGTGGAACGCATTGGCCAGGAACAATTGCGACGATATAAGAAACTCGTTGAACATAAGCTGAAGCATGCTCAGTCGGTCAGTCGGAATGCCTGCATGTCTGGGAAACATTGTTTTGCTCAAGGTGGCGAGGCGACGATTCTTCCACCGAAAACGAGCCCCAAGGAACATGAAGTGATCTATGGCCAGTTCCAAGTCACAACAATGGTAACTTCCAACGATGATGGAGGGGAGGGCGCCGTGACGGCTGCCATGTTCCCACCCGGTGTGCCTTTGCCGCCAGTGAAACGACTCCCAGCCGAATTCGAATGCTCGCTCTGTTTCAAAGTCAAGAAGTTCCAGAAACCTTCCGACTGGACGAAGCACGTGCATGAGGATATTCAGCCATTCACCTGCACGTTCCCCGAGTGCCCAGAACCAAAATCATTCAAGCGTAAAGCTGATTGGGTGAGACATGAAAACGAGAGACATCGGCATCTGGAATGGTGGGCGTGCAGTATGCCTGACTGCACCCATATCTGTCACCGCAGAGATAATTTCGTTCAGCATCTTGTCCGGGAACATAAATTGCCAGATCAACCTAAGGGCAAGGGTGGCAAAGGACGAGTAGCAAAGGCCGGTAAGACGGGTCTGGTAGACGATGCTGCTTATTCGCAGGAGGCGGAGAAGGTTGCGGAGCTGGTGGACAGCTGCCGCCACGTTACCGACAAGCAACCCACGGATGAAGTGTGCAGGTTTTGCGGTAATGTCTGCAATAGCTGGAAGAAATTGACTGTCCATTTGGCGAAACATATGGAGCAGATTGCCTTGCCGGTTCTGAAGTTGGTGGAGCAAAGGACTGTCTCTGCGAATATGGTTGTCAGCCCGGTCGATGAATCGGGCATGTCATCGGCACAGAGTAACACGACAACGCCGGTGGATATGTATCCTAATACTCCTCCCCTTGGCGCTCAGGGCAAGCTATCCTCGCAGTCGCAACGAGGCCGTGGCAAGAATCGAAATGGACCCCAACCGATCGTGTATGGAACAGCAGCCCTTTTGACGGAAGCATTCTCGGTGCAGAAATCATCCGTTTCCTCGAAGAAATTGCAAATGCACAACGCGCTCAACGCTGCTCCTCCTGCCGCTCAACAACCCCAGTATTCAATGTCCCCTAGTCCATACAACGTGCAACAGTCATATTCCCAACGGAGCTCTCCGAACCTGCAAGGGCAGGGCCAACCGTCTCGGATGCAAAGACAATTCGGCCCAGGAAACGTGGCCACCTACCCCCCTCCCTATAACGCACCTCCTCGACAACCACTGGCCATGGATGCTATGGGCAACCCTAACGGAATGCAACCATACAACCTGGACGTATCCTCGTCGACAGCTCCTGGCATGGCCGGTTTCGCTGGTGGTCAGCTTTATTCTTCACCCACTGAGCAATTTCCTTACATGGAAGGGTTCGTTGGAGGGCAGACTGGAATGGGGCATGGGCCGCCAGCAGGATCCGTTCCGTATACTTCTCCTGTGGGCGGTGCTGGGATGGGGTATCAAATGGAGCCGTCTGGGTCGGGGCAGGGGCATGTGTTTGCGCATCCAGCTGGTGGACATCAGGGGTACTGATGTCGTAATCGGTATGGGAATTTTTGCTGACGTTTTCTGCTGGTTGTATCTGGATACGTGAAATTGTTTCTCATCTTCTTCTTTTCCCCCTTTTTTCGATGTTTATTGGCGTCCAATGTTTCAATGGATACTCGGACCCGCAGTATTTTTTCGGACTCCCATTAATACCCCCCGTCATCTGTTCTCCCATTTTCTTTCTAGAAACGCAGCAACGACCTTGATGCATCACCATATAGCAATTTGAGTTTTCTGTTCAGTTGCCCTGTAACCTTTTGCTTTTCCTTGGGCGCCATAACGGGAGATTGGGGTATTTATTTTCATCATATCGTGGATATGTATGTATTGTATGCTACCAACGGCTGCCTTTTCATTGTAATTTGGACGGGTATAAATTCAATGTGGGAATATGCACGAGACCCCTCGTGCCAGAATATTTGTTTTCGCCAGATCTATTTCATCGGAAATATCCCGTTAAAAATCGTTGAAACAAACGGGCCTGGGAAATATCATCATATCCCCTATTTGGAGCGGATTTAAACGTTCGCCTGAGGTATCCTGTCCCGTCGCCTAGGTGTATGGTTAGTCTGCAGCATTGCAGAAAGGTTGCATTTATTGCTGGGTCTCAGTAGATCACGCGTCTCCCGGCTGGCATGCAGGCCAGTTGACGCTAGTCAAGGTATCTGTGCGTGACAGGACCTTTTACATAGCTTCTGTAGCCGGAGCACAGAGGACTGTTCGGGTTGATTAACAATCCGTCAAAAAATAAAGTGAGGCAAGCACACGGCCAGGGGTACCGTTTGGCCAGGAAGTAAGGGCTAACTTCTCAAAACAGAGCAAAGCCATTATTTATCCTTCTGGCCACATTTGATAGGCTCTTGAGGTTCGGCTTCTATGCAGTTCGTGAGAGTCTTATCTCTGTTTTGATGGATAATCATTGCACTCTAGGGACTGGTGGGGGTTCGAGGTGTGGCTCAACCCTGTCAGGCGATCAGGCAACTTGTCTGCTCACGTTAATCAACATGTCAATATGTACGGTCCTACGGAGGAGTCCGGCGTATGTATGGTGCGTCCAGGTCCCAGGGACTGGCGAAATGCGGCCGGAGCTCATGCGGACATTGATATAAAACTTCAATTCTTGCGAGTCAAAGTTCCCCCGCGCCATCTAAAATTCCGGCAGGGTGATGTCAGAAGAAAATTTCAATCCAAGCATCGTTTTTTGGTGGGCTCGGGAGCATTGAGGGATCCGGTGCACTCACCCTCTCTGCGGTGACTGGCCAGTGAGACGTGGACGGAGAGACTGCATCAGGAGGTTCAGCCTTCTCCTTGGTCAATTGTTTTTAAGCACAGGGATTCACCTTTTGCCTCTCGTTGCTTGTTTCTTCTCTGCTTCCTTCTTTCTTTCCCCTACCTTTTTGTTCTGTACTTTCAAATCAGCTGTCTTGCTTTCATGCACAGCCACGCTCCCCGATCTTGCTTGTACGGAGTACTGTGATCATAGCCCCGTTGTCGAAGAAGAGGAGAAACGGCCAGAGCTTTACCGACTACTCTGCTGAGGAAAAAGCAAAGTAATCAAAAAAACCCAGCCCACTCACCACGATCAGAGTGCCCGTCAACCCTGCGTTTTTCTTTTGCTTGGTTGACGGTTGAGGTCGTGGTCGCGGTCGTGGTCGTGGTTGTATCTGGTGGTCGTTTTGCTCAACCTCACCCCATCTCACCGACTACGCACCCCCTCTCCCACATCACCGCACCATCACTGCCCAACCGTCCTCTGTTTCTCGACTCTCCTCCGTTCCGGTTACGTTATTCAAGATATTTGGTCTTGTTTCCCCTGCATGCCCGTCTGTGCTGCGATCCCGGCTCGTACCTGTGAAGCTTAACTCCTCCTCGTTTGTTGTGCACTCCTAGGCTCCCGCCGGCTGCTCCCGTCGGCTGACGGGGGACAATATCCCACACCCCCTGGTATCTAGATGCTGAACATCAACGCTTCACCCAGTTCTTATATTTGACACTCTCCTCATTGATCTTTGATTTGCCTTTCTTTTTGACATCTACTTTACATATCGTCTTGCTTTTTGTTCTTCCTCCACGCAATATCCAGCCTTGCACCATAGGGTCTTCTTCAACGACTGTCCGTTTCTGTGATTGCTTCTTTTTGTGTCCCTCCAGCGATTGCCCAGAAATAAGAACTGAAAACATATTATACCCCTGCTGTTCCGTTTCAAGCATCTATGAACTCGAAGCTCAGTCCGTTCTTGGTAACTTAGACCTAGTCCAATCGGTCTAGTTACCTGCTTCTCACAACTCGCACAAGTCCTGCCTGTTACCTCAAAAGGAAGCTTAGGCCACTTGTACCAGGCTTATACCCGTTTACGTCTCTGGGGCCTAGACGCACCCAGCGGTTCTTTGTGACCCCGCCTAATCAAGACGACCATGGCCCAGAACTACCACCAGCCTCGAAATGGAGGCCAGTTTGGGTTTCATGAGAATTCTGGGTTCCAGTACAGCCAGGTATGTGAACATATCTTGGGTTGCGTGACTGTCATTGCTTTCGTCCGGTCTTTCGTTTTTGGCCCTTGCACTAATGCGCTTTTCTTCGTTGTTGTTCATAGACTCAGGACAATTTTTCTCAAGGAGGCTTCCATAGTAGCCTGGCTGACGTCCCGGAAATTCTGCTGGGAATGGATGGGATTGGCGATCCCATAGATTACGCTCCCTCCAACGATGTATATAATCCAGATCATTCTTTCTCCGCCCCGACACACCAGGAACCCCCAAACCTAGGAACATCCACGGTAGGGTTACAGCCGCCCGGTACACCAACTGCTGCATGGAATAATTTTTCTCTACCGTCAAATCCCCAGCCCTTTCCTGAGTCTCTGAACGAAATCCAGCAAATACCCATATCGCTTCCTCGGACCGAATCCTGGAATCCATTCAATCTTGCCGGTCAATCAGTTGAGAATGCTTACCCAACAGACTCACAACCCCCTCTCAAACGGAAGAGAACCAACCAAGGGTACGCCACGATGTCCGAAATAGGAGTCCAGATGAATCAATGCCACTTCTCAGATTCAGCTTACGGCAGGAGCTTAGAAACCAGATCTGTTCCCGGAGGTTATTCTGCTGATTACTCTTACAACGCGACGCAACCAACAGGCAACGCGGTCACTCCTTCGGCTTACTCTCAACATGGCACTTATTTGCCCCTTGTCAACGAAGAATTGTCAGTAATTTCTCCAGGCCCTCCTTCTGTTTCCCAGGTATCGGATAAATCTAGCTTGCGGACTTTGCCTTCAGGGAAACAGTCCCAAAAGAAACCAGAATGGGTATGCGAAGAACCTAGCTGTGGTAAGGTTCTTAAAACCAGATCTGAACTGAAGTGAGTGAAGATTGTCTAGTTCGGGTTGTTCAGCATCAACTAATCATGAAATGTTTATTGTAGCAAACACAAGGCTCGTCATGAGAGAAAGTTCATATGCGATTTTCCCAACTGCAAACGAAAGGTTGGCTTCGCAACGCCGAATGACCTGGATAGGCACAAAAAGTGTGTCCATAACATTAGGCCAACCCATGGGACCGACGACTTATTCAGATGTTTTGTAGAAGGTTGTCCAAGGCCGGATAGGTTTTGGGGACGATTGGATAATTTCCGCTGTCATCTCAGCCGCGTGCATAAAGGCTGCGATATTGAGAGATTGATTCAGTTGTTGGTGATCAAAACTTTACACACAAGTAATACGAAGCTGACAGATATCTAGGTCTAACCGTTGGCTCGAGTCCAACAGGACTGAGATAATCAGAAACTTTCTCAAAGACGACAAACACTTGACTCCAGCGGACGCTGCAACAATCGTCTCCCAGTCCTTTATTTCCGGCAATGACCTTCTCGATGAAAGCGGCATGTTTGTTTTGGCGAACAAGGAGCCTGCTCAAATCACTACAGCGCGTTCTGATACATTGCTGCACCAATCTTCCCAAGATATAACAGGCGAGTCAAGCACCATTGCCTCTCACGCGCACCAAGGATTTTGGTTTGGGCAGCAGGATGGGACACAGGCTCCGCAACTTTCAGGACAAAGAATCGTTACCGATAACATGTTCAAATGTGACGTTCCCAACTGCAAACAAGCAGCTGGTTTTTCAACATCAGATGACTTGCACAGACACAAAACCTCTGTCCATCACATTGAGCCAAATTATGGAGCAGATGCTATATACAGATGCTTTGCACCAGGTTGCCCAAAGGCGAATAAGGTCTGGAGAAGATTGGATTCTTTTCGTTATCATCTCAATCGTGTGCATAAAGGCTGCGATGTCGATGAATTGATTCGCTGGTGAGTGATCTACCGAGACTGTACAGACTACGCAGTGATGCTAACTCCTTCTAGGTCCAACAATTGGCTCCAGTCTAACAGGGACGAGATCTTTGAAAATACCAATGGTCACAGGCCATTGGATCTAGTGGAATCTGCAACAGTTACATCGCGGTCACCGGCTGAGAGTGCTAATGTTTTCGGGGGAAATTGTCAGTCCATTATGGCGGATGAACTACCTTTAGGACAACACATTGTTTCCGAAGATGTTGATGTCTCTTTAGAGAATCCTCTTTTCCCTGAAAAAGCAGGCCCTGGTTCTCAGTTTCTTTTCGACGCCCAAGTCATCCAACAAAGCTCGTCTTCTTCCGACTCGTTGGCCGAAACGGCTGTGGGCCTTTTTAAGGCGCTGGAAGAGATGCAAAAAACAAAATTGCAAAAGGGGCGAGCTGACCGAGACAGCGCCGCTGATGGTAACCTGGACACCTCCCAAACTTCATCCTTCTTCGATTTATTGTCGACCTGCAACGAAAAGGAAAAGGACTATTTCATCAACTTGATACGCACAGGATACACTGCCTTGAGCTCGAGGAACCACACTGGTGATGGTGTGGAGTCGGCCTCCCCAGGTCTTCCCAGCGTAGCTGAAGAAGCCAATCCACAAAGCGCGGGAGCCAGATTGCTCCAGTGCCCAGAATGTAAAGTCGAGTTTCGACGGCCATCAGAACTAAGGTTGGTTCAAGTTTCGCACCCAATCTAAAGGCTTAACGCTGATTTTCACGCAGAAAGCACATGAAGCGACATAGTCGACCGTATGGCTGTACCTTTACAAATTGTGACAAGGAGTTTGGGAGCAAGAGTGACTGGAAGCGACATGAGAACTCAACGCACTTCTTTCTTGAAACGTGGCGCTGTACGGAACCGGAGGTCAACGCAACGAAGTTTCTGAAACCAAGAGAATGTGCCCGTGAATTTTCTCGGTCCGAGAAATATGCAAGTCACCTCCGGGAGGACCATGGTTTGAGCGAGAGCACAGTGAAAAGTCAGTTGCGGACGAACAAGATCGGAAGAAATGGTCAAGGCCAATTCTGGTGCGGGTTCTGCCGACGACTGGTCAAAGTGACCAGTGACGGTTTAGATGCATGGCAGGAAAGATTCGATCACATCGATTCCAAACATTTCAGGCAAGGCCAGCGCATAGAAGATTGGCTTTTGCCACATGGCCACTTGACTAAGGGCGAGGCCCTAAAGGAACGGGAAAAAGTCAGTCAAACGGCTCCTGAGATGGCAACCGGATCTAATGGCGACATCACCGATGAAGCACGGCAACAAGGGAATCCTATGAATACGGATTCCAATACAACAATTGGATTAACGGATCATCCTGCACCAGCCCCAACACATGCTAACTCCACGACTACTACTGGTCCATCTCTTGGGTTTTCCACTGGTTACACTCCGGCGCAACAACATGTGAGAGTTCAGGCACTCAGGGGGAATGCTTCCCAGACTCAAAACAACTTTACCAGCAAATCTAGACGTCAGAGTGTTTTACGTCCCCCAGCTGATGCTACTGAAAGACAGGCCATAGTGGATTCTTTAATGTCATTTACCGCCCCTCGTCGAGAACCGGATCCGCGTGAGGATGTGGAACAGTGCGTTATCGAATGCGTAAGTTCATTCTATATACCCCCGCTCTGCAAGGCTTATCCTCTCTTCCCGGGTTAACATGATATAGTGTATCTGCAAAAGTACATATACCCTCGCACTTGAAACCTATTGTACCGTTTGCGCGCATGCGCCTTGCCCACAATGTATTGGGCAAAGCACTTTCAATTCCTAAATTCTTTGCAGCTTTATGACTTTTGACTGAATAAAGTCAACCTCAACGGGCCCTTTCGTGGCCCACCATACGATGTTTTTGTTCTTGGATGCAATGACTTTGAATCACGACGATTGATTACGTACATTACTGGATACCCCGTGTACAGTACACTTCGAAAGGTTTGAGCGTGGAGTTATCTTTAAAGGGTTGAGTTTCTGGGAATTTGGCAGGCTATAGACTTTACGATTTTATGGGTTCATGTGAGCTTGGGTATAGACTTGGTTAACGGGAGAGATGCTGTATTATGTGCTACGATGTCTTTGATGTTTGGAATACTGTTTGCGTTTGGAGGATACCCCTGAGACTTATTTGGCGGAGTTTTTTTCGAAGGCCCTCGTTTGCGATTGTTTTGGATTTGTCTTTCTTCTTGTCCTTATGAAAACGAATGCTGAAGAGCGAGTCCTACCGGACATGCTTGAAAGCTCAATAAATATAAACTGGCGTACCTAAAGCAACTGGTCGCATTGAGTGCAGTTCAGTTTCAGGGTCCCTGGGCTACAGCTTGGATGCTTCAGGCTCTCCGATCAAGTCTAGAAAGGCGCCGTGGACTTCGTCCGTCAAATCACTCGCTTGCATGCTTCGTCCCTTGGCCAGGAATGCTCTTCTCGAGCATTCTCTCGTAATCGCGCTGCCTGCCCATGCAGCAAGTAGCAGCGTACTTTTCGGGCTCATTTTCCTTTTTAGTTGACCAGAATCCCCGTGCAACTCTGCGTCCACATCATGTCTGCTCTCTGCCTCTCCCTGCTTTGAAGAATCCTCTTCACCTGAATCCCATAGGCCCTCGTGGTACGCCTGCCTCCAGGCCAAAAACGTCCCCAAGCACCCCGTCAACGTATCTCCCTGCCCACCACTCCTCTTCTTGCCCCCCTGTATATCCGAGATCAACGACGTCACGCCATTCGAGATCACATCATGCATCCCCTTCTGAATAATCATCACTCCTCCCAATGCCCTTGACACCCGCTCACACGCTTCACTCTGCCCACCATGCATCCTTCCCTCTTCCCCGGTCTTCCTCCCCTCCTCCGCCATCGACACATCGACCCCCAACGACGCTGCCAACCGTCCAAACTCAACCACATTCGGCGTCAAGATACACTCTTCATACCCACGCACCAATTCCGGCCGGTCCTGCACGATCATGAGCGCGTCCGCGTCGAGCACCATGGCGATGTTTTTGGCGCGAGCTTCGCGCATCACTCGCACCACGATGTCTTGCGTCATAGGGTCGCGGCCGAGACCGGGGCCAATGATGAGGACGTGGATGCGGGGCAGGAAGGCGATGATGGGTTCGGCGTGGTGGCGCGGGTCGGGGGTGGAGCTGGATGTGGCGAGGGATTTGGTGCTTTGGAGGATGGGGTGGACCATGAGGTTGGGGGAGTAGGATTTGATGACCTAGATTTGCATATTAGAGTCTAGGTGTCGATGCGTATAGTCTCAAGTATACTTCACTTGCGTACCGTTGCAGCGGAAGGTTCACAGATTACATGGCTCTGCGGGAGATTTAGTGAGTATCAAACCGGTAAGAGTTGTTGGGTTCTTTTCCGACTTAAAACTCTTACCATATCGCACCCTATATACGAGTTAGTCTACATCTTCATCAGAAAAGGTAATGCATCTTGGTTCATGTAGTCCCAAGAAACCAAGCCAGCTGCCCCTGACTGCGATCCAGGGCCAGTTCGACACGTACCTAGTCTCGCAGATGCCATTGCAGAGAAGTATGGAGCACCTGTATAGCTACAGCCAAAAAGGTTTGTCAGTGTGATGCAAATAGGTATATCCTGTGGTCAACTGCATGTTCATGTCGAGAGCTCAAGTGCGGGCATGTATAAGCCTGACTGCGATGGAGAAAGCTCGGGTATTCAGGACAGTTGCTGAGAAAGAGATCAAACGGGCAACGAAAATGGTATAAAGCCATTCCTAAAAAAATTTTCATTCAATAGAAGGGATTAGGGGTATATTTCTGTCCAGGAGAAAAAGCATCCTCCTGACGACTGAGCAAACGAGGGATATCGGGACACCGCCCACGAACTCCATGCATGCACTCGCGCATTTCACGGAATGATGAGAGCTTCAAGGCCACATACTCTATGCTACCACCGATAACAGCCACACGGCCAAGTTGTCCTGTTCGAGTGATTAGTCGGAGAGTTCTATCAAACTCAATCAAGCAAGCTGGTCAAGAAACAGGGGATATCTCGGCAGCCACAGCGCCGGGCAATACGTATAGGAAACAAAATAGATGATAATTCTAGCTGTATCTAAGCGGAATTACCTTTATGAAACTTCTCGAGCATTGGAGGCACTAGTCTCCTGACTTTATCAAGTAGATTTCGCGTTGAAGCCGACATGTTGGTGGTGGGGGAGGCGGTTGAAGAATTAGACATGGGTTAAAGTGTGCTGGATTGATATGACCGTTTGTATCTAATGAACGGCTTGAACAAGGGAAGGAGATAGGGTTTGAAAGGCCGACAGGTAATAAAATTGATGAACGTACTCCGTATGTTGTTGAGATGCTAGAGTTGACATGGAGGAGACCAAACCGACGACGGCATGGAGGGAGCTTGCAATGATGTCACCGCTTCCTACCTCCGCAATCCAAGCTAAATTTATTTACCACGATAATGGCGATAAGGGGGTAACGAAGTATAGGGGAACCCGGGGTTTTCATTTTGGAGATGGATATTTTAGTAAAAACACCTACGGAGTATAGTAACCGTCTTAGCTCAGCTCTTCGGCTCTTCAGCTCTCTTACTACACCTTGCTTTAAGCACATAAAAATAGGTATCACATAAAACGAGTTCCGCGCTATGCAATCATCCCCAAATTCCAAAGAACGAATAAAAAAGTTATGCAAACAAGGGGAATCCGTAAATTGAAGTGTTCATCTGGTGCCGCTGTGCTTGACTCCGTGAACCCCTTTCCAACAACCGAGAAATACAAATGCACCGTAATGCGCGTATAATCTAACCATTGCGCCGACGAAGCCACAGCGCCTGCCAAGCCAAGAAGTAAAGGGAGATGAACAGAAAGAAAAATTATAAAAACACATCTAAAAAGAATCTCATCATCGTATTAGCGTCTCGACTTGGACAATGCAGCAAGCTTCTTCTTGCGTTCTAGTTTGGCTTTCTTAGCTTCCATTTCTGCTTTCAATTCTCGTTCATCTTCAACTTTGGCAGCGCGGAGGGCTGCCTGTTCTTCTTCCTCCACATCCATCACCCCGGCTTCCATGACAGAGGAAGCATCCGAGTAATCATCGTAATAATCGTCTGCACCGTAGGAGTATTCACCTTCATCCTCTTCGTCGGTAGCAAGGTATTCATCTCTAACAGGGCGGCGAGGCGCTTTGTTGGTTTTGGTAACAGGTGCGCTACTCCCGCGACGTGAAGGGAGCCTCGCTGTTCCTGTGTAGGCCGGTGTATTATTGGACGGACGAGCAGTGCCTTTGTACTCCGGTTCGATACTATCCTTGCGAAGGTTGGACTTATCACCTCTCAGCTTGCCAGAGAGACTTGGTGAAGCACGCATTTCAGCCAGCTTCTTGCCTCTATCCGCTTTGAGTTCTTGTTGCCTTGCCTCCTTCTGCAAGCGTTCCCGGCGAGCTTTGCTCATCCTTTCCTTCACAACGGTGTGGTGTTTGATTTGGCCAACGACGAGTGGCTTTTGTTGCTGCAAGGCCTTGGCTTGCGCCATGATGTCGGCAAATGAGCCCTTTGGTGGTGGCTTGGAAGGTACGGCATTCACAGCCTTCTGTGCTGGAGCAGTGGGCTTCGCTGCTGAAGGTGGGGCAGATTTCGTCGCGGATGCGGCCTTAATAGACGTTTGAGGAGTCGACGGTCGATCTGGCCGGCGTAGTTGGTCGGACGACGGCTTCACGACTTTGCTGAGCTTATTGAGAGGGTGAGGTATCTCTTGCTCCGCTTTTCGTTTGTGAATGAGTGAAGATCCATTGCTCTGAGGCGTAGATGCTTTGTTTGTCGTGGGAGGTGTAGGGACCACTATGGGCTTTTTATGGGCGGGAGGTGGAGTGATTGACGTCGGGTTCCCAGTCCCGATGGATGTCAGAACGGAATTAAGGAACTGCAGCCAACGTATAAGTTTCAGGCTCTAGATATCAGATATCCATGTTTGGAGGTCATACTCACACTCATTATGATGGGGCTTGGGCGCTTGGAGGCGCAAGGAAGATAGGGGACTCTCGCCAACGATAAGCAGAATATGGGGATAAATCATGATTTCGATGGCTCTGAGTCAGTCCATGACGACTGACATCAGATTAACATAGATATTCGGATTCTGAAAAAATAGGAGCTTCAGGGAGTCAAAATTTCCAAGTCATGCCACAGACGCACTCACATAAAGCGCCACGTAGCCAACTGAGGATTGCTGGAGGAGAGAAAGGAAAAGAACAAGACCAGGCGAGCGAGCAGCGCCCTTTTATATCTGGCGGCAGCGCTAAGCCGGGTTCTGCTTATGTAATCTTCAATGCCGACAAAGCTGACTCAGCCGTGTCGTTGCGCCACAGCTGCTCGCTTACCTTGTGTGGCTTGATCCACTTCAGCCTCTCGCACGATCAACAAGAATTAAATAATTTCGATCTCGCGAATCGAAGGTTTCTCCAGCTACGATCAACCTCTTCAACGAACTCGACGTCTCAGTCTCCGCCCAACTCGCGGTTAAATCGATTGATTCTCTTGTTTGTTTAATCCAAACCGGACTTAAGTATGTTGTCACTGAGCCTCCCGCTTTCACTGGATGCCTTTCAACTGACCTTGTTTCCCAGCATCTATTCAAAATGAAGCACCTCGCAGCTTACCTCCTCCTCACCCTCGGTGGAAACACCTCCCCCTCCGCCAGCGACATCAAGGAAGTCCTTTCTTCCGTCGGTATCGATGCTGAGCAGGACCGCTTGGACAAGCTCATCTCCGAGCTTGAGGGCAAGGACCTTCAGGAGGTCAGTTGGAACATACCAGATTGCGTCCCTATACGACCTTTTTGAAACTGACTGTTTTTCTTTCTGTAGTTGATCGCTGAGGGTTCCGCTAAACTCGCTTCCGTGCCATCCGGCGGTGCCGGCGGTGCTGCTGCTCCTGTCACTGGTGGTGCCACTGGCGGTGGTGAGGCTGCGCCCGCTGAGGAGGAGAAGAAGGAAGAAGAGGAGGAGTCCGATGAGGACATGGGCTTCGGTCTTTTCGACTAAACGGCGATCGCTTGCCAACACAATAAAAATACCGCTGGAAAAGGTGGTTTGTGGAGATGCCTTGACGCCTGTTCGTGTGCGAATGAAAAGCACGTTTTTTACGCTGATTACGGCGATGCATGAAATTTCGAGTTTCATCGTCGATAGGATGGCAAAAGATATTCATGCGATGAAACGGGTTGCGAAGTTGAGCTTTAATGTGCCATACGATGTACACTTAGGTTTTGAGATTTCCTAAGAGAATCAAGGTTCAGATCTCTGGCAATTCGCTGATACCGCTTTCATGCTCCTTTTCAATGATGGTCTCCTGCTGTTTCGAAAATATGCAACGTGCAGGAAAGGAATTAAGTCATTATTCTCAAAGCTAGGAACGGCACTTTGTACGATGTATGCCGTGACTGGACTTCGTGGTTCGGAGAAACCACTACCTTGAGTACTATGCCCAGTACTATATGTACTCCGTACCGTACCTGGCAGTCCTGCGTCTCGAGTCGAGTGGTGGAAATTCGTAAAAGTAGGGGTATGCACGACTAAGTCTAGGGTATCATGTGCCCCCATTTCAACAAGGCTCTTTTCGTATCACTGAGCTTTATATATTCTACTCCGTACTCCGTACGCGTCATTCATAGTAGCTTCGTTTCTGGAGAGCAGACACGACCTCCCGAATAGAGTTTGATAGGGCTGGCGTTCCGAATTGGGACTGATTAGGGCTTGCTGAATAATTAGTGTGATCGCTTAGCCGAGCCATTCAAACTCGCACCTCTTCAAACCCGGATTGAAGGCGAGTGGAACGGTCAATCATCAGCCCTTAACGACAACCCTTTCATCGCCCGTCTTTCTGAACGACAAGCTTAGTTGCTTTGAAAGACTAATCCGCAATCATGGCTGACACTGAATAC
Organism: Aphanoascus verrucosus; assembly: GCA_014839905.1. Lineage (NCBI taxonomy): Eukaryota > Fungi > Ascomycota > Eurotiomycetes > Onygenales > Onygenaceae > Aphanoascus > Aphanoascus verrucosus. The sequence continues at coordinate 642,155 of MU089300.1, read as the reverse complement.
GTGAGTATCGCTCTGGAGTCGATGGATTGTGGGATGCTTTTGGGATAAGACGCTGACCTTTCATCTGCCACTTTAGAATGCGGAGGAGGCTGCCGGTACGTTACTGAACTATTTCCTGCGACGTGATCTGTGTGCGACGGTACCGATAGAAAGGACCCGAAGGCCCATACTCAAAAAGCGATCGAGGGTTGGGCCCGCATCGATCATTGCATGGCTATATCGTGACCTTGGAGAAGGGCACAGGGGCCGTGGAAACTGAAAATCCAGAGTCGCTGACAGGATATTTTTCACAGAGTTGAAGAGAAAGAGAACATTCAGAAAGTTTTCTTACCGCGGAATCGATCTCGACCAGTATGTTGAACCCACTCGACTGAACGATATATCCCTGGACTCAAACACGGAAACCTGATCCTGACAATTCACTTAACCACAGGCTTCTTGATCTCTCTTCTGAGGAACTCCGCGATGTCGTTCACGCCCGTGCCCGCCGCCGATTCAACCGCGGTCTCAAGCGCAAGCCAATGGGCTTGATCAAGAAACTCCGCAAGGCCAAGCAAGAGGCCAAGCCAAACGAGAAGCCCGACCTCGTCAAGACGCATTTGCGTGACATGATTGTTGTCCCAGAGATGATTGGCAGCGTTGTCGGCATCTACTCCGGCAAGGAATTCAACCAGGTCGAAATCAAGCCTGAGATGGTTGGACACTACCTGGGCGAGTTCTCTATCACATAGTATGTCCATACGTCGCCTCGAACGGGTCAAGGTTTTCGGAACAGAATTTGCTAACTGTCGCTTTCACAGCAAACCCGTCAAGCACGGTAGACCCGGTATTGGTGCTACCCACTCTTCGCGTTTCATTCCTCTCAAATAAACACTTGTATGTCGCGTTGTGTTTCTGGCTGGCTTGTTAAAGGCAGGGTGTTTTGCTCAATGGGTGAAATGCTCTTTTATGGCATACGGAGGGGAGATATCGGGTTTCCTTAGAAAATAGCGGCATATGAGGGAACGCCGTTTACGCTCCTACATTAGCTCGAATATTGATGTTTTATATTCTGGCTGAACAAATTGATCCTCTGTTCATTCAGCTACATAATCCCATTCAATGACTGTGTTCTCTGAAACATCAGTCGACCGCACGTAGTAGTAAGGTTAGGGCTATCATTCAATATCACGCTGCCTATTTAACACTTTTTTCCTCCATGCACGAGTCTCCATACTTCATTTTCCCTTCTAAAATGACTTGACAGCTTTTGGAAACAGAAAACACAAATAACGACCAGGAGCAAGCTGACCAGATTCGACGTAAACCCGTGTTGAAGACTGGCAATGAGACAGCCAGAAGATGACGGGATAATTGTATTCTTGAGGATTCAGTAATCATTCCACCAATTGGAAGGCTGGTCGGGTTCAAATTCGGAAGCTTCACCGTCAGCCATGCTTTCTTCCTCCGACTCCGTTTCATCGTTCATCCGCTGACTGTGGTCCACCCAGACACCATGATTGCGGTTAGCGTTTTGTCTCTGCACGGCCTCTGCCATACGGCGAATGTTTTCTTGAAGCTGGGCAAGCGCAGCCGGGTTGCCATCGGAGGAGGAAGAGGAGGAGGTGGCGGGGCTAATAGCTTCATGGAAGGGTCTATGCTGGGAGTTATGGCGAGGAGAATCCGGTGGATTCACAGCCACACTAGCGCCATCGTGATGGGACATATTCAAGAAGTTATCCCAGGCCGTTTGGAGTACCTGCCTGACTGTGGCCTCCGCTGCTTCGATGACCTCATGTTGATGCATGCTTAGGGGAGGGATCGCACCCCCAGCAATCATGCCCATGATTGCGGAATTGATATGGACGCTGCTGTTTGGGTCAACATGCTCGAAGGGTGATGGCATTTCGCGTAGCATTTCGGCCATGATTTCGAGGCCGCTAAGGTTGTTGCGGAGAATCTCAGGGACGGTCCACATACGTGGATCTGGCATAGCATAACTGACATCAGACATCCTCTCATAGTCAAGGACAAGGTTGGGATGAGCAGCCAGCAGGAGCATAAGGATGTACGCTGGGTCATCTCTAGACATGCTCTGAGGAGGTGCCCTTGCGCCGTAGGTTTCCCAGGGAAGCGAATCCTGGTCTCTCCCTTCCATTTCAAAGAGCGTATTTCTGGTCTTAGATATGCTTGTGGGGGCTGGTGGCTTAAGGGAGGGCTTAGAGCACTGGAGGCCTGGAAATAGCGAGTATCGAGTCGAGGTTCTTGAGGAAGCGAGGGAAGATCAAAGCTCAGCGCTTAAGAAGCGACGAGACTCGTGGTTTTAGGGTGGTTAAAGGGCACAGCGAAAGAGGAACGAAGCCCCCGTAAAGGGCCAGAGAGCCGTCAGTGAAGGGGCGAGGCTGACTGGGATTTGAAGGGACGCGAAAAAGGTGACGATGGAGCTTTATATGAGCAAAAAGAAAGAAGAGAATGAGGATACGGGAAGGAAAGCCTTAAGGCATAAGATTCCTATGTAGCAAGGGAGAAAAACCGTGACGAAGTCGGAGCAGAAAGATTGGAAACAACTCTCAACTTTGGATCTTTTTTGTTATGATTTTTTTCAAGAGAACCAGTGTGTGCAGAGATGTCGTCAACAGTGAGCGACTCATCACTAGACTGAGATCTTCTCTTGTGGCCATAGACGCTTCCGGAAAGTTTGGAGACGGCATCGCATCATCACCCAATGATGCGATATGGTTCCCAGTTCGCCCATCAAAAAGTAGAAACAGAACAGTAGCCGGGGGTATCTAGCCAAGCAAAAGGGAAAGAAAGGAACACCATTTCCAAGCCAAAAACATGGGGTGGGTATAGAATGCAGTGATAAGAACTCAGGGGTAGTTCGAAACGGTATGTAGACTAAATAGAAGCTTCATCTATCTGCGCAGCTTCATCCACAAGCCTCTCCATCTTTGCCCACTCCGCATCGATTTGGGGCTTCATGTCCTCATATGTCCACTCTGCCCTTTTGAAATCCGCAAGTGCGCCTCTGTGGATATCCTCCACTGTAGGTAATTCGTGTGACGTGGTAGTCTCAAGGTCAAGCAAGACTGAGTATATCAGTATGAAAAGATTGAGGTTGTATTTTGACAAGTTAATCCCTTCGGCGGACCCAAGGTCCCCCTGCTGACTGAGATGTCGCATCAACTTGACAAACATCCACTTGTTCAAGGTGCTGATCGGGTGCCATCGATCACCATAAATAACGGGATCGACGCGAAGATGCATTATAGCGCACTGGACGAATGCAGCCTGAGGTTTCTTCGCGAATAGGAGAGATGTATTCAGCTCACTGCGCAACCTTGCATATGGCTGTTTGTATAGCGGCCACTGAGATGTCTTCCGCAGAAGGCTCATCGCGCTTCTAAACTTGCGGATCTTAGAAGGGTGGGATTTCATAGACCTGGCTTCTTCCAACAACTCTAACGCTTCGCGTTCGGCGTTGTCAAGTCTTTGAGTCTCGGGGTCTGTAAGATTCTTCATAGAGAGATTATTCTTTTCCTCCTCGCATTTGGGACACTTGCATGTGAAATAGTATCGACTGAGAAGTTCACTTTGTCGACGTGCGTATGGGTCAACTGTTTCGATATACGAAACAAAAATCTGCTCCCCTTTTTCTATATCTCGCATGGCTCTCACCCACACCTTCCCTCTATCAAAGTCGGTAGCGGCATTCGGAACGCAACTATGATTGCAGAGGGCAGCAAGAGGCTCAACGGCTGCTCCAATATGATCGTAAAATGGCGTCATTAAAGTAAAGGCGTTAATGTCAAGCTTATTGTTTGTCAGTCACGGAGCTATAATCATCAAAATGAGACTAACGTACCCTTATAAAGTGCTCGACGATCTCCTGCAAACTCAGGTCCGTTTTTGAATACTCACGCACTGCTCTGGCAGAGAACACTAATCTCTCAAAGTGAGCTGGTTTTGTTTCTATGGTATTTTTCAGGTGGCATTCCAATGACTCGAAACGTTGGATCCGGTCTGCATGAGCATCATGGAAATGCCTTTTGTATAAAATGAGTCTTAGCACCGCCCTCGAGTAACCTGGTAGCACATTTGGGTGCACTCCGTGGAAAATTTTGCATTCATGTTTATGGATTGATTTCCAGTTTTCCGATTGACAGGCCTGCGCATCAGTTAGCATTGCGGCGGAAGCATCTCTCCAGGGGACGATCGAAATGTAAATCGACCTCGCACATGGGAAGATATAGTGTCTAGCCCATGCATTTGATGTTGCCACTAGCAATCATATCATATGCCATACCTTGCTGCAATATCTCACCGTTTTACATCCGGCGCACAATTTCAGGCTCACTTCGGGGGCCCCATCAACTTCCCGATTTTGAAGCGTCCTCCAGCCAAAGCAGCCGGAGCAGGTATCCTCTAATCGTGCGTTCTCGAGCACTGATATCCACTGATCCAATTCCAGAATAGGTTCACCAACCTTAATGCTAGTTGTCGCGAATAGGCCAGTCCCTTCACCCGGTGCTTCACCTGGAACGGCCCGTTGAATTCCACCCTTGGTGGGTCTCATGATCGGGGCTGCTCTGTATTGACGACGCTGTCAAGCAGTAGCTATTGATATACCCGAGCCTAGATATAGAGACTCGAGCCAGCCGGATTAAGGTATAAACTCCGACCTAGCGGCCTGGATTCGGGGAATAAACGCAAGGCACGTCCAGCATAAACCAAATAAACGAAGTAAGCCAAAATCTGTCTTTTTTATCTTCAAACTTTTTACCACATTCAAAGTCTTGAAGGCACTCATCTCACTTTGCATGGATGGAACTTTGGATCCCCAAGGCCGCGAAGTCGCAGGCTTGGCGCATCCGCATTAGGGCAGGGATGAAAAGCCCTAGGAAAACATCAACTAAAACGCCGAAACTCAATAGCTAATTGTAAGCAAACATGTCAAACGCCAACCGCAACAACGGAAGACCTCTGACAGACGTTTAGTTGTTTCTAGGGCTCAAATTGACTCTCGCATATACTATAGTAGACTGAGGCTCAGAGGATTGAACCAAACTGACATAGCTTACCGTGCTGTTCTCCAGGTTCTTTGTTTATCAAATAAAATCAAAGACCCGAATTACAACTCGATCACCAAGATGCAAAAGATTATCGCAACTCAGGAAGCAGTGACAAAGTGATGAAGACGTTTCCTGTTCATACAAACTCCAGAATGCGCTGGCAAAGGGATCGTTGGGTTGAGAAAAAACAGAAACTCGTTTGATATATGAAAACTGAATGGCAAAATTACCCAGAATGCAGAATCTAAAAAAACTGGTCGGGATTAGAAAGGCAACCAGAACATAATCAAAGCAGTTTTGCTGGGCTTGAAGAGGATATATAACCAGGCTAGGTATTTTTGGTTCTCGACGCCATAGCTCTACCGAAATCTCAGAAACAACAAAAAAGAGAAGAACCCCCAATGAATTGTAGAGTAAAAATTTTTGACCCCCGCGACAACATGAAATGTTTACAAAGTCTTGTTGCCGACGAAGTTTGACCAACTTCGGACTTCCGATGGGATACCTTCCTTGCGAGGAAGCTTCTCATTCATGCATTGAGCGAAAAGGAGGGCAGTCTATAGTTATATTGATTAGCAAGAGTGATTCAAATATGTGTGAAAATGAGTGAACATACCTTTGGCTCCATGAAAAGCGGCACGCCAAAGTCGACAGCATTTCGTCTCATAACATAATCCTCATCGAGAAGGGTCTTTCCTCTTGCCTTGGCAATGTTAAACACGCCTCGGATGTCGTATTTCTGGAAAACTTCTCTCAACGCTCTCTTATCTTCCTTAGGGAATTCAATAACCTGAATATCAACGTCCGATTTTGTGGCCTTTTCAAGATATTCCTTCACCTTCGGGCTAGCAGCATACAATTTGTAGCCGAGAGGTTGCACAAAATCGACGATGCGTGGAAGCTCGGTCATAGATTCTGTTTCACCGCCAAAGAGAAGACCTTCACCCGGCTCAGGCATGCGGAAGTTCATGGTAGATTGAAGAGAAGCCCAGTAGGCCTCAACTAAGTCCTTGCCGAAGCAAGCAATCTCACCAGTACTTGCCATCTCGACGCCGAGATAGGGGTCAGCACCGGCAAGACGAGTCCAGCTAAATTGAGGAACCTTGGTAGCCAGGTAGTCGCGCTTGACGGTCATGAGATCGGTAGGCTCTGGTACGTCTCTGCCAACAAGTGCTTTGGTCGCAACGTCGATGAAGTTGGTGCCAAGGACTTTACTAACAAAGGGGAAAGATCGCGAAGCACGGAGATTGCACTCGATGACCTTAAGTTGTGGCTCTCCACCCTCAGGGTCGTTAGCCTTGATGATTTGCATGTTGAAAGGGCCGGTGATGCTGAAAGCTTTGGCAACTTTCTCGGCAATTTCCTTGACGCGGGACATGATAGACTCGTCCAAGTTGACAGGAGGAAGAACCAAAGTTGCATCGCCGGAGTGGACACCGGCTGCCTCAACGTGCTCGCTGACCGCATGGAGCAAAAGCTTTCCACCGGATGCGACAGCATCCACGTCGATCTCTTCGGCACCCTCGATGAACTTGGTAATAACGACTGGATGGTCAGGAGAAACGTCACTCGCGGAAACAAGCTTGTCATGTAGCTCGTCATGGCTACGAATAACGCTCATGGCAGCACCAGACAGGACGTAACTTGGTCGGACAAGGACTGGATAACCGACAGAATCAGCGAAGGCCTCAGCCTCTTCCACGGAAGTCAACTCTTTCCATGCTGGTTGATCGACGCCGATGCTATCCAGAGTCTGGGAGAACTTGTGACGATCTTCAGCCCTGTCAATGTCTTTCGGATCGGTTCCCAAGACATGGGCACCGCCAGTTTCCTGGAGCTTGAGTGCAATGTTTTGTGGGAGCTGGCCACCAACAGAGACAACAACACCGCTAGCATTTTCAAGTTCATAGATATCCATGACACGCTCATAGCTCAGCTCCTCAAAGTAGAGCTTATCCGCGGTATCAAAATCGGTAGAATATGTTTCAGGGTTATAGTTGATCATGACTGTCTTTTTGCCCATATTTCTGAGCGAAAGTGTGGCATTGACAGCGCACCAATCGAACTCCACGGAGCTACCGATTCTGTAGACACCACTTCCCAAGATAATCGTACCGTGGTCGTCAAAGGTGACATCATGCGACGAAGCATTATATGTCGTGTAAAGGTAGTTGGTATCAGCAGGGAATTCGGCAGCCAGAGTGTCGATTCTCTTCACCCATGGGTGAACACCGAAGCTCTTTCGGCGAGTTCGGACTTCTTCTTCAGTAGAGCCAACGCACATAGCAATCTGCTTATCTGAGAAGCCCATCTTCTTCGCTTTAAGCATCGTCTCCTTCTGGATCCCAAATAGACTTCCAATTCCGGTCAAGGCATGATGCATGTCCACAATGTTCTGAAGCTTATGCAAGAACCATTTATCAATTTTGGTGAGTTCATGGACCTTGTCAACTGAGTAGTTCTCGTGAAGCATGGCCTGTCCAACGGCAAGCCATCGACGATCTGTAGGGTTCTTGAGTACATCATCAAGGTTTTCGAATTTGCCGCCCTGGAAGCCGACGAAGGTGGGATCAACCTGGCGGATAGCTTTCTGGAAAGACTCCTCAAAGGTACGACCAATCGCCATGACCTCTCCAACGGATTTCATCGAGCTACCAATGTCGCGCTTCACGTGTTGGAACTTGCTCAAATCCCATCGTGGAATTTTAGTGACGATATAATCCAAACTTGGCTCAAAATTGGCGGACGTTGTTTTAGTGACGGCATTGGGAAGCTCAGGCAAAGTGTGACCAAGGCCGATTTTTGCAGCAGTGTAGGCGAGAGGATAGCCAGTGGCTTTTGAGGCCAAGGCAGATGAACGGGAGAGACGAGCATTCACTTCAATGACTCTGTAATCAAGGCCATCCGGCTGAAGAGCATACTGAACATTACATTCTCCCACAACTCCGAGATGTCGCACAATTTTGATAGCAGCGGTTCGAAGCATGTGGTACTCCTCATCAGAGAGAGTTTGACTGGGTGCAACGACGATACTATCTCCAGTATGAATACCAAGAGGATCGAAGTTCTCCATGTTGCAAACAGTAATACAGTTGTTGGCCGCATCGCGCACAACCTCATACTCGACTTCTTTCCAGCCCTTGAGAGATTTCTCAACAAGGATTTGTGGCGCCAAAGTCAATGATCGAGATGACAAATTCTTCAATTCTTCAGCATTGGACGCAAAGCCGGACCCCAGTCCTCCCAGCGCATAGGCAGATCGAACAATGATGGGATAACCAATTTTGTCAGCGGCCTCCAAAGCCTCATCGACGGTGCTGACGGCAATAGATTCCGCAATCGGGATATCGATTTCATTCAGCGCTTTCGAGAACAAATCTCTGTCCTCACTGGTTTCAAGTGTTTTGACACTCGTTCCGAGAACTTTTACGCCGTGCTTTTCAAAAAGGCCCAATCGGTTCATCTGCACACCGAGATTGAGGGCGGTCTGGCCGCCAAAGCTGAGAAAGATGCCATCTGGCTTCTCCTTCTCAATAACGTGGGTAACATATTCAGGCGTAACGGGGAGATAGTAGACTTCGTCAGCAAGTTTGTGATCGGTTTGAATTGTAGCGATGTTGGGGTTGATCAGGACGGATTTGACACCGGCTTCTTTCAACGCTTTCAGAGCCTGCGAACCTGTGGGGCGACCAAACGAAACATTAGCAAGTCGTCAAGAAAGGATTGAGGCCAGAGAGACCCGCACAGGGATTTCTCCGAATGCTACAGGATCGCGGCTATTGAAGGACCAGGATCCCAGTCAGAACCTACCTGAATAATCGAATTCACCCGCTTGGCCAATGCTCAATCCACCGCTTCCGATGACAAGCACTTTCTTCACATTCACAAGGTCAGGGCCCTGTGTTCTTCCAAAGCTGGCGAACGACTTCATAGCCGGAGATTCTGTTTGAGCAGCGGCCAGGCTGCGAGCCGAGCGAGAGAACGATCGAGTCGACCGCCATGATGAGAATGCCTGCAATTGCGATCGGGAGTACAGCTTCTTCGCGGAGGTCTGTGAGGAGAATGCTCTGAGGGACGAAGGAGCAGAGCTCTCAAGTGAGGAAAGGCATCGTTGGCGCAAAAGGTGGGAGACCGCCCGTTGCCCACACCGGGCTGAGAGAGCCATTGGCCGCCGCGCCTGGCGCTGAAGTGTCGGAAAAATAAGCGAAGGTTGGAGGATTGGTGTGAGGACGAGAGACAAAAGTCAGCTCAATTGAGAAATGCCGCTGTGTTCAATTGTGGTTGTGAGAATGGAGTTCTTTCATCGAGTTCTGATGGTATCAAACTTTTTTTGCTTGGGCCTGGGGATCAACCAAACTTTGGGGTGCTCATCGGCCTTAGCGTCTGTGACTCACTCACAGTATCTCTTTTGTTGAGTCCATTATTGACCATCCGTCTTCAGTTTAGTCACAAAATCATTTCGCAGGAAAGCGTCATGAATGGATATGCTTTGAATCGGCTATCTAATTTGCATCGATACATACGAACACCAACGGGTATCACTTCACATCCACTCCATATCATCCCGCATGGCCCAGTGACCACAGTGATCGATACCAGCCTACTCCGTAGTCTGTCCCAGCCTTTAGAGAAAGGAGCTAATAGGCAAATCCGAAGCATTGAGGCTTTAGCTGTCAGCCATCGACCATCAGTCGCCAGTAACACCAACCTTCCCACCCAACCCAGACCATGGACTCTTCGTCCGTCTTTCCAGCCTGCCTACAACCCTCCGATTCCTAAAGACCTTTGTGTCCGCAGTCCATATATCTTCCTCCATGCTCTTGGTGGCATCCTGCGGCAAGGCATCGCCGTCATACTCCTGGTTCATGGTGTCGTAAATATCCCGCAACGTCTTCTCAGCGCTCTGGGCCTTATCTGTTCCAATCGCGAGCTGTTGATCGATATGATCCTTTGTAGCATCATGTGCCGCGCCGGAAGCGAATGCCCATGCTTCCGCATGCGTGACGATTTCCGATTCTTGTGTTTGTAACGGATTCGAGCAACCAGCCCCTGAGCGAGGGTTGAGTGCGGCCACGGCGTGTTTGAAACGATGCTCTCTTGCCAAGATTGGGTATTCTGGGAGCAAATGACTCTCGTTCTGTAGGCGCTCAAGAACCTTGCCGGCGTTCCATCTCTCTTTGGATAATATCGCAGAAAGGAATGATTTGTTCACTGTGGTAGCCTTTTGGGACTTTAAAAGCGGAGAGATGTTTTCGTTCACGTATGGGAAGATGATTGAAAGATCGGTTGAAAACTGATTCGGTTCCTGCTGCGGAATTATCTTGGGTATCGGTTTGGAGGGAGATTTCATAGGTGAGCACGCAGTGGACGATACGGCTTCTAGGAGTTTTCGGCGTGCAGAGACGTAGGCCTCATACTGCAGTTCGATTTCGTCCTTCAAGACATCCAGAGAAAGCCGAGCCTCAGTGTGATCAGAATCTCCGTGACCCTCTCCTCCCTCAAGAATACTGGCGTCTTCCATTCCAGTGGTAGCAAGGGTATGTTCAATCCACTGAACAAGCTCATCACGGGTACGCATAAGGGCCTTGAGTCTGGCACCAGGACAGACGTTACCTCCTGTCTGCTTTGATTGGGCTTGAGCCTTCAACTCTTCAAGCACCTTCTTTTCATTGTCTGCCTGACTTCTTGAGAGAAGCACGGCACGTTCTAGCTCGTGAAGCAAAGTGTCGGGATGGTGACCAGAACTTCCCGGGCTACTGCCCTGCATTGCAAGTTCCTGGGGAGCCACAGAGACGTCCTTCATTTCCCTCTCCATATCAAGGTAATCTGACCGTGCTTCCTCCATGGCATTTAGTTCATCCAAGTAGTGCTGACATATCTGGACCTTTTTCTTCTGCTGGCGATCCCGTAGTAAGGATAGATATGTTTGTAACTCCCGGCCTTTGGGTCCAGACGGCTCCCCTGTTGTAGAACCACTCACTTGCTCAGTAAGTAGTTTTACCTCATTGACCAGCTCGCCGTGCTCCTTTCTTGCAATGATATGGGCCTGGAGGGCTTTCAGATATTGTGCGCGCAACCCGCTACCGAGCTCTGGTGGGACGCGTTTGACGTTGACCACATTGTGAGAAGCGCATAACGACACGTGTGACTTAGGGGTATCATCCAGCAGTTCGACTTGAGCTTGTAAATAAAGGGTCAACGCCCGTCGGATTTTGAGGGCTTCGTCTCGAGTTTTAATGTACGGTGTGAGCTGTTTTGCAAAGGCTGGGACTGGACCAGATGACTGAGAGCCCCGCGACATGCTCTTCGCCTAAAGAAGAATTATACCGCGGATTGCTCGTACCTCATGAAAGAGAATTCAGATGAGATCAATTCTCGTTCGCACCGAATGGAACAAGTAAGAGTAGAGTGGTGACTAGCACACACACATTGACATAATGACTGACAAGCGTCCCGATAACTACATGAAGCGAGCCAAGGTTACCTTTGCTCGGGGTGAGTTAACGTTAGTTTGGGGATTTGGCACGTCGCCAAGTCTCAGGGAGAGTGGAATCTCCTCCTCATCACTTCCGTGTCTTCCAGAGCATTTTTCCGACAGCTACCATACAGATTGACAGCGATAGCATCCCAGTGAATGGTAGAGGACGCATTCTGGAGCATACAAAGGCAACTGTTTGACCCCCATGAATTCACTTTTCAACCCCTTCCAGACGATGAATGCCGTTCCCTTGGCCGAGTACGCCGCATTCCGTACCCGCTGCTAATTCCCGAAAGCCTCTCCTATTCTATCGTTCGGTATAGAAATCGTACAGACGCAGGTCATGCCATCGCGTTGTCCATGTGGCGTTTTTATTCCACACCGTGGAGTAACATTCACTCAGTTTCGAGGTCCTCCGCTAGTTGATGCTTTAGTACTTCATTGAAGAGTACGCTTTTTCTTCACCAAGGGGTCCATTTATATCTGCCTTTTCACACCGACCTCTTGTTTGCGCTTACATTGATTGTGCAAGCAATGACCGACGTGGGCCAACATATCTAATACTTCACGTTAATGTTTCTTTGATAAACCAGGGCATATAAATCTCCCATTCAAAAAGCAGAATGAATTTCGATACTTCTTGTTCGGCTTTTTTTCGCTCCCCTAAAGCCAGATTTAAATCAGGGGCAACATCTCTGCAATCTATATACCAATTCGTTCCCCATGAAATATCAGATATGCCTTTAAAAGACCGTGAAGCGGTGCACCGCTTACTCTTCACGCAATAATAACGGCCTGAGATGGGTCTTTAATGGTTCTTTCGGACCACGATTTCCACTTCAGCGGCGTTCATAACAATTTGCGCTCACATAAACATCTAACAGGCCGCTTATGTCGTCAGCTTTGGATCTCATTAGGGCTTCACGGCATTTTGAGCACACTAAGTGAAATGCAGTTCCTGCTTCACACAACCTTCTAAAGAAAACATCCGCACACTTTGCAATATCAAGCACTCAATACAGAGCCTTCACTTACATATCACTCGCTTTGAGCCATTAAGCACGTGTCCTAGGATTTTTCTTTCTCATATAAAATGGGGTTCTCTAAACTCTCTTTGAAAATTTCACAGAAGCTCTCTCCGCGCAAAGGGGGCCGTTTCTTCGAGGGTCGGCGGAGAAACGTGTTCAAGGCCACCCTTCCAGGCATCGAGGAGACGACGGAGAGCTCAGGCTCGGTTACGCCAACGCAGTCTACTGCGTTCAAGAAGATCGAAGCGAAGCCTGGGGTCAAGGTGTCACCTCATAGAGGTACGTATAGCTTCGCAGTTCCAAATCTTGCAGAATGCTAACAAGATTGAGCTAGCAGATGACTGCACCGGGGCTCCATCAACTGAGAGCCAGTGCGTCCCGGGTGTCCGCACCCAAATCGTCTCGACACGTTCCGTTGCTGCGCCAATTCGGCGTACACACCTCTCGTGCTTCACGGCACATGCTGCTGTTAGGAAGAGCAGCAACATTCGCCATCCCGTCCCGTGCATGACCTGCAAGGGCGAAGGCTTTCCACATCTGTGGAGATGCTCTTTCTGCTTCCTGAGGATTTGCGAGGGGTGCAAGGACGCTCTCTGCAGCTTTGACAACAATTCTCTGCAGAGGCTCCTGGCATCTCGAGGAATCGACCAGGATCGCTCATAAGCCGACAGGCCTGAAGAATAAAAGACACACGCTGTGGGCTCGACCCTTCGTCAATGGTATTCGCGAAACCCAGCGAGTACCGCCATCTTTAACAACCACGAAGGGTCGTTGCCATTCCCAGGGGTGGAGCATTACCGCTTCGAACCTCACAGCACAGACGTGTTCAAGGGCTTTGTTGGCTGCAGTAGTCGTGTCGCGACGTTTCGGGTCTTGATGAGGTGAAGGAGCAAGAGGAGCAAGCAGACAACCAAACTTGGAGTTGAAAAGCGGTCGGCACGACCAAAGCGCAACAGACCTCGGCGTGAGGAGAGTCCGCCTTCCGCCAAGTTTATGTTTCCCAATGCGTCAAAGACCAACCCCATGCTTGAAGTTCCTCAAAGCCAAAGTTCGGAAAGTCGGAGAGGATGACGTCAAATCGGGACAACGGGCCTTTGGTAAAAACTGCCTGGGTTTGTGGAAGTGCATTTGCGAGGTTATGGGGAAAACGGCCCGGATACGCGCCGACGGCGAATTGCCCATTGGAAGGGACCCCGGATATCAAGACGAAGTCTCCAGCTCGGTGCACTTTCTAATAAAGTTGTTGTGCTCGGTCCCGCGAAACAAGATGACGTGGGCTTGGCGTTATAATAACTTTCTAAAGTTTGAAGCCTGGAAAGGAAAGCATGGCTTGCAAACAATGGTGGCTCTTGCCTGAATGTCTGTTAGTCATTTGGAAGTGGAAAGAGCACTTGGGGTAACTAAAAGGGCAGTGGCTGCAGCATCCAGTTATATCTTCGTCGACGGCACTTTCATTCCTATCCCTTTCCCCATGCTATATCTGAGAGACAAGCTACATATCAATTTAGAAGAACTGTTTTTGCCAATGAACCGAGACTAGGGAATCATTACATTAAATCAAACAAGTGATATCCGAATAAAAGTCAGCAATTGTTTCAAATCACACAATGCCTAACCCTACTTCGAAGGCGAGCAAATCCCAGGTAAGACTGTTTTCCATTTTTCCCAAGGAAGCAGAGCGAACATTGCAGGCTAACTAATGACCCTCTTGTATAGACCAGTAGAAACCAGTATGAACCCATTCGAACAATGGCCAGATGAATTTTCTAACCAATATTCTCCCCATTGCGCAGAGATCCTGATCCAATGCCAACCAAGTATCGATTCATCAAAGAAGGTTGGGGCAGCCGCACAGTGTTCCAGGCCTCGTATGGGCTCGGAATGGATCCAGATAGCTTGGAAGAAGGGAACGCCATTTTGGACGAACTATTCGATAGGGAGATGGCTGAATGGGAGCAGCGTAATGGGCAGTGACTGAGAACTGCGGGACCTGAAAGTGATGCGATTCTCACTGCGGGTCCGTAAATACGCTCGTTTAAGAGGATGCTTCAACGCTGAAAGAAGAGAGGGGCTCGTTATCTGTACATACAACCTGTACTGTATACCAATGGTGGAACCCTCGAGCTCAATAATATGGATAATGTCGGGTGTGCTTCAGGCCATTTTAGAAAAAGGTTGCATTGTCTTCCAGAACCCGCAGTAGCAAACGTAGTGGACACGCTTTATGTATTTGATACATGGAACTGGTGTCCTTTCGTAATGTTCTTCTACCAATAGTTATCGTCATACAAAACGTAGAAGTGCGTGAGACCTTATCAGTCATGGTCTTCCTCTGTGGTGCCAGGACACCCCTCCATCTCTGGTGTTTCGTAGCGATATTTGCACCAGAAGCAGTAATTGTGCTTTTCGCGCAAATACCTCACAATACGGTTCAGCCTCTCCTCTGGGCCCAGGGTACTGAACTCTTCTAACTCTTGGTCTTCTTCGGGGTCACATTCAATCTCCAAGATGTCACCTTCCGCGGTTCGACCAAGAGCTAATTTGTCCTCCCGATCGAGGTCTGGGTCAATGAATGTAGGTAATCTGGGTATGTTCTCAGTAAACGAGCTTTGATCACGCATGGAAAGAGATTCGTAGCGTCGGCGTTGAGCTTGGTCTTCAAGGACCTTTTGTTCTCGGGCGCGAACAAGACCTCGATAGAGAATGTTCACCTGCGAAAGGGGCTTAACAGGGCGTTTCCTCTTGACCGTGCCTTGAAAATCAGCGTCGTCAACATCGTGAGCACCTTGTTTCTCCGCTGTTGGTGCTGCAACACTATCCTCCTCATGTTCTTTCTCCTCAGCCTCTGTGTCCAACCTCTCAGCCACCTTTTGCGCCGCATGGAACTGGCCTTCCATCCTTCGCTCTTCTCGCTCAAGCCTGACTCTCTCCCTAAAATCAATCTGCTCAGTTTTAGTTCTTTTCACTTCCTCTTCCATCTGCTCCTGGAACTTGCGTTTCTTCTCAGAGTCCATGCCAATACCGCCCCTATCTTCCTTCACGGAGATATTCAACGGTTCCGTGATTCGACGATTCCATTCGTCGCGACCGGAGGCGTGCTCTGCAGCATAGTTCTTGCCCAACGCAGCGCCAGGTTTGTAACCTAACTTCGCCATCATCTGAAACCCTTTATTGGACGGATCGAGGGTGCTTTTAGCAAGGGCTTCCTCACGACGCGCGGCTTCAGCGGCTTCACGTTCGGCTTTGGAAGGGACGCGGGCTTTTGCTTCGGACTGGAGAGATGTGAGTGGAAGATCGCGGTTAGTCTCTCTAGCATTTCATGCGCCATTTTCAAGAAGCCTGACAAGGTCGGAACTGGTTACTATGGGTTTTGGCTTTGAAGAGACGATGGCCGGCGTGGACATTGGAACTTCTGTTTACCTCTCTCTGTTTCCGGAGACGCTTCTGCGTGTATGTCTCCCTTGCTCCGGTAGGTTTTGGGGGCTCAACGATGGCCATTGACATGTAGTCTTCCTCTTCTTCTTCATTCTCGTCGTCGGGTTGGACGTCTTTCAACCTGATTTCACTCATTTCCAGCCATGCTGGTTTTGGAGGCATTCTTCGACCGTAGAAAAGATGATGGAATTGTCGCACGCGAATGTCGTCCCAAACGCGAGTCGAGAGTCTCAAGCAATCTGATAAAATCTGCGGTTTGTTGTTTGATGATGATGCTGTCTTGCTATGGAGCTCAGGATGACCTCTAGTTAAGCCTTTTAGGATCTGGAGGTGGGATTTTGATTGGTCGGCTCATCTTCTCCGCGCATCTACGAACGCCTAACGCTCTATAAACTCTGTCGGCCTGCCTTACACAGTATGTATCGAGATGGAGTAGTCATAATTTCTAACTACAACGGTTCACATATAATACTCCGGATATGTGTTGGCGACACATGTTTGGCGCGATATTTGATGAAAAGGTAAAGTGACCTTACCCTGAGAGTTTCAAATCCGGCCCTCAACCGTCGAGAGTTCTGAGGCTTCCGAGTCCCTTTATCAGTCTATCCATACCCTACTGTTTCGTCCATCTTCTTACAGCTATAGTCCCCATGCCCCGCCCTTGCACTTGTGCAATGACGTGGAGCCGAAGCGGCTGTGTTTTTGTTACGCACCCTCTGGCTCTCTGTTGCTAATACTACTCCGCACTGCGGGTGCTGCCAGCTTTCAGAGAGTGACGGGAAAATCTCGGGAGTAATGCTTTGAGAATACACCCGTTCACACAAGCATTTCAGGGGGCTGAAAGGCAGTTTGCTCCCCTTGGGTTACATTCAGCGCTGATGCCACTCGCAGGTCCCAGAGAAACAAGTCGGTCAATGACCACGTGTCGTAGCACTGACCCCCTGAGAGGTGTGTCGATGCGGCTCAAATTCACTACACAGCGGGAGAGGTATCTCATCAGAGTGACAATTGAAAATTCACTGGTCTTCACGATAGCCAAGCAACAGGGCCATTATGTTTCGTATGCTTTGCGTAGGATACAGTATTGCAAAGATTCTCGGCTTTGAGCGACCTCGCATGGCTGTGTTGTTCCTAACATGTAGTCCGAATCCTGGTCCTTATTATTGTTTGAGACCCTGGAATAATGGCTTGAAGCACAAATTGAGGGCCGGGGTCAAACTACGGAGTACCACAGTACACAGTATAAATAATAATAGGAGCGGAGCAGTCACCAACGCAAAAATGTGACATCAAAGTCCCGCAACACTTAGGCGGAACCAGGTAACTTGGACTACTCCGTACTTCCCTCTTCCAAGCTAGCAAAAGGCCGCGTTTCAAGATCTCCGCGCTTCCATATCAACGATGACTCTAGCGCTGCCACTGACGAACGGAAGCGGGCGAAAGTGGTTGCGATGTTGAGAGCCGATGTTGTCATTCTTACCTCGGAACTCCAACGGTTTGGAAACGCACCGAGCACTAAGCTAAGAACGGACTGGCGCCAAATTCTATAATTAAGGCTAAACGGACCTCCGCTCAGCCTCCTCGACGACCTCGTTGCACCGCGTCCTGTGTCGCCAGGTGGCCTGCAGAGTGATGACGGCCTGTTTCACAGCTCCTGAGACTTGCGGGGGATTGCAGAGGCGCAGGTCGCAGATTTAATAATGGGAGCTGCGTGTCTTTGGACTCTTGAGATGCCCAACGATGATGCTTTCGCAAACCTCGAGGATCAGGGCAGCAACGGCCAATGTGGGCTGGTCTGGCCTGGTAGAAGAGGGACAACTAAAAGTGGCTTTCAACTCCAGATCCTCCAGAAGCTTGACGACTACAGCTAAATATGGGGAAAGCAAAATTATTCCAAGTTGCTTGTTGGATATAACCGATGCCATGTGGAGTGCGCTTAGCATGGCATGAGATTTCGTTTTTTACCTCTCTTTTCATCTTGTTGAAAACAGCAGAGATTCCCCCATGCCAGGGCGTGGAAGGACATCTATCCATTTTGTTGCTGTGCTCCGAACCCTTTGTAACACCGCCACAAAAGACTTCACGCAAGTTCGCCAAGTCGTTGGTTCGTTGACTGTCTCTCGGGCCCTCTCTTGAATTGGGAACATTTCCGGGGTCAAGACTTCTCCAGTCTTCCCGCGACAACCAGAGCGTCAATTCAACCCGGCCTGATTACATATCCGGGCCCTGATCAGGATGGCAGGCGGGTGTTTCCGCAGGATTCTATAGCTCGGTGCCATATCCATAACATCACTGACTCCGCCCATTTTTCTCCTTCACTGCACCTTTTCATGACTCTCAACAATCTTCTGGCGTTTGTTAAGACTGTTAAAATGGTCTTATAAGAACTTCACGTTTACATTCTTCATTCCCTTTCTCATTTTGCTGACTGTGCCGCGTTCCACCACAACCTCACGGGATACCCACGGCATGTTCAGAAAAGAGAATTGCAGACACATGTGGAATATTGGTTGGTGAAATGGGACACTGTTGAATGCGATTTGGTTAGATTTCACGTTTGTTAGACACTCATCGTTGCTGTTTTTCTCCGGGCATTCAAAGGCTAAGTTGGACCTTACTAAAGCACAATGGAGAAATCATATAGCTCATCGCCTGCATCTTCCTCCTCGTCCCTCCATCCTCCATCTTCCTTGCTTCCTTCCCATTACACTCGGACACCAGCACGGAAACGTTTCTCGATGACACGAAAGAAAGCAATTGTCATAGGCATACTTGTACTCCTCAGTGTCGGCGCCTCTACAGCAACAGGGGTAGTGCTGGGGCTAAAGAACAGGGACTCCAACTCCAAATGTGTTGTCGAGGATGGATGTCGCGATCTTGAATACGCGAAGTATAAAGGTGTAGCAGACTCAAACGGAGTCACAAGCTGGCTTGGGATGCGGTATGCAGCTCCACCAGTGGGAAAACTGCGATTCTCCGCTCCTGAAGATCCCCCAAAAGAGAATGGTGTCCAAATTGCCAATACTGTAAGGCGTGAATATGCTCCGCACGTGTGAATTTGCAAGCTAATCACGGAATATAGCATAAGAGCCATTGCCTCCCAACAAGCACCGGGATGAGCGAATTTGAATCCGAAGATTGTTTGTTTCTTGACGTATTTGCGCCATCAACTGCAACTGAGGACTCCAAACTACCAGTCTATTTCTTTATTCAAGGAGGTGGCTTTAACTTAAATGCCAGTCCCAATATCAACGCCTCAGGCCTTATTCAGGCTTCGGATGGGAATATGGTAGTTGTGGGATTTAACTACCGTGTTGGATTGTATGGCTTTCTAGCGGGAAAGGAAATTGAAGAAGATGCAAGCCTCAACAACGGGTTGAAGGACCAAATTAAAGCTCTCGAGTGGGTAAAGAAGCATATTTCTCAGGTGAGACGTCCCATGTGTTTCTTCAGAAGTGTCTTTTCTAACGAGAGTGATTGTCTAGTTTGGTGGAGATCCTAATCATGTTGTCATTGGCGGGCATAGCGCAGGCGCTGCTTCTGTGGTTTTCCATCTGACAGCGTATGGTGGAGAGAAGACGAGATCTGATGGGTCTTTGTTCCATGGCGCCATCGCAGGCTCACCATCTATGGGAACTATGCTGACCGTCCCTGAGAACCAGTTCCTATACGACAGCTTGGTCAAGCGTACAGGGTGCAATGAAAGCAGAAACTCTCTCGACTGTCTTCGTGAGCTGGACGTCAAGACTCTTCAATCTCACAATACCAAGCAACCACTTCCAGGGGCTGAAAGGAATCCCCTGTTCATGTACTCGCCGGTAATCGACCATGATCTGGTTCCAGATTATACCTACCGCCTTTTACACGAGGGAAAGTTTTACAAAGTTCCAGTCGTGTTTGGAGACGACCAAAATGAAGGGACCCTATTTGCTCCTCGGCGCACCGACACCATCAAGGAGTCTGACGAATTCCTCCGTGCACAATTTCCAGCCCTTGACGAAAAGCAATTAGCTAAAATAAACGCTTACTTCCCACGGAGTCCGGACACCTATCCCAGGAGTGGCAAATTCTGGCAACCACTGTCCAACTCCTACGGAGCCATGAGATATACCTGCCCTAAGATATCCATCGCACAGAGTTTCACTGAATTTAACGACCCTAATCAAGTCTGGAGCTACCGCTACGCTGTCGAAGACCCCGTGTTTGTCAAAGCAGGTTTAGGGACACCGCACACAGCGGAGCTAGAAGGGATCTGGGGACCGGATTTCAGTTCTGGCCAGTCGCCAACGTCGTATTACTCTACGAACAAGGACATTGTGCCTATGGTGCAGGGATACTGGTCAAGCTTTATCCGCAGTCTTGATCCTAACACGCACCGGATTAAGGACGCTCCGGAATGGCAGACATGGAATGTGTCGAGGTCAGATCCCAATGCCGATGGGTTCCGAGAGCTTTTCATCAAGACGGATGGGACCAAGATGAAGGTTGTCGACCCATATTTGAGGGAGACGTGCGCATATTTGATAAGCATCGGCGTTGATATCAAGCAATAACGGTTGGTACGGGTCACGATAATAGCGGTATATGTTGTCACGATTTGTACAATTCTTTTGAAAGCGTTTTGCATGGTTGGGCGTGACGTACATAATTACGGTATACTAGATAGTACTAGACGGTTCTGATAGACTTAATAAGTATTTTTCAAAGGTGGATTCAGTTCAACATCATTAATTTTCTCGTCCTCTTTTCTCCTAGATACATTCTGTCCATTCACGACCTTAACTAGCCCGAGCGTCCATGCCATCGTCAGCCCGTCCACATCTCCTTATTTCTCCCATCCTCACTCCCTTGAAAGTAGTTCCATGCCCCGTTGTTTAGCCGGAGCATTTTCCGCTGTAGCAGTATCCGCAGTCTTCTCTGCCCAAGTTACCCTTGACATCGATTCCACCGGAGCCATTGCTGTTCTTTGCGCAGCATTTACCACCGCTGTTCTTGCTATAGTGACCAAAAGTTCCCGGTTAGCTTCTAAGTATTCTCCCCTGTCCCTGATGCAAATATAAAAGTGCCGGAAAGGGGGAAGTGGACAGAGAATTACCAGTTATGGAACGAGTTCCGCTTAGAGAGACGTCTTCCTCCGCATCTGTCGCTGCGCGAGCGGTCCTTGCCGCACGACTTTCTCGCTTCGAGGATGTTGAGGTGGTCACGGACTTCGTTTTGAACGGGCTCGCTGACATCGTTCACCGGAGCTGGGCTTGCAGCCGCGAAAGTTGCGAAAAAGAAGAACGCGGCGGTGACGGCAAAAGTGGGCTTCATTGTGAAGAGTGTAGTTGACGCAGGTAAATCTGGCAAAATTGAGTCTTGAGGCGTTTTTGGAACTGGAGTCTGCTGCTGCTTTCTGGTTGTTGTCTTCTGGTGATGGATAATTGAAGCATCGACGGGCATCAAGCAGGTTTATATAGACCTGAAAGCAAAACCCTGAGGACATAGAGGCCATATCTGCGCCTCTCCAGCTCGCATTTACTCAGCTTTGTGCCGCCTTTGCTCCAGTATCTCAGTATTTGACCAATACGCACTCCACTTCGAGGCTGAATATCAGCATCAAATTTTGGATCTCCAGAAATGCGCATTCCTCAAGTCACACCAACGTTCAGCCGCACGATGCTCTCTTTCTGTATCCATATCTAGAGGTTCTCCGTCGTGAACGATAGTATCCACGGATACATTACCGAGTAGTACAAGGGTTGATCTTATGCAACTGTAAGAGCTGGAGACCCTTCATAACTCAAGGTATTCCTTCGTTTTATGCACGTTCCGTCCAGCTTTGCAAAATATGGGAATCAGCCTCGGCGGATCAACAGTAGGATCGGACGGTATGTATTGTACACCCGACTGTTTGATAAACGGCCGGTTACCCTTAGATAGTAATGGCCAAAGAGTTGCGGGAAGCTGGTCCGGGTTTAAATCACTTCCAACGTGGAGGAATTTCCATCATGATACACCCCCGTACAACATAGACCAGGACAGACCAAGAAACTCAAGGATCGATACATGGTTATGCACCCATAAATCTTTGATGTCTGAAAGCAAAGCCGAAGGAATACTTGCAGGCAAACAGTACACGCAGTTGTCGCGGAAGTGCATGTGTACGGAGTAGGGCCAGAGAGGAATCGTCCCTATCAATCTCCTTTCTGAAGAAATGCCATGGACTTATTGTGTTACAACATGGAGGTGAGGGGCTGCTTGTAGCATCTTCGCAGGCAGGATCCCGTCATCCGTGTCGAGCTGGCCTGGCCCAGCATTCCACAATAAGAGTCAGTTGATACTCTCAATCAACGCGTTTGAACTGAGAATCACGGCCATGCAGTGTAGATCAGCACAGTAGGGCCAACAAAAAGACAGACAACCCCAATCCTGTGATGGGGGTTTATGCCGTGGAATGTAAGAAAGATCACTTCTAGGCCGTAGTACTGGCGGAAAATTTCTTTTTAACAGCAAACTCCGCTGTAAAAGTGGGTTACTCCGCATATCCCGAGTCGATCTTTCAGCTCAAGATTCAACATAAGAACAATGTATGAAACCTATTACAGCAAGCCGTGGATAGATGTGTACTGTAGTAAGGCGACGGTGGTCACAGAACGTGCGCGTCGCAAAGAGTAGGACCGTGGTAGCGCTGAGTGCTCCATTCGAACGGATGAAAACCGGCCATCTCTCATTGCCCGGCTACAAAAAAGCGACTATGTAAGGTGCCTAGCCGGAAGGATAACTGGAAACGTGAGAATCCTACACTTATTAGCGGGGGCTGTGAACAGAGTAACTGCAGACTATACCAATTTGTTCTTTTTAGAATAGAAATTCTCCGACGGCAGGTTGATTTGTGCTCTGAAGCCCAGGCTTGATACAAAAGTCGCACAAGCGAAAACCCTAGAATAGCTGTTTCACACCATAGTTTCATTTAGCAAACTATTAAAGCCCTCTCTCAGAAAGTCCAGCATCTCTTGATCCATTTCACCTGCTGCCAAAAGATCTGTTAGATCAAACACGTCCAAATGGCAATATTTGTTGCCGGCACAATCCAAAGAGTTTTCTCGCCCCAACTCAACAATCTTTTGGACAAATTTGGCAAGAATTTCGAATCTGCAGATGGGGTTCTCGGCTGCAATAAGCAGATTTTCGACAAAAAGTGACCTTTGCGTTACAGATGGCTCCTTAACAGCGGACGCGCATGGAGGAAGAGACCGCTCTTGTAGAGATAGATATCGCTGCATATGTCGTTATATTCTCTGCGATGCGAGACGAGGGTTTCTGGTGAGTCTTCCCACAGCGTATCTTGTTCAATTCCCCTTTCCATTTCCTCGTTCCATGCGTACATCGCCGGATCCCAATCTCGAGTGAGCCAGGAGGGATATTTTTCGTTTCCCACCAGACGGGGCACCGCCGCCACACCGTCCCAGTCAATCAGAGCTTGCACCCTCCCATCCTCAGACACAAGGACATTTTGGAAATTCAAATCCGGGTGTGTGAGCACGAACACTGGGCGTTGTGGCTTCGGGATCCACCGTAAGAAGAGACGAAGGAGCTTATGCATCCCTTTATCAATAGATTCTTCGGTCTCCGACGCTCGGTCAAGCGAGAGAAGGTAAAAATCTTGCGGATCTGCGAATGGACCAGCATCGAAATAAAGCGTCGACTCATCGTCGTCATCATCGCCTTGCTCGAGCCGTTGCAGCATTGCCTGATGGTCAACAAACCTCAGGGGGCCAGGGCCAATCAAATCCCCTTTTGCATCGTACATTAAGGCACCGCCGGTAGGAAATGAGAATCGGCTCAATTGTGCCATTGCTTGAGCGATATCCTGTAGAGTGTTATTGCGGCGAACTCTTCGTTCCTCCTTCGAAATCCTCATGTCGAACCAGCAGTCATAAAGAGATATTCCTGGCATGAATTCCATGAGGATATAAGGGACCCTGAGTTCGTTGTCCAAAGTTAGGCTGAATGCAAAGACGCAAGGAATTGGAATTGAAGTTTCGCGTCGAATAAGCCTCATTGTCAGAGCTTCGGATCGTAGAGCTGCAGCAGCAGCCGCGGTGAATTGCTCCGGTATTCCACAGGCTGGAATTTTAAAAATCCAACGCAACCCATCTTGAAATCGAATGGGGAACAGAACATGGTAGGAGCCGAAGAGTGGAGGTTCCACGACCACTGGCTCAATGGGGGATTTCGAATCTTCCACGAAGTCTGGCGATGCTTTTCGAGTCAGAGTAGACAGGGTCGGAAGAAAGTCGAGGTTCAGAATAGAGAGAAGGGGAGTGAAAATCGCCTCATCACCACTTTGAGAGGGATGAGGCTGTATATTATTCTCCTTGTCCATGGAGGGCTGCAGTGAATTTCGGTTGGGGGCAAATTGGCCGAGAGAAGTTGACTTGGAGGGTCAGAAAACTGAAATCCAAAGGAACAAACAAAGGTCATTTTGCAGGGTTGGCTTGGGCCATTATAGTATCTCCTGGCCAATGCTTTCTTTGCCTAGGATATTTTCACCCCTTCCATTTCCTAGCTCCATTTACCAATGAGCAAACCGAGCCGCATGGAATCTAGCCCGGCATCAGGGGATTGCAATGATGGGCAATAAAATTCCAGGGGTATTCTATACATGGCATACTTCGTACGGACGTATAATGCAAAGAATAAGATACAGTGTAATAATGTACGTGGTATGCATTCACGCAAGAGCCCTCTACCGCTTTCCTTTCCGCGATCTCCTCTCCCGCTCGTAGGCGTTTGCTTCTCGACCTTCCTCGTTCTGGATATCGGAAATAAGGCGACGATACTTCCGCTCATACTCCGCATCCCTCTCGCGTTTCTCACGCAGACTCTCACGAGCAATGAAGTTGGCATCCTTGCGGAGCTCGCGCATGGCGCCTTTGCGTTCGCGTTTGTGTTCAGCCTTGAGCTTGCTGATCTCAGCGCGCTCGCGATCAGGATCGTAATGTTTGTCTGGGTTGAAGGACTCCTCGAATTTGGGTATCGCTGTCTTGATCGCCAGCGGCTTGTGGTTGTGAAGGAGCAAAGGACGACGAGAACGCCGAGCTTGCGCAAGGCGACGCTCCAAATTATCGTCAACCTGTTGGAGATGCTGTGCTAGAACTGTGGGAATCTTTCCAGAACTTGACTTCATCAAATGCCTAAGTACGGCCTGTGCAGGACTGAAGACCTCAAAGAGGGCCAATTTGCTTGTCCATAACTCGGACGCGGTATCTAATATGGATGTGAGGGTTTGTACCAGTGTCGATTTTAGAGCCTCCGCCGCGTCAGTGGTAAGCGACGAATCTGCAAGAATGTCCCAAAATAGCGGCTTCTTTACTTTCTTAGAAGTACTTGTCTTTCCTAATCGCATTGGCTCGGACGGTAGACGAACTGGGAAAGTTCCCAGGGCTACCTTTGGCGCCGTAGGAGCAAGAATGCACAAAGCATTCAAAAGGTAGTTGATAAGTTCAGGAACATACCGCTTAGCAAATGTCTGATATTGCAGACACAAACTCGTCACATATGCGCCTTTGGCAAGATCCCCAAGAGTTTCAATTTGACTTTGTCCAAGATATCGCGCCATTGACAGCATCGCCGGTGTGACAACAGCATGGAAATGATCTGAAGTTGGGAAGATGGTTGCAACTCCCGTTAACATGATAAGGTCGCCTGGAAGTAGGTCTAATGGGCGACCCTCGGAAATTTCACGAAGCTGAGCCCTGAAAGCAACAGCGACCTCTTCTGGGTGTGTCTTGGAGAGCGAATGAATGTGACGTAACAAGTTCTCCAAGATGGCGAAGGGAGGGTGCTCTGGTTGATTCGCAAGGTAGACAACATGTTCCAACAAAATGTTTGCGAACCTGCCGAGTTTCGCCTTGTTGTCGATATGAAGCCTTGGATGGTGTAGAGCACGAATTCTTTGAACCACTGTCGGCAGATTCTCGATCTTGACCTCCTGTATTATTTCTAGAAATTGCTCATGGCTCTTCGGGCAGGGATAAGTGTATGCTAACGATGCATCTTCTGTAGGCGGCGCATTTTTGTCCGTGGATGTACTTTTTGCGCCTGGAGGGAGCGTCAGTCCATTAATAAACTCGTCATCTTCCTCGTTATCGTCGTCTTCGGCTGCACTTTCGCTACCGTCGCTGTCGCTAAATGACAACTCTGCTGCCGACCCGTTCTCTACTAAATCGTCTTCGATTATGAAGTCGTCCTCATCTTCAACATCGAGGTCCGGTCGTGTGGTTAGCTGATGCAAGCCAAACTGCTTGGCATCGTCTGCCTCGTCATCGTCTTCACCCTCGCCCTCGTCTCCGAAGTCCGCAAAGCTTTCATTTGCAGATTCCTCGTCGTCTTCCCCTTGCATTCGTCTCAGTCTCTCTTTCTCGAGTTGACGTAACCGCTCAGCCTCTTCTTCGATTAATTCTTCTTCCGTTTTCGTCCGATCGGCGGGCTGGGAGCGTTTGTCGAATGCCATCTGCTTCAACCTTTGGTCGTACTCTTTATCCGCCATATCTCTGTCCTTGCCGCCCAGCAGAGCAGCGCGATCTGGATTCATCGCGGGAACTTGAGGTTGCTCTTCGCGGGGGTTTTCTTTGGGTTTCGTACTCTTCATCATTTCGAAAATAGTAGGAAGCCCCTTGTCTAAAACGGCCCTGAGATCGTCGTCATCCTCTTTTGCCTTTTGCCGCTCGTACTTATACATCTTTGATTTAGCGATGACCTCTTTCATCACCTCTTGTTTCGACTTCTTGCGCTCAGGCTGCTCTTCTTCTTCGTCCGAAGCACCAGCCATGCCTTCCATATCATCTTCTTCCACAAGGCGTTTTCTCTTTTTCTTTCGTTCGGATTCAGAGTCCTCGTCCAGTCCATCCAAATCGTCCTCCTGGAAATCATCACCAGGTTCCTTATCGAACGAGAGTGCCTGTCCGCCGTGGGTAAGAAGCATTTCATCGTCCTCGTCATCTTCCAGATTGAACATAGAATCTTTCTTCAGTCGCCTTTGGCTTTCTCTCGCAAAGCGCTCCGCCGCTCTTTCCTCCGGTGTCATTGACGGATCATTTTCGCCAAAACGTCGATCGACGAGACTCCCCATCTTGTTACGGCTGTGAAGTTCCTTCAGAAGGGTTTCTCTCCTCTAATAGCAGAACGTCAGTTACTTTCACAGAGAAAGTAGTTTAATGGTAGGGAAATCGGGAGCTCTTACTCTCTGCTCACCAAGCGCTCTTGTAACGCCCGGCCGAGATCGAGCGGGATCCGAATTTGGTTTATTTGTTGTAACCGCAAATTTCGCGGGCCTTGCTGGGGCTCTCGCTTCAAACGGATTGAATTGTTCTCGTAGCTCCTGTAATACAGCATTGCGGTGGATTCGGTTCGAGGTTGCTGCTCCAGATTTAGCGTTCTGCTTCTTCTGCTTTTTGGATTGCTGTTGTCCGATAATCCCCTTCTCGCGCAGAGAGGATTTCAACTGCTTCAACTGTGAGGGCGCCATGATTACTTGCAGCCGACGCTCACGTTGAGGTCCCTTCACTTGTCCGTGGGTCGTCAAGTGGTGGAAGTCGCAAATATCAAAAATCAAAAGATTTAGAGTTGCGATCACCGCCTCTTTCTGCCACCGCTAACTTATCAAAGTGCACGGGCCACCTCGATATCACTTCGCGAACAGCTCCCCGAAGTTAATCTTGAGAAGTACTCCGTACAATATCAGCTTGCTGGCTCTTGATGGCATGGCGTCGCAGACAAGTGATCGACTTCTATGGTTGTGCTTAGGTAGATCTTCTGTGATGCTTTAAATTACAAGATGACCGCTTACAAGGCTTCCAGGAGTTACCCTCTTCTTCGCCGTCCGCGGCATTACCGCGGAACTATACCATGTTAGAGAACTATCGGAGATTAGAAAAGGGGAGAAGGAGGAACAAGTAATCGGTGAAGCCACGGAAGATGGTATGATATGATATTCTAAATTCGAATAGCAATTTAATTGACAATCGCAAAGCTCTTAAGCTAGATACTCTCTTAAAGCTCTCCGAGAGCTCCAGTTTCGATTTGCGAGCCGCGTCAGTTCTCGATCTCCCACGATAGTAACGCGGCGATACTGACATATTCTGGCTTGACTGATAGTGCGCTGAGAATCGTGTCTGAAAGAGCTACAAAGGGTCCCACACGAGATCTACTGCTAGAAGATTTGTCCAGCAGGAATCCAAGTCGCCGACACAAAGCCCTTAATGCGCTGCATTTTCTTGTGTCAAGCAGGGCTTGTATGTCACCCTTCTTCCATGGAACACTCATATTGCCCGCATTACTGACGATCTGCATAATAGTAGCCCGATCTACCGCATCCAGTCGATTAAAAGATCTAGCCACATTTAATAGCCTTGTCGATTGCCTTTGCAATTTTCTAGAAGAACATACCGAAGAGACCGGGACAACCATATCTCCAATACTACCTAGGACCAGACCGTTGGGAGAGAATAAAGCTTTGGCGACGCTCAACGCCCTGGTGTCAGAAAACGTGTCGGCAGCTCTGGAAGCAGGTGTCGTGCATCGATGGCTAGCAAAATATCCTTTCCCGTGTTCTATACAGGATAGTTCGAAACGACGC
Organism: Aphanoascus verrucosus; assembly: GCA_014839905.1. Taxonomy (NCBI): domain Eukaryota; kingdom Fungi; phylum Ascomycota; class Eurotiomycetes; order Onygenales; family Onygenaceae; genus Aphanoascus; species Aphanoascus verrucosus. Next base: position 613,541 of record MU089300.1, on the reverse strand, counting down.
AATGTGGTCCTCTATATGAAGACTTGGGCCGCGGATGACCCACTTATGAGCTCCATTGTTGGTACTTTGGCAATCAACCACGAAGGCGTGAAACAGCTCCGAAAATATGGCTTAATGGGAAGCAGAATGGAGGAAAATAAAGCTGATATGTATACTTCCCTTAACGGGCAAGATGGATACCGCACGTACATGAACCCAGACTATGCAGAGGACGACGATGACGATGAAGACGAAGATGATGATGATTCGGACAGTGACGTTTGGATGTTGGACGGAGAAGACACAGCTGGTGCGCAACCTTGGACTGGAAGACGCCCGCAGGAAGGTACGGCGGAAGATCAAGCCCTTCGACGGCGTAGACGAGAGGCCATGGTTTTCAGCGAAGGCGGTCGACCCTTGGGTCGCGAGAATATCATTGAGCCAGTCCGTCACGACAGCGTGGACGAAGATCTAGAAGACCCAGATGGGATTCTCGAAAGAGACCATCGGGATTCCGAGCTGTTTCAACAACCCGGAAGCGATACTACTCTTCCCCAACAAGGCGAGCGGCGATCCTGGCTCTGGCCGTTTTCCTGATCTTAAGACTGGGTCACAGCGGATCATGCAGAATCTATTAAGACCTGCCAGAAGCTGTTTATATCACAGAGCACCTTCGGTTTGGTAGCAGATGATGCGACGATGAGACGAAGACATGAATATCGGGCACAAAGATACACTCCTTTTTGACAGCAGCAGCACCCAATATGAGGTTGTGACAGCCCAGGTCCCATTACAGTCCCATCCAGCTCAGTTTGGCCAAATGATCTGTTTTCCTCCTACTTGGTTTAACCATTCCCATCATTTGCAATTCGGCTATTGAACGATAGAACATGGTAAGTGCTGCTCGCTCGTCGTACTTCTCCTCATCTTCACCCCCGATGATGGCGTAGAACGCCCTCCACAAGTCGTATATATTGACAAGAGCACCCGATTCTAGATATAGTTGGTAAATCAAAGCAGTTGCAGGCTGAGAATCGGAGAGGGTCTCGAAGGTCGCTTCGGAATCGAATGCCAGATAGTCGGATGGGCTGGACAAAGCACGCTCCACCGTAGCTCTAGGCCTGGGAGTGAATGTATCCCTGATAGGACCTTTGAAATTGAACAAAAATGCTTCATGCATAAACAGATCGGTTGGGTGTATGAGGCTATCATGCAAGTGATCTCGAAAAGCAGAGTGCAGATTGTCAACGATTTTTGTATACTCAGTTTCTTCCTTGGAGAGCTTCGCTTTGGCTTTCGTGAGCTTCAATCTTTGAGATACCACTGTAGTTTTGTGAGTAACGCGAGAATCGTCGTATCTGCTTCGCAGCGGCTCTTCTCCTTCCCTGCCGGCCAGAAGAGTGCGAAGTTGATGGCTAAGCCCTTCCACACCAGGTAACGTTCCTGTGAGTGCGCCCAACAGGCTTTCAAGCGTGCCCGATGTCATCTTGTTGATGGCGGAGAGCATATCACTGACGATTTTCGAGTCAAACAGATCCCCGGCCAGGGCCCGGATCACGATATAGGACAAACTTGGTGTCTTTGCCCCTTCCGCATACTCAAATGCGGCTTTTAACGTTTTCACAGCTTCAAAAATCCGGTTCATTTTTTCTTGACCCGTATTGACGTACTTCAGTGCTTCCTGGGTTAGAAATAGATCATCATCTAGGAGACGTTTGACGGTTTGAGAATCTCCAGTTTCTAACAGGGTTTGGCAATGCCTACTTCAGATTAGCTTGCTTTCGCAGATGGCTGCCGAAACATAAGGAGCACGAACTGGTGGAATGACGGCAGATTTCGAATTGCCTCACATAGTTCCGGTTGGAAGTCCTTTTCGTATACCTCCTTTGAGATCAATGCAGCCATTGAGTTTGCAAAAAAGTGTGCCATATAAGTATACTGCAGCCATTAGTGTCCAATCCAGTTTGGTCATGAGTCGCCCACATACCTTAAAAGAAGCTGCAAGTCGTTCGGGACTCTGAAAATGATCTGCGGGCCGCTCCACGAGAAGTTTGCTGACGTTGTGTCCTAACCATAATGTGCCCTCTGAATGAGTCTGTAGATCGAAAAATACTCGAGCGACAGAATCCTCAGAATCGCCAATGTCGAAGCATTTGCCTTGTAGCAAACCCACGATCGATCGTGGTAATCGAGCCTCAAATAACTCTACGGACGTCGCTATGCCGAAAAGGAAAATGAAAGGAATGCGGTCGCGCCATGACCTAATGTAACGCCGAGTCAACAGCAAAGAACGAGCAAAATTACGATTTGAGCTTACCATAGCAATGATACCAGGTCACCCAAAACACTAAAATCAAACGCTTCACTATCCTTGAATGCGACCACTATCTTTTGGTCCGGATTCCGCTGTACATGGCTATGCAGAATCTCTAAGTCGTACGGAAGCAGTTTCGGGCCCTTAATGATCTTTTAGTATGCCAGCATATACAAGCATACAAGTGAAACTTACCAAGCGGTCCGGGGTAGAGTCGCCATCATCGATCTCACATTCTGCATCAGCAAGTATCGTTCGAATAAGGAATTTCAAGACATTCTTCAGATTAGCAGCATCCCCTGATTCGAGCACGGCAATCTGAGCGATGCGATCTGATTGCACCCGTTTGCGAAGCCGGTCAAGAAGCCCTGATATTGAAGAGATGTTGGACCCCAAAGTGACCATTCCACAAGGGATGTGGGAGTCATAGCTAGAGAAAACATTAGCAGGTGTGTTTGTCCATCCAGACGGTCAAGCATACCTCTCAGACGCGGCATGCCTAACGAACTCCGTGAGGTTGTCCACAGCCTTGGAGTCGGCCTCCCCAAGAATATCCTGCAGAAAGTTAACATGGCAATTCCGCCCCGTTAAAGACTTTTACTAACCTGAATTCTCTGATTCTGGCCAGACCAAAAGTCCTGAAAAGCGGCATAGCGGTGCTTCAGTAGTGACCGGGTCTCCGCTCCATTCAAGAGAGGCAAAAAAGGAAGCTCTTCCTCCTGCGGAGAATTTTCATGTTCATGGGTAAGTTTGCGTCTTTTTGGACCTTGTTGGCCATTCGATTTGGCACTGCCAACGGGTTTATATACGTAGACACTCTGGATATTTATTAGTCTTTAGAAGTAAGATATATCTTGGGAGAGAGTACCTACCTGGTGCTCAAGGCCATCATGGGATTCGACATTTCCCTTCCATAGAGTCCGACCTGCTAGCATATTTCTCTGCATCAACGTAGCCCAGCCCTGAGCCAATTCCTTTGCAGTCCCCTTCAGTCTCCCTCTCAGGGCACTCCTGATGGCATTCTCTCAACTATCCGACGCGTCTCGAGCGCGGTCAGAGCTGTCTTATGTAATCAGACTGTATCGAAATTTACTAGTGCATACGCACTGACTGTAATTTAATGCCCAGTATCTGTATCAAATTATTTTGGTCCTATCTCGCTGTCGACAGACCACTCTCCCTATCTCACCTTTCTTTCGATGAGTTGAGCTCTCTTCCTCTACATTCATGCGCCGTTTGACTCTACAGGGAGCTCGGTGGCATCAACATGGCGTCTCCACCCGTTGTATCAACCAAAGCTCCCTCGCGATTCCGCCAGTTCGCCGGGCGTTCTCCTCCGCTCCTCAACTCCGCGACGGGAACAATAGACGGGAGGTCACTATTCGACATTTTGAGCAGACAACTCGTGCGAGCAACGATCGAAGAGAAATAAATCAGGAGGCGGAGGAACAAGAAGAGCATGACATTCTCAAATCCAAGATCGCTCAGCTCGAGCGAGAGCTTGCGGAGATCAAAGAAGGACCCTTCGGACCCAATAGTCCGTTCATGAAAGAACTATCAGAGGAAGACCGGGAAAAAGCGTTTGAGGCGTTACGCAAATATGAAGCAGAGCATGGAGATGAGGAAGAAGACGTGGAAGTTCTGAACTCTGCAGAAGAAGCGCAGCTCGATGCGGAGCTCGAGGAAATCATGAAACAAGAAGTTGGGGGCCTAGTAAAAAAGGAAGCGTCGCTATGGGATCCGACAAAACCACCCGAAGGGCCTTATCAAGCGCCGCCGGAAACTTTTGAAGTTGAACTAACGGTCCCCGACGCCCAGCAAGCCTATGTAACTCGATTCAACAAGACGCTGAAGGTCCTTCGCAACAATCCTACTTTTGCCCAAAGACAAGATGCGTGGAGGTCATATAGACGTTGCAAAGAGGCATTGCCTTTCTTCCTCGATATCATCCCTGAAGAGGGCCTGGAAATGCTCTGGCGCTCTCAATTACCCAGTGCCGCTGCAGAGCAATCTCGCTTGTTGCACTGGGAAGCGCTGGCCGAAGACATCCTTGCAAGTGGTAGGGACTTGACCACAGCTCAGTGGTTACAATATCTGGAGCTGTTGTGGCAGAGTGGGAAAGCTGAGAAAGGAGTCTCCCTCTGGGAGGGGCGTGCACACGACATCAAGAATTACAGTTCCGAAGAGCTCGATCAATACTTAAGACTAGGCGTACAACTCCACGTTGCGATCGATAAGCCACAAACGGCCCAGGATATTGCAATGGCATTTCTTGCGGCAAACACGACTCGTGATCCCCGTATACTGATACCAGTTATAGTGTCGTGGGCGCAGAGGCCAACTCAAAAGGCCAAAGAACTTGCTTGGACTTTATACCTTCAAGTCAAAACCATGCTAGGACCCAACATTACTATGCAAGATTACGACTCGATCAGTGTTGGTCTTTTAAAAGCAGGTCACATAGAGCTGGCACTCGCTGTCTTCAAGGACATGATGCTCACCGGACAGCACTCCCCTTCGGACTCGACAGCTCTCTTTAAGACTTCACTCGGTCTATATGACAACCTTCATGCGTCCAGCATTAGCGAAGCAGACGTGAACAAAGCGTCCCTTGCGGCTCTGACCTTTTTGCCGCGCAAATTTGAGAACAAGTTCTTCTATGCTAGTTGGATGAAAAAGCTAATTGGAATGGGCGAAATTGATGCAGCCGCCTCTGTGGCTGAATTAATGTACGAAAGAGGTGTGAAGCCAGACGCAAAGCATCTCAACGGTATCATGGGGGCGTGGCTTCGCGAAGGAAGCCCAACTGCCAAAGATAAAGCCGAAAAGCTCGGATGGGCAATGATTCAAGAACGAATTGACCAAGTCTGGAAAGAAAATACGAAAAAGCCATCCGTTTATGACACTGAAGATGGCGTGGTCATCCCCAAGCATATGCAGCGGACCGTTCCCGCTGCGAACATTGAAACCTTTTCGATTCTACTGCTCTATTACACTCGACGGGACCAAGAGAAATTGACTAACTATCTATTGGATTGCCTCGAAACGGCGCAAGTCAAGCCAAATACTTTTTTCATGAACCATCTCCTTTACAGAGAGCTTCGAAAACAAAACATACTTGGCGTTTGGACCAAGTACAAGGAAATGACAGCTACAATCAAGCCAGACCTGGAAACGTTTGCCTGTCTCTTTGACTGCGGTAAAATCCAATACGACCGTACGCGATACCATTTCGATGCCAGATTTCCGCCCGTCCGTGCGCTCTACAAGGAAATGCTCCAGTGGCTCGCAGGTCTGACTCCACACCAACAGAAGGCTGCTAAAGCGGACTTTTCAAAAGGACTTTATGATCAAATCACGCGATGCTTCTGTTTATCTCTCGATCCTCACGGGGCGCTGGCAGCCCTTCGATCCATGAGACAAATCTTTGGCTTGGCCCCAGATCTTGATACGACACGCATTTTCACATTCCTACTTGTTCGACTAGCCCCTGCTCCACCAGGCCTCGTTAGACCACGCCGTCGACGTGTCGCCTCCACCCCTCGCGCAAAGGAGAACTTTGAGAATATATCGAATATTTTAGCTGCAGTACGATCACGAAAGGAAGTGTTACTGTTTCAGCAGGGACTTGAATTGGACCAGTTGGACGAGGAGGATCAGAAGACATTCCAGGTTGATGTGCTGTGCGATCTTTTGCGCTTGGTCATGCGGCGGATGCAAGGAGATGCTGAAAAGGTAGAGAAGGGGATCCTCAAGGCAGCCGACGAGATGGGCGTTGGCAAGCTTGATCTTGGCGTGGTACCCGACATCGAGCTATGATGTTGTTCACGCTATATCTTGGTTTCGTGATATATCGATGTACTTTATACGACGCGATTTCTGGCATAGACGGAATGGTTTGGGGCGTTTTGTTACAGCAAGGATATAGGGATATGTATAATAGTGGAAATCCCCATTTTGCGACACCATCGTACGAGGATCAGTTGTATAATATGAATGCTCTCGGCACGACATCGAATATCGGTATCCATTTCTCTCAAACATGATTTTCGGGGTCTGTTCTAAATTAATGTGCTCAGAAGTGACTCATCAAAGGTCATGAAGAAGTAGAAGTACACAACAGGGCAGGCAAATGCACTTTCACCCAATGCAATCCGCTGCTTTGGTATGTGGAAACAGAAATAAGAGACATCAACGTCGAGAATCATGGAAGAGCCCCCTAAATAGCACCTAGTCACAAGCTCATTTCTTCCCCTTCTTCTTTTTCTTTCCACCGCCTCCGGGACTGGCACCACTCGCGTTCACGGCCGGTCCTCCGCCCTCAACCAAGACAGTGTCGTCATCGCTAATGAGCCTATCGCCAGCAACAGAAGTAGCGGCGGAGCTATTCGTCTTCTTCTCTGTAGCGCCTAACGTGGATCCTCCCTGTCGTTCTTGTTCCAACTCCTTCATGAAACCCTCTTGTATGCTGGCCTTCTTACGGTCCCACCATTCACGTTCCTGTTTCGCGGTAGATTGGATTTCTTCAACTCGTTGCCGGAACATCGCATTCAGGGTCATTTCGTTGGCGGATTGGAAGATTGTTTGGCCCCAGCCTGGGACGAAGGCGTTGGCCTGCAGATCGGAGGGAAATTCGAGTTAGCATTGTTTGAACCCACAAAGCGTAGATAATGATGCTCCTCACCTCAGCGACAACATCTCTAAACTCTTCTTCAAGCTCCTTCTCGGCTCTCAAGAATTGTTGCCACAGTTCATCTCCAACGCTGCCCTTTTGCAATAACGCCGCGAGTGCTGGTTTCTGGTTTCTAAGTTGTAGTAGGCGCTTAAGGTCCTCTGCAGCGCGTCGAAGGAGAGCAGCTTTCAGTACCGTTTCAGGCACAGGTGGTTTCTTCTTCTCTTTGATGTCGGCAGGAGAACCCATGTGTAAAAGTGAAAAGTAGACATCGCGTTGGATGTGTGACGGGAACCATGGCTGCAGAGTGGCAGACTTAGCTAGAGTATCGCGATATATATGTTAGTCATTGCAGCTCCCACAGTACGAGCAACTGCTCCAAAGAAGCCGAAAGTGCGTGAACATACCGGCTTTTCTCTTGCGATATAATGAGGAGAAAGTCGCGAGTGAGCCGATGAGGACGCCTAAATAGGCAAAAGGAATGGCGAGACTAATCCAGTCCACCATGGTGACGGACTTGGTAGAGAGCGTATCGAGAAATCACAGCGACGATTCGGAAGGCTAGAAAAATATGGGTGGAATTCCGGGGGTCGCGCGAGGAGACCCAGCTACTCAAACTGTGTCTAGCCAGAATAATTTGACAGTATATTCAATTAAAGAGCGACCTGGCGTCAAATCATTGCAGATCGAGCATGCAAGCATCACAGGACGTGTTTGTGTTGCTCTTTGTTCGCGGTGATTGAGCTCGACGGTGATGCCACCTCGACAGAACTTCGTCAAGAGAACACGATGTCACATGTCTATTTAGAGTTTGGGCCTGCAGATCTTCAACGACGCCTATTCTTAGGACACCAACATCAGAAATTCAGTCGGAAGAAGTTGATCAAACAAAGATATTTATTCTTACTGAGCTCGGTATGGCGTATCTACTGAAGAGAGAAAAGACATATTTATGAACATAAGAACAGCAACATGGCCAGTGTACATACAGCGCATCTGAAACCTAAACCCAGATGGATACATACAACATCCTCTCCAGATGAACAAGCACGAAGGAAAAGGGTAAGGCAGTGACAGTCAAAAGGTATTTTTGCAAATCGTTAGATAGCCACTCAGCACCCCACAAACGAGAAGATAGAAGTACACAAGGCCAGAAAATAACATAGGTATCATTAACCCAGAGAGCCATCTCTCTAGGCGGTTCATTGACTCTGAAGTCAAATGAGAAACAATCTAATCAAAGTCCTGCATGGACTCGATATCGCCCAGAACCTCATAGATTGCAGTCTTAGCGGCTTCTGTCACGACGTTCCGGTTCCACTCTCCACGCAAGTTCCAGATACAATCCATCAAGCTGGTGTTAATCTGCTCCAGATGCTCGACAGAAAATCGATCCGTTTTGGACGTGAGCTCCGCGTGTAACTTGTCAACAAGCCCTTCGTCCACGATGAGTTCCGGCTGGCTAGGCTTTTCTTCGGGATTGAGAAGATCTTGCAGCTGACTGCTCGGGCGGGGCGCAGCATTGAACGGGGGCACGGGAGGCTGTTGTTGGTGCGGCTGGGATCCCGGTTGCGAGTATCTGGGTTGCGATTGACTTCCATTGACAAGACTGAGTTGAGAGTGCTCTCCACCGCTCATCAAGGGTGTCGGCTGCGAGCCCCAGGCACCACTGTCGTCCTGCTGGGTATCAGGCAAGTGTTCGTCCCCAGAAACACGGTACGGGTAAAGGTTGAGATCCGGGCCCTCATGTCGCATGGAAAAGTGGATGGATTGCTGAGTGTGGAGTTGCACCTCGGAGTGGCCCGAATTTTTCTTATCCGAAGTAGTCTGAGTTGTCGAAGCATCGTTTGAATAATCTCCTGGCTGAGAATTGGGCGCCATTGGAGTCATAGTGCCCTTCTGCGACAAATTCGAGAGCCCAGATTGCTGTCGAAGTTGTTGTGATGGCGCTGTGTAAGAATGCGGCGGTCTCGGTTGAGCAGACTGTCCAAATGAACTGTTTTGAGTAAAACCGGATGTATCCTCGGAGTTGGACATCTGGACGTCTCCATCGTCACCACCACTCCTGTTGAATATCGACGTTGATCCATTGCTATTGGGACGGAACCCGCTTTGATGGCTATCGGAATCCGGAGGCTGGGGAACTCCATTCGTTAAAGAAGTGTTCCCGGATGGAGGAGTAAACGGTCGAGCAAAGAAACCGCCATTGACACCTCCAAAGGTTTCTCCCAATACAACGGGCCCAGAAGACTGTTTGGATGATTCGGTGCCGTGGGCAACATTCATTATTGGAGGGGGTCCCATGACACCATTGGTACTTTCCGCCTGCCTTGCTTTCTCGATAGCCTGTTGTTCTCGTGCCAGTTCTCTAACGTATACGTTCTCACATTCCGCGACGAAGGCAGGCTCTGTTTGTTCGATAAGGCCGATGTCAACCTCGACATTCGAGAGAAGCTCGTTGGCCTTGAGCAGACGATCAGGATCTTCGAGCATCTTTGCATCCTTCGCCAGGCGTTTGATATCCGCGAGAAAGTCGACTGGCCGTTTATAGTATCCATTCGACAGTCGCTTTTCGATTATAACCGTGTCCATATTGTAATAGAATTTGCCAGACACAACTTCTCGTAGGCCAGGTACTCCAGACTTATCTTGATCCCGCTCAAAAGGTCGGAATGTGGTTCTTTGCTCCAAAGGAAGGTCAGATGTCACGATATTGGGGTTCTCGTCATCAAATAAATAGCGTATCTGGGCTTCATCAACAGGGCCAGTACGGAACCTCTTGTAGCTCCTCTTGATTTGATCCATAATTGGCTGAATTCTGATCTTGAGCAAGTTCAGGGTCTGGCGGTCCTTTTTCTTCTGTGCTTTCAGCTCCTCTTTGCTTGGGGGCACAGGGGCTGGAGGAGGTGGTGGCGGCGCCTTTTCCAATACCTCGAGTTTTCGTTTCTTGCGGTTCTCCGGATCAGGGAAGTCGTTCGGGGCTGTCATGATATATTTCATAGTGGGCTGGAAAAATTCATATCGCCATTCCTCCCGTGGTGGTGAGAGTTCGTATCGATTTTTCTTGGAAAAACCGAACAAAGACCTCATCATTTCATGATCAACTCCTTCTCCATCGCTTTCGAGCACACCAAGAAGTAAAACTGGATCTGTTGGCGGTAGAGACCGTAGCAACCCCAAGAAAGTCGAGATAACCGTCTTCTCCACGGTATGGTACCAAGTTTCGATATTAGGGATGTAAATAACGCTTGGTTTATGCCGTTTTACCTCTGCGAATAGGTGAACAAGAGCAGTTTCAGGAGACTTCACGGGGTCGCTGAGAAGTGTGGGAAGGTCGAAGGACTGAACGTGTATTCCCTCAAAATGCTGGAGAATTGCAGCTGCCAAATACTGTTGGCCCATACCAGGTCGCCCACGGATTAGGAGTCTTGGTCTGAAAATACGGGACCTTTCAAAGGCTTGTTGCATGCGTTCATGTCTGAACCCGGCGTCGTCATCTGGTTGTTCATATTGCGCTTCTTCCAAGGCTGTCAGAGCCTTCTTTTGCGGCAAAATCTGACCAACTATCTCCTTTATCTCCTGGAATGGATGTCGCAACAACGGTTCAACGGCAGGGGGAAGTGGAGAGGCGCCAGACGAGGTAGATCGCTCAGAAGAAGGGACAATCTTTTTCAAGGATATCATAAAATCTTTGGGGGCAACACGAATTTTAGCGGGATCGATTAAAAGGCGCTCCTTTGACTGGTATATTTGCGGGTAAACTCTCTGAACGGCGTTAAGTGCAGCCTCCGTACAAAGCGCACGAAGATCCGCACCACCATATCCCTTTGTCAGCTCTGCCAACTCGTCTTTCATTTCATCCGACAAGGGCGGGTCCCAGCTCTTGGTGTGTATTTCTATGATAGCTCTACGAGCCTCCGTATTTGGAAGAGGAAAGTAAAATTCGCGATCGAAACGGCCAGGTCGTCGGAGAGCGGGATCTATGGAGTCAGGTCGATTCGTTGCTCCGATAACAATTACTTGACCTCGACCATCCATGCCATCCATTAAAGCCAGCAAAGTGGAAACGATAGAAGCATGAATTTGTTCCTGTTTACTGGACCGGACAGGAGCAAGCCCTAAACGATATTAGCCAAAATCATTTGCGAGCAATAGATTATTCAACTCACCGTCAATCTCATCAAAGAAGATGATACTAGGTTGATTCTTTCGAGCCTCCTCAAAAAGGAGACGGAGCTGCCTCTCGGCTTCACCAACCCATTTGCTAAGTGCGTCTGCACCCTTCCTCATGTAGAAGGTAACCTTCTTCCCTTCTGTACTAACGCTTGTCGCCAACGCCCTCGCCAAGAGCGTCTTTCCCGTGCCCGGAGGTCCATGGAATAGGACTCCACGAGGAGGAACAATCTTCAGCCTCTGAAATATTTCTGGGTATAGCAACGGAAGTGACACCATCTCCTTCAGCTGGTCGATGTGGCCCTGCATACCACCCACGCTGTCAAAATTAACATTGGGATCAACCCCTAGAGGGTCAGCGTCGGCGAGGGCTTGACGGTCCTTGATCTTGCCCAAGTTAGCTGGCGTGCCTGAAGGTCCTTGTGCCGCGTCATTGTTATGAAGCTGGCCCGGAACACCAAGATTCGCAGTATTTGCAAATGCAGATGTACCCGCGGCCGCTGGCGGAATACCCGGTTTAGGTCTTTGAACCGCCTCGTCATCACTGCTATCACTCTCCACGCCTCCGATCGCACCCAGAGGATGTGGTCCACCGAGCAGTGGTGGAGGGCCACCGCCTCCAAAAGGACCATAAGTGGATAGTAAACTCCTTTGCCATCCACCCCCTCCACCACGAGGTCGACGAGAGGGAGACTCAGTCACTTCATTTTCGGCTTCCTCGATAGGTTGGGCCAGCTCTGGTCTGATAATTCTATAGTCGACGGATTTCCTTGTTCGGCGAGGTTTTTCGTAAACGATTTCAGGCTGGAGGCGCCGACGTGGACGAGATCGTTTCAGCTCCGCCAATTCCTCAGCCAGCTCATCTGCTTCTGATTCTGCTGCAACCTGAGAGTTGTTTCGTTTTCGCAGACGTGAGCGACGACCTGTACTACTATCTTCCGCTTCTTCGAGATTCCGACTTCTTTTGCGCGGTGACCCACGAGATCTTTCCGATTCCGAGAGATCATCGTCAACTTCCTCGTCCTCGCCGGGTTCAAAGTCGCTGCCGTCGTCCTGCTTTTTGCGTGCTGTCTTTGCCGCAGCTTTACGCTCGGAACGCCGAAGAGGGCGGGCCTTTGCCTTCTCTTCTTCCTGTTCTTCTGTTTTCTCTTGTTCTTCCACGGCATCCTGCTGCTTTCGAGATTGTCGAGCCCTTTTCCCTGATCTCGGACCTTCGTCGTCATCATCGTCCTCCTCCGCTCCATGGTCGGACTCGGGAACAACTCCTGAATCGGCCATCTCCTGATCTTCTGATTGCTTCTGTTTCGCTGGAGATATATGCGAATTGTCTGAGGCAACCACTGCCAGTAGCTCGTCTTCAAAGTCTCCTTGAAGGTCGCTCTCCATGATCTCAAGCTGAGTCCCCTCGACACGGTCCTGTTCTTGGCTTTTCTCGCCCTCTTGTTTCGTGTCCTGAGCCTCTTCCTCGGGCTCTTCTGCGACCGCATCCGTTGTCACGGCTGTTTGAACCGTCTTGCGCGATACTGGGTCCGGACTACGCGTTCCTCGACGTACCGTTTCGACGTGACGTCCAGACCCAGACAGTGCAACGATATCTTCTGATCCATCCCGGGTTGTTTGACGTGTCATCCGCCTAGTTCCAAGTCGAGGTGCGAATTTCGTTTCCGGCTCCTTAAGTCCAGCGCTTCGACCACGCGCGGATCTTGTTGCACGGGGGGTTGGGGGCTCTGGTTGGGGCTTTGGGGCCAATGGAAGACTTGGGAGCTTCAGCACTAACCGCTTCGCCTTTCCTCCCTTGGGTAACGGTTCCTCAGGCTCCGCATTATCGCTATCTTCCTCATTCTCATCAAGCTCCGAGCCCGAACTTATCTGAAAGGATTTCGCGTTTTTTGCCGCCTGTCTCTTTACTGAACCTCTCGCATTTCTCTCGACGTTTGGATCCTCTTCCTCTTCAAGAATCCCCCCAATCTCATCATCTGTTGATTCGTCGAAATCGGATAGGTCATCGTCGGAATCACCTGTTTGCTTCCGCCGTCTTTGGGGTCGTTTTCTTGACTTTGCTCTCGACGCGGTGTTCTTCTTTGGTCGCGTGGCATGGTCATCGTAATCCTCGTCTTCGGGATCCGATCTATTGGCAATCTCGTCCCAGTTCCGTTTGGCAGCGGCTCGTGTCATGGTTGAGGCGTGTTTCCAGAGCTGTTGGGGAGGACTACTCAGAATAAACTTAGGTTAGTGATAAGAACGAAAACGAAGCATTAAACTCATTGTCAAGGGTTGAAAAGAGGGTAGAAGAGCTAAAGTGAGAAACTGAAGAATCACACCTCTTGAGCCAGGAATTCTGAAGGTTTCAAGAGGTACGCGCCCATGCACCGAGGTCGGTCACCAGAAAAGCAGCAGGTTATGATTTGGCCAGCGACAGCACATCAATGCATCTGAATAAGACTGTCCGTATCCGGATAAGTGTATAGGAGGGAGCTGTTTCTAAATGTGAATCGGCGCGTTGAGGGTGGTGTCAGACCGGCTGGGTAGTTTTCAGACGGGAAACACTGTGGTGTTGAGGAGGGGGTCAGAGATAGCAACTTGTAGATGTAACGAGCGGAATGTAGTAGTGACCAAGCTGAAAATTTCTGGTATCAACCTGTGAATTCCCAGCAACAGTGATGGTGCCTGGACGATCCATGCCAAACTGCCGCTTGCTGGTGTCTCCCTTGATCAGACCAGCCGCAACTGGTCACGACTGGGTTTTGCTTTAGCCACGGCCGCTATGCCGGGTATGGACTAGTGCCGAGTCAGCACCACCACAAAATTACTAATTTAGGTTTAGCGGCGATTGCTGCCTCGTCGCAACTCCATGCGTTGGCAGCCAAATCAGCCAAACATGCATCGAGCTCTCAGAAACCCCCGATTCGCATCGTTCAAGCATCAACAAACGTCGAGTCCTGGCACCGCATCACATCAACCACCACGCCATCTTAATCTCCCTACAACGTCCTTCATGTAAGAGTAAATCAAACCGCTAATCTAGATCGGGTTTTTCCCCATCAAACGACTCAACAATGGCCCTCTAGAGCCTTCCCCCAGACCCCTCAAAATGCTCTCTTCGCTCATGGTAGCTGTCAGTGATCTACGCCAGGGGCACGGAGGCTCAAAAACAAGCTTAATGCCGTTAGGGTTTGCGATCGCATTGCCGGCACCCGCAGTTCGTTCCATTTTCTGTTTTGGTGGTGCTTGACTCGCTCCCATCGCGGCTTTTCGCCGCGCCAGGCGCTCACGTGGGGAGGAGGCTAACTAGTAAGCACACATTAGTCATCCGAAGCTTTTCACGTGATATCAAACACAGCCGGCTATTTTGGCCTGGAAGACAGACAATCGACTACAAGGGCATTGCCATGTGAAGAGATAGAAATCCAGGCAAAATGACATTCCTAAGATTATTTACACGCTCGACTTCTATAAGATTTCCGGAGCCAATCCTTCGCAGGTCCTTCACTTCGGCCTCCTCAAGATGGAACGCTCCCCAACCCCAACCCTCCACTGGTGGCGGCGAGGCCCCCAAAGTGAGCTAGAATTCTATACCCATTTACGACTGAGTACGCTGGCTAAAATGTGAGGTTATTCCAGACACTTCCATTTGCCTCTTTTAAAAGACCACTAGCAAAAGTCTTTCTTGCCTCCTTTCTAACATATCAAATCATCTATTTGATATGGTTGCAACTTGAAACCGAAGAGATCAAGACTGAGATGCAGAGTATGTTTCAGTTTTCCAACGAACTTGGGAGGTCAACTGCTTATATGGGCATGAAATAGGAGAAGCGACGCGCTTAGAAAAGCAAGCGCGGGAATTGGCTGCTTCGCGAGATGCAAATAAACCTTGAGTGGAAGCGTTTCTCAGACCAACAAGCGTTGTATACTAAATATTGCTATCACATCTTACGAACCTTGTTACGAAACCACTAATAATACCACGCTGTTTATGCAGCTTACTGGGTTCTCGGAATGGGCTGCGTCTCCTCTAATTCTATTTGATCAAATTGGGGTATTCCGCAGAAGCATTCACGGTACATCCACACAGGCTATCCTGCATAAAATTCTTAAAGATTATAGGAAATCCAACCGACCACTAATTGTTTCAAGATCAATCCGGATGCTTTCTACATCGGCACCCACCCGTCCTGCCACCTCCACTTTCCGTTGCACACCCATATCAAGCCATCTTAACAGTAGATTGCCGTCGACCATGCCCCTTCCACCAAATCCATCACTTTCGACGGCCCGATAGGCTTTAGGGTTCAATCCACAAGGGTGCTCCATGGTAGTCACAAGTTGAGATTGGAGTGCCCATAGACGACGGTATGAGTCTTCGGTCAAGGGAGTGACAACACCGATTGAGCCTGTTTGCGACGTGACAAGGACTTGATAGCCTTTGGGGACGTAGTCGACATCCATGTCGTCCTCAAAGTCCTCGTCTGAGGATGACCCTGAGCTTTGTGGTAAAAGTGTCATCGTGGAAATGAAATGCCCCGTGTGGAAGCTACTACGATGTAGCAGCCGGTCACCCTTAGATGAAGCAGGATCTAAGAAATTATAAGCTTAGAGAAACTAAGTTACCAGATGGAAGTGGAATAGTTACCCTCTGGATCATATTCAAGAGTCTGTATGGTGCAGTCATCGTCAGCCACCAGGATATAAAGTCGCTTGGCATCCGGCAAGAACTCGGCGGCGACAACTGGGATATATTCATTATCCTTCCCAAACAGTGCTAGCTTGTATGGTTCTTCCTACAAAGACATATTTCATCAGTACTGAGCGCTCCAAGGCGATAGAAAAACCACTTACGGAATATCCGGTAAACCAGACGCCCTTAAGGGCATCCCCCATAATGCACATCCCGGTTCCTTTGAGCTCCTTCAGAACGTTGACATAACATTGCATATCCATAAACGCAACAGGGAGAAGGCTGCCGTCCTCTTTCAAGCCACGGACCAAACATTTCTGGCCCTGCGCCCCTATCAAGAAACCCTGTCCGCCAATGCCAGAAAGAGCTGTTACTGCGCCTTTCACGTCCTCTTTGGCGAAAAGCTTGAGTTTCCGATTCGTCTCTGGATGATCTGGATCTGGGACCACATCGATTATTTCAAAAACGTAGATGGAACCTCGCGGCGGGATATCTTCTCCTCGCACTATCGCAGTTCCAACTACCAGCATATCCTTCATGGTGTGTGTAACTTCGGAAACCTCCATGTTGATGGTTTTGATACACATGATGCGCTCCGCAGCACCCAATTCATAGCTGTATCTCAGTCAGAAAAGCATAATGGCTTTATTCCTATTCGCACTCACCTGTCAATGACCGTCCACGTCCGAGGACTAAGCAGCTTTACACAGCCCTTCTCCAACTGAGGCATGAATGAGATCACTAGAGGGACTCCTTAGTCGTCATTCAGATATGTTAACAAAAGCCGTAACGTACCTTCGTTGCGCCACTCGGTATGGATTTCATCATCTTCTGGAAGTTTGAAATCCACTTTTTGGCTGGTTCCCAGAGCGTAGATATCAGAGCTTGCGAAATATTCGACATGATCTATTTGTTCTCCAAGGTGTACCTTTCTCATAGTCCACGAATTCTCGAACTGAGTATTCCCGGGAAATCTACACATTCGAACAATGTTCTGTACACTCAGGTCAGCTTTTTCTTTCAACCAAAAGAGCGGGAAGTATCCATACGCTTGAGTCGATGTATGCGAACCCCTTCTCGCAAGCCGGGATGTGGATACTGCTTAATGAGGAGACTGGTTTCCCTCTCAATCTCAGAACATGTGGAGAACTCGTCGCTGATTTGATAATGAAGCACGGATTTGAGCCGGGCATGAAAACCGTTTTATGGCCACAAAGATCAGGCAAAACGCGAAGGGCTCTGGAGTTAGCCCGAGCTGGAGCAGTATCTGGTAAATTGACCTTGGGTAGGAAATGATTGATAAGCTTCGCGAATCGCAGTTCTCGCTTATCCGTTGATGATTTTGGATAAAATGGGTGATATATTACAAGATCGTCATTCGTGGTTCGTAACTGAGTTTATGTCAGTGGCAAGATAGATATGGGAAGGATAGACTAACGTACTATCATATAGGGATGTCGGCTAATAGAATCACCAAGGTCTGCGACCAATACCTCTGACAAAGGCTGACGGTGCGTGGCTCGTCGAGGAAGTGAATCTGATGATATAACAGGGGGTAAAAAGTCCATGCCGCCCGCGGAGCAGAGAGGAGTAGAGAGGTTAAGGAGGTGGAAAACCTAGGTCGAGTTAGCCTCTTTTACGACGATATAACGACGTATGAGAACTCACGAAGAGGGTATGGTCGGCTCGGAGAAGAATCATCAGAACGTTATCGGACGGTGGGTTGGTTTCGCCCTTATCTGGAAGGAAGGCGTGATATTTATCATGATACAGACAACCAGAAAGCCATTTGCTAGAACTAAGCTCTCCCTCAATCTCAATCTCGTCCAAGTCACCACTCCTATCAGCTTCAAGTAGCAGAAGAGATTGATCATCCCGGATAACAAGTAGATACGGTTCTGCAAAACTGGCAGTTACCACTGAACGTTCGTCACTTGTATCCTCATCCCAAACGGGATATATTTGCGCCAGTCCGAGATCTAGAACGATTGTTAGAAACGGCCACAAAGACGGAACGCTGAGAACTAAATGCCAAAATTCAACAAACTTACCGGTTTCATAACTGCGGACCTCAGATTTGAGTACTTGGACGATTCTGGTCCCAGCTGCAAGCGTGCCAATATCAATAGTAATATCTTCGTTCGGGTTAAAATCCGCAGCCTTTGTTTCGTTTATTCCGCTGCCACTGACGGTATAAATAACAGATGTCTCTTTACCAGGCGCTGTGGATTTCGAGAATATCAAATATTTGTCATGATTGCGAAAAGAACCGGTATTTGTGGAACCAGCATCTCCGACCTGAACGGACCAAACGCCATTTACGCCGTCCATTTTCATAGAGTCGATAACGTACGGATCCAATTCTCGTTTCAGGACAGCTAGGCCACCCGCGTTCCCACTACCTTGGGTAACAACAAGTTCTAGATCGGCGGATGGATTGGAAGTGTCCCGCCTTTTGCCCTTTTCGTGCGCTCCGGGTGGTTTTCCTAGAGTAACGTCCTTCATAGGACCTAGGTTCCAAAGTCGATCATGCAAACGGAAGATAAAATCGTCTTTGTTCACGCCATTCGTCTGCGGTACCGATTTAAAGACCGTGGATTGATTTAGAGGAGTAGAGTACAAGTCGTCTTCGTAGATATCGTCATCGTCGTCTTCCTCGGACTGGTCTCCGAATACGTCATCACCCGACTCTAGCTTTGGTTTTTTCGTCTGAAACGGTCGAGTCCAGCCCACGAGCATGGAATCGGCTTCCTCGCTTCCAAGGAAGATCTTGCCCCGGCCCAAGCTCGTCGAGCATGAAGGTCCTGCCTTTAGGATGGAAGCTCCAGCATGTTCAGAGACCATTTGAACTGAAATTCCTGAGATAGACCGCCCGTCCACCTTGAGGCGTACAATGCCCATTTTGCCATCTGCTAGAGCTAACAAGATATCACCGCTATCCGTTCCTAGCTGTTCGACCACACATCCCTCAAGACGCAGCCCTAGATCTGACTGGTCCGCCATTGAAAACGCTGATGCCTGTCGCGCAAACTCATTGACTCCAACAGCGTTGGTTTTTCCGGCTTGATCGACATGAATGAGCTCGTTGGATCCGATCAACAAAGCACCCCCAATAGGAGGCGGAAGAGGAATCACTTTCCAGAGATCGCTCGGTAAGCGTGAGACGGTGGTAAGATTCGTAGAAGCCCGTTGTTGCATGTCGAGAGTGAAAACCGTATATGAAACAACATCTTTTCGGTCATGGAGCAAGGCAGTTGATGTTGCAACATGAGAGTACAGAATACCGAAGGTAGGCTCTCTGTACTCATACAGGAAGTTGAGGTGTATCGGATGGACCAGTGCAGGGTCAAGAGCCGTTAATGGAAGAACAAAGGAGGGCGCATAGGGGGTTTTGTGGTCGATGGCATCCCCAGTGGTATGTTCTCCAGCAGCATTGCCAGCTGCCTCTGGCTTTTCATCTCCCAACCCATGGTCAAACTCGTCCATTACGAGGTCATCGCCCGTCTGGTGGAAAGGCATAATGGCGACGCTATGAATGCCAAAATTAAGTATGGCACATCTGCTGCTCGGATCAACTGCCAAATGGCTGGGGCAGACCTTCAGGTCAGGGGTCCAAGGGCTATTATGCACATCCTCTCTGTCGTAGTAATGGATCGAAATAGTTGATATTCCATGTCTCTCATGGTCCCATTCAATGAGACTTAGTTTCGCATTTCGAGTAGCAACCAGTAGCGCCTCTCCGCCGCTTTTCGAGTCAAGAATCTTCACTCGACCAAGGCCAGTAACCGTGCCGGAGATGTCGTATTCCGCAACTAAGACCAATTTCGTATATTGCTGCCTCTCAATGCGTGTTTTATCATCTGCGTTTGAAGGCGCAGATGCTCCATATGCAACATTGACAAGAGAAAACACCTGTAGCACTGAAGTCTTAGCGACTATCAAATTGTTGGAGGTCGCCGAAAGAAATGGGAGAGCGATTGAGTGCGTGACCCCCGAAGGGGGGAGCAGCTCTGTATAGCACTGCATGCTCAATTGGTATCAAATCCTCTCAGGCACTCAGCCAGGTTCCAACTCATCAACCCTGGGTTATCATCTTCTCACAGATTGGGCCTCAGCTCAGATTCATTCATGTGCGAGCAGCGAAGGCCAATGAAGCTTTATCATTGGGGAAAGCTAAGTGAACTGATGAGGCTTAGCGTGAGTGCCAACACATGCTTGTCTTAGTCAGCCACAACTAACTAGTCGCGTGAGTCTTGAGCCGCATGAATGACGACACGCGCAAAAACGAGAACATCGACTGAAGCTATCTTCCGTTGAACCGACGTCTCGTTATTTGTTTTGACAAAATACTTTTCATCTGCAGACTCTACAATGATGCTGTGCTGCTGCCAGGCATCCCTTTCATCGATATCGTCTTGAGCGAGTGGTTAAGCAGCGGCTGCGCCAATCTACCATCCAATTGATACCCAAAATGGCTCTCCTCCAATCGACTTTGATCTGGGTTGTATACGCCATCGTTGTGGCCATTCTCATTTTTGTGGCATCGACTTTTGTTTATGTCTATCAGACTCCTCGAGACCGCTCAGCGGTAGTGACAATAGTTTCAATCTTTACCCTCACAGCCTTGTTGGCGACAGTGTTTTTGTTGCCTGTGGACGTTGCTTTAGTATCTTCGACAACTTCCTCAAAGTATGGCCGAAGGAAAGATTGGGCGACCCAGGATGAGGTTGACAAAATCACACATATATTAACCATCGTGTACTATCTCTTGTATTCTCTCGATGCTGTCCTCTGCCTTCTAGTCGTGCCATTCACGTACTTCTGGTACGAAGAATATGATGAAGTGGCGTACGAAGAGGGCTCGCAGGGCACAGGAAAACAGATATGGGGTGCCTTCAAATATACCTTCGTGCTTATCCTGTTGACAATAATTTTGTTCATGGTCGGCTTGTTTGTGCCTGTGGCAAAGAACCGAAAAGGTGCACATTTTGACTTGGACTATTTCAAGAGACTCCTAATGGAGAACCGTATGTGTCCGGCCATCCTTACTGTTTGTCCAGTTTGCATCTAACAGTATGTGCAGACGGTGAACGCGCCCTCACATTTGCGCTCGGCCTTTTGATGGTGATAGGCATCATTGCCTATGTAATCTACACATCCACTGGACTGGCGTTCTTCCCGGTATCTTTTATTAAGTCCTCTCCGTCGATATCCAGCCCTGCGCTTAATGCAACCATCGAAACCAGTTTAGAGGAGAATAACGAACGCCAACGCCAACTTGAGGGCCGTTGTGGTGGAAACCCGGACCATCTCTCATCTAAAGATCGCCGGGAACTCGATTCTCTGGTTCGAGAGGAGCGAACTCTACGCCGCCGTCAGCGTCTTGCAGAAGCATCTCGTGGCCAGGGAAGAAGCTGGGTTATCCGGGTTTGGTATAAGCTCGGTGCTGTCTTACGACCAATTAAGCTCCTCGGCGGCTTGCTTCTCCTTGCGTTATCCGTCGTGATCTGGGTTTCAATGCTGCTCACTAGCATTGACAAGGCGAAGAATTCAATTTGCAAACAAAAATGCGGCTATATCTTGGGGAAGGTCAACATCCTTAACCCTATCAACTGGGTGCTTGTTAAATCGGCTAGCATCTACCCACTCGACTACGTTTTCTTCATCATTCTTGTCCTTCATTTGTTTACCAGCTCTGTCGTTGGCATCGCCACAGTCGGCATCCGATTTTTATGGGTCAGAATATTCCAGATCAGGAAAGGGCACACGTCTCCTCAAGCCCTCCTCCTCGCAACCGTGATACTCACACTCATCACACTTGCGCTCAACTACTCAGTTTCGATGATCGTCGTGCCACAGTACGCAACATACGGCCCGCAGACGTATTGCGATCATCCAGTCGACCAATCTTCTGCAGTTTTCGACTGCTCCAAACATCCCGAGTATCTCAAGTCATGTTCTGAACTCGCGACCAATCCAGCAGCTAGAGCTGTCTGCACACCAAGCGTTGCCAGCACGTTCCTCAATCGAATCACTATCAATTTCCCCTTCTTTGGTATCGTCAATTTCTGGGCTCAGTTTGTATTCTTAGGTAAGTTTCGCATCGTGTCCCGTATGAAATCGCAGCCTTGTCTCCAAATCGGTACTAATACTCTGTCTCCAGGCTTCTCGCTCATCGTCTTTCTGACATCACTTATCCGCGCGCCTCGAATCGACGAGCAGCAAATGGACGAGGACGCAGAGGAAGCCGAAGAAGAAGGCCTGCTTGCTGCTACTGGAAGAAGGTTTGGAGCTACTTGGCAGGATATTACAGGTCGAACAGGTGATCGACCCTCGGGTTCACCTCAGCTTGGTCGGTGAAAAGATAGGGTAACCTTCTACTTGAAGAGTTTTTCATCGCATTCTCGGATCTATGGGGGAAACATCAGTGGGTTTCTATGGGTAGAAATTGCGGAATAGGAATCCGGGGGCAAATGAAAGGGCAAATTGTCATGGTAAGGGACGGCATCAGTATGGAAATCATGCATGGTAGTGGACGGGTTTTAGGCTTCGGATGATCTCTATCACGGATCGTGAATTTCGATGCCGATTAAATACAATATGAGTGCACATATCACATATTCTTTCGGAATCTTATCAAATGAAAAGAAGCTTTTGAAGCTCTAAGTCTTTCATGAACCAAGGGCCATTGTCTTGCGAAATTCAATCACTTGATGCCTCCGTTCTTGCTCAAACACTTCATTTAAATGCACCTCCTCACAACACCTGTAACAGTATAGTGGTATGTCATTACAATCAAGACATCTCACATTGGCGTCGTCACTGCATATGCTGCACCAGGTTGGGCGTAGGTCGTCAGGGTCTGTAAAGATGTTCTTTTTCTTCCTTGATGATTCTGGGGATTTTTGTGGAACGGATGTAGGCACGGACGGGAGTTTTAGAGAATCCTCTAGACTTTGTTCTCCGTCTTGCTTATTGGAAGCGCTTGAATAATCTTCTTCTTGTGAGCCTGTCGCAGAGTTGTCATCGGCCACGGAGTTTGGCGTCTTCAGTTCATCGAGGACTTTGCGAACATATTCTTCGGCCTCTTTGTCTTCAGGGATGTGCTCTGGAGATTGTTCTGGGTTCTCGAGTCGTGCAGAGATGGCGTCGTCGCCGGCTCTCAAAAGCTGGCCCTGTTGGTCAGATTGTTGATCGGAAAGTAGGATAGATGATGACAGTACAAATTTCTTAGCCTCATCGACGAGATTGTTGATCTCGTTTTCGGCTTCTAACTCATGCTCGAGCTTCCATGTATCTCTTGTACGCAAATCTGCAAGAAGCCCTTCAATGTCTTCATCATCTTCCGCGTATCCTCGTGCGGAATACGATGGTGGCTCCACAGGCTGCTTGGATCGCACTGGTACTGATGACTCAAACCCGTCGATATAGCGCTGTGTCTCCTCGTGGTCATATTCATCATCGCTTATATCATGCTGCATCCTACAGGGTCTGATTAGTATCCAAAAAATATTATGTGGGACAAAGCCTCGACGAACCAGTTTCTGGACTCGAGTTGAACGGAGGATGGCTTCAGAGCATTCAAGCGCTGAAGGAGCTCATTATCGGCATCAGATGGCTTTTCACCCATGACTGCTACATACTACAGGATGTGTAAGATAGCACCCGCCAGCGACGGCGATGACAATCATGACGGGTCCATCACCTGGTGGTGAGCTTCAGCCGCATCCCACCATCACCGCGTCCGCTTGGCGTAGATGACGTAAGGTGCAGCGCGGGCTCGTGGCTCACGCCGCCAGACTCGAAGCTCATCAATCGTCGCGTAAAAGGGCCAAAGCACTCTCGAAGGCTTTGACGACATTCGCATCTAGAAGACATGGTCAGCGCTGATATAAGAGAGAAAAGCGATAATACCACTCCCATACAATGTTGCTTTTTGTCCTCCAACCGCTCCTCGGAGGTCTGCACGTAGTCCATCCTTGTCTTGAATCTTTATTTGGGTCAGCGATCTTAGCAAAACCAGTGGCTTGAAATCAAACCGAACCTTTTATAAGCTCGATCCTCGTCACAGAAAACAGTGGTTTGCGACCAGGCAATAAACACCTAAATTGAGAGTCAGCGCCGGTTTGCTCAAGCAATAGAGCTTTGTGCGAGGTCCTGATGGAACCTGCGTGAGCTACCAACTTCAAGGAGATCAGCAGTTTCTTTCTGCAGAGCATTCTCCATGTCGGACCGTTCATCCATGGCCTCGATGAATCGCTCTTGAAGCTCATCCCAGCTACAACTGCGAAGGGATTGCGTCAGGCTGTCCCATTTGCCTGGTTTCACTGGCGGGCTGGCGCGTTCCGCTGACTTCTCCGAATTCGACTCTGCATCCTTTTTATCCATACCGCTGTTACCTGTAATAGGAGGGCTGGCCTTCGGAGTAGATTTCGAGCGAGAATGTGAAGGTGGTGGCATGCTGGAAGGAAAAGTATGGAGTGGTATGGAGTAGATTTGCGCTGAACAACAAAGCTCGGCAGGTGGGGTTTAACGGTGTTGAGGCGAACCTGCGCAAACTGCCAAAATGCTCAATCAATTTATATCATAGAAGCTACTGGGCTTATTGAAGTTGTGAGTCCCAATAGCCCTGTTGTTCCAGCTTGATTGCATTCTTGCCATTCTTTCAGCACGATGAATATTTTATCAGTCTTTCTACTGGTTGACCGGGCAACTCGGGCAGTGGAAACGTTGTCGTCTCATTCCACCAGGTGTGGTCGTTGGAATCGCTCTTTTGGTCTTTTTGAAGAGCCATTTGATTCGGAAGTCCACTTCTCATGAGGTTCTATAAGGAGTAGTCGGATCCTTTCCACCGATAGTTACTCTGGACACTTAGGGCATCCAAAGCTCGCACACCACGAACAAGCTGGCTGTATGCTGTTAGAGACCGATACAACTGCCGGTTTTATTATTCTCAGCTCGCCATAGCTGTAGGATAAAATAGCTACTTAGATGGGTGTTGTAAAGTGTCCATGTCATCCTTTTTCTTCTTCATAACATCCCGCTCCCCTTTCATGAGGGCGGAGACGGCGGAGGAATGACAAACAAAGCAAACACATGAGACGAAAGCAAAGCGTCAGGTGACATCATGCTTCGCTTCACGACATACCGTTTTTGCATTTCTGTTCTCCTAATTTCTCGCCATAAGGACAAGCACTCATTGACTCCATGGAATCATGACAAATAAAGCTGGAGTGATGACTACCAGCTGCAAATATATCCCAAATTGACCGCCCCATCCCGTTTTCTCACCGCATCACTTTAGTACTAACGGATCGAACGGAAAGAGCATGGAAATCCAAACGAATTTCAGAAACGTCCTTGGATACCTTCCTTTGCGATGAACTGCGACGTGTGCTGTCGTCAGTGCGACACTGCTCTCCCATTCTACTGCCAAACCTGTGCGCGCAACCAGCTCTACCCTCTCCGCTTCGACATCGCGTCCACGCTGCTAGAAAAAGAAGCGACTGGTAAACGGATCGAGGAAGCGGTGAAACATGCCAGCCTCACCGATAAGACCGGAACTGAGCTTCTGGACCAGTCCAAGTCCTCGCAAGACGAACCTTCGAAAGTGGTAATCGAGACGATGCGGACCCTCAAGACACAGTCTGAAATTAGAACGGAGAGTATACAAGTCCAGATAGCCAAGCTGCGGCGGGAAATCGATGAGGGGAAGCAGGAGATTGCAAGGCGTCGAGCTGCACTTGCGAAGCGACGCTCTGATGCAGAGTCTGCAAACTACCAGCTTCCCGAAAGGCGGACGGCGGTTTTGAATAATGTACAGAAGGATATTAAGAAGACGGAAACGGCGTGGAATAGCCTTCATGCTAAAACGGCTGAATCCAGAATGTTCCTGTGTCGGGAGGCTGCGAATCTCTATAATCTACGGCAGAGAAGTCGGAGGAGGAATGGTGAAATCATCAGCACGTATTCTATCGGTGGAGTAAATATGGTTGATCCTAGAGACATGAACAGTGAGCATATGGCGGAATCATACGACTCTGTCGATTTTGGCCAGACAGCTAACGGGAACATAGGTGCGAGCCCTGCGCAAATCACCACATCCCTTTCCCACGTTGCACATCTACTCGTCCTGGTTTCGCACTATCTTGCCCTCCGCTTACCAGCTGAGGTTACTCTACCGCACCGAGGGTATCCTCTTCCTACAATACTCCCTCCAGGATCGTCATACACCACGAAGGATGTACCATTTCCTGGACTATCACCCACAAATTCATTTAGCCCAACCGCATCGCGAAACGCGGGATCTCGACCGCTGCCACGCCCGCGGCCACTATTCATCGATCGAACCCTGCCTAAACTAGCGAAGGAAGACCCTGCTGCATATTCCCTCTTTGTGGAAGGAGTCGCGCTTCTAGCCTGGGACGTGTCGTGGGTTTGTCGATCACAGGGACTACATATCGGTCATGACTCTTGGGAGGATGTCTGCGAAATAGGACGAAACCTCTGGCAGCTGCTAGTCGCCCCGCCAGCGCTGGCAAAGGCACTTGCTGGTCGTGAGGTACCAATCAAGCTCCCAGCCAGCAAAGAGCAGCCTAATCGAAATGCGCTCCATCGGACAAGGTCCCTTCCCTTGTTGGGCCATTACTCTCACGGCACGGCGCATTCCTTCCTTGGCAATGCTGAGGGCTTTGAGTTCATGAAGACTTGGAAGCTACCGCCACCTGTCAAAGTCGCAGACAAGCTGAAATCTACGTTACTGAGCGAGATGGCCACGGCGGAGTGGGAGCTCCTTGAAGAAGAGGAATGGGATGAAGAAGGCGCACCACCACAGACGCCTAATGAGTTAGAGGGTGCCCATGTACTTGTTGCCACGAAACAGCCAGATGAGGATCAGTTGGCCGAGGATGATCACGATGTACGGAGTATCGTCACGACTCGAACGGTGATGGATGATGGGGTTCATGATGGGAATGGAGGCAAGGCATGGGAGGCTCAACAGGAGGCGAAAGCTCCTGGTGTCCGGTCGAAAGGGACCAAGGGATGGACCAAAGTCAAGAACAGATGATGTTTCTACGGTTTCGACGATGGGTTGGGGTTTGCATGGACCTCTGTTTCGAATTGATGTTGCTTCCAATGGATCCGCCTGTCATGACCGAAGTCGGCAGACATTCCTTTTAAGTGCCTTCGGAGACAAAACCAAAGACTCTGCAGTCACAGTATGCGTCTCCAGGCCCAGGGCTACAAGTATGTACATTGTAGGGCTCCGCGGTGTGGGGGTTAGGCTCCTGGATCGATGGTTGTCGGGCCCGCCAAGCCCCCCAAGAACGCAGGGCCCCTGGTCAGTGAAATGATGCCCCCCTAACGAAAAGCCACTCCCGATCCGATAACCCGCCAATCTTTCTACCCCTCAATTTTTTTTTTTCAACCGGTGGCCTGAATCGGCGATATCGATGACTGCGGGGCGGATCGTGAGTATTTATGTGTCACGGGCCCAATCCGTCTTGCGGGTATCGCATTGAGAGATTTGGCTCTCGTTGCCGGTATCCGGCGCGCTTGCGATGTCTGATGGTCTAGGGTTACAGGGTATAGATTGTAGACGGGTGGCAGACGTTCATGGGTTCTGCGACTTTATCTTAATCAATAATAATAGAAGGGGAGGTTAACTCTGAGGCCATCACGGGGATAGAACTGGTAATACAAGTCTTCGTTATCGATTGCTGTTTATGTTTGGGTATGCACACATACATACGTTCTAATTGGGATAATAGGCATCGGGTTTGATAGGGATAGAGAAGTAATAGATACCCGAGTGCGTATACATTGCTTGTACTTTCAAATGGATACACGACCCTTCCATAAAGAGAATTTTCCCTGGTCGGTATCAACGAGGTAGTCTCTGTGTTCCCATCAAAGACCTTCCTTGATTAAAAGGGTGTCCGCGCAAGGCTCCGTCAGGTTGTCAAAAAGACGGGAGCACAATTCCCACATATCCTCTTGAGCACTTTCTCAACGGTAACTCATGCAGTTATCAGATCATCGTCAAGTTCTCGCCGTTTTGCACCTTCCCCACGCACTGGCATACGTGCCAGCGGCAACTCAACAAAGAAAAGCTCGAAGTTGCAGGAGGTCAGGGGCGGAATGAAGGCGTGCTAATCGAGCCTCCTGGGGTCTGCAGGGCGCATGCTCTTGTTGCCACTGCGGCATCATGGTAAAGAAGATCACCATTCTTGATATTGCAAGGGTATTTTCAAGTTTCTGGAAAATCAGCATGTCACCTTTCATCATCAAGCACGGAGTATTGTGAAGGCCATGGTATGCCTGCTTCAAAGTTTGCCAGATTCTTTATCTGGTTTTCACAAGGTAACATACACGGTGATGCCTAAAAGTGCTGATGCAGATTCGAGCACCGGCACAGATGCTCACATTCAATGAGACGGGGGAATTGAGTTGGATTCTTCCTTGAATTTGCAGAGAAATGGTTTCAGAATCTCAAAGGAGCACGGCTTTCGAAGATAGGGTATCTGTTGGAGGAGGGAATGATGGCGCAGTTCAATCAGCAAGATAGATCCTCCGTATATCAAGAAGAAAACAACTTTGATGGACGCGGAATTTGTCCAAATAGGATCCCTACACAATATTCTAGCCCTGACATGCTATCATTGACGTAAGAAGAGGGCAAGAGATGAAATCAGGGAGTATGGCTGTCATGATATGGCTCTTGTTAGAACGCGCAACTCCTGTTCTAGAATGCGACGCTGTTCTTCTACGAGGCAAAAGGGAATCGGGCCCTGGTAAAGGAAGGCCAGTGTTTCAGATCTCCCCTGGCAGCTGATTATCTGGCGCTAAGCCACATCCGGCTTACCGCCTTGGTCCAAACGAGAACACGAGGAAACCCCGCTAACAAATTTGCCGGAGAATTTCTGTTTTATTTCTTTTGTGTGGTTTCTGGTTCAAGGGGGTCAGGCACAAACAATTCTCGTCCACTCGTTTGCGCAGGGTTCCGTCCTCCTCGCCCTGGCTCGGGCTGGCTCGTTCCATGGTTTGGGCGACTCTTGTTTCAAGGGCCTGGTATCTGACAACGCGAACAAGTCGGCATTTGCCAAAGGGAATGTCTTTTGGGACTGTCGCAAACCCTGTCTGCTCCCTGTTATCTGGAAAGGGGGAAGGAGGGCGGGAAAGATCTTTTAAGCGCAAGGGCATCGCGAAATAAAGATCAACCCGTTCACCGATCTATTGAATCCCTTGAGCCGTGTATCGAAATTACCACCTTGCTCGATCTGTACAGTAGTATCGTACTGTACGAGTGGTTACGGTGAGATTCGTCAGCTGTGCAGCATGTGCTCGTTTGATTAGGGGCACTGGCCAATCAGCCCTGCTGGACAAAGGGCTCTGTACTCGTACAAAACATTATTCGTATTTTGATGTCGCAAGCAGCACAGACTCCACGAGGGCATCACGCAATGCCTGACTGGAAGTCTGCCACGACGAGTGACTTTCAACGTAGAATCCAGCTAGCCCTCTCACCTGTGACGCCCAAGGTGAGTCCGATTCGAACAGCGGTAAAATGACAGACAGCCTGATACGGCGGGTGATTGGATCTACGTAGGCGCCAAGGCGCTGAGGCCTCGCTAGCACGGGCGGTTTGTTGTTTCCCCTGGCAGGTCGGGCTTGGGAGATCTCCACGCTCACCCAGGCCCTTGCCAGACTAGGCCCAACACGCGCATTCCCACAACCCGTCCCCCCCTCGCCTCTCCTTTTAAGACCTCACCTCCTCGCAACACCGTCTCCGTCGTCCTTTTTCGCTCTTTTTCCCTCCCCTTCACCACCTTCATTGTGAAAAGTGATCCTTCACTGTCATTCTCTTCCAGGCTGTTTCGAAGCCTAGCCATTCCTTTCTGAGCCTGTTGCTCGATATCGCTGTCACTCCTTCACTGGGATCCCCTTTCACAACAACAACATCACTCATCAACAACACATCAAACAATCATTCTCTGTAAGTCTTTTTAATTGCAAAGAAGCAATCTTCCAGCTGCTGCAAACCACATCCCCTTCCTCAGTTCTCAACCTGCGCCAATTCCCGCTTCGTTCCCATATTCACTTCGCTCCAATCCTCACTTCGTTCCCATCTTCGTGACCTTTGCATTCACTGTCACGCTCAACCTCACTTCATTTGGCTCCAATATTCACTTCGTTCCTATCTTGTGGCACTCTCATTGGCTGTTTCGCGCAACCTCACTTCGTTCTGATATTCACTTCGCCAATCTTCACTTCGCTCCAATCCTGCTTTTTTCTTGCAGTTTATAAGCTCACTTCGCTCCTCTTCCGAATTGCCTCTTTCTTTTCACATGCACCATTCTTTTGCTCGGCAATCATTAAGCTTAAATCTTTATCTCTGATCAATCGCTCCGGAACCTTTCTAACGATCCAAACTCTCAAGACAGATTCACAGGTTGATTCTCTGATCTTCCAATCATGCACGTTAAACTCGCTGTTGGAGCTGCTCTCGCAGCCTCCATCTCCACCGTTTCGGCTCAGGCCTGCGCTGAAGGGTCCGCTCACCAGCTTGGAGGCAACTGGTACTGCTCCGCTGTTAACTCGATCGCTTATACCAACTTTGGTGGCTCTGGAAGCTATGACGAAATCACCGGCATGGATGGTGGAAAGTGTACCTCCACCAAGAAGAGCTACAATGGACCGCTCGCTCCTTTGGACGGAGAGGTACGTACATCCACTGTTTGCATTTGCTGCAACGGGGAATCTGACTTTCTTCTCTAGGTCTCCTTCCATTTCCGTGGCCCTCTTCATCTCAAGAAATTCGCCTTCTACACCCTCGGTTCCGGAGCTGACAAGCGCGATGCCAAACCAAGCTTCCACGCTCGTCGCCACGGCCATGGACATATGCATCGCAGGGCTGCAGAGAAGCGCGGCGTGGGTGATGTAGTCACTGCCACTATCAATGGTGAGGTGGTCACCTGGGTCAACGAGTACAATGGCGGCGCTGCTCCCACTCCGGCTGCAGGCTCCGGCAATGGCTATGGCTCTGGCTTCGGCAAGGGTTTTGGAAAGGGCAAATCTTCCGGCCCCAAGGGCGATACTCGCAAGAAGATTCCATCCATTAACGTTGGTGCTGGCAAATGGGGTCGTCAGGGCTTCTATGATGCTGAACAGGGCATTGCTGATGGACTTACCTTCCTCAACCACAACGGTGGTCAGGGTTCCGGTGTTTTCGACTAGTAAGCCCATCATTGACTCTCGATGCTGGGTTCGTTATTCTAATCAGTTTGCGTCTTAGTGAACTCGGAAACTCTCTCTCCTACGCCTCCGAAGACGGTCTTAACGGCTCTCCATCCCCCTGCGTTTTCAAGGATACCTTGCTTCCCGACAACAAGGAAATCATCATCATGACCGACAAGGAGTGCAAGGGCGATTCTTGTGGCACTGTCCGCCCAGGCACTGTTGCTTATCGTAAGTGTTTGCTCGTTGAATCGGACTGAGTGCACCGCTGACGTTTCATGCCAATAGACGGTTTCGATGGCGCAAGCAAGCTCTTCCTCTTGGAACTCTCCATGCCCATGAGCGGCAAGACTGGCTTCAACATGGACATGCCCGCTGCCTGGATTCTCAATGCTGCTATTCCTCGCACTCTTCAGTACGGAAAAGCTGAATGCTCTTGCTGGAAGTCTGGCTGCGGTGAATTCGACGTTCTCGAGATCCTTGATTCCGGGAACACCAGAGCCAAGTCTACTCTTCACGGAAACATCTCCGGCGGTGATAGCAACTACTTCAAGCGTCCTACCGACAAGCCCATCAAGGTTGCCGTTGTCTTCAATGGTGCTAGCAGCAGCGCTCATATCAAGATCCTCGATGACGATGTTGAGTTCGCTCCAGTTCTCGACAGCGCCGGTGTGAGCAAGTTCTGCTTGGAGGCGGCTCTCAGCTCCGTCTTCCACCTCGGCTCTTAAACAGGTCGATGGCCTGGGAGGACTAGACAAAGGTTAGGCGGATTGACAATGCGAGCGCTTACTCGTTAATATTATCCTCCATATCTCGGCTGGGTTTCATTCGACATCGCACAATGTTCATTTCCAAAGCGATGGAGTTCTGGGAAAGATATGGTCGCGCGCTTCTGGCATTGACACCTGTATCCTGGGTTTTGAAGACTATTTTCCCCAACATATCTTTGTACATGGAACGTGCACCCTGGCGTACCGGGACTTGCATATCAGCTTATCCGCAACTTTTGCGATACTTGTGGACTGGTTTCTGCCATATTGCAAGCTACCTTTCATGTGCATTTTCTCTTTGCAAATTTGCACTTAGCTGGTGTTTTATGCTTTGCTTGTATTTTACCACTTGATTTCTACCACGGGATGTTGCTCTGGGTTAAAGGGCGTGGGCGGCTTTTCACTATCTGGGAAATCCTTTTTTTAACTAAGGAATCGTAACGGCCGGCAAATTGATACTCCTAACAGCATTTGTTAATTAAACAGGAACGCAGTGTATCTGCTCCAGCCCTCTTCGTTTCCACGATCTCGTGATAGCCTATCATGGCTCCCCTTCCAGGAGTGTTCTTTTCTGTGTATATTGTAACCATAGCAAAGTTTAATCAGCTTCCCTTAATAGTACCCTGATGCATTTACATGTCCAGCATCGATGCAATGAGACTATCTATTCATTACTTCCGATCATCTTGTTACCTTACATCTCTGGATGGACGGCAGTCATTGAAACGTGGGTGCAAATCTTGGGGAAACAGTTCTAGGCACGAAACTACGCTTACATAAGACTTTGATTGCTGCTATCGCTGCGGAGCCAGCGAAGCTGAGGCCGGGGAAACGATGCAGGGTTCCATTTTGTTTTAGACAGCGCCAAATCTGCCAGAGGGAACAACTGTCATTCGCTTTTGCATTTGAAATTTCAGTTTCTCTTCGTTGGTAGCGGTTGTTATATCTGAACGGAAATTGATTCAATCCTCCTGGAGGAACAGGACGGAGGGACTCTTTGCACCTCCGTCTACAAATACGTTGCAATCGCGGAATCGCAAATCGCAATCTGGCCAGTGCGCTCTGGCTGCGTTTCAACGAGATACATACACACGTCTTAACCTATTGAGGACGAAGGGAAGACGTTTTGAAAGAAATCGATTCCAAGATAACGTCCGGACTAAAGCTACCGTATCCTGCCGTATGCGAACGGCTCCGGGCCGATCTGTCGATTTCGTCTGTCCATCGTTATAAAACACCGCTGTGTGTCATGGGCGCGGTAGCAGGGTTGCGGTTTATTTTATGATCAAAGGCCCTTGAGCAGGGCAGATATATAAGGGCAGCGAAAATGGGTCAAGGTGCGCCCGTTTTCTGTCACAATTGGTGGATTTTTTTAACGTCTCTAAATCGAGACGTACTGCTCGCTGCACCGTATTGAAAAAGGATACTGACTAGAGAGAGAACTACAGATGTAGAACCTCACGTTTCCTCCTTAGCCGATGTGCCCATTTCCCTTCTAAGAGCAGAGTTGGAACGACGGACGTTAGGTACACGGACGCAAGGGGTTGCTCCTAACCCAGCGCATCCGAGCACGCGACCTGCTTGCGGGAGTACGATTAAATCCGGAGCGTATAACATGCCAATGCATGTCGCAGCACTGTTCATTATCCTTATATTTAGCACGCTGGGTATGTTGAACATGAAAACATTGGTTCTAAGCATTGAGAATTGAGGCTAATACAGGCCTGCAAATCTAGCTTGCTCATTCCCTATCATCGCTCGTCGATTCCCCCGTCTCCCTATCCCCCGCCGTTTCCTTTTTCTCTCCAGACATTTCGGCACGGGAGTGCTGATCGCAACGGCGTTTGTGCATCTATTACCTACAGCGTTCGTATCTCTGACGAATCCATGTCTGCCGCATTTCTGGAATCGGGGTTATCCAGCTACAGCGGGACTAGTGGCTATGATTGCGGTGATGTTTGTGGTTACGATTGAGATGTTCTTTGCGATGAGGGGTGCGGGTCATGTTCATGGGAGTGAATATGATACGTTGATAGAGCAGGTTCCGGAGGAGCATGAGTATGAGCATATAAGTCCAAGGCTGGATGATGAGAATCCAGGGGCTGGAGGACGGCATGGGAAACGGCAGACGGGTCGGAATATGCATCAGGGTTCAAGTGTGTCGAGAGAACTTCTAATGGATGGTGGGAATGCCGGAAAAGATCCCAATAGCCGACGGCAAGGGGATGACGAAGACCTACAACTTGAAGAACTCGATCCGTATCCAGACGATTCGTCCGAATTCGACGACTCTCCGACCCACGCATCCCATCCCTCCCAACCACGATCACGAGCACACCATCATCATGGCCACAGTCATAGCCACGGCCACGGCCACACCTCCCACGCCCAACACCCCCAAAAGCAACTAATCCAGTGCCTCCTCCTCGAGGCCGGCATCCTCTTCCACAGCATCTTCATCGGCATGGCCCTCAGCGTCGCCACGGGCGCCAACTTCATCGTCCTCCTCGTCGCCATCTCCTTCCACCAAATCTTTGAAGGTTTCGCGCTCGGGGCCCGCATCGCCTCTCTCATCCCGGACTTATTCCCCGCCTCCTCACCCAAACCATGGCTCATGGCGCTCGCGTACGGCACCACGACACCGATCGGGCAAGCCATCGGGTTGGGACTGCATACGCTGTATGACCCCGCGAGTGAGACGGGACTGTTGACGGTGGGGATGACGAATGCTTTTAGTAGTGGGTTGTTGTTGTTTGCCGGGTTGGTGGAGTTGTTGGCGGAGGACTTCTTGAGTGATCGGAGTTATGAGACGCTGAGGGGGAGGAATCGCGTGGAGGCGTGTCTGGCGGTTGCGGGCGGGGCGGCGCTTATGGCGTTTGTGGGGGCGTTTGCGTGATCTCCTTTTACTGTACTCCTTCCTCCTACGGAGCACCTCCTTCCTCGAATGATGGTTAGGGGTTTATACCTTACTTTTTTCTGGAATTGCTAGCCGGAATCTATTTTCATGCATATATGATTGTGTTTAAAGATGTATTTATACTGTTTAGAGCTTTCTGGATAGATATCTTGACTTGAATTTTGATCATTAATATCCTAGAACATAACTCATGTGCTAGAAAAATGGGCTCTTGCCTCCTGGTTATGTAGAAAGCTGAAAAGTAAATTCGACTTCTATGTTCTGCTCATACGACGTGCCAAAACCATTCGCAGTGAATTTAGTGTGATAAAAATCACTGCAAATATTCAATGACCATCGCACTGGCTCCACCGCCACCATTGCAGATGCCCACACAGCCCAACTTGCCCTTCTTTTCTCTCAACACACCCAACAAGGTGGTCACGATACGGGCACCACTGGCACCAAGTGGGTGGCCAAGAGCGACAGCACCACCATGAAGATTGACTTTGTCCTCCGACAATCCGAGAAGCTTCATATTGGCCAGTGCAACAACGCTGAAAGCCTCGTTGATCTCAAAGGCGTCGATAGCGGATTGTTCGACGCCGGCGTGCTTGAGAGCCTTGGGAATGGCGAGAGATGGGGCAGTGGTAAACTTGCTGGGTGCTTTTGCAGCGTCGCCCCAGCCGAGGATCTTGGCAAGGGGTTTGATGTTGAGTTCCTTGAGCTTGGATTCGGAGACGAGGACGACTGCGGCGGCGCCGTCGTTGAGGGGGGAGGAGTTGGGGGCGGTAACGGTGCCGCCGTTGAGAATGAAGGCGGGTTTGATGGCGCGGAGTTTGTCTGGGTTGAGCTGTGGAATGGTTAAAATGGGTACGTTATGTCTAGGAATGGAGATGAACTGACATTCTTTGGTTCCTCATCCTTCTCAACGAGGGTGGATGGTTTACCCCTGAATCCGGGAATCTCAACGGGCGCAATTTCAAACTCAAATCCTCCATTCTTCTGGGCTGCCTGTGCACGCCCATATGTGCGGATAGCATAGTCATCTTGTTGTTCTCGTGTGAAACCGTAGTCATCCGCACATTCTTCAGCCTGGAGACCCATGAGGTCCTTCTTGCCATAGGCATCAGAGAGGCCGTCCTTCATGATTCCGTCAACGAGAGACTGGTGGCCATATTTGGCACCCGTTCGCATATTAGGGAGGTAGTGAGGCGTGTTCGACATGGATTCAGTACCACCGGCGACGATGATGTCAGCGTTCCCCGTCATGATCGTCTGGGCACCGAGGATGATGGCCTTGAGCCCGGAAGCGCACACCTTGTTAACGGTGGTGCAAACGGTGGTATCGGAGAGACCAGCACCCAAGGCGCATTGTCTGGCGGGGTTCTGGCCGACACTGTACACAATTTGCAGTTAGACAACTGATATGATGAAGGTGGAAACGAGCTCAGCAACATACTTTGCAGTCAGGACGTTTCCAAAGAAGACCTCTTCGACATCTTCCGGCTTGATTTCAGGGACTCTTTCGAGGGCAGCTATGAAATTGCAAGAGTATTCTGTTAGCTGGACATGCTGCTGCGGTATGTCGAGAATTGCAGGGGTCATATCTTACCCTTGATCGCATGGGATCCCAACTGAGGGGCAGTCAGACTCGAGAGAGCTCTATAACAGCAGTCTCAATTAGCACCACGATTTCATGACAAAAATCCGGCAGTGTCATGAAAAAGAAAACAACTGTAGGAAGGAAGTTTGAACTCCGAGCTATATGTTGGGACCATGAGAGCTTCTCACCCTAGAAAGGAGCCGAGTGGGGTGCGGGTAGCGGAGACGATATAGACTGGGGGACGAGAAGACATGTTTTGACAGAGTTGCTGTTAAGCGTCAAGCGAATGTTGATATCCAGGAGTTGGTGTGCTTGAGGAAAGAAGGTGAAGCAGAAGGGATGAGCACGCAATTCAACGGGGGTATCTTTGCAAAGGAACTAAAAAGATGGATTGGTGATCTTGTTGGGATGAGAAGTGTTAGGCAAAATCATTAATGGGCCGAACGGCCTTTATAGTTCGAGCCGGGATGGCGATTTGTCCGCCACGGCTTTCTACAATACATAACAGTGCAACAAGGAACTCCTGGATCCTCAGCAATTCTTCTCGTCTACTATCAAATTCCAGACCCCAATTCTCGTCTGAGCCACTTCGGCGGCGACGAGATGAAGAATTGTTGGGAGTAGAAACGGAGGATTACGCGTTACAGAGTTTGAGCAGCCTCACACACCGAAGATCTTCGTATCGTATCGTAACGGGGAGCTTTTCGCCGCTTTGGGCGTAGTGCCAAAAATAGAGACGAGCTAACGTTTTCATCTTCTCTAGCTTACCTAATCATCGAATTCAGGTTCGAAGACGCGAAGAAACACTCAGAGCATCGCGCAACGAGACCAGAAGCATATCATTAGTGTTTCTGCCTGCTGTTGTCGTGTCGTGGGGTCTGTGAGATAGCCCCGTTTCTCTATCTACTTAAAATTCGTGCGATCCGCGATCAGTCTCGCCCGAAGGAGCTTTTTTCGAACCGCATTGAGCTAACGCCTTCGCTGCAAAATGGACGACCTTTACGACGAGTGAGTATACGCGACGCTCTCTTTAGGCTTCATTTCTCGGAGAAGCAAATATGCGATCTTTGTTGAACTAGAATCGACTTTTACTAACAATCTCTTGTTAGATTCGGAAACTACATCGGGGGCGCAGCAGAATCGGAGGAGGAGGAGCAACATGGCGAGGTCCCAGCGCAGAGCTATGCGTACGATATGGAGTCAGAAGAGGAGGAAGAGGCTACAGCTCACGATCAACAATTAATGGAGATTGATGGTAAGACATTTTGATTCGCTGGAGCCAGCTTTCGGAAGAACTTGCGCTGATTCTCGTGATCTCATCAGAACAGGGCCCTTCGAATGCCGTTATCCTCCATGAAGATAAGCAGTATTACCCTACGGCGCAGCAAGTCTACGGGGCGGAGGTGGAGACTTTGGTCGAAGAAGAGGATGCGCAGCCATTGACCCAACCCATCATCGCTCCGGTACGACAGAAGAAATTCGCCGTGCAAGAAGCGGGCTTGCCACCGGTATATTATTCGCGCGAGTTCATGACAGACATGCTGAACTTTCCGGAACAAATACGAAATATTGCGCTCGTTGGCCATTTACATCACGGGAAGACTGCGTTCATGGACTCCCTGGTGTTAGAGACACATGCTATTGCGGAGAGACTAGAAAAGAGGACAGGAAGAGCGAGGGATGAACAACTGCGATATACCGATGCACAGCTTCTCGAGCGGGAAAGAGGTCTATCAATAAAGTCTGCACCGATGAGTCTGGTATTACAAGGAACGAAGGGAAAATCGCATTTGTTCAACATCCTGGATACGCCAGGCCATGTCAATTTCGTCGACGAGGTCGCGGCCTCGCTGCGACTGGTTGACGGAGTCGTTCTTATCGTGGACGTGGTGGAAGGCGTTCAGATCAACACAGAACAGATCATCAGATATGCCGTCCTCGAAGATCTCCCGCTCACGCTGGTCGTGAACAAGATGGATCGCTTAATCCTTGAGCTGAAGTTACATCCTACTGATGCTTACTTCAAGCTCAAACACGTCATTGAAGAAGTAAACACTGTCATCGAAAAGACATTACCTGGACAGGGCGAAAAGAGGAGACTAAGCCCTGAAAAGGGAAACGTCGCTTTTGCATGCACTTCAATGAACTGGTGCTTCACCCTTCAGTCATTTGCGAAGATGTACGCCGATACGTACTCCAAGGTTGACGTGTCAGAATTCGCTCGCCGTCTATGGGGAGATATCTTCTTTGGCCCTCGAAGCAGAAAGTTCACAAGAAAGGGTGTAGAGGAGAATTCCAAGCGGTCCTTCGTACACTTTGTCCTGGAGCCCATCTATAAGATCTATTCCCATACGATCAGTGAGAGTCCAGAAGACTTAAAGGAGACGCTGGCTACACTAGGAATTAACTTGAAACCTTCGCAACTCAAATCTGATGCAAAGGTGCTCCTGAGCTTGGTGTGTGAGCAATTCTTTGGGCCTATGAGTGGATTTGTTGATATGGTTGTCAATCACATTCCTTCGCCATTGGAGGGTGCACCCAGGATGCTTGAGAAATACTATACCGGACCTCTCGACACAAAAGTTGCGACAGGGATGTCATCATGCGATCAAGATGGCCAGCTTGTCGTGCACATCACAAAACTATTCAATACCGTTGACGCAACCGCATTTAATGCCTTTGGAAGAATAATGAGTGGCACGGCGCGCCCTGGTCAGCAGGTCAGGGTCCTAGGCCAGGGCTACACAATTGATGACGAGGAAGATATGGTTGTGGCGACTATCACAGACACCTTTATTGCCGAGACGCGCTACAACATCCCCTCCAGCGGTGTTCCTGCCGGAAACTGGGTACTTCTGAGCGGCATTGATAACTCCATTGTCAAAACTGCAACGCTTGTTCCACTCCGTCTCGAGGACGATGAAAATGCGTATATTTTCAAACCTATCCGCCACATGACTGAATCAGTGTTCAAAGTGGCCGTTGAACCAATTAATCCGTCTGAACTTCCTAAGATGTTGGAAGGTCTCCGCAAAATCAACAAAAGCTATCCTCTGATATCCACAAAAGTCGAAGAATCTGGTGAGCACATCGTTCTTGGGACGGGCGAGCTCTACATGGATTGCGTCCTTCATGATCTCCGCCGCAAATATGCCGAGATGGAGCTCAAGGTCTCAGACCCTGTGACTAGATTTTGCGAGACCGTCGTTGAAACGTCTGCTATCATGTGCTATGCGATGACCCCTAATAAGAAAAACAAAATTACTATGGTTGCTGAGCCGTTGGATGATGGTATTGCTGAGGATATAGAAGCCGGACACGTTCGTATCCGGGATCCCGCGAGGAAAGTGGCTAAATTCTTTGAGGATAATTATGATTGGGATAAACTGGCTGCACGAAGTATTTGGGCCTTTGGGCCAGATGAGATGGGACCTAATATCCTCCAGGACGACACATTGCCGTCGCAAGTTGACAAAAAATTACTTGGAACGGTACGAGAGTCTATCCGCCAAGGGTTCAGCTGGGGTACTCGCGAAGGCCCGCTATGTGAAGAGCGTAAGTCAATGACGATCTTGAACTTTTGTATAAAACTGTTATACTAACTCAATCGTATAGCCATCCGAAATACCAAATTCAGACTCACAGACGTTACGCTTGCCGATCAGGCAATCCTTCGAGGCGGTGGTCAAATCATCCCCACTGCCCGCCGAGCCATCTACTCCTCCTTCCTTATGGCCTCCCCACGTCTCATGGAGCCTATCTACACTTGCTCCATGATTGGCCCCGCTGACGCGGTTGCATCCATATACACCGTGCTCTCCAAACGCCGTGGACACGTTCTCACCGACGGACCCATCGCAGGCACACCTCTCTACTCCGTACGTGGCCTAATACCAGTAATCGACTCTTTCGGTTTCGAAACCGATCTTCGAATCCACACGCAGGGTCAGGCAACAGTGTCATTGGTGTTTGACAAATGGAGCGTTGTCCCAGGTGATCCGTTGGATAGGGATGTCAAGTTACGACCGCTGGAGATGGCGAGTGCGATGGCGACAGCTCGAGATTTCGTTTTGAAGACCAGACGGCGGAAGGGTCTGGCGGAGGATGTTACTGTGAGCAAGTTCCTTGAACCGGAATTGTGGAAGGGTTTGAAGGAGAGCGGGGTTCTTGGAGAAGGGTAGATGTGGGATCAAAAGCGATACTTGTATCATATGAAGCTTCTGAAGAATCAGGATCGAAGCAATTGCATAGCCAGTGCTGGCTACTGTTGGATTTTGTCCATACCCGCACTGTCCCGTATTCTATCTAAAACCCTTCACCAAGTAACAAATCAAATTAGATGCAAGGAAAACTCAAAACGCCATGTGATGCCCATCCAGATGGTCGTAAAGGTACATGTCCCACAGTTGCTTGTCTCCAAGTTACGTTATTTGCATGTCTCCAACATTTTGTCAATGACACCCATTAACGTCGCATTTTCACCAGCAGCTGCAACTCTCTCTTTATCCGCTAACTGCTTGTTTACCTCGTCCCCTGTGCTATGTGAACCCTCTTTTATTCGTACATCAATTCGAAAACGTGGAGGCAAACTTTGCTCCAGTCGTACTCGAACACCAAGTCCAATAACAGTGGCAAGACTGCAATGTGTGATTGTTGGTGTAACTAACACAGTGACTTTTCGGAGTGGCGACGAAGGGTTATTTGGAAGAGCT
Organism: Aphanoascus verrucosus; assembly: GCA_014839905.1. Taxonomy (NCBI): domain Eukaryota; kingdom Fungi; phylum Ascomycota; class Eurotiomycetes; order Onygenales; family Onygenaceae; genus Aphanoascus; species Aphanoascus verrucosus. The sequence goes on along the minus strand of MU089300.1, from coordinate 572,507 downwards.
GGCGTAATAGAGATATCTGGGAGAGATACGACGGCGAGTTCGCCCAAGGAGAGGGGATGTTCTGGGTCAGAAATAGTAGATATCAAGTCTATTCAGAAAACACCAATTTTCTGTCAGTAAACTGGTTTACAAACACGGAGTAAGGATCTAAAATGGAATGATAACATACCATAAATTTCTTGCTCATCAATAGGCTCCTCGAGATCGTCATCCTCTCCCAAGCTCTCTGACTCACTCTCCGGTCTGTCAATATATGTTTGGAAGGGATCGTCCTCCCATGACCGGCCCACAAGCTTGCTGTTTGAAAAGATGGTCCCATCGAACAGATCCGGCTTGCGAGACGAGGCAACTTTCTTGTCGAGAGGTTGGCGCTTAGGCAAATCCGACGCGTTGATAATAGTCGGGTTAACGTTCTGCATTGGGGCCGACATGGCGTATCCCGCGTTGGCTCGGCTGTTTCGAGTTCTTCAAGGTCCAATGCAGGTTGATATTTTTTTCTTCCTCTAGCCCTCGCTAAACTAGGCAGCAATTGGGGCGAGTGATGTTTATGTGCCCTCGGGGAGTGAACAGCGTAAGTTCGAGACCTTTTTGCTTCCTCTTCTTGAGCTTAAACAAAGTTGTGACCGGTCGTTTCAATGCCGTTGTTCCGCACACCCAGGTACGGTGACAGTTAGAACGGGGGCGGATGCAGGGAAAACGCAGGTCCCGGATGCGAAGAAGCGTAGTCAAGTCTCGTATATATTGGATTGAAAGGGCCAGGCCAGTATGCACTGCAACTCTTCAAATGCGACTCAATGAAGAGGAGTGTTGTCGTGGGGGCGTAACGGTGCGATTGAAGTGGGCGAAGTGAAGATGGGACGATAAGATCCCGATAACCGTTAGATAAGCAGGATTATGTCATACCTTTATAATTTACGGCGCTATGTAATGTGTTTACTGTAGAGCATGGGCGTTTAGTTACCGGCAGTTAGTCCGGAATTAGTTAGCCTCGAACTTTATGTGACAGCAAGCCTTGTTCCAGGTGGCTCTCCGGCGAGTCATCCGCGCGGGGAAGAAACATCAACCTCAAAATCGACATCCAGCGCCGCAGGATGCTAGTTTTGCGAGAAATACTGCTCCGTGCCTACAAAAAAATATGCCAGATTTTGCCAGAGAGAGCTCCTTGATGATTTCACTCTCCCGTCACATCCATCAAATGGGGCATTTTCTTGCATTGCTCCTGGCCCCATCCTCATGCATGCGCATCGGGCTTCAGTCACAGGTTCCTTTTCTTCTACAATGCATTGGCGCCCTGGCCTGAACGACTATGCGTCCCGAGCCGGATCGCATCAGGTTCATGTTGAAACAATCTACTTGTCTCTCCTATATCATTTTGGTTCTGATATAGCGTTCGCGTCTCTCGACGGCGGCAAAACGTCCACACTCCGGGCAAAGAATCCATCGCCACTTCTGCGCTTTGAAACCCCAAGCTACGGCGTGTACGACATACATGAATTTGTACCGTGAAGAAGCTCACCATGACCGTGGTATCTGATCGTTTCATCCTAAAATCAGACCACCATAATGAATCACAGTCGCAAAGTCGCGAGAAATGAGAACCTGGCTGCGAGCTACCGAACTGTGTGTAGCAGCTCCTGCTTTGTGTCCACCTGCTGTCAGAACTTTGATCGGTCATAGCTCTTTGCCAATTGCGAATAACCATGAAACAATGGCGCCCGAACCCGTCCCGAGAATCTGGGTCTCCGCTCTTCACGGTGCATCCGACCCTTGACATATTGAGAAGGGAAGTACAACCGAAGAGGGCCATAGGAACCTTGGAAGTTTTAGCTTCCAGTTTTCATCAAACCATTTCAAAAAAATGATACCTTTTGCCTATCGCCCATTTCGCATTTGCTTTTTCTGCATAACCGCAACAATCTAAGAAGATTGGTTGCTGATTTATAACACCCCTGCGTGCTAGCTAACATTAACACTGTGGTAGAATTAATTATCAGTTACTCATACCATTTCGACTCTTCACAGTTCGCTGAAGTATGTGAGACTCGATGTGGCGTGAGGTTCAAACTGAGGGGTTATACGCCACGAACCGCAGAAGTGCCCCGCACTCTATCATGCTGTACGTCCATAATATGGAGTACTCTCCATCATTACGGGGTATCGGATTGCGGCACCTACCATTGATCCGATCAGATTCGAGAAAAGGTATCAAACGGACAACTGATGTGCCACCTAACGCAAACAAGGGCCTGGGGTTAAAAGAGGACTCCGAAGGGTCGCGACGAATGATAATCCAGTAATAACAGCTCTCTGGTTTGTGTACGCCTAGATCCTTATAGTTTTGAGTGCTGATGGTCACCGGGGACAATGACAGTCCGGGTTTTGAGTACATCAATAATTATCCCGGGTTATCTTAATTGCCGAAGCAGTCGGCCAATCCGATCAATCCCCTCTGGGCCTTGTTTGTTGGAATTATCGTCAACCGACGAGAGGTATGTATGTGCATGTAGGCCAGATGTACAGTACGTCAGATTGTCGTGGAAATCAATGACCCTCCATTCTTGCGACAATACGTGGCAAGAAAGTGAATTCAAAGGATCCGCAGCGGATGTGAGATTAAGTCTTCTCCCACGACAAAACTAAGTAACAACCGTTTCAGGTGACTCCGACGAGAGCACATGTTCCCAAGAAACCGCGACAAGGTGGAAATAAATAGTAATTAGACAGTATCGCAACAGGGACGCCATTCTTGGGTAGATTTCACGAAAAAGAGGTTGTACACATCGAGTATAACCCGCCCAAAGGTTGAGCTCACACACCCAACCTTCGGAGTATCACCAGGCCATGTTTCAAAATGAATCATATACCACCCCTCGGTGTTACAGATATGGTAGTGTCGCGGCCTTTCTGGGGGCCGTGACGACGATCACCCGAGCGGGATTACCGGAAAAGATAGGGCTGAAACTCTTTTTGAGAAAATAAAGGCCAAGTCTAGGTCTGAATGGTCAGGGGTACGTAAAAAATCCGAAGGTGTCCTTTTCTCGGACATTCAATTCCACGAATGGAAAGGAGGGGTATTATTCACGCCAAATACGGCTGTATTCTCTCTGAGGGAAATAAGACTGTGCCCTAACGGCTGCATACCTTGAAATTTGTACTGACTAAACTGGGGCCAAAGCCAGTAACGACTAAGCCTTGCTCTTCGTAAATTTTGAGTGGTAGTTCCAGTTGGTCGACAAGCAGCTTGTCCCCTACCTTTTGGTCTTAGCTGAGCATATTAAAACAAACGGCTAGAAGAGGGAACCTCGCCAGTCTCGATCTTCAGAGAGAAGCGTGTTGCTGCGCGAACGGAGAATATTGCGTTAACTAGCGAATCACGTTGTCGCTTTTCGAAAGTATTTCCTAAGCGCCGGCTCCTTGCTGCACCGAGCACGAGGGGTGGGGGATAAGGAGCAGGGGAGGGAATTGCAGAGCCATCGAGATTCACGAATCACAATTGATCGAATCTCCATGTTGAACATAATTGATGCTTGGCCCGTTTGCTGTTGAAATGCGGCGTTGTATTAGGGGAGTCGCACAAGATGCGCTGACTACGAGAAAGCAGTCACGCCAGATGAAAAATCATCAAAGAAAACCCTGGAGGATTGTGTCCTCATGCTCCCAGAAGCCCGAGTGCCCGGCACTTTGAGATCTTCGACATCGATGCAAAACATTTAAGTTGATCGCACTTCGCATTTGTCGATCTCCCTTGATGACACACTGTCCCCAATCGCGGGATAGACGCGGGCAAGCCGTGAATAGTGCGCAGGTTTCTGTTCCCAGCAAATCGAATCCTTTCTGCGTGAAGATTTGTTAAAACTTCATAGCTCTGCCGCATTAGATATGGCATCATCTTGGAGCCAGTTGCTGATCCATGCCATCCATAGAGGGTTACAGTACATAGAGTACATGCTCGACAGATGCAGGAATAACCGTGTAACCGCATCAGCGTGGGAAACTCTGAGATTGATTTCTAATGGTGCTGTAACTAGTTAAATGTGGTGATGTTTTGCGCAAATTTTTGGAGTGTTCGCGACTGCTGGCCGGCTCCAAATCAGACCTTGCCGCCCACAGCTGGAGAAGCGAGATATTTGTGAGGGTTCTTGACAGGTGAATTCATCTTTCTGAGGGGAATGGCTTATTTTGGACGCAATAACCTGCAGACTACTCCGTCGTGCTCTGTAGTCTTGACAGAGCTTCCTGATTGAGATGGATGCAAGTTAGATAATGTCATGATAACCCAGAAGTGAGATGCAAGGGCTTAGCTTCATGTTCTCCTGTTAACTAACCGCGACACGATCCTGGTCGCACCCTGGTCGTTAACTACGCGACGTTGACTGCGCATTTCCGTGTGGGAGCACAAGAATAGCAACATTGACTATGCCCCTTTAGGCAATTGAGATGTCGGTGCTTCGCCTCTCCAGCAACTTCGGGTTTTGTGACCGTCCATCGGGGTCAGAGAACCGTGAACAGAGAAGAAGATGAAGAGGATGAGCAACATGAGAATGAAAGGCGATAATGCGGATGTTTTGACGGCCATAGAGCTCAAGCATGCAACGGAAAACACACGCAACCGACAATTGTCTTTTTTCTCGCTCGAGCGTGGATTTCCGGACCAATGTGCGTCCGTGTTTGACCGTTGGGAATCAGAGGCACAGAAGACTGAACAGATGCCCTGAAGAGAACCTGGCCAGTGACTTTGAAACACTCATCACTTGCTGCAGCTTGCGCCCTGGTGGTATCATCAGGTGACAAGCTTGCATCAGTTCATGCTGTGCTTTCGCATCTACAATCCCAAACTTGAGCTCTCTGCTCCAACCTCTCCGTGAACCTTCCCACCCCTGCTCGCCCCCAATCCCCGGTCACGGCTATCTTAGAGGCCGTCGGCTGCAATCATGGCTATGTTGGCCAATGTGATACCCCACCCTGGAGGCACCGACCTACAGCTGCTGGCCCCTTTGCTATTGTTTTTCCCTGTTCCTGAATGTTGATGCAGTCACAGTTGGCTTGCTTGTTAGATATATATTGCATTGCACCTGTACCTATCCAATTATAGTTAGGTACCTTGGCCACATATACATCCGGGCGCTTGATCTAAGGTCTGGATGTCGCGCAGTGGGAACATCTGCCTACCCCAATCCCGGGATGTACCTAAATCCCTGGGTTTTCCGATCCCTGCTTGTCCACAGCCTTGGGAGCTCTTCTGTTGTGTCATATGTTTCTCATGAAAATGCGGAAATTTATATAACTCTGCTCTGCCCCCCGCGTGTAGCTTGGAAGCGGTGTCAAAGCGTTCGACGAACAGTCTTTTAATGTTAATTCGATCGTTCAAAAGTCTGATATCAGATGTTTCTTTTATCGACAACCAGTCCCAACCACTATCGTTATATACCAATCGTCTCTTGTGGACCTTCGTTCGTTTCTTGTTACAGTCGCAAGTCACTAAGGTATTCGTTTTAAGGGGATTGATAGAAGCATATCATCGAGGAATCACTAACACTCGCTGCCGCGATCGTCACACTCGTTTCCAACATTGCCTTTTTCCAACACTGCATCCAACGCTTGTTTGGAAGTGACCTACTCTACGACCAGCAGACCAATAAAGGTCCCAAAATATCTTTTAATATCCAGACGACAAAGAGTCACATCTCAAGGCTTCTGCAGTTTGCGACTGTCTCTTGAAAAGACAGAATGCAGCCGTTCAGCTTCGTGGTTGGGGATGCCGCGCCGCGAGAAGGACTTAAAGGTGAGAAACCAGTACCTCGACAAAGCATGGTGGATGAAGAGACTGACAATTATTTCCTAGGCTATGTCTTTGTCAATGAGCACAATAGGCATAAACGGCTAAAAGGTGAGCCTTTTCACTTCCCTACCATTTTATGGATCATACGGCTAAGCGAAATTTAGTGACCAGAGCTTGCAGTGGGTGCCGTAAACGAAAGATTAGATGCAATTCCGCAACGAGTAATATTTGGCCATGTGCTGCATGCACAAGGTTGAAACTTGTATGCATTCCGCCTAATTGGGGAAACTATCATGATGGTTCTTCATATGGACAGGATATCGAAGCGCTTCAACCGTTCAATCCACCGCTCAGTTTTCAATCTTTACAGTACCAGAACTCTACGACGCAGAACAACTACAACCCACACCAGTTCCAGTTTGAGTTTCTCAATCAGAATTACAATGGCGCCCAAGTGGTCAATAGTGATCGAATGCAACAAGCGCAACCACAACCTCAACCATACTTAGGGCATTCTGATCAAAATCAACCTCCCGAGGACGACGTTACAAGGCAGGCTTCTGTGCTTCAGTCGCCATTTAGTTATAGCCGGCGGCCAGTCTACTCGGATGGTTATACCCCTCTTAATACCGATGTTCAGCCCGTAACCTGTACTGGGCACACCATTCCTACTCCTTCACCATCGGTTTACTCCCTACCGTCAAGCCCCATGGCGCTGCCAAGCTCCACAGGTTCCGATGAATCGACCACTCGTTTGATCGCAGACGCTTTTGCGCCACTCAAGATAGAGATAACCGGAATTGGTAAGTCCAACAAGCGGTTGCCCCAATGAGGTAAAGTACTGACAACTATATAGCACCGTATATCAAGCAGCAAACCAGAGCCGATACCTTGCCAACGCCTATCGTTTCATGCCAGGAGGATGATGCTCTCGTATCAGCTTGTTCTGCGCCATATAGTATTATTGCTATACCCCAAGAGTTGATGCCCTCTGAAGAGGAGGCCATCGAGTCTTTCGAACTATATTTTGAGCACATTCACCCTTACATTCCTGTGATCCATAGGGATGACTTTTATCGACAGTGGAAAACCGACAGGAGCAACATATCTCCTCTCTTGCTCGAGTCGATATTCGCCTGTACTGAAATGCTCTCTGAGGATCACACAAACGGCTTGCGATGGCTTACTCTAGCAAATAGTAGGTTTTCATGAGTCATTAAGGAGACTGTTCAGCTACTGACTTATGGTTATAGAGCATAAATTTTCGTTCTTGGAGGCCCCTAGGCTAAGCACCATCCAAGCTCTGTTGCTACTGCTCAAGGCCCGCGAAGCAAGTCCTCGAAAAGGATATCATTACCGATCATGGCAGTTGGTAAAAACGATGATTTCAATGGCCAAGGACCTTGGTCTACACGAGCATTACAGTTACCATGCTGATAACAAGCCATGTGGCATGGATTACGTGGACTGTCTTACTAGAACGAGAGTGTGGCAGGTTCTCCTTGTTGTTGAAGTGTTGACTGGTGTTCCTCAAGGTCAGTGAGGGTCAACCAGTGCCGCTAGCAAATACATATTTACCAGTTTTTCTAATTCTATACTTTGCAGGCCTCAACGATTATGGCGTGGATACGGATACAGTGGAAACTAGAACCGATTGGAATGCTTTCGACGTGGGTGCATATGAGACGGAAAGATCCCGACAATATGCTTACCTCGTCCGCATTGCATTGAACATACGCCGATTCGTCGCTGTTTACAATCAAACAAAAAAGCAGGATAATTGGGCAACCGACCCTCGTTTTACAATGAACAATGCCATTGTTGACCAATGGATTACTGATCTGCCTGCAGATCTCCAGATTGTTTCGTCTTCGGGGGGTTCTTCTCCATGGCTTTTATCCCATTTTATGGGTAGCCTCAATATTTACCATCATATCAGTGTTATCCTGCAGCACCGCCCGCAACTTGCTGCCTTGGAGCAGGTCTCCCACGTTGATTCATGGAGGGACCATATGGCTCGATGCTTTACTTCGGCTAAAACCATTTGCCACCTCCAAGAGGCAATTGTCTCTGACTACGGGTTGTCTGGCTTGGGTTACCTGCAGAGGGGCATTCATTTCACGGTATACAGCATTTTGACTTGTCTCACAGTACATCTGGTATGTTCTTGAACTGAACTCCAAAGCCAGTATTCAAGTACTGACGGGGGTTTCCATTATAGACAGCCCTTCTATCCACGGACACAGACCTTCACTCAGACGCGAGGTCGTATTTCTCCCGACATATGCGCCTTCTTGAACTATGTAACGAGAAGTGGACTCTGCCGGACATCCAAGAGCAGTTCGACACTGTTCGCGCGGCGTTGTCTGCTGAGATGACTCAACCTTTCGAGCTTCTGCCGTCGGTTGCTCCTCTTGCAAATGCAGAATTGTCAGGCACAATTTCAGACTCTCAACATCCACGTTCCAAAACCCAGCACCGACTTGGGAACGACTCTGCTGGCGCAGATTATGCTACCCATCTGATGGAAGCTTCGAATATATCGGTCACTATTCCCGCTACACCACCAACAACAACATTTGAGATGGTGCCGAATGATATGAATATTGATACTACCATTAGTTACTTAAACGATGGGATGGCCAGCTGGGACCCAACCCGTCTTGTCACGTAAGTACAAAGTTCTTACCCGAGACTCTCCGTCTTTTAAAAATGGGACCGTTACTAACGTATCCTTTCCAGACAATGGGACTTGGAACTCTCCCCAAGTGGAAGTGTGAGCCCGGTGCCTTCACTGGTGTCTGCAATGACTCCAAACCGAAGCACACTCGACAGTCGTTTCTCCCTACAGTTTATACCCACTCCTGTTTCACCGTTCCAAAAAGAATTGTCTTATTGCACATATGATTTCGAACCGCCGCTTCTTACCGCCACCACCCATGTGTGGAACAACGACGATACCCATGTTTATACACCACAAGGAATTAAGAGAAAATGGGAGGGTACAGACACCCTTCTGGAAGAGAACCTTTGCGACGACTGATGTATGAAACAAAAGCGCTGGCGCAATCGTTTCTCTTCTGGCGTGTTTACTACCATGGAAGATTTGCTTCATACATCAGATGGATATGATGAATGGATTGAGAAATTACGATTAATTGACATGGGCTAAATGATGGATGGTATGACTATACATAATGTTTCTTCTGGTTCCGTTGCATGTCGCTGGCGCTCTCTGGAAACCGCTTTATACATACTTATGTTGAGTCTTCATAGTATCTTATGAGTTGCAAAATGTATAATATGAGATTACCACTCTCTTCTACCAAGAGTCTGTTTGGTGCATCCTCACATCTCTCTTCGTATTTCAAATCTTGTCCCCATTTCACACTGAACTTGCTGGGAAGAACATATTCTTCGTCTGCGCTCGTAGATCGCGTGAAGCCCGATGATTTGATCTCATATATACCAATCCAAAGTAGATATAGCCTTGATAGAAACTGCATTCTGATCTAAAATCAGCCTACTCCACGCGGAGACACAGATCCTGAGATAGACATCTGCTGCATAGCGTTGAGGTCAAGAGCAAAGCCTAATGGTTGCTTGTCGTCGTGAAGCACGGGGATAGTAGCCTCATGGCATGACTTATGTATAGCCCATTCCTGCTTCTCTCATTTCGCGACAGCGACGTGCAGGTCGAACTCGGTTGACCCGGTGCACACGAGTGAATCCCGTATTTCTAAAGGAAGCTCGCCAAGGCGTGATATAATACTCAGATCGCCCATACGGGATATCATACGGGATAACGTGAACCTTTATTCGATGCATGGTTTCGGTATCGTCGTAACTCGTGCATTATAGCGCATTGTGTAGGTGGATTTCGGACACAATCCCTTGTGCACAGGAAAGGGCAATCCATATCGTCCCTTCTCCCTTGAGTAGCGGACCGTAGACCTCTCAAAGTCATAGCTGGACATTTCGTTCGTTTCTCAACTCCTGCGTGCGACCCCAATCCTCTCGTCTCGATTCCGGATGATCCTCGCCTTATCACCCGGTAGCGGTTTCAACTCATCGTTCGGGTCAACAGCGCCAGTTTTATTTTCGCTGCTCTTGCACGCGTTTTGCTGTTGTTGCTCTTTTTGCTGCAACTGTTGCTCTTGTTGTTGCTGCTGGAGGAGACGGCTTTCTTCGAAGGCGAGAATGTCTTCGGACGTAATAGTTATCACGGTTGGTTTGCGGCGAATCATTTTGTTTCGGTTTCCTCAGTTAATCTTATGAACCAAGTGATACGACGAAAAACGCGTTGCTGGAGCGGTGGTGTGGGCGGTTGATGTTGACAGTTGACGTGAAAGTTGGGGTTCAAATGCCCGCGCGTCCGTGCGCGAGAAACTAGATTAGTAACCTACGCCAAGAGCTCTTCTCACGTGAGCTAAAGATTTCGATCCGACTTCCAGTTGAAGGCCGAGAGTCGACGGCCTGATTAACGTCCGTCAACCACCTTAATTCCAAACCGGATCCTATTATTGGGATCAAGGAATTGGACTGCAAAATGGCGACCAACCTGGTACCTAGGTACACAGTAGTGTCGTCACTGCAATTCGGGAGCAGGTCGATAATCACTCTGGGAGCTACAAGGGAATTCTGCTCGACTGCGACAAGATGCGACGAGTCCGCTGGTATGCATTTGTCCCATTTTATCTGGGGAATTGGAACAGCTTCTTTGGCTTGCTTCATTCACTGGCAGCATAACTAATTGGCCTTTCATTCTCAAGGTTCTCCGAAGCCACCCTCAAAAGCAGGCCTCGACCAAACCGCCCGTCGCCAGAACACAAGAACACTTCTCCGAAATGTGTTTCAGAAGTCCGACGAATCTCCTTCTAGAAGCCCATCCCTCCGTCCTCGCAACTTCCAACCTTCGTCTAGGCCCATTGACGCCCGTTCCCTCGGCGCAAATGTCCCCGCTCCAGACCCAAACCAGCCCGTCATACGCCGTGTATCGATGAATTTCCCCGGAGGAGCAGCTCCGCGCAATATGAACAACAGACTTTTATTAGCCGCCAATGCTCTGTCGCGCAAGAAACGCGGGAAGCCAGGCCAGGTCGCCAACAAACGTAAACCGGATACTCGTCGCCGCAGAAGAATGGATACATCAGCTTTCGACGAGGACGAAGTTGATTCATCTGTGAAGGAATACGAACTTGAGAAACAGGAGAAAGCTCGTCGATCAGCCGAGCGTTACAACCCAGAACCATACACTGTGGATAAACTAAAAGCTACATGGCCGTCATTGCCAATGGGTGAGGGGAATAACGCTGTTGCCAATTCCGAAACTGTGATGGAGAAGCTGAATTGGATGGGTGATCGATATGTCGGCTCTTATGAGCCTCCTCAAGAACTCGCTAAGCGAATGTACGAGGGAAAGAGAGTGATGTTTAAGAATGACGAAGAGAAGGCGGAGGTCCTAGAAATTGTGCAGAAATTGATTGCTGAGAGGGCTCAGAAACTGACGGAACGGAAAGGACAGGTTGTTCCACCGGAAGATGCGAGCTTTGAGGCCCTTGGCGACAAAGAGAAGCAAGGACTCGTTGATACGTTAGTCCAAGGAAAATACGATCAGCCCCTGGTTGACGAGAAGAAAACAGGAACTTCTCCAATCGTGGCGCATGTCTTGAAGAACCTAACGAACAACGGAACTTACCAGGGTCCACAGGCCGAGAAGTTCCTAGAGAAGTTCGTCAAAACGCTACCTCCTCGTCTGAAGGGCCAAAAGCCTGCGGCGGCATAGACTGGTTTTCAAGGAAGGGGAGCTTGTAACATTAGATGATAACTATATATTTTCCTTTTGGTTCACGTTGTTTATATTTGTAGATTCCATGAAACTGGTTAGAATGGAGAACGCTGAAGATATGAGTATATAATACAACCACAGTAGCCAGAATCGTCTGCGAATACTCTTCTGACCTACATAACCCGATTAGGTTGATCTTCAGACGAGATCAGTCTCTTTCAAGTGCCTTCTTCGCAGCCTCAAAGGCATCTTTTACCTCCTTCTGGCCCTTCTCCGTAATCTTCTCCATCTGCTCCAACGCCTTGCGCACATCATCCGGCCTCGCGACTTTTTTGGCTTTCATTGTATTCAGCTTCTTGTTGATAGCTGCTCTTGAGTTCTTCACTGCAGTTGCAGCCTTTTCCATTGCTGCTTTGGCATCCTTCAGTGCCTGATCGCGAGACTCTCGCGTTGGTGGTGGGATAGGGAGGTTGAGCTGGAGTTTGTTATGTGGATCGGGTTGAGGGTTAAGGGACAGAGAGGGCACGGCTTGGAGAGCAGATGTGATCGGTTTAGCGTACTATATTGTGTTATACATTGAACAGTCAGTCCGATAATTTTAATATGGTCGATGCACGGAGGAACCAAGCAGAAAAATGGAGACAAACATCTTCCTCCCCGATCAAGATTGTAATCGTCCTTCCTCCCTTTGGTATCACTTGCGCTAACTCGCTCAGCTTAACGGTCTCTTTGTGCTTGGAGTCCGACTTCAGCGACACCCGAACATTCTCGATGAGTTCTGGATTCAAACGTCCGCCAACACGGAGCTTCGACATGTCTTCCTTCAGCCGTGATACAGCATCCTGGATGCCATTGGAAAGCTGTGAGAAGTCAAACGGGTCCTCTCCGCCAGCAGTACCGCCAGCGGCGGATTCCTGGGTCGCAGCATTGGAGGGCTTGTCCTTGCCCTTCTTCTTGGATAGTGCAGAGGTGGTAGAGAAAATGCGAACGCTGTGGGATGTTTTTGTCGCAATTGAGACTGAGGCCGAACTCGAGTTCCGCGGCAGCTGAGCTTTGCTCGCGTCCTGGCCGAATCGCTGTGAAATAACGATCGAAGTCTTGGTAGATTGGCTGAAAGTGAACGTATGGCAATTTCGACGGCTGATTGCGCGTGCTGCACCGCTGCACGCTATTCTGAACGGAGGAGACATGTTGCTGAATTGATGCGCGTGGGGGACGATCGCGGCGGAATATCTGCGTGACGCCAAGACTAAAGCTCTGACTTTCTTAGGGCGCGGCAGGGAGCAGAGAGCGGAGAGCGGAGCGCGGAGCCAAAACTCAAAATTTCAAATCCCGAGATTCGATGCGATCGAAAGGCTTACGAGTTTAGGACTTCTTCACGAGGGTATGCAACTAGAGAACTATGTTTACGTATTACCCCGCCACTTAAATAGATCATGTACCCAGGCTTTGGAAGAATCAGCGATGTCTCACTGGGTGTAGACCACTACCGAAGACATTGATCATGTTTACTCGATACAGTTCATCCATTGGCAAGTCATGAAAGAAAGCTGCATAACCACTACCTACAGCGCTGGGTCCGGTATTTCAAACTAACAAGGGAAAAGAAGAAAACAACATGAAAAATATCTAAGCAAAAGAATTAAAGACGCACATATCCCATTTTAAAAGCCCGTGGAAAAGTCATGCAAGAAACATTAGAAAAGACATCACCATCCCATTCATGCACTGGCGTTTCATATCAGGTAAAAAGAGCAAGGTCTGTCATCGGGGTATGCCTGCCTTGCTGAGAACGGCGAGATGTTCTTTTTTTTTTTTCGCTTTCGGCTTTTTGTAATCGGATACATTGCAGAGACCGAGCAATGCGTTTATCGGGTGGCCATAGCCTTTGTGATGAGTCTCTTGAGGGCGAGTTCTTTCTTCTTGAGGTCTTCAGGAGATGATTCCTCAATCTCAAGCTGTGCCATAGCGTCGCTGAGGGCAGACTCGATCTTGTCCTTGGTGCCACGCTTGATCTTGAGGGACATGCCAGGGTCAGAGACGATCTCCTCGACACGGGTGATGTAAGACTCGAGCTGCTGGCGAGCTTCAAATTTCTTGCTGAAAGCCTCATCGGAGGACTTGAATTTAGCGGCCTCTGTAGAAGTGGATTAGCTTGCATTCGTGGGAGAATCAAGATATGTACCAGCTTACCGCTAATCATGTTCTCGATCTCAGTGCTGGACAATTTGCCGACAGCGTTGGAGATGGTAATGTTGGCGCTGCGGCCGGAGGACTTCTCAGTGGCGGTGACCTTCAAGATACCGTTGACGTCGACCTCGAAGACGACTTCCAATGCAGCCTCACCGGCCTTCATTGGTGGGATGGGAGACAAAGTGAATTCACCCAAAGAGGTGTTGTCCTCGCAGTTGGTACGTTCACCCTGGAACACGGGGAACTGCACGGTGGTCTGGTTGTCAACAACGGTGGTGAAAGTACGCTTCTTGATGGTTGGCACGGTCTGGCCACGGGCGACGACAGGAGCGAAGATGTTACCCTCCATGGCAACACCAAGGGAGAGGGGAACAACGTCCAAAAGGAGGAGATCCTGAGTATCAGCGGAGGTGGCCTTTCCGGACAAAATACCGGCCTGGACGGCAGCACCGTAAGCAACGGCCTCGTCGGGGTTGATGCTCTATTAAATATTAGTTTCCGTTTGAGCTGATCCAATGGAATATTGTTCTTCTTACCTTCTCGAGCTTCTTACCATCGAAGAAGTCGCTCAAGAGCTTCTGGATGCGAGGAATACGGGTGGAGCCACCAACAAGGACGATCTCGTCAACCTTGGACTTGTCAATAGCAGCATCCTTCAACACCTGCTGGACAGGGTCCAAAGTGCCGTTGAAAGCCTTAGCGTTGAGATCCTCGAAACGGGCACGGGTGATCTGAGTGTTGAAATCTTCTCCATCAAAGAGAGAGTCAATTTCGATAGTGGTCTGGGTGGCGTTGGAAAGAGTACGCTTGGCACGCTCGCAAGCAGTTCTCAGACGGCGGAGAGCTCTGGCATCACCGGAGATATCCTTCTTGGTCTTGCGGGTGAACTCCTTCTTGAAGAAGTCGAGGAGGTTGGTATCGAAATCTTGACCACCGAGATGGGTATCACCGGCAGTAGCCTTGACAGTGAAGACACCACCCTGGATGTTGAGGAGAGACACATCGAAAGTACCACCACCCAAGTCGTAGATGAGGACATTGCGTTCCTTCTCAGACTTTCCGGATCCGAGACCGTAAGCAATGGCAGCGGCAGTAGGTTCGTTGATGATACGGAGGACATTCAATCCAGCAATGGCACCGGCGTCCTTGGTGGCCTGACGCTGGTTGTCGTTGAAATAAGCTGGCACGGTGATGACAGCCTTGGAGACCTTTTGTCCAAGCTTGACCTCCGCAACTTCTTTCATCTGTACACACGCCAAACATTAGATCTTATCTTAACAAGGCAATGCGTCGCAGGGGCGTAAAAACATACCTTCATGAGGACCATGGAGGAGATCTCCTGGGGAGAGAAGGTCTTGTCCTCGCCGAGGTAGCGGACCTGAATCATTGGGTTACCACCCTGGTCAACGACCTTGAATGGCCATGATTCAGCATCCTTCTTCACGATGGGGTCGTCAAATCTCCGTCCAATCAGACGCCTGTGCTAGCAGTCAGTATCGTCTACCCTGGCGGTGCGGGGTTTTCATCACCCAAAGTCGAAAGAGAGAAGAACTCACTTGATATCGAAGACAGTGTTCTCAGGGTTCATAGCAGCCTGGTTCTTTGCGGCCTCACCAATCAAACGCTCTTCGTCGCTGAAGGAGACGAAAGATGGGGTTGTGAAGTTACCCTGCTCGTTGGCGATAATCTCGACATTGGTACCCTCATAGTTGGCAACGCAAGAGTAGGTTGTGCCTAGAATCAGGAGCAGTCAATAACTTGTTCAATCCCATAGTAATCTGTGAATTCATGCAACTCACCAAGGTCAATGCCAATGGCGCCCTCGTAAACCTCAGACATATTGGGATAAATGTGCGATTGTTTCGGTTTTTCTATTTGCGAATCCTCTCGAAAAAAGGACTTTTGGTGAAAATAAAGTGAATGGACGAAACACCAGATCCCAGAAACTAAAGGTGAAGAAGAGAGCGATGAACACTCTGCAATGAAAGAATGAGAGCGGTTGATCAGAAGGAGGATGGAGGGAGAGAAGCGAGCACTATCGGCCTGTATTATAAAAAAAAATTCAGCGACAAAAAGTTGAAAACTCTAAAATTTGCGAAAAGTTTACTGTATTTTTGAAATTTTTTCGTATTGTTACCGTGGGTTTTTGAAAGCGCTAATCCAAACTCAGCTAGTGCATATTGTCTCCGCCTCGACGAATCAGCTGATATCAAACCTTAACCCGGGGTGCGCAGCGTGAGCCGCGGGGCACAGGTAATCGTTGGTCTGCTCACAGTAACCGGGGTTGCAAGTAAAAGTGAATTAAAATGGGAATATGTAAGCTAGCTCAGTACAGTACACATAACTGCCGTTCAAAATACAAGAAGTTCCCTTCAGAATATTCACAGCCCATTCCGCCCATGCCGCTGAAACACAAGTGTTTGAATCGCCCCATTGACACTCCATAAACCGTCCCACCGATTGCAAACATATATAAAATCAACCCTGAGTGACATGGTTCCATGAAATACCGTGAATGTGCCTACAATGTGGCGAAACGAATAGGCCCCGTATGGGGGGTTTCTGGGGTTTCATCCCGTGTGCATAACATGGACGTAGATGCTAAACGCCTCATATTCCACACCTGGACCATTCGGCGTTGCGAGGTTCACGAGTCCTCTTCCAGGCGCTGAATACATCTCAATATCGATTTTCGTGATTCCAGGTCCTAATCGAAGCTCGTATTTCGGAATCGTAAAATCCGCAGAGCGCACTGGTGGCCCTTGTGAAGGTATCTTCTGACTCCCGACAGTGACTGTGAGCTGAGTTTGGCGTTCAAGATTGCTCGACACGACCGTAGGCCTGAGGTATAGAAGGTTATAAGAGAATGGGACGCTGACTGTGACCGATTGCCCTGGTACAATGCAAGAGATAGGGACGTCCAGATTGAACTTTGTCCCGTTTTCGGTACGCAGATTGATATGGTTAATCAACCGCGAACGAGGTGACACTTTGATCCGGATAAGTAATTTATATCAGTGGTAGTACAGGGATCAAGCACTTACCGTATTTTCGTGGCACCCATGCATTCGACGTAGCTGCCGGGCCGCCGGCTGACTGACTTGAAGGAACAGGTCTCTGACTCGTTGCAGGGGAGATAACTGGGGCAACTGGAGCAACTGGACCACATGAGGAGGAACCGTTTGGTGTCTGAGCTGCGAGAGCGGGTGATTGTAAAATGCCATTCGGTTGCTTTTTTGGCTGTACGTTATGGGGAGCGATACTCGCCGCCACACCCCGTGGGGATTGGCTAGGGCGACTTTCGACTTTAGCCTTAGGAGTTGGAGGACCAAGTGGACCTTGCATGGGCGTTTGGTTCTTTGCAGCGGGTGGAACTCTCTCACGCAACGTCCGAGTAGGCGCACTAGGCTGGGCAGGGTTTTCTCCGGCACCAGAACCAGCTCTAACAAGCTCTTGTTGTCTTCGAAGAGATTCGTTATCGACGGTGACACCAGGGTGCTCTTTTCCAGCTTTAGGATCTACCGCTTTACCAGGGAATTTTAAGGTGAGTTTCGGATGTGGTTCCGGAGTCTTTGTACTTCCCACTCTGAGTTTGATACGAGTTGGTCCCTCGATGGCGGGAGCTGGCTCTCGAACATTCTTCCGCGCTTCCTCTAATCGCTGACGAAAATGCTTCTGGAAATTGAATTAGTTGACAACATTGAACCTTCATACAAGCAAGGGCAGGCTTACCTCGAGCTCACCGGCTAGCTGGACGATCGCGCTTCCGTCCTCGTTGAACTCTCTAGCGTTACGCCAGATATAGCTCACCTCCTCAGCAAAGGCATCCCATGTTCTAAATGGCGAAGTTTTGGTAGAGTTCTTTCTTCCATCTGTGCCACGCACGATCTTCAAAATAGCCCTCAACGAGGTAGGGTGTTTGATAATGTCGTAGTATTCCCTGTAAAGTGCGCGATCGGGTTTGCTCAAAAAAGGGAAGAACACTTCTTCGCCGCTGAAAGGAGGTTAGCATTTCATTAGAAGTAATAAGGTAAGTTAGTAAACTTACTCTTGATCCTTTAGTCTAATCATCTCAGATATTATCCTCTCCTGAGCTTGCTCGAACGTAACCCCCTTAAAATCGCCATCCGTACTCTCGCTTGGTTCGATTTCTCGGTCGGTTGTCGGGGTGTGGTGTGATTGCGATTGCCCATCCCTTCGAGAAGGCGCTTCACTGTTGGTCGTGTGTGGTTGTGAGGGTTCAACGACGGGCTCTTCGGGTTTCTCAGGCTCCTCAGCTTCTTCTGGAACCGGCGCTGAAAACGGAACATAGTTATCGTCCTTGTAAGCAGGGTTAACCTCCATCATTCCAGCGGATACGATTTTGCGAATCCGTTCTGCGTTCGAGAAGAGAGCCGATCCCTTCTGATTATAGGATTTCGCGTTGCTAACCATTCGACGAAGATCAGCTTCGAGGAGGGTGAGGCAGGAGTATTCATGATTTCGGAGTTTCTCCTATAAGTGCAAAAAGTCAGCCTTGATTGTCAAACACTGCGACGGGTTTGAGTCAGGTAAAACATCAAGCCAAAAGACGCACGTACTTCAATCGTGTCTAGGGCAAGCGGGAGTTTGATAATATCGTAATAATCCGGATATTCATCCTATACATAGACATCCACTTAGTATATTCGTATCTCGAAAAGGAGCATCTCCGAGGGAGGGCTAGAAAGCTTGAAAGATTCGAGGACTCGGGGGAGACGAACTCGACAAGGAAGATGTAGAAATCCTGGCGCAATGGGGTTGTGACTAGATGATTGAGGAGCAAATGATTAGCAACGAAGTCGACAAGTCAAGCGCAAATGCTTCACAAGGGAGGGGTTTAGGAGCTCACTGTTTGTCTTTGGCGGCTTTGATCTTATTAAGTAGATCTAACCCCGCCTTGGTTGTGTCTTCAGGAGTCTCGTTGGTCTTTGGGACGTAGGTCTGTAGCAGGAAGTTTCAGAGAAAGTCATTAGTAAACGAACGGATTCATTCACGAAGGTGCACGTCACAAGTGCGATGTTAGATAGGAGATGCGTTGAGGTGAGGATTTTGACATCCATGGCGTGAAGCGACACAAGACAGCACGTTAAGTTGTCAAGGAGGCACAGACACAGCATGAGATAATAGCTCCGTGAAAACTACTCTTATCACGGTGGCTCGCGGAACAGCTGCGCAAAAGCATAGCTGGACCCCATGAATGCCGTGACCAAAGCACCTCTTGTTAATCGAGTCGGAACAATTGCTATTGTGTTTTGGCGACCGGCCGGGCTGTCCGGGATAGACGCAGAAAATGTTAAAGCTTACAGAGTATCTTTGTCGCTTTGGGAGTCTAGCTGGAGGCTCCTGAGGCCCTGTCACGCTGGCTCGCCTTTTCGGCGGCATGGCTCTTATCACTGGTTGGCGTCGGCGAGGATCAGGGCTGGAGCTCGAGAACGCGGTGGGAACAAACAGAACGGATTAGCTAGCAAACAATGGCATATGGAGCGCAAACATTCAATTCAGGATCAGGGGAAGTAAAACAAAAATTCACAGGGTGTATCTCTGAAAAGTCCGGGGTTGTTCTTTGCGACCGAAGCTCAGTTTGCGAACGCGACGGGAACGTGAGCGAGGGTTGCGATGGGGGAGACTGTGGCGCCGCGAACTGTGGCTGGTGTTGTGGCGGCTGTGTATACCGATACCACGAAGTCCGCCATACTATTTTACTCGATCACAATCGTGCGTTATAAGCTACAGCCCTGCCATGTAGTGAAAAGGATATCATTGTTCTTCCTAAATAGTGACAATGGAAGCATAGCAGTATCTATGCCTTGACGCTCTCCAGTCACTTTCTGTGGCATACTCCAGCAAAGTCCTGAGTGAGTGCAAACGGACTTTTCATGCACATTCGAGTACGCATTTTCTCGTTTTTCTATTGGTCGATACCCCTTGTGTTTCAATGAATTTGTGTTAGTGACTGAAAATTTTTAATTTATAGCCAATGAAAATTTACAAACGGTTGCTTTTCGGCTCTAGCGCCGGGAAGCCCCATGTGTTCTTTTGTTTCCATACGGCATCAATACGGCGCTGATTATTCATTCACCCGCCCGCACGCTCTCTCGTCCCATCTGCGTTTACTATCACATTGTCTGCCTCTTATTGACACCATTCAATAGTCACTCTTTACCTAAGAATCACCTCCTTTTGAGCTTTCTATAACCTGAAGATTGCTTTTGCAAACCGCTCTTGAAATCCTCCTGAGAGTATACCCGGTGAGCCAACTCTTCCAGGCACCCTGCTTATCCCAGATCCCCCCTCCTCCGCATGGAGGTATCCTAGCTGGCGCCGCTCGCCATATGCCTTCAAAGCGTTTACTAATTCCTGTTCTAGAGCTCAGTGCCGTTGAAATAGCCGATATCGACATTAGCAGCGCTCTCGAGTATCCAGCGCCACGCCGACAGCGTCTCCAAGGGACCTACAAAAGTACCCCGCTCCAGCGCGCCGTCTCGCGACCATGCCTCCCGCCATGGATATAGACATGTCGCGTCGCAACAAAAAACCGCGACCGTTGCTAGAAAATGAAAGGGAAAAGTTGGAAGAATTCATCGACTCCATTCACTACTCAGCTAGGTACAACCTCCTCCCGCTTGCTACTATAGGACGTGCTCTGGGCTATGGTGCTGACACAAACAAGATATAACGACAGCGAGTTCGAGTACCGTCACGTCCAGCTCCCTAAGAACATGCTCAAAGAGATTCCGCCGGAGTACTTTGATCAGTCCAAGGGAACTCTGAAGCTTTTGTGGGAGCAAGAATGGAGAGGATTGGGAATTACACAGGTAACACCAGGCGCGAGAGTCCGGATTTTAAGTTAGTCTGACGTTGAGTTCTAGAGCTTGGGCTGGGAGCACTACGAAGTCCATGAGCCAGAACCGCATATCCTCCTATTCAAGTAAGTCTAAGTTGGACCTTGCCGTGCAAACCCCAGAGGAGATCCCAAGCTAATGCGAACTCGCTAGACGCCCGATCAATTACCAGATTCCGAACCAGTGATGATTGTAGCACCTTCATAATGACTCATTTCAGGCGTTTTTTGAGTTTCGCGGGATTGTAGCTGGGTTGGTAATGAATACTACTTTTGCCAATATGCCTTCAGCATGGGATTAGCGCGCAATGATTGATTAATTTGATATGGAGAAAAAAAGCATGTACACCATTTGGGCCCTCTTTTTCGTTGTCATATTTCCTCGTTGAGTCCAGTTCTGACAGAATCACAGTAGCCTAAGTTGAGTCGTTTTCTCGCTATCACGGTCCCTTTTCCGCTCTTGTCCACGTTGTCAGGATAGAGCCCGTATTCTTTTCAAAAGACCTGATCTCAATGCTGGCGCTCCATTAAACAATACTCTTCTTAAGCCATTCTTCCCATTGTTGCGGAGTGAAGCTGCTGTCAATAGACCTCTCTTCGATACCCTTCATAAGAAACTTTGTTAAAATCTGATTCCTTCAACATTAGCCAGGACAGAACATCTTACATTGAGGTAAACAGTCGGGGTGACATGAACTCCCACAACTCTGTTCGACTAGATGGGTGTCAGCATGTCACTCTCAGTTTTTCGTCACAAAGAAAACTATACCTTCGTCAAAAACTTGACATCGTTCGTCACTTGATTCCCACCGTTCAGCGATCCATCCGACGTCGGTTTATCACTGACTTGCAACATCGAATACACCTTGTTCTCCTCTAGACCCGTGACCTGAGCCGCCAACTTGGCCAATCGCTCATACGTCTTGTTCCTCGTCTCATTCACGACATTTGCGTCGAAATAGTCTTCCTGCGCTTTGAACAGTGCCTCGCTGAACTCCCAGAAGTTTTCAGGGGCTAGCTTCAAGACTGCAAGTGCGGCTTCCTGGGTCAGGGTTGATGAGGGATGCCAGGGTTGGACCTGCGGGCGGAAAATGACTTGGAGGTTGGGAGTGTAGGATTTTTGGATCATGGGGATGACGGAGGTGTAGAATGTCTTGTAGAATTTGGCGGAGTACTGGCAGGGGTAGTCAGTTTGGAAGCAATAAGTTTGGCGGGAGAGAAAGATATCAAGTAGTCTTCTTGTGATGGACTTACGGGGCAGACATAATCGAGATCTATATAAGTTCAATCCCATACTGTCAGCTGCTTTGAGATGTATACTACCAATATGGAGCCGTACTCACAGATCTCGAGGGTATGTCTCTGTTCAGTAACTCCTGAAGAAGCAAGCTTCAGGCCCGCGTACTTTGGTGGAAGTGACATGACTGGTCACAGTTGCGGTGGTTATTTGATTTGCTTTCTGAAGCTGTTTATAGACTGTAACGTAGTTATTTTCTCGAGTTACTCAGACGATTTCTCGATCAATTGGCCCGAGAATGATTATATAGGCAATATTTAATACCCCGCTATCGAGGTCGGGGAGCTTGGGCCATGACCCTGGGCTGGTTACGTCACATACTTCAGGTCCCCGAACGGAAGTGGAAGAGATCCCGAAGATGAGGTTAGCAAAAGGATAAGACTAATAATAGATCGCTGGTATTCATTTCAGGTCGTCGATCAGCAGTAAAAATGATGTGCCTTAATTGAATCCCAAACGCCTGATCCCTATGCAGTGGTATATAGATCTAAGGCCCAACCCTGGCATCTTGCAGCATAATTCAAAACGTACGAAAAGAAAAGAGAAAACACAAAAGGGGAAGAAAGAAGCGCTGAGTCCCCACTGGCACCTGCATAAGCTGTCCACTGGCCAAGACACGCTGAGAAGGAAACGGGTATTGTCACGGCCTATCGAACATCTCCGCTAATGCTATCCAAGCGAATATCTAAATCAAACCATACCCTTCGCTTGGGGTCATACATTCCATCAACGTTGATGGTGCAGTAACCCCGTGAGCCGCTCAACGCGACCAGACCACCGACTCGAACCACGCCGGATGGGAGGACGCTCGGAGTCTCCGAGAACACGCGGAACCACATGTAGAAGACTTTGGCGGCGAGCATAAAATCACGATCTGGTTCCGGTAAACGAGCAAGAAATGAGTTGAGAAGGGATCCATCAGTTGCCCGCAGTTGTGGAGAAGTTTGTACTTTGGGAATTCTCTCTTGCATCGAGCCTGAGGGGGTAAAGTCCGTCCGTTCTCCCTGGGGCAGAGCCGGGGCGCCGTCCATGAGCCGGGCGCTGGAAGCGGAAGATAAACCTTCTAAGGGGAGGCTCCCTCGATGTGTCTCCTGCAGTCTTTCTGAATTGCCAGTGAGCAACGACGTAAGCCTTGCCGATTTCAACTGGAAAAACAGCTGCCCGGCTCTATAGAGGGATACGACAAGAGCCTTTGGGACTAGGATGCTTCGAAGCTTCCAGCCCTCCTCGTGAGGAAGTCGTCGTATGACAACATCTGCAACGCCGCTGTCCTGGATTTGAATGCTATATACGACAAAAACAGTCGTTAGTTATGAGCATCCCACAAAGATTTGGAAGTGGTTCATATTCACCCAAGATTCACAAAGTCTGGAGGCGCTCGATCTGGGAACATCGGCGAGAGCACAACTTGAGTGACCCTGATAGGATCGCCTAAATCATCCGCGAGTCGTGGGTCATTTGCGACTGACTCCCAAACGATTTCAGCAATATCATCTACTCACATGTAAGTATATGACGGCTGTGAGGACCACGTATCTACATACCCTCTATTTCCATCAACTTTTCCTTTTCGTTTGAGATCTTCACGAATTCCCTCCACTCCGGATCGTCGGGATGATACTTTCTTCCAGGAACGAGATGCGGTATACCAAGGTGAAGGAAAAACGGATCATCGTCTTCTTCGGATTCTTCTTCTTTGTCGGCAAGTCGACGTCCAGCTATCCGTTCGCTTTGCGCAGGCTCTTCTTCATCCTCTTCGTCGGAGAGAAATCTCATTAACGGCTTCCACGCGAGGTTTTCCAATGCCACCCAGGCGCAGCCATAGATAAAGACATTAAACCAGAATCCCCTTTGATACAGATTAGCATACGCAGTCGGACATATCCGCAGAGATTATATACCTGAACGCAGGCGGTTTCTTAAACTTGACCCTGTGAACATTCACCAAACCATTTTGCCGCTGAAACCGTTGATGAAACTGTCGACCAAACTGCGGAGGGATGAGTGGTCGGCCCCGAAAGAACTGCTGACGGACAGGGGCGACCTGTATAAGACGCGGAATCATCTGAGCAATATGCGAAGCGGGAGTCGCATGTTGGAGAGGGGGAAGAGGACGGCGTGGGGTGGCGGAACGAATGCTGCCTGTAGCGGTGCTGGATACGCTAGAACTGAGCGATCGGAAGGCGTAGAGGGACTGGCGGAATTCTGGAAATCTAGAGAGCGAACGTATAGCAATATCTCCTGTCGTTAAGCGATACGAACGAGGATGCGAAGTATTAGGTGGTTAAAGAGAAGTGAGCTATCAGTTCCGCAAAGATTGCCCAAGGGCATCCACTGATTCACTCGCCGTGCCGCGACTGTCTCCGGTGCCAAGCCCCAACATCATCACGACCATCAACGGTCGCAGCTCACAACCACAACCAACTTCCACGATTTCCATTGATATCCAGCTCCATCTGAGCTCCACCGTTACGGACTTCGATCGCTAGTTGCTGACTCTGAAGAGCTTCCAGCAAACCCAACGTTCCTTTCGTCTCTACCGCACCTTTACACCGGGGCGGGCGCGTGAGCCCGGGTCGATGCCAGTATGAGACAGCTTCTCTCCTGCCTTACAGTATGCCTTGCGGCCGCTACTACGGCCGTCACAGCCGAAGATGCAACAATATTCATGTCCGGCACGACGCTATCAGAAAACAAGAAACAAATCAGCCCAGAGACCGCTAGATTGATCCTCTCGAGACGATTAGGATGGCCGGGAAGCTTGTTGATGGGAGACGTGGACGGGGAGATATTAGAGGATTTAAACACCTTTGGAGGCCAACAACCGCTTTTATTTGAGGATTCGAATCAAAGGGGACAGTCCCACAAGCTACTTGTCATAGCGCAAGGGTTTGACCTTGCCGAGGGTATGCAATTCTACTCCACTGAGTTATAGCACACGTTGTTCTGACGAGTGTCTCTCTGCTTTCTAGATGCGCACATGCAAGCGAAGCACTCCGGACGCGTTACAGTGGAGGGACCTGGATCTAAGTTCGTTGAGACTTCGTTTCTCAGTGGCCTTCTTTCAGAAACCTCGCTGCAGAGACCAAACTCGAGACTTTGCTCATACCAGCGGCAAATAGATCTAGCCACGATCGTTGATATACTATTCAGAAATACGGTATGACGGATGTGATTATTTTTCTGATCAGGTGCTAACTGGTTTCACAGGAAGGGTTAGATTGTCCTTCGGATGACCCCTTCGCGGCAGAATTTACGGAGGCAGTACTAAATGGCAATGTTGAGCGTCTTCGGAGCGTTCAGCGTACGTATTTTGGCACTGCGTCCCCAAAATCTGGTCAACAGGTTTCTGCTGTCTTAACAATGCGTGCTACGCCAGAGGTAAGCTGCCTCAAATATACTCAAGCTTTGAGCCACTACTAAACAGTTCTGCAGCAAAAACATCATTCTTCTCACGAATATATACTCCCCACCCTCGCCCTCGTAGAGTCGCCGATTATGGAAACCACGGTCGTCCTCCTCCCCGGAAACTCCTGGGTCACTCCTTCCGCCTTTGAGCCGAGCTCCGCCCCACCCCAATTGACTAAGCGTCACACCTCCCACCTTCTCCGCCGCGACCCCGACGACAACGACTCCGACAACGTCACTCCCCCATCCAATCACACCCTCTCCACACTCCTCCCCATCTGCTACTCCACCAACGAAACCTGCAACGCCCGCACCAACTCCTGCTCCGGCCACGGCTTCTGCTACCTCAAACGCCGCGGCATCGCCAAGAACAGCGACTGCTACGCCTGCGAGTGTCTCCGCACCGTCGTTTCTAGAGACGGCAACGGCAATCCGCAAAAGACCACGCAGTGGGGTGGTCCCGCGTGTCAGAAGAAGGATGTGAGTATGCCGTTTTGGTTGCTGGGTGGGTTTTCGTTGTTGTTGGTTGTGGCGATTTGGTTTGGGATTGGGTTGTTGTGGCAGATGGGCCAGGAAGAGCTGCCCGGGGTGTTGAGTGCGGGTGTTACGGCACCGCGGGCGCAGAAGTGATGGGATGGCCGGATGCCGATTATTTTGGATTATCCTCCGATTCGTATGCACATACATACGTCCACGGGTGGCCGTAAGTGTAGAGATGGTTTGATCTTGGTTGCGCTAACGTCCATATCTATTGTTTCTTGTTGTTCCGTGGTGCATGATTTTCTATGCTGCTCTGGGTTTTTGTTTCAGCTTTCTGTATCATAAACATCGTTGTCGATCAAACATCTGTCTAACTGTTTCAGGGGATGTCAGTGAACACTCAATTTACAGTTTCATCTCTCTCCTGATAAGCTAGAGCTGTTTGATAGTAAATTTGCTTGTCAAAGGTGATGCCATATCACTTCTTATCATTTCAAATATCTGTCCATGCAAAATTAACCCATATATATATATGTCAAGGGACCGTAGTAATGTGGATGCCCCATACCAACTGTACACAATATCAAAAAAAACCATATGATAGAAACAAACCATGATTGCCCACTTCCCACGACCAGAAATACACCCATGAAGCGCCGATAGATAACAAGAGAAAACAAAATAATATGAACATGGTAAGACCAACGACCAAACGCCGATGATGTCATGGGTATCGTTTACGGGGATGACCCGAAATGAGCAGAAAGGTAGATCGGGGGGCAGATATTCGAGGATGTTTGTAGATGTAGGCAGGGAACGGCGTGAGGGAGGGGAGATCACCGCGAATTAATACGGGAAAGATAAGGCCATCGCAGTTCAGGTAACCAACAGAAGAGGCGAGCAATATGGTTGATCGCTCAATTGGCGAAACCAAGGCCCATTTCCAGACCAGAACAGAAACTCCTGGCGCCATGCTAGTGCGTGTTGTCACACACCAATTGAAGCCAACCAGGAAGCAGATGCGTCATCCAGAAGTGATAGTTCTCAGATCAATAAGAAACTGAGTTATATCAATATTTCAAAATAGATCTGAGCTACCAAATCAGGCAAAAACTTGACCGGAGCAGTCAAACTCGCATCTTTGGCGGCATTTTCAACCCGTGTTGCATCAGGAGATTCGTAATGGTGAAAATGGGAAGAATCCCAGATTTCCGTTGGGAGTATAGTACAGTGGAAAGGCCCCAGAACATCAGGGCCCTGCAGCGTCTTCAAGCGGGTGCATCATCTTGCACCGGATTCCAGCTGTCGAGGGGTCGGAGCACTATCCCCTGAATTCTGATTCTGAGCTGGGTTCGGCCGACTGAATGATGGAAGGTTCACCCGGTGATTGGATAGGGAAGCGAATCGTGCCCTCCACGACCTTCTTGGGGTATCCTGGGCCCCAGAAGCCTCTGGAGCGGCGCCTCGAGAGGATGAGCGTTGGCGAGGCCTAGACTCACGCTCGCCGCGGGTATAACCCGGTTGACTATCTGAAGGCGCAATTGTTGCAAACCGTCCTGGGAGTACTATCCTTGAGGAGAATGGGTGCAGACGACTGCCAACATGTGCTGCCTCAGGCTGTATTAAGTGGGCACCCGTACCAGCATTTCGTCGGCCACGTTCTGACTCATTACCGCCGTCGGTGCCCTCAGGTCGAGGTTTGGGAACATAGTAATCCGCCTTGCAGAGCGGACAACACGCACGGCGGCTGGTCAACCACGGGTCCAGGCAAGACGCATGAAAAGCATGTCCACATGTCAATCCGCGAACATCATCGTCATCCTCAATGACATCCAAGCAGATTGCGCACGAGTCACCAGGGTTTGCGAGTAGCTCAGCAGGCACAGCAGCATGGATTGGATCATCATGGTCATCATCGTCTTCCAATGGGCTTTGGACCTTGTCTGCAGCTGGCGCTGACTGTGGCTGTGTTGGCTGTTCCCCAGACTGCTTAACTTCAGTAGTTGTTTGTGTAGGTGCTTTTTCTGATCCCTCGTCCTTGGATAGGAGCTTCCGTTCTTCCTGGAACGTGTTCCGGGGCTCTTCGAGGCTGATAATCGTGTGACGGTCGCCCGCGTAAAATTCTCTGATGCTTGCGGGCCTACTTCCCGCCGGCGCCTCAATTCCTCCAGCGGTAGGTAGTCCTTCGTCTGCCCGGGACGCACGCCAGGTCTTGTACTTGGTGAGGGGAAAGCGGCCGTTCACTTCGTCCATGGTCATAAGTTTCTTTTCCCTCCGCCTGCGATGAATCCTTGGGACCGCCATGAGGTCGATAGGTTCACCTGATTCCGCGTTTCGCAACTGCCGATGACGTTGGTTGTAGCGGAAACAATATTTCACACCGACGATAATCCTATTTGAAAGATGTACGATATCAGCGACAAAATGACTTGTCTCCTGTAGGTTGAACACCTCCGAGGATGATGACCAGATAGGGCGTCTGGTGCTTACCAGAGGTTAGTGAAAACAACACCGAAGCCCAAGGCAACGAAAAACAGCAACGGCTGGCTGTTACTTCCAGAGCCCGAGTTCGAGTCCGAGGCATTGGTGGCACTTGGAGACGCCATGGTGAAGGATCCAGATATATTCAGCGGTGAATTGGAGTTCTATGTGAAGTGTGCAAGTGAAATCTCGAAACGGAGGATCCGCTCGCCAAACAATTTCTCGCAATCGAAATGAATCGAGGACGACGTAGAAATCGCGCCGCATGGAATACACGTTGCTGTGAAAACAGACTGACAGGCTTCGGATGTTTGTAGCACACGAGGTCCAAGACGATGTCGTCCCAACAGTGAGACGTGAAGCGGATTGCGATGGGACGGCGAGGAATTGTTTATTTTCGTGCGAATCAAAAGTAGGGTCCAAAGAAGCTGTCAACCACGGCAGACAAACAAGTCAATGTGAACAAAAACCTAACCAGGCCATTGAGAGGCTGAGCTTTTTGTGCTTTTGTTTCAGGGATGTCTGACGTTAACGAGAGAAGGCTGGGGCGGATGGACGGAGAAACAAAGTTTGGAACGAACGGGAGGGCCGGAGAGTATTCTTCAGGACAAACGAGAGACCACAACCGATGAAAGAAACAATGTCTGCGCAGACTCAAAGTGAGATGGTGAGGTTTGAGGTTTGAAGGAGGTGAAGCTGGTGGTGATGGCGAGAGTGAGAATGAGTGAAACGACGGCGAGATGCTGTGCTGTCGCTCCTCAAGCCAGCAGTGGAAATGGGGAGGCGCAGTGCAGTTTGGCGGGGGAAGTCGAGTTGTGCGCTAAACTACATTAAACGACATTGGTTCCACAACGGTACTAGCGCGCACGGCGGTTGGTGGAAGCGGGCGGTAACCTTACCAGACGCGGACTAGCGCTGTTTTGATTCGAGAAGCGTGGTGTTTGACAGTTCACCAGCATCGCGTCTTGCAGCCGTTCACTGCTTGTGTTGCTGTCAAATTATATCCGCGATGATGGAATCGCGGGGGCCCCAAAGTGGCTCGATGGAGCTAGCTATTCCTATTGTCGTCGAAATCTGAAAATAACCTCAGAGGAAGAGAAGCTAGCGCTTGTAGCCCAGCTGATTCAAAAGCGCATGTTCGATCATGGGTTCGCCGACAATGATTCGAGAAGAGCATCAAACATTCCAAAACAGCCACCATCAGTCGAGGAAACAAAACTACTCCGTACAATTAATGCGGTTTTATCCTCATGCTCCATTGACACAACCGACTTCATGTCTTTTGAGGCATACATTTAAAGCCTTTTCCGGCCCCGGCAGTAACAGCGATGCGAATCATGACATTCTAGAAAAAGACAAACAATTGATGACCATCTGATACCGCCGTCAAAGACGATAAGATACGGAGCACACTTCCGGCGCTAAAATGACACAATGAAAGCTTGTACTCGATGAAAGCGAACGTCATCTCAGATATTAGGCCTCGGTGACAAGAGACGTCTCAGAAAAGACATCATGCACCTTTGTCTCCAATCTGCTCTTGGCAAAAGGCTTGATTGTTGACCTCAATCAGATTAACAGCACGAGTCAGAAAAAGAAACCAGCTCAGGCAAAACATCCTGCAAATCTCGCACAGGCCACCCAGCAGAGTTGCTACTCTCGACTCCCTCCACCGTATATGTGTTTGAAAGGGACCGGAATTTGGCAGAGTACGTGAATCAACATTTTAACATTACTGTAAAAGGTAGTTACGAGTATGTTAGAAATCTGCTAGCCCATGTAAAGAATATAGTACAGTACAATGTACAATAGAAAAATCTGGGCATTGATAGGCGGTTCCCAGAGGAAAAACATTGATGTTGTCGCCCTAGATCACGTCTCAAATTTTCAAACTCATTGTTAGATAGCAGAGATTGTAGGCGGTGAGTGCTAGCCAAATTTTTGAAAGAAGATGGCCGACACCTGAAAGCTGCGAATAAAACAGCTATGAAGTGATCGGCTGCGGAGCGATATGGTCACCGCGAATGAAATCCGCATGGGGATTCGTTCTGAGGTGATGGAGAGTCGCGAAATCTCGGGTGGAATAAAAGGTAGTGGTTTTCGATGATGACTCGTGGTTGGGACTCGAAATTAACGCACGGAGTAGAACCACCATCATCGAAGCGAGGGCGGGCCGCTGCCCTGGAGATGCTTCGACGCGATAGTAACTGTGAAAAAGTCCTGTCGAGAAGAGGTCGGTACGGCAAGAGGATATTCGGATTCATCATAAAATAACAGGTCCGTTCAAAAGGATATATCTCTCCGCTTCCCACTCCTCTTTATATTTGTCGCCAAACGCGTGGCGATATATGGAGCCCTGCTGTTCATCTCCTCCGTATGCCCATAGAACTCGGGTGAACTCCCAGTATTCGGGCTTAAATCCTGCATGCTCAAAATCAATGAGTCCATGTAGCTTGCCTGCCCTCAGGAAAAGGTTAGACATATGTAAGTCTGAATGGGTGAAGCAGATCTCATGTTTCTTATTGTATAGAATGGAAAGCGGTGGTTCTTGCTTGACTTTCTCGACATTGTGAACTTCTTGGACGAGGCGATCTGTAAAATCGGCGATTGAGTTGAATGGGCCCCAAGTTTCCCCAGAAAATCGATGGTCACTCAAGGGGCCGCCCAGCGTGTCGCAAATAAGATAGTTCGTATTGTTTGGGATACGCCGCAATTCACCAATCCATCTCGCGAGGTCTTCACCTATCTGTTTCCGTTCTTCATATGTCGTATGGTACCAGACGTGGTCCAACCGGTCCCCAAATATTTGAGTCATTAATATAACCCCTGATTCCTTATCGATCATGACAGCGTCGATCAATCTTGGTACGTTTAAGGCCGTGTGCTTCTCGGCCAAGAGGAGGGCGTTGGCTTCATTTAGAGTGTTCTGCCGGCCCTTTTTAAGGCAGATGCCTAGTGGAAGAAACTTGACAAAGGAACTTGTCTGTTCGGGTTTCCAGAAATCTATGAGGCCGTAGATAAATTGATAAAGCGCGCGACGAATAAAGACAGGCAGACACAGCAGTAGGCCTCGAAGTAGTTTACGCCCTATTGGTCCGATAGCCCTCGGCTCTATTATTCGGTTAAAGAGTTGTCAAAAGATGTGCGGATTGGGATGAGGGACCTTTTCTGATCTGAGGCCAGCCTGCCCGGATTTGGTTCTCCAGAGCCCAAAAATGCAAGACATCTGTCACAGTCTGGTGGATGTTTAGGAGCAGCCACGCTGGCAACGGATACATCTCAGAATCCGGGGTTGTTGGAATCTTATGGAGCTCGTCCTTCCCGCCAAACATGGCAGTTGATATCGTACCAGGCGGAGTCCGTAGAATACTCCACTGTACCCATAATTAGCATCAATTTGTGGGCAACTCCATTGAAACTTACGCCTCCATCACGAGCATTCGAGCGATGGCCCCTCTCCAGATACAGGGCTTTAATGATATTGAAATGGCCACTGCGATATGCTCCTCGTACCAATGGTGACATTGCCCAGAGGTTCTTAAGCTCATTCTCCTTGCCCCGTGCTTTCAGTAAAGCGAACATCTGCTCGATTCTTTCTTGGGATAGAGTCGCTTCTAATAGAGGGCGTAAAGAGCCCTAGGATGCAAAAGTCAACCGGGGGCTCTGTGAGCGTGAAAGCAGATGCGGAACAACACCTGGTTGAAAGGCTTCGTCATCGACGATGGACGGGGCAATGATCCATGTCGGTTTAATATCGATCTCGGAACCGTTCACGCAGCAACGACGACCATCGCGTTCATAGAGAGCAGCTTCAATCTCTGGGGAGACTTTATCATCCCAACTCACTGTGATCATCATTACTATCGGCTCGGCCTGAATCACAAGTGTACCCCCTTACTCTTTGATGCCATAAGCTTTAGATCCCGCCAGATTGAGCGTAGCGTTTCCTCCTCAGTGCACTCGGAATCTTGGGATATTCGCTCAAAAATATATGTACTGGCCTTGTTGGGTTCATCTGCAGTGATAAGAAAGTGGAGTAATGCCATGTTCTCGATGGCGGATATCTTCGAAAAACCAATCTTTTCCATCGCCGCATGGAACTCTTTTCCGAATTTAGACATGGTCAAATATTATATCGAGTGATCGACCGGACTATGATAAGGGAAGAACGACGTTGAAAAGAACGAAGAGAGGTTGAGCAAACTTTCAACGAACACCTAGTTGAGTTCGTTCACCCACATCAATCACTCGGTTGAGCCGCACAAAACTGAGATTGGATGAGCGAGGGGACAGGAGAAGAACCAATGCCATTGTCTGTTTGTACAGTACACAGTTTGACCGGAGTCCTCTGCACTTAGAATCAGCCCAGCTCGAATGTAGGCCATTTCAAACGAATACAGAATCTCCTTACCAAAAGGAAGAATAGGCACCGAACAATAAGTTGAAAAAGAAAGTGTTTCAGATGGACTTGGAGGCCATGAAGCCTTGACATCCGATGCAGCACATAGCGTGGTCATGAGAACTTTGATTAGTCAGCCCGTTGTCAGTGCCACGCGGGTGACAAAATTATTTCCGTTTTTTTGAGGTGGTCTTGGCATCACCACACCAAATTGCGACCGCAGCGCTGGGGGAAATGCCACAAGAACAGACCAAAAAATCCCGTTCAACTAGTAGTATCAGCTTCTTTGACCATCCTAAGTTGTAAAGGAGAATCAGTAGTACTACTGTATACAATCTCAGTAGAATCAGCTGTCAGTTGCGCTTATAAACACATTCTTAAGCCCATTGTAAGTTGATGTGAGATGTGGCGCCAAGACTCGAGATAAAGTCAAAAACGGAAATAATTATGACACCCACGTGTGTGCTGTGGTGTTCAAGTTTCAACCAATAATCAGCGTGAAGGCTCCCCCGCTTCGTCCACCCGAAGTGAGGCTCTGAGTCCTCGGTCTGAGCCGATTCCTGCATATTATCTGCCTTGAAGGAGAACGTACGTACATACATATACATCGCGCATTAAGTTTCTATCAGAAGAAATGTTATTGTCCTGCGTACATAGACTGATTAAGGGTTACGTCCTTTTGTTATCCGCTGGTTAATCCATCCGTTTTGGGATTCATAGAGAAAACCTTGGTTGCTGTGCGAGTGCACGTTATCTAGCCGCCGGAGTTTGCCTGCATGCCCAATGCGGCCCCCACGGGTTGACGCCGAGTCGAAAGATTCGAGAATGAGTGTCATTTCTTATTTGATGGGCACATAAGTACTGTTAAGTGCGTCTGACTTGCAGCTCGCCTCGCGGCGCCCAACTTTCTATGTCTCTGTCCTTGACCACTCTGAATATATCCTCAAGAGAGAACGAAATGGCAGAACAGGTTGCAGAACAATATGCCGCATAAGCAGTGCTCAGCCAGTTGATGCAGACCCGACCAGTTCTAGGCTCAAAGAATCTCCCCGTCACGCCTTCTAGGCTAGATTTAAATCTTCGTTTCGAATTGAAAGGTTTTATCAAGGATGACTGGCGCTGATGGACGCAACATCTCGGCGGCTAGAGTGCATCTCAGGATTTCTCAATGCGATGGCCAGGTGCACTTCCTGACCAATGACTTGCTAGCACATTGGTTTCAGTTGGCGCTCTTTTGGTATAACCAGGATTTTTATGGGATACTGTGTACGGGGTTATGAGCGCGATGCGTTGAAACTAGAAAAGAGTTCCAGGCTCCCGCTCCTACCCTAGGACCTGTGGACTGCTTGCAGGATTTATCATAGATAAATCAGTCAGAGTCCTCCGTGCTAGTTTTAGCCATGCCAGGCAGCCGTCGTCATCTCTGCCAGCTCCGTTAACACCAGGATTATACCTGCGCTGCTCAGTTCTCGTTCCTTTCCCTCCCAGCTAAGCGACCGTCAACATGCTTCGAATACTCGACTTCATACTCTCCAAATTTGCCATTCCAGAGCCGTCGGATGTCCATAAGGGCACCGCCGAGAGAAACGCCAACCTCCAGTTTGAACCAGGGGCACTTTATGTCGTTTTGTTCAAGCAAACGTCGAGGGGAAGCTTTCATTGGGCGCTCGTCCTCGCAACCACTGAACGGACGGGAATGATGTACCACAACACCAACAGGGGCGGCTCGTACTTTTTCGAATCTCGCCTCCATCCGCACCTCCTGAATTCGATCAACTTTCTGACCGCGGTCAAGTTCTCAAAAATCACCTCTTATGACAGAACTTTTCACCAGCACTTCAGTGACGCGCTGAAGCAATTACCCACCGAAGACTACACCTGCCGAACCTGGTTGGAACTCGCCATTATGGAGACCGCGAATCTCGGCCTTACAGGGTTCGACCCGGACGAAGACAAAATCGGCCATCTTATTGACGAGGCCGAAACAGCCGCCGAAATCGCGGTTAACACGGGCCAGTGCACGATCCTGAAAAGCAGCGAATATAAGGCCTAACAATGGCTTTCGACTGACCCGTTTTGCCGCGTTCCTTGTGGTCGGTTCCTTTCATCCAGTGCTTCTAATGGCTTGGAAACAGTGATTGAAAAAACAAAAAAAAAAAAAAAAGAAAAAGGACTCCTTGCCGTCGAAGGCATCAAGTAAATGTCCTGGTTACTGCTTTAAGGTTTAGCGTCCATTTTTTGCGAGGATTCGCCCAATAACCCTGGTGTAGGGTTATTGCGCAGACTACGAGTTCTTCCTTTTACCGTATTGCCCCTCATGCTTCCCCTGCAGTCACATATTAGCTTCAAAAGCTTGGGAATTATGAAAGCACGCTTTTGTGCGTCAAGAGTCAAACCGTCGAGTACTTTGGGCTAGTTTTATTTTTCCCTCCGAAACCCTGGCAAGGTGGCTTAGGGTGTACGCTCGACACGCGCTTTCCGTTGCGGTTGACGATTCAATTTTGTATGGAAGAACTAATACCTTTTGGGTATAATATGGAAAGACCTATAATATGGTGTGCGGAGTTGTGATGACCAAAATGACTTGAAATGATCCCATCAATTAACCACTCCAATTAGTTGCTTGTATCTCAGCTGAGAATGGTGAACATATGAATGCAAATGGTATGCACTTACAAATATCGGAGTTAAGGCACCTAACAATACGTATTGGCATAGAGTAGTTTCTAGACTTGTGAACATGGTCTCAGCGCCTATCACCCGTAGCAAAAAATAGCAAGTGACCCTGTATAACCTCGTTATTCAAAAGTATAAACGGGGAAAAGAAGAGCGGTTCATCAATGAAGGTAAGAGGTTAATATCAGCAAGATGGACCAGACAGTACACCAGAAAACACCGGAATACTATGAATAGAGAGAAGAGAATGCACTTGTGATGCTGACTGAACAGCCTACTCATCATTGGTCACCTCCACAATCCCCTTTATCAATTTCAAAAACCGGCCACGGTAATCTTCTGCCGTCGCGGTGATCGGCATCTCCCCTTGTCTCGCAAACACATTCAGTGTCTGCACCGCTCCCTTAGTGGCATGCGCTCGCAGACTATGTCGTGCCCAGAAGAAATCCAGCAGCACAAGTCTATAACACCACTTACCGTCCGCAGATATGACACCGCTGCGCCACGGAAAATCCTCGTCCACCGGAGTGCCAGGGTGTGGGACGTGCTCTTGACATGATGCCGGGAATCGGACAATGAAGAGCGAGTAGTCGACCACATTTGTGCTCTGGAGGAAAGCTGTATCATCCTCTAGGGTTCTCATGAGCAGTTTCGATTGGGAGGCGGTGATCCGGATCTTGTCATCAAACGTGTTGATGATTCGCTGCATGGTTTCCTCGCTGGTCATTTGATCTGGGAGCAAATCTCGCCGTGGGTAGAAGTAGTCGGGTGGCTTGAGATCATAGGTCTCCCAGCCTTCTCCTCCATATTGTTTCTCATACGTATCTTTGCCGTATTGAATGTTTTCCATCACAATGTGGTGTGTTGGAATAATATTGGTGAGTCCGCCCAATGTAGGATACAAAGGAACTAGGAAATCGGTGATTCGAACCAGTAGTGATCGGGGGTGGGCAGACATATGCTCAAAATATGGGTGAAGTAGCTCATTTTCAAAGAATGCATATTCGAAACGGCGCGGCAGACTTTTAATGAGGTACTTCGAGTCGGGTGTGGTGAAAAAGGTCTCTTAAGCCCATCAGCAAAGGTTCTTGGTACTTCAAAACAGAATTTGGCCCACGAGGCGCCTCCGACTTCATCCGTTTTCCTCTCAAAAAGGGAATATATAGTACGTACCGACCCAGAATATCCCAAATCTCCAACGCTCTCCAAAACCACCGCTCCCGGCTCTTGTCCCGCCCCAAAAGAAGCCCGATAATCTTTTTCGTCAATTCGCCATATATCGTCACGTAGCTGAAGCATATAATCCGCACCGCATCGAATGAGTTTCACGGCGAAAATCTGGAAAAACGAAAGGAAACGGGTAAAGCAGCCCGGAGTCGGAGCGGAGTCGCTGGTTACGGCACGGAGAATGGCTTTGTTCAGGTGGTGCTGACGACGGTTTCCCATCGTTCCTCTCACTTTGTGGTCGCTCACTTTCGCTGCACTGATTCCACTATGTATTCGTGTCAATTGCTCGAGCTGCGAATGTGGTTGCAGAAGTTGTCAGGTTGACGCCCATGCGAGAAAAGTAGGTCAGGTACGGAGTGACGTCATGATAAGGTCTCGACCATGGACTAATTTTAGCAACACCACAGCGGTGGAAAGCAGGTGCTCTCCGCAACTTCAACTGCGTTAAACTATACGGAGTATCTTGGGGTTGAATCATGGCAGCACTGATCTGTCATTTATCTTACCTCGCGTCTGTCCAGGCGAGATTTCTCGATAATGTGGTTCTAAGAGACACATCCTCAACCTCAACACGAAGCCTTCCCATCTTCAAACTCACGCTCAGTTCTGGTTTTCGAAGGACTCCTGAGGTTGATTTGAAGGCTCGGTAAAACCCATCAATGGTGCGAAATGCTGATTTAGATCAACGAAATCCTGCCACATCTCATCGAACGTCTCGTTATTAGTAATGTCCATGCTGCCATCGGTGAGGTCGTTTGCCTGAACCAGTAGTAACGTTATTGATGGGAATCCGGTCGTACTGTAGGTTGGTCAACTGTTGCGTCGGCATTGGACCGATTGGTGGGTGGCTTGCGCCGTTGTGATAGGAGCACAACCCTGCAATGGGCCTGCTGGCGGAGAAGAAATTAAAGGTAGTTGAATGCGATACTCTTGAAGGATGTCGGCGATAGGCTACAAAATTTGGTGGCCATTGGGGATTTCTCCTCTGCTTCTCGCATCATACGGCATGCCTCCATAACATCTGTTCGGCGTTCCTGTATTGTGTGCTCATCCTTATTGGCACAGAGATCTGTCACAAGAACGGCCGTTGCTAGGAAGAACGTATGGAGGAATGTAGCGAGTCGCACATGGCCTGAAGCAAAGGGTGTTTGGTCATGTTCTATCGGTCGTCTGATTTCAAGTACGGTACGCGCAGACTCTAAACACACTTTCTGGGAGTACTGGTAGCACCTGTTAAGCGAGGCGCGGGTAAGGAAAGGTTGATCCAGCTTGAACCGCCGGGAATGAAACGTGCTGCAGATGATATATCGCTGAACGGCGGTTTGCGGGTATTTTTGCTCAATATCGCGACTCCGGCGTAGGCTAGCTTCGTCAAGCCTGAATAAAACCGGGAGGTCTTGTAAGAACCTTTCGAATTGCCCATCCAGCGAAACGATGTCGTCGTAGTTGACTCGACTCCATTCAGCAAACTGAGGTGATACCGAGTCAACAACATTTCGACAGATCTCCGCGAGACGGATTCGGAGAATGAAGTAGGTCATTGCAGTTGGTTGTAATAGAGAAGAATTGTAGACTAGATTGTGCCGATCAATTGCTGCATCGTCAATATTACGTGGATAGCAGACTCGCATGTGGTTCGGATGTCTAGTATATGTGCCCTCTTGAGGGCCGCCGGAGAGAGCAAGTAGCCTAAGTTTGTTAGTCTTCCAGACTCGCCGGTAGGCAAAAGCAAGTTACAGTACACACCAATCTGTCGAAATCATATGCCACCATATTCGCCTCTTAACCTCAATTTGTATTGGGTCATCTCTCTATGCATGCGCCGGTTGCACTTTAGCATCAATCGCGACATTTATTTCCAGCAGGTGGTTTGAGTATTAGAAAGGCAAATTTAAGAGTGCACTCTATTTGGAGTCCTTGGGATCACGTCCATGCTGCCTCTCGCCTCTTTATCTAGAACATGACTCAGCGGTATGACGAACAACCGACTCAGGTTCGGGGGCCATCGGGCACGGTTTGTCCTCAGAATCATGACAAATTAACTACTCAGTTATATTGGCCTTGAAAGGTTTCCGACAGTATGGTGTCAAGGG
Source organism: Aphanoascus verrucosus (assembly GCA_014839905.1). Lineage (NCBI taxonomy): Eukaryota > Fungi > Ascomycota > Eurotiomycetes > Onygenales > Onygenaceae > Aphanoascus > Aphanoascus verrucosus. The sequence continues at coordinate 533,824 of MU089300.1, read as the reverse complement.
TAGTGTCAGGACTCCCGTGCAGAGTTCCCTTTGTGCGTTCGAAATTCGTTGATTGTTCGACGTTCCTGTCTACGGAGTACTACAGGACGTACGGTACGGTTGATGCCAAGTTTTATCTCCACGGAGAATCCGCGGAGCGGAGCCACAAAATTTCTGGCCAATAAAAAGTGCGCTTTCAGGGCCTCCGGGACTCGGCATAAAAATGTCCGACCCCCTTGCAGGCATCGGATGGAATGAATCCCTGCTTGTAAACTACTACGTGAAGAAAAACACGCACACATGGAGCAGTGGTGGGAGGGACAAGAAATACATCAGTACTTGAGTTCTCCTCAATGATTCTTCTCCATGCAACCCTTAGCAGTGCCCGGCGCGCACTCATACCTATTATTCGTCGTGGAAGGACTCGATTCTCTCTCACAGCCATCTGCCAGCCTGCATCCCGTTTCGCTGCATTCAGAATACGCAACATGCATAACCAGCCAGACCTGGATCCTATTCGTGCTAAGCTTGACCTGGAACTTATGTCCGGCTTTGGCTTCAAAGATCCAATTCACTGGGGATACGTGATTTACCGGTGTTCCTATAAAAATGAAGAAGCATGGCAAAAAATACTTCGGGGCATCTCTACCACAGTGCGGTCCGAAATGGAGAACCGAACGGACCTTGTTTCTCAGCACAAACCCGTTTTGATGGACGACAAAGCCAAGTTCGACGGCGCAACGTCACATGAGATACGTGACCACTTTAGCACTTGGGTAGCCGATGAGCTCAAGAGACAACTGGTCAAATCGGAGGGGGTCGATTACGAGGCAATCAAACGAAACATACCGGAAGAAGGCTGGTCAGATCTCACAAGTCACAACTACGGTACACGGTATAATTATTGCCTTTTTGTGGACGACATATGTCTCGAGTCGCTTGAGCATATGGTGGAACCGGTTGTCAAACTACTCGAACGGCAATGGGGCCATCTAGAATCAGAAAAGCGAGGATACGCCATACACCCTGAATGGGAGGACGGCCAAACAGATGAGGAGGAGGAGGACGTTGGTTGGACCTACATAATTGTGGAAGACTATGTGCGCTCCTATGCCGACCTTACCGATAGCTCAGCTGCGTGGCTAGACTATTATGCGAGGCCGCCTGGGTTGTTAGAGAGTGGGATAGGGCCCTTACCAGGCTCCTGGCGCAAATAAAGCAGCCAAGTTCTAACCTCCTAGTACGAAAAGATTACCAGCAATCAATTTTCCCTCATCTTCGTCCCAAAATGACTGCGATACATTGCGTGGCTCTGGATTGGTGTTACTATATGTGGTTGGGTGTTGACGGGCCTAATAGGAGCCATAAAGCTGCTGTCTTATTCAGGAACCAGGTTTTCATGATAATCAAACTGTTGGGGACTCATAGCGAAACAATCTCGACGTGTTTATATTTGACTCTCCTCTTGACACTGTTCCTGCACTAAGTTACTTCCACAAAGCTAGGCCATAATCATCAATACCTTGTTTTTGTTTGTGTGCCGTAGAGCTCCCGGGGGGAGGTGCTTGTTCACCGGGCGCTGGACAAGGGAGGAACTCTAACCTAGGTAACTCGTCACTTCTCGCTAGGTTGTTTTGGCTGGCCAGTTTCCCTTCCTTTGGTAGCTTGGGGAGATACACAGATGCTAGGCAGCTCAACAAGCAGAGCTGCACCAGGAATCGATCGCTGATCCAAGAGCAATAGATACGCTGGCGACTCTATATGTTCACTGCCTTCAGCGTGCTCCGCAAGGCAAAAGGACACCACCGAATTACTCGATTTGGTGACAGCTGGTGGGAGCGATCTTATCATGATCTCAATAATAGATATAGCCCGTAACTTATGTCTTTATATATAATTCCAGCTCACAGCCCCTATTTGTATTCATGGCTTGAATTTGACATCCTTGATCTGCTTCTGAAACTCAGCTGCCTGGCTCAACAATGCTGTCACAGCCTGGTACTTAAATTGGTTACCGCCCAACTCAGTCTTAGCCCTAGACATTGATTTACTCAAAAATGATACTGTATGGGCAGCAATCTTCGCGTAGTAATCCGCTTCAAACTCTTTCCATATTTTGTCCAAACCGGGTAGTTTTGCATAATTCTCTGCATGCGCGAATTCGTGAAGAAGCGCATCTCTAGATTTATCCAACGCAGATTTGACATGATCATCGTTTAGATAGTTAAAGACGGCGATCGCCTGCGGATCAATGTCAGATTAAGCGTCGAGAACCCTGACGGGAGTTAGGTCAATACTCACATTTTGCCACTTTCCAGAAATTAATTGTGAGGAATAGAGTCCATCAGCAGCAACGGCCTTCAAACTTTGTTCAAACCTGCCACCACTTTTGAGACTCAAAGGGAAGTATCCTTTTGAGAGCATTCCCTTGTCGGCGTTCAACTTCCCCTCCAATAAGGTCATTCCTGTACGGTAGGCATATGAACCGAAAATCTCGAAAATTCGTTCATTTGGTGTCAAGGGTGCTACCCAATTCGTTACGTCCTTGATAGTTTCTCCGATACGTGGTAGGGAGACGTCGTATGGCTTGTGCCAATTTTCAATTAGCTTTTGAGGGTCAAGCTTGGCCGCCGTCATTTTCAATCCTGTTGGTAGCTTCCCTGTGATGGCGGTCTTGAGAAAGTCTCGCATCATCTGCAGCTGATTTGGGGTCAGTCCGAAAGAAATAAACAGAAAGAATACGCCCTAGGTTCGAGCTACCTCTCGTATGTGTTCAGCATGAAAGCCCTTTGTGGGAATATCCGCTACGGACAGCAGTTCCAGCTTTGTGGATGAGCAGGTGGTTGATGCGAGTCTATAAGAGGCCTTGCTCAGCGTGATGTAGTTAACAAGGGTTTAAGACAGACTCCTCACTTGTAAGCACCCTTTGCAACCAAAGTAGACTTGCCATCACCTTTCAAAACTTTCAACCCTGCTGGATACGGCCGCGATACTAAATCAAGGCTCTTAAAGAATGCTGTGCCCAACAGTTTAGGTATCTTCAGAGCAAACACTCGAGGGTCCCCAGGCCGTGGTGGACCACGAAAAGTCTCCACAGATCCTTCAATATAAGTGTAACTCCACATGACCTTACCACTACCGTCTGTATAGGATCGTTTGATAAGATCACCATCAACATCGTCAAGGTCATCTACCTCGTCATCGCAACCTTCTGGGTCCTCTAGACAAGGATCAATATCACAGGTGAGCGTGGTAAGACTGTCCACCTCGGGCGTACAGCAGAGTGCCTTCGATCGACCCCCTGGCACAGTCAGCACTGACAAAAAGATTATTGACCGAAGAGGCTTACAGCTGCAGCTTTCACGCTCATTGTCACCATTTGGATTGGTATCGAGCGTCACCTCGGATTCATTGCACGTGTTATCGGCACAATCTCCTTTACCGACCCAATGGCAATTGGAAAGGGGGGCGGGTCGGGCATTGAGGCAACAAAAACTCTCAGTAACTGGCTTTGGCCCCTCAAACACCTTTACCCGCTTCGCGATTAGATTATCACCCCCAGTACATGGACCCCTGGTTCCGTTCAGTACAGTGTTAACGTTCAGAAAGACATAGAAAACTCACTCAAACCAGCCACAGTATCCCTTGAAAAGATGAAATAGGTCCATCTTGCAGCACAAAGCTTTGGCGCCTCGAAAGCACTTATTTGTCCCCGATCCTGGCTCGCCTCCATAGCTTGAACGAGCCACTAGTACTTCGCCAGAATGGCACTGGCCATTGCATTCAGGGGCGCTTCCTCGCCACGTGCAGCCACTGAGACCACTCTCTTCAGGACAGCAAATAGGTTTGCCCCACTAGCGAAAGCATCAATTTTACGTCTGTTAAATCAAGGATTTTCGATTACTCACATTTCCTTCCTTTCCAAGCTTTTCGGTACCCATTTGCTTATCCGGACGACAATTTGCTACCTGGATGTTGTCCAGGTTAACCGTATCCTTGAATTTATAGCAGTTGGAACCGAGAGAGGCCTTGATTTCCTCAAGAAACGGTTGCTCAAGCTGTTTTTTCCGGAGATTCTTGGCTGTGCCGAGCTGGTCATTTCCGGTGAAGGCCTTGTGTGCGGTCAAAGAATAGTCATCTACATGAGATCAGTATACCTCGATCAAGCTATATAGTAATTCATGGGGAAGCCAACAAACCTAGGTCAGAAGCCCATATCAATGAACCGGCAAAACCGACCTCATTAGCCCAATCAATCTTTTGCTTGAAAGTCTCTGCATCGTCATATGAAATCCATTGATTGTTGCCCCAGGAGAAATACTTCACTGCTGCCTCTTTATCATGAACGACCTGAATGTCTCGCTTGGAGCGGCCATCATCTCCCGGGAATAGGATGTCCTGTATTTCATAATGCGCGAGATCTATTAGGGGTTAATCATTTTTTGCTCAAACGCCAACAGGACCCGTGAGACACTCACAACCACTTTCTTTTGTGCACACACCTTGTGTTGCTCCGCCACTGAACCGACATCCAGGAGTGGTGCAACTTGGTTCTTCGAGCGTAAAAGCTCGTCCATAAAACCCGAAGCCAAATGCAACCTTAAATGGCGGCACTTTGGCTCTCCATAGAAGCTCCGCCGCCAATTTAATCTCGGTTAAATTAGTATGTCCCTGCACAATATTACCTCTTTGAAAGAGACGTTTAGTAGTGGTAGACAGTAGAGAGATATGCAGTGGCCTTACATAGGGTTATACTTGTCCCAAGTGCCATGCAAATCATAAGTCATCTAATTTCGATAGTTAGCACTTGGACTTCCTTAGCACGTAGAGTGTGACTGACAAAATTCATCCAATCTGCATATTTCAGCATTCCTGGCAAATCAAACCATCGCATATACCAATATGATGAGGGCGCGGTGAACGTGATGCCGATTTTGCGACCTGACCTGTCAAAAGTCTCACGCATCGCTTTCAGCAACAAAACGTAGTTTTCGGTATCATCAGGGCTTCCACCCCGATCACCTGACCCTGGATATTCCCTGACAAGATGCCAATAAGTCTTCTGGTCTATTAATTTGGGTGAAAGCGAAGGAATCAAGTACCAATCCATATCAACACCATCAAATCCATAATAATCCAAAAACCTCAGAAGCTTATTGGCAAAAATCTGGCGGTTACCTAGGCTACGTGCAATGTTGCCGAACACAGGCTGCGTAACCGTATGATTATCCGAAAAGGTCCAGCCCCCGATACTCAGGTATAGTTGTAGTTGAGGTTTGATATCTTTAAGAGCCGCGACATCGTCGAATAGACTAACAGGCGTGGCGGCATCCATTGTGGTAATCTCAAAGCTGGAGGGATCAATGTATGCAAACGCATAATTGAGGTGTGTAAGGCCGTCAACTAGAATAATCCGTTAGCGTAAATCAAATGGAGATTTGAAAGGCCAGGATCTTACTCGGGAGATCAATGGGCAGCGTCTGATGGCATTTAGACCGAGCAGACCATGCCTCATAATAGCCAATCACTATGCAGCTCAGTTAGGGTCAGAAAGATAACTCTTGTATAGCACTCACCTTTAGACAAAGTTTGTCCTTTCACACGATTCCCTGGCGGAGAAGGATGCAAAACGCAATTTAATTGGCATCCCTTTCCGCAGAATTCTTGGATGTAATCATTAGAAAAGTTGAGATTTTGGGAAAATACACATACCCTTGGTTGTACCGCAAAAGCCAAACTCTGAGCAGCTATTGAGAATCAGATGAGTAACATCCAAGCAAACAGGGCCTTCTGAGCGGGTTTGCGCACCATGTGTTCAATGGGCACCGTTTATTAGGCGGATTCGAGAACTTTCCGCATTCTGCGCTGGCATCACAGTTACTTACGCAGCCTTTGCCACAATATGTAGGCCCATAACCGCAGAAGCCGCTTTCTGTGAATAGTCAGCAGCATATCTGTAACTGCTTTTGGTTTTAAATACGTACCACCACAGCATGCGCCGTTACCACAAGGTTCTCATTGACAACGTTAGCTATCGCATCATACGTCAAGCGCTTTCGAAGCACTCACTGGTAGGACCGCAACTGTAGTCATCCTGACGTGCTATAGAGACATTGCGCGCTAGGCGATCAAAATACGCTCTTTTTTCAAGAAAGGATAACGGCCTGCGAGCCAGCGTAGCCACATGGTTATGAGAATGTCCGCGAGCAAAGTCTAGAAAGAGCGAGTGGGCCAGGAGGAATAAGACTGCAAAGGGAAACATCATCACTGATGGCTTTATTCAGAATTCGACTGACCACCAATTCTCCGAACACCGTGAGAGAAAAAATGGGTTCCATACTGGAGTCTGCGAGAAGACCAGTAGTATATAAATGCAATGCAATGGAGTACGAGAATGTACCCCCACGATGCGCACAAGCGCAAAACTATTGCTGAAGTTGTGCTTCGGGGTGATCCCTCCGCCTCTGTCAATCAATCGTAGGCAGGCTAGATGGAATAGTTTCCTGAGGAGCCACTGCATGCATGGCAGGCCATTCCTCGACTCATGGCTGAAGCGGATATCAACCTGCTTCTGAAAGGGTTGGCTTCATCCATGATGATACGAAATGTATTATTCATACTTATGTGTATGCATGATGCTGGGATCATAGCGATACCTCTGGAACAAAATAACTTCACGCGCAATGATCATTGACTGAGGCGGTGGAGCGGGTTCGGTGTGGGTTCGTTTGTGATATCGATACGGACACTCCGTGGCCACGCCTTATTAAACTGTCAAAGATGGTTACCCGCTTACTAAAAAAAATGTGAACATAGATTTCTGATAACTCGCAAGGTATCACGAGCTTCATTGCAGCTACCCAGGGGTAAAGAGAGAAGAAACCGAGGAGTTTACTTACCAACATGTTGTGCGGAGCAACTGCGAGGCCATCAGGCGCCGGGTCGAGCTAGGAACAGGATCATAGATAACGCGGGAGTGTAAATCAATGAGGCTAACTAGAAAGGACTTAGCGTCGACCTTAAAGAACATTCCAAAGGTCCACCTGTCCCAGCTGCGGGGGTCGGGATAAAAGCTCCGGACAGCATAATCCATCCATGAAGGTATCCATTGCTTCTTTTGAATCCATGCATCGATTTTTTTTCCGCTGTCTTGTGGATTTTTCGCCCTCGCCGCCCAGGACAGGCACAACCAAATGCATACTGTAGCTCTGGCCGGCCAGTAACGAACGCCGGCAATCTTCGCTCTCGCATTGCCTTGCTCCTCTGGTTACTGGGCGCAATTCGTGGACCGTCTAGAATAACTAGCCGATGCAACTCGCAACTCGGGAGACGGGGCTCTGTGATCCTTCGTGGCCATGGATGATCCCATGGCAGTCAGGCTCTGGGCCTGCTTTCTCGAGATATCCTAGTTTGGCTTCCCAGACACCAAGGTTACAGTACATTCCGTTGGAGCTCAATCATTCATGCACCTGTCCGGATATGCTCCTGAAAGCGCGCAATAGTCGTTCCTGAGCTCTGACATGTGGAATCGATCTGTAAGGACAGCTCCTGGTCTGGTGCGCCCAGTGATCTATCCACCTGATAAATTCTCCAGTCTGTTGCTTCGCAGTGATAACTAGTCGACACCTGCAGTATCAATCTTCTTTTCCTTCCCTCTAGGCAACCCTGTCCAACAGCCGGCAGGGCATGGCGAACGAGCTCTGTTGGAGTGAGATACATATTATCAGCACTAGGCCGCCCCTAGAGCAGGACAACATTGCCCTTCCGCACTTGATGGTGGTGGAATGAAATCCTGCTTCGTTGTACGCAGTTTTTTTTTTCAAGCTCTTGATACTCACAATGGCCGTCATAAATTCTCTTCTTTTCTTAGTCTCTGCAGCAATTTCGAGCATGCCCTCCACCTTGGGCCAGCAGCTCGTAGATTATACGATTGACCTGGACTGGATGCCTTTAAGCGATGCCTGCTTTGCTGCAGTGAATACCACCGTCCCCTCGTGCCCTTGGTGGCTCAGTTTACATGCGGGCATAACGTGAGTCTTTCTAGCCGATGATGTTAATTATTTCAGCTAACATGGCGTATAGAGAAATAAGCGTCTCAATTCTAGAGCTCCCAAGACTCCAAGAGCTGTGTGAAAGCTCATGCCGCAAAGATCTTGAGGTCATTCGAACCGCAATTCAAGCTGCATGTACAACTTCTACTGATGTAATGGTTCCGGGATCGATTGCGTACCCAGGTAGGCGCTCTAATATTCTACTCTCTTGAGCAGTTGTGGTGCTGATGGGGAGTCTGTCTTATCAGCAACTTTTATGGTTGACAGGTATCTTTTCGCTTCGGAACTCTCTTGTCTTAAGGAGCCGTAAGCATGTATCTAGCCACATGATTACGCGAAGACTAACACGTCCAGGATGACTGGGGAGTTTTGTGACATTGTTGTTAAGGATTGGGCGAACAGCACCCAGCTGACATCGGCCGAAAGAGACTGTTCCCAGTGCGAGCTTGGTATTAACAAGATTCAACTTGCATCGCCCTTTGGCTACAACGAATACGAGGCAGCTGAATTTGCCTCAATGACATCAAGTTGCAAGGCGACTGGCTACGAGTACGCAACCCCAACAGCATACGCGCTTAACTCGACAGTGCCCGAACCTTTGCCGACATGTGACACTTCAACTTATGTCGTACGCGAAGGCGACTACTGCACAACCATTTCCGGCGCGATGAATGTTTCTACATACGGTCTAATTCAAAAGAATGCCCTCTTAATCGACTGTAAAGACCTTCGCGTAGGGAGATCGCTTTGTCTTCCAGATACATGCACATCATATCAACCGGGGTTATATGAGTCATGTGCTGCGATTGCAACGAAATTTGGTATCTCTATAGCACAGTTCCTCGCGTGGAATTCCAACATTAACCGCAGCTGCACTAATTTATATGACTATACGGGGTGGTATTTCTGTGTTAGGTGATGCCATCTACCAGTGAAACCTCAAGAAAATTTTACTAACTCCTTCATGACCACACAGTCCACCGAGAGGATCAGTACCTACACTACCAGGAAGTGCCGAGACAACTGCAGCGCCCGTGCCAACAAACGCCCATGGCGAATCGAGCAGAAACTGCGCGCAGTGGTATCTTGTGAGCAGTCTCATGCCAATTCCTCCAATAATACAATGGCTCATCATTGTCCCATAGATTAAAGCGGGCGACTCCTGCTCTCGAATCTCAGTTCAATTTGGAATCTCTATATCCGATTTCTCTTTCTTGAACCCGCAAATAGATGCTACCTGCTCCAATTTATGGTTAAACACGTCATACTGCGTGAAACCTGTGGGCAACATAGAAACATATACTAGTTATCCGGTTTCGGTGCCGTCGACAAGTTTCACCAGGCCGCCGAAGCCAACTTCACCTCCACCAATTCCACTCCCAGCGCCGCCCTTGAACCCCAAAGCGCCGGGAACCGTCGATGACTGCTTCGACTATCAAAACGCACTTCCCGAAGATGACTTCATTGACGAGTATTACGTCGAGTACATAAATGCCTGTTCAGGCTGGGCCAGGGATATGGAGGTAACGGTTGATGAGTTAATTGCTTGGAATCCGAGCTTGTCCAAAGAAAAATGTTCTTTTAAGCCTGGATATAGTTACTGCGTGCAGAAGTGGGAAACACGGCGTGAGTATTTAGTCTAATACTGCTGTGTTTGGTAACTGACATAAGACGATGTAGCCAAAGAGACTTTTCCCCATGAATATTGTTTCTCTCCGAATCTGGCGTATATACCACCAACTTCGGCACAGCCTGGCGACTGCAACTGTTATATTCAATTGCGAAGCGTTGATCAAGGTTAGTCATGGCACATTTCCTCTTGAGTCAAATTACCTAACTTGTGTTTAGATGTATTCAAATGCTCAATGTTTTCGACCCTTTGGGATGTTAGTGTCGAGGATGTTGTGGCACTGAACCCTTGGATTGGTCCAAATTGCGACACCGATGTGTGGAGCTCCATCAGTTCCGACGGTTTTTTTCAGATTTGCGTCGGACGAGGAAGCTCCACAACGTCCGGAATTTCAAAACCGACGCCCGTGCCAACGACGACGCCGTCAACCCCGACAATATCAGCTCGTCCAGCACCCACACAGCCAGGCGCTGTCGAGAACTGTGAGAAATGGCACACTGTCATCAGCGGCGACGGTTGCTGGGACATTTCTCACCAGTATAGCGTTTCACTGGACGACTTTTATTCCTGGAATCCTAAGGTTGGGTCGGATTGTTCCAATCTCTGGCTCGGGTTTGCGGTCTGTGTTGGGGTTGCCTCAAAAAGCGCATAGCCATCGGTCGAGATTTAGCAGGGAAAGAATGAAAACCGGCTGACCATTCTGAACAATCCGTCTGTCCTCTGGTATCCATAGTTCCGTGACATCAACCTCGAAATCTGAACTCTTCGATTCGAGTGATATGAAATACAGGGCTATTGCGTCTTTTTAAAGTTAGTTTTGGGCCAGCAAGTTATTTTCAGCACTTCAAATAGATGTACAGTACAGTACATTAGAAGTTCTCATTTTCCTTTGACTGTATCACCTGTATGTCAACCGTTTTTCAGTTTTGTGTGCAGCAGGCTCCCCGAGGAACAACTGACGGCGTAATCGGCAAGTAAGAGTAAGCATCATATAAGTAACCGTTGACTTCGCCGCCTCCCAGTGAGATGTCTTCAAGTACAGAGACACTATATCGTGTTGCGGGCTTGAAGGCATAAGCAGAGCTTTTCCGGTTTATCCGTCTGAAATTAAGAAACGCCCAGCGTTTAAGGTGCCAACAATGCAGTTCGTGGTTAGCTCTAAGCCTCTAACCGGTGAGGGTCAGTCACTACTGCCAGGTTATTAGTAGCCCTCACAGTCAAATACATTGTAAGACAGCCATTTCTAAGATGACAGTGTCCCTATAGATGTTCGCCGTAGCTCGTAAAGAAGTACCAGCGTCCTCTGATCAAGCTGCCGCCAAGACAGGGATTGGCCTTCACGTTTGGATTTGAAGCTGTGAGGCTGACAGCTGTACGGCATTGAATAATTCACCTTAAGCCTAAACATCGTTTGAATCTTTTCGTCTTGCCTCCCTCAACAACAACGGTGTTCGCAAGGAGACCAAAACACTTGAGAACATGATGAGACGCAGATTGTTGCAGCTGCCTCGACACCGATGTCGTCGAGCTCGCTGAATCCTTGACGTCTCAAATATCAGTGCGGGGATGTCAACCTAGCCTGAATCGGGTTTAGCGCATGTCACGGTATCCATCCATCAATCAGTTTGCACTCTGAAGCGCGAGATCTCAGATCTCAAACTGCGGAGCCGTTTTGCTAACTCAACAACGGCACGGAATGGTGGTTGTGACTATCTCCAGTACTACTTAGACCTGCTCAGACTTTGTCGCTATTCATCTGTCGTTGTTTTCATATTTCCTAGTAGTCGCGGACTCCCGGTGCTGGCAGGCAGGTTCCTCATACCTCCTGTATCAAGTTTGTGCTGCACAGTTTCATATCATGGCCATCTCCGGCGCATCATGGGCAGTAATGACTGCCTCGCCTCGGGTTCTCGGGCTGGAAATCGCAAAATCTTTCTGTTTTTCTCTCAAATCCCACAATTACGCTTCTTCCATAGGGCCAAAAATAGTCGGACCAAGTGGCGTGCCGGCTCAAGTTACCTGATATCTTGCGGCTTTGCCATGTGGATATCATGAACTACTTCCTGGTGGCCTGTACGAAGCCTCTTCGTGCGTCGACCGGCGTTTGCCGTTTTCTACACTTGCAGTGAAGATGATAACTGAGACGTATGGAGTTGGAGCTCTCTGATAATGGATTCCAGACGTTGATGGAAACGGCAGCAATCCCTCGGAAGACCTTTGTTCACATGCCGTGGTATCCTCAATGTTTGTAATATAAGAAGAATGATGATTTCCTTTTGGGTTGATGGACTTCTTACCATATACGTGATCAGTTCGTTGGGAATCCCAGTGGTGGCCAGTCTCCTCTCTTCTTTTTCTTTCATTCCCCATTTCTTTCATTCCTAGCTTTGACAGTTAGCAGCGGAAGCAGGTCTTTCCTTAAACTTAAACAGCATGTTAATGAAAAACACTTCTTTTCTCTTCGCGCTACTGGCGGCCGCAGACCTGGCAGCTGGCCATGGTGCCATTGTCAAGGCCACTGGCGATCAAGGTGGACAGGGAAACGCTATAGGAAGTTAGTGACCCCTCGGCCATAGTTCGAGATGCTGCATACTAATACTTGTATAGTTGATCAAGAAACACCCCGCGATGGAACGAGACGGAACCCATTCCAACGGGACACCACTCGTTTCCGGGGTGCCCAGAGAGAAACCTGCGGCGAGACTCTGCTAGTAGGCTTCAACCCCTGTCCTATGCTGTCGAGAATAAAAGAGCTAACTGTACTTGAAGAATGGAGACAATGACATCGAGGCCGGAACCCAACAAGTATTGGCAGATAATGGCGGAACTTTGCCCCAGGTCTCACCAGGAGGTCAACTGGAGATGACCCTGCATCAAGTCAACGCTGATGGTGGCGGGCCGTATAAATGCATGATCGACTCGACTGGGACTGGAACTAACTGGCAAAATATCGAAGTCACACAAAACGTTCCTGGACGTGCGGGTATTAATCTTCGTGGTCGCAAAACAGACTTTGTACGTCTCCATGGTCCTCTCGCCTTCTACGCCTAGAGTATGATCGGCTAACTTCAGTGGGTCCGATAGTCTTTAACTGCTCAGATTCCCGCCGATCAGGAATGCACTGGCACAGTTGCAGGCCAGAATAATGTGTGCATGGTCCGTTGCCAGAACCCTGCCCTTGCCGGCCCCTTTGGAGGCTGTGTTCCCATTCAGATGCAAAGCGGGAACGGCGGCAATAACGGCGGCAATAATGGTGGAAGTAACGGGGGAAATAACGGGGGAAACAATGGCGGCAATATTGGCGGCAATAATGGCGGAAACAACGGCGGAAATAATGGCGGAAACAACGGTGGGAACAATGGTGGGAACAATGGCGGCAATAACGGCGGAGACAACGGCGGAAACAACGGCGGAAATAATGGTGGAAATAATGGCGGAAATAATGGCGGCAATAATGGCGGAAACAACGGCGGAGACAACGGCGGAAATAATGGTGGCACTGATGGTGACATTAACGGCGGAAACAACGGTGGAAACAATGGCGGCAACAACGGCGGCAACAACGGCGGAAACGACGGCGGAAACGACGGTGAAGATAAAGGGGGTCAGGGTGGAGATAAAGGGGGTCAGGGTGGTGGCTTCCTTGGCGGCGTCCTTGATCGCATTCGTGGCGCTGCCGGCGGCGATGGAAATGGCCTCCTTGATAAGATCCGTGATGCTGCTGGCGGGGGTGGAGGCGGTTTTTTGGATGGAGTTCTAAATAAACTGGGGGACAATAACAATGGCCAGGGCCAAGGAGACAAGCAAGGTGATCCTCCCGTTGATCCTGAGGCCGATAGCCAGGCGGCAGATGCAGCAGAGGTGGAGTAAGAGTGTCTTGTTTCCTAGACAATCTCCTGATCACAGGGCGCAGCGGTGAAACATCCTTATTATGTGTTTAGCTGCATCATTCTCTGTCTCCGCTTAGTTTCTCGTTTACGGCATGTTTGTCTCGCACATCTACTACTAATAATTGCATGTTATAAGTTGTCAGTACTGAGTGCCAGTAGTATTTAATGTAACGAGATTTGCACAGGAAAGCTGCCATTTGCATGGTCAAAGCTTACTTGATACCCGAGCTTGAGGTCGGCTTCCTCCGGCCTGCAAGGATAGGCCCTATGGAGCTCGGGCCGGTGCCTGGGCCTGGACTGCTTTTCTTCGGATTGCTATTTCGTCGAGCTCCGCTTTGCCGGCAGGCGAGCCGAATCACAGAATAACTAGCGTTAGTTACGTAATATCATGTGGTCTGTAAAGCAGCGCTGGATGGACATCAGAAAGGGAAATTCAGTCCCCTCTCGCCAATCTCCCTCCCTCATATTTGATACAGGTTTTGAATGAATGTCTAGAGAGCTTAAACGAAATTGATATCCTTATAATCTTTCGCACAAGCTATATCATCAGAGATGGCCCAAAGAGCGGCAGTCAGCACTGCCCATGATGCGTCTAACCCTATCGTCTTCTTCGACCTGACATTAGGAGGTATGCCCGCTTACTACAAACCCCGCCCTTTGAATTGTTTTAGTCTGGAGACATCAGTACATTCTTGAGATGTACGGAACTTTTTTTGGTGGCAGTTTAAGCTCCTCAAGTTAGGAGCAGGATATCCTGCGAGCTTAGTTTTGTGTAATTTTCCTCTTTATGCCCCATGCTAATCTATACCACCGTTTGAGTGGCCCGCTCTCTCAAATGCAGGCGAACCTCTGGGCCGTGTTAAAATGGAATTGTTTGCGAATATAACTCCACGTACAGCGGAGAACTTTCGCCAATTTTGTACCGGCGAGAGCAAAGATGCCCGCGGACGTCCGCAGGGCTACAAGGGGAGCAAGTTTCACCGAGTGGTATGAATTGTGTACCCAACGATTCTTTTGATGAATTGTTTATTTAACATTGATTGGTGTTTATACAGATTAAGGACTTCATGATCCAAGGTGGAGACTTTTTGAACGGCGATGGAACAGGGAGGACTTGCATTTATGGAACTGCGACGTTTCCAGATGAGAATTTCAATCTAACTCACGATGGACCAGGTCTGTTGAGTATGGCGGTACGTTCGCCTTTTAAAAATCTGCATGCAACGATGTAGGCTGGCCGAGTAAACTGACTTGGTGCGGCATTACAAAGAATTCTGGTCCCAACACAAATGGCAGCCAATTCTTTATCACAACAGTTGCGACCCCCTTTTTAAATAACAAGCATGTCGTGTTCGGCCAGGTTATTGACGGAATGGATATTATAAAAATGGTCGAAAACACGAGGACGACTCGAGACAAACCTAATCAGGACGTTGTTATCGCGCAGTGCGGAGAGATGTGAATAGTTGAACCGGCTCAAGAAACTCATGTAACTAGGTTAGAGCTGCTGACGACAAAGATATGATAATGTTTGGGCTCCAATCGTCAAGTCAAATGTGAGGGTCCTATTAAATACATATAGCGGTCATAGGAAAATATGGATGGACCAAAATCACCCTTCTAGTCCTAGGCCTGACTTGTCAACCCTCTTTGGCGTAAAAGAGCCGGTCTCATTTGTGGGTGACTCGTCGCAGGGGTGTAAAATGTTGAATGAAGTGCGGGTGGGGTGGGAATTGGTGGAGGGGATGGAAGAGGAATCCGAAGAAGAGGACGATGGAGGTGTGAGGATGAACCGTTTTGATTCAACTCGATTAAGCATATCAAGATTCACAAGCGCATCAACATTAGCAATTAGGTGTGAGACGGGAGAGTAACTTGCTGACTAGTATGTTGACTGAATTCAATGCCTGTTGTATACACACATTTTATGTATGTAATAACTGAATCCTTAATGGATTTGGTTTCTGTGAGCATTTGATCAACCCGTGTTATGGCGAGTGGCACCCCCTAGATGCTCTCAGGAGAAAACCCCTGTGTAAAATGAAAATCAATTTCCTTTCCATTTCCACCCACAGATTCCCTTGAGACTTTATCAAACACCTTCCCATGCGCAAAAGAGGCCCGATAAACAGACCGTATCAAAGAAGAAAATCGAACCCCATGCTTACAGAACACAGGATAGGATATGTACTGAGGACAGATCGCGACTGGGTATCAGCGGAATAAATCACAGCTTGAACTGTTCTAGATACTTCGTAGCAGCTTCAATCGCCTCGTCGAGCTTGTCGAGCTCCGTGCCGTTGCCAATGGAGGTTGGTGCCTTGCCACCAGCCTTTCCACCGACGATACCAGACACAACGCCGGACCAGTTACTCGCACTGGCTCCTTGGGCAATCAAAGACTATGTATGGGCATTGCGTCAGTTCAAATATCATATTATGTGGAGTAGTAAGAACATGAGATACTTGCAAGACTTACCGATGAAACATAACATCCGTGAGCAACTCGTCCCTGCTCAGCATCCGCAGCAAATACGTATACAGATTTATCCTTGAGTTTCGACTTTGCATGGTTAACGGACTCGCTGACTGCCTTGGCATTGGCAGAAGTCGGCAGACGGACGACGAGATACGGACTATCCTTATTTTCAGGCTTCTCAAAATGCGAGTTGATGGCGTCCAGTGCAAGCTTGATCTCTTGCTTCTGCAGGGCCTTCTGGGCGTCTAGGACCTTCTTGTGGATCTGAGCAAACTGCTCACGGAACTTGGCCTTTTCAACCGCTGAGATGGAGAGTTGATTGAGGTCAACTTGAATGAGCTTGGCTTCTTGTTCCTTCTTGGGTCCAATCTCCATCTTCTCAAATCGGTTGAGACGTTCGCCAAATTCTCCCGCGACTCGCTGCACCTCATGCGCATCCTCGCCAGTAACGGCGATAATTCTTCGGATGCCCTTGGCAATGCCGCTTTCCTCGAGGATTACAAGGTCCTTGATATCACCAGTCTTCTGCACATGCGTGCCTCCGCAGAATTCGATGCTGACACCTTCCCATCTAGGATCCTTGACGTTTTTAAGAATCTCATCTAGCTCGACACCAACAGAGACAACACGAACAGGATCCGGATAGGTCTCGCCAAAAACGGCACGCACGCCAGTAATCTCACGAGCAATTGCAAGGGGTACTTCCTGGGAGTATACTGCGCAATTCTGGCGGATGTATTCCGTAGACTTGGCTTCAATCTTTTCAAGGTCGCTGTCCGAAACAGCAGACTTGTGGGAGAAATCGAAGCGCAATTTTTCTGCCGCAACAAGTGAACCCTTCTGCTCGATTCCATCTCCAAGAACCTCCCGCAGAGCGAAGTTCAGAATATGGGTACCTGTATGGTTATTTCTGATTGGCCATCGACGCAACTCATCATATTCAGAAATGACAGTGTCGCCGACAGAGAGATCACCGTACTTGATGAAACCAGTATGGAGGGCATAACCGGCATACATTTGGACGTTCCTGACATCCAATTCTGCCTTTCCGTCAATGATAATCTTTCCAGTATCATACTCCTGACCACCTTGTTCGGCATAGAAATTGGTCTTATCGAGTATAATACCAACCTGTTCGCCCTCTGGAATGTCCTTGGTAGACTCGACGAATTCCTTTCCGTGGTAAATAGAAACAATTCGAGATGTTATGTTTCCTCTGCCAAACTTCGCATCGTCGTTTGTTTTGGGGACACCATCCTTCTCAAGCTTACCAAGGTCGTGGACAGTGAGTTTAAGGAGGTCAGAGGCCATCTTCGCTTGGCCCTTGCTAGCTTCCTTGGCCTTTAACCTTGCTTCTTCAAACTCATCATTATCAATGCTGAGGCCTCGCTCCTCAGCCATCAATTGAGTGAGGTCGACAGGGAAGCCAAAGGTGTCGTAAAGTCGCCACACATCTGCTCCGTGCAATTTACCCAGCCCAGAATCTTTCGCCTGCTGTGCATAAACCTCGAATTGTCGTTCTCCACGGTCAAGAGTCTTTGCAAAGGAAATTTCTTCTTCGTCCAAAATCTCCATTACATCGGTTTGCTTCTTCTTGATTTCGGGAAACATGTCACCCATCTGCTCAACCAATGTTGGAACAATCTTGGAGAAGAAGTTTCCAATCTCTACCTTCAGGTATTTTCTAGCGTAACGGGCACCTCGTCGAAGCACGCGTCGAACAACATAACCGCGACCCTCGTTGTTTGGGACGGCTCCATCGGAAATGGCAAAGGTGAGAGTGCGGACGTGATCCGCAACTACTCTGTATGCGGTGTCGATTCCATCTGCATCTTCTTCGCCGAATTTGCCGGCATAAGGACGCACTCCGGTGATTTCACGAATAGCATCGAAAAGGGGCGTGAAGACGTCGGTATCGTAGTTGGACGATTTGTTCTGAAGAACAGACACCAATCGTTCGTAGCCCATACCGGTATCAACGTGCTTGTTTGGGAGGGGTCGCAGAGTCGTCGCAGATTCGCGATTATATTGAATGAAAACGTTATTCCAAACCTCCAAGACATTTGGGTCATCCATGTTGACGAGATGCGCAGCATTGCGTCCACCAACTCTGTCGTAGTGAACTTCGCTGCACGGTCCACAAGGGCCCTGATCTCCCATCTCCCAAAAATTGTCTTTCATATCCCCTGAAAGAATATGATCCTCCTTCACGCCGACTGACAACCAAAGATCTCTTGTTTCCAGGTCCGGTTCGATCCCTGCGGCTTCATTTCCTTCAAAATAGGTTACGTATAGGCGGTCCGGGTCCAGGCCGTAAACCTTGGTGAGAAGGTCCCACGAGTACTGAATGGCTTCCTTCTTGAAGTAGTCGCCAAAACTCCAATTTCCCAACATCTCAAAGAATGTCTATCGAATCAAATATCAGAGTCAACGTATTCAGAGGCAAGGGTCGCGCTGAGACTTACGTGATGGTAGCTGTCTTTGCCAACATCGTCGAGGTCCTGTCATGAAATCAGTGTTGGTCCTCCAATCGTTCTGCCTTCGATACGGTACTTACATTATGTTTTCCTCCAGCACGTATGCACTAGTCCATAGGTTAGCACCAGCATTCCCATATAACCGGACGAGGGCGACAAGCCTTTTGAGTGTTATGTGCGCGCTTCAGCTGTGAAAAATCCGAGTTTGGATCAACTGTTCCCAGAAATATGGATTTATATTGATTCATTCCAGCATTTGTAAAAAGTAAAGTCGGATCTGACAGCGGAACGACCGGTGAGGAGGGCACTATTAGACGAGACCAGTGTTAGACAATGCGACGACAGATAATGGGCACGATGAGGAGCGTGGAAGCTCACCGAATCTATGGCCATTTTGTTTGAAGAACTCGAGAAAAGTGTCGCGCACTCTTACAGCAGGCCACTGTTCTTCATTTTGCGAAGGAGAGGAGGTAGACGACGCCATTTTGAGCTGCGTAAAGGAGTATGGCCAGAGGGGAGAGACGGAGTTGTTGTGAGGAGAGCGAGAGATGGCGGCGGCGGCGGGGTGGAGGGACAAATTCGTTGAAGGCGAGAAGAACTTTCGAGTCAAACCAGCAACGCCGCCCCGATTCGCCAACGTTCCCAATGAACCTCTCCCAACCAACATCCAAGCCGGCAAAGAGATCAGAGCAATGAGTCCACTGTGGTGCTATCGCGTTTATTAATACAGAAGAAAAGAACAGAAAACCCGGGAACGATAGAGAGCCGTTCGAATTGACACGCGATCGTTGGTTTGTGACAGCTTGCGAATAGGTTTCTTTTTGGATGGTGCATGGATGGATGGCGCCGGTCGCAGCGGTGGGGAGAGCTGAGCTTCACGGGCACAAACGCCGGGCGGACGACGAGCTCGAGGGTGAACAGCCGCTGACGAAGAAGTTTGGACGTCTTCGTATTGGTATGTCTGTCTGCCCGTCTCTTCAAACACTGTTGAAGGTTGCGGAATTGCTGATTGACTCCGCCGCAGGGCGATTCTCTAACCCCGTCCAGCCTCTCGCCACCCCTACCAAACACGATGCTCAACCTCCTCCCAATGCCCGAGATACCTCCCACATCGACGGCGATGGCATGCAAGTGGACGAAACAAAGACAAGAGTATACATTAACGATTTAGAACGCGAGATAGCCGAAATAGAGGCCGAAGAAAACCGCCATGCCGTCCAATTCCTTCCCGAAGTCGAAAAAGAGCTCATGGCGATTCCGAAGTCGGTTTTGAACCACAGGCCTGATAATGAACTTGTCCTCTATCGTCTACCCCAAGCTTTAAGCATACCAGAGGAAGAGGATAAAGTCCGGGCGGTCATGGCAGATGCGAGAGAGCGTGCCAGGGAGAAGAGTCTTGCAAGTGCAAATGCGAACGGCGCAGGGCCGGAGGGAGAAACGACATCTTTGGGAACAGGTACACCTCAGTTGGACATGAGTCCTATCGACGAGCTTGACAGTATGCCGTGTGATATTGAGGTGGATCCCATGGATATCGACGGCTAACGGATTACGTTTTCCCTGCCATCCTACGAAATGATAACGAGAGCGGGCGTTCACTGATATACAAGGAGAGATTTTGGCTCATAATCATAGATATCCTAGAGTCTCAATGGACTACTTATAATTTAATGTGTGTTATCCATTCTTTTCCACCCTGACGAAAAGGCTTCAAGCTTGTGCTTTTATCAGCTACGGGCTTCATTATTGAAACCTGGCGGCACGACGCTGTTTTAGAGCTTTAACTCTCGCCGTATCTTTGTCCGGGCGACTGCCAATGTACATTCTCGTCCCCTTAACGAATTGAGTGTGGATCTCTGACTCGATTGCGTAGTCGTCCGTGATGCCGGCCCCTGACCTAGGCAAGTATCTCGAGACGTTGGGCGGTCGGTTCGTGACTCTTTTTCGGTGGAAAAATGTACAGTATGGCTATGTACCCGAGTATTCCTATTGGAATCGTTGCCAAAAGAACGTGTCCAAACTTGAGAGACATTCAGCCTTGGCCGTATGTAACGGACGGCGAGTTTGGCATCCTAGTACGGCCACAATTCTACGACAGCTTCAGCTATCATTCTTCTTATTTCGAGTTTTTCTTGTTTGCTAGGGCCGTATCTTATAGAAACTTCCCTCCAGCAAAGCGAGAGGAAATACTGGTCGACGATTTGTTGAGCAATTCTCGCCGTTGCGCGTGATTGATCTTCTTCGGACCCCTGATATCCTTTTCCTTGTCAAACGGTCGTGCACTCGGATCGTCCTTCTCGACTTCCTCTGCTTTGGATCGATGTTGTTCATATAACGTTTTGTTTCGAGATTTCTCCTGCAAATATATGTAAGTATTCGTATTGCAGACCAAACAGATTTCAGCATAATATGAAAACAGGGATGCTTACATTATACTCCTGCACTTGTTTTGACACCGCATTTGACGACTTCTCCATATGTTGCTTTGGTGCCCCTGAAGATGCGGGAGCCTGAATTCCCATCACTTCGTTCTCCAAACGTTTCTTCTTTTCCTCCGCTGTCTCCGTCCAAGTCGACACAGCCGACTTGTTGGTTGTAGCACTAGCGGCCCTTCCAGTATTGAACTTGCGATTTCGCAGTTTCGTCGGATCCACACGCGACGAAAAATCAAGCTGATCCGGTGGCCGGAGCATCCATTCATCTCGCTTAGTAGGTTGCGACACTGGCGGCGCGGCTGGACCTATGTCTTCGTCTGAAGCGTCGTTCTGTGGTTTATTTGAGGGATCGCCTTTCGAAGGAGGTAGAGTAGGGCCGTAGCCGTCGTCGTCACTGCTGTTGTTGCTGTCTTCGTCTGCTGAGTCGGTGTGAGAAACCATATGCGCCGGTGGCATCACTGGACCGATAACACGAGGTTTTTTGCTACGGGCATCGGTTTCGTCATCAAGCTTACGCTTTGTACGAGGCGAGGACTGGGTTGAATGAGAGCCCGCCATGGCATCTCGTTGACAAATGTGATGATAAAAAGAACAGAGCAATTTCTGAGTTTTGTGAACACGTTCACCTTGTTTTCGTCTTTCCGTAACGCGACCCGAGACTCCGAGAGACGCGATGAATTGGACTTGCCCCGGAGTTTCCAAAACAGGCTTAGCGTGACTCGACAACCTCATTCGTCTCTTCGACATCGAGGGGGACTTCAACCTCAATAACAGCTGCCATGTCCGTCCGCTTCGATTGACTCTCTGAGTTCCAGAGACTGGGACACAATTTATAATACAGATTTTACGTGGCGCTCCAGTGCTTTACGGAGACGACCAGAGGACCTTTTGTCCCTTGCCAGAACGCAGAAGCCAGCGCCATGAGCTCAATTCATGAGAACTGACGGGCACTTGTCTAAAATATGTTGAGGAAGGATATTGTTTGCTGGGCACTCCGTACATTTTTGCAAACGCATTGCCCATGCTTAATATTTGGGACGATTCCGTGGCTCCAAGTCTCGATTGTTCGGGGTCGCACAACATGCATGGAGTGCAATATAGGGGAACGGTATACAGCTATCTCTAGCTGAGACCGGAGAAAAGCAACACAGCACAAAGATACGCATACTACGGAGGCAGTCGCTTTTCAAGATGATTTACCAGCAAAATTCACTGACCGACTCTACTTTGAACCTATGTTTTCTAGACCGATTCACCAATATTTCTTTTGGCCTTTTACAAAATCGGAGACGCAATATTGTTATGTCCGCGGCTCGATTTGCTCGGGATGCAGATACAGGTAACCAAATCTTCTGCACCGCAGTGGGCCGAATAGCAGTTCGAGTGCCTCAATACATGGAAGGAGTGCAGAGAGCGCGTCGAAGTTGCACCGCGGATGCTAATATCTCAAACTTGCTTGTTAGCATCGGATCAACCCCGTACCCCGTACGGCTTGCATCTTCGTGACTTGGACAGATCCTGAATCCGCCATTAATCCTTGGTTCTTGAGCAACGAACTTCTCCTCCACGCTCTACACAGAAAAGGCACACAGGTAACTGTGCTGTTTGGACCGACATGCGACAACATGTTGCTGGCAGCACAATTGATGCTCCTCGGTATCTTTGGAGGGACTTGGAACCCATCAAGACTACTGTGCAGTTTCCATGACCCCTGCGGGATAATCCTCGTTCTCCTCTTCCACAGAGAAAGGGGACGTTGCAATGGAAAAATGACGCTAGTCCCGAACAGGAAATTCAGACATCAGGCCCAGGGTGTCAGCGCCGATCACACCGGAACCCGGCAGCACATCAACCGCAGAATGCTCTGAATTGCGATAATGCCTGCTCAGTTGCCGACCAGGAACCCCAGATATGTTATTTGCCCGCGTTAGCCTGATACTCACCAAGGCGTGTGCCATGCCTCCCAAGGAATCTGAAGGCAATTTCACCAACCAAAAGTTCAGTTAGGCGGAAGACGAAGATCTTCTGCATCGCAGGTTGTTCGCTCGTGGGGTTTAAGAATCCTCCGAATCTCTTGGGTGTCGTGGCGTGGTTAGTCTTAAACGGATCAAGCTTGCACTATTTCTCTTAGCCCATGTCACACCCGGCCCACAATACGAGCGAGAGGAAATGACGGCAAACAAGCTCTAGCAGGCTTTGCAGGCATCTTTATCGATTGTTCCCCGCATCCTCCCAAGGTCTTCGCGCTCATTTAAGGAGCCGAAGAACTCTTCGTTTCTTTCTTTCTCTCCAAGAAGAAAAGCATAGCCCCAGGATCGAAAGTTCGTGAAGAATCACATTCTTCCAAACGCCTAAAAATGCGAGGCTACAGGCTCTCTATACTGTTTCTCTTTCTTGCAGCCCTCTACCTAGTGGATGGGCGGAGGCTCTTCAAATTACCCCCTAACCTTCCCAAGGCTGATGGACCAGTTGAGCGCTCAATTGCGGGCCGTCAAACGACAAGTGGGAACCGCCCTCATAATTTTCTAAACCGAAAGACACGCCGTACGGGATATTTTACCATTGTCCGCCGTTAAGACTATGCACTGACTCACTCTAGGATTCGCTGTTGACGGAAAGAGAATTCCGGAGGTTAAGTTCGATGTTGGTGAATCTTATGCAGGCCTACTCCCAATCTCAGAAAAGCGCAATGAGGATCGGAAACTATACTTTTGGTTCTTCCCTTCCGAAAACCCGCTTGCAAAGGATGAGATCACCATCTGGCTCAACGGTGGCCCTGGGTGCAGTTCTCTAGAGGGCTTTCTTCAAGAAAATGGACCGATTAGCTGGCAATATGGCACTTTTGCTCCCGTCAGAAATCCGTGGAGCTGGCACAACTTGACCAACATGATCTGGGTGGAACAGTGAGTAACACCATGTCAATCGTCCTTCAGCAATCGAAGTGAGCCATAATCTGATGTGCTTTGATACAGGCCTGTTGGCACTGGCTTCTCGCAAGGAAAGCCAACGGCAACGTCGGAAAAGGATGTCGCCGAACAATTCCTTGGCTTTTTCCGCAACTTCATTGAGTTGTTCGATCTCCAAGGAAAGAAAATCTACATTGCAGGCGAGAGCTACGCAGGGTACTATGTCCCGTATATTGCCGATGCAATGCATGCCAAAAAGGACAAAAAGTACTACAACATCCAGGATATTCTCGTCTGGGACCCATCCTTCAATGAACACGCTATCCTTCAACAAGGTAAACGGATCTCGCAATTCTTCTCAGTCTTGGAATCACCACTAACTGCTGGAAGTGCCTGCTGTGCCTTTTGTTGATCACTGGGGCCCCCTCTTCCCTCTTAACGACACGACCAAAACGCGACTACACGAGATTGCAGACTCTTGCGGCTACAGCGGGTATATGGACAAGTATCTCACCTACCCACCTAAAGGCAAACTGCCCCAACTTCCCGCGTCTGTCACGGAGAATAAGACCTGCGACGTCTGGGAAGCGATCTACGAAGCCACCTCCCTAGTCAACCCATGCTTTAACATCTACCACGTCACTGACACCTGCCCACTCCTCCACGACGTGCTCGGTTTTCCTGGAAGTTATGAATACACTCCGACGGGCGCAACCGTCTACTTTAACCGCACTGACGTACAGCGTGCAATCAACGCACCACGCAAAGTCTGGGCTGAGTGCGCACCTCACGACGTTTTCGTCGGCGGAAAGGATAACTCGCCACCAAGCTCGTTCTCGGTCTTACCGTCTGTTATTGAAAAATCGCCGAATGGCCGCACGATCATTGCCCATGGAGATTTGGACTTTATACTCATCACCAATGGGACCTTGTTGACTATTCAGAACATGACTTGGAATGGTGATCAGGGTTTCTCTAAACCGCCTAGTGACCCATTGGTCGTGCCTTACCACACGGTTGGATCTTTGGGTACGATGGCTGGTGCAGGTGTTTTAGGGAAGACGAGGACAGAGAGAGGCTTCACGTACGTCGAGATGCACTTGACAGGTCATATGGGACCTCAGTACAATCCTGCGGCATCATATAGGGTTCTTGAGTATTTGCTGGGTCGCATTGACAGCTTGTCGAAGTAACTGGGGGCCGTACCTGACACGGAAGTTAGGAAATACTGGATTAAGGGGATTGCCCTTCCGACAAACTTTTCCGTGCAGTATTCAATGTTTGATGTCCATCATCAATACATTGGCCAACATGCCGGACTAGCAGTAGGAAACTCTCTGGTATTAATATATTAGCAATAATCATAGAGCTATCACTAACAATAACTAACAATCTCAACCCTTCTGCGGCGTCAGTAGTTTGTCCACAATTAAACTCGAAATCAATACATGTATTCCACGTAGGGCTCCTGGTAACCCACAGGGTAATGCATAGTATCCCATGCTGGCACTGCATGCGGCGCACCTGCCGGTAGAGGGCGTGGTATCCGTGGATATGATGGCAAATAATGGTGCACGGTTGGAAGCTCTGCGCGAGGTTGTGGATAACGGTGCCCATGTACGATATTCGGCCCCGGATAGGAATGACTGTAGTAATAAGGATCGTATATGACACCGCCGTTGTATGGGTCTCCAGGCGCGTTCACATAGTGAGCATCGTGGACCCACTCTTCGTTAGTGTATGTGTCAGGTCTAATGCTAGTATGAATGTAGTGATGCTCCGCCGGAGCTTTAGGAGGTGGCGGAATGTGCATCGTTTCTAGCAGCTCAGGGGTGAAAATTAATACAGCTTCAACAATGTCTACTGTAGCCACGAACAGTTCCTACCTCGAGGGACATGAATCGGATCGTCAGTAGACTGATGTGGTTTAGGGGATAACCGGCGACAACGAGTGCGATTGTAGGAACGTGACCTGTATCTGTGATCATGTCTTTAGTCGTGCCATACGATAATTGCCCAAAAAGGTGAAAGAAAGTGGTGGACTGGCTGTCTGCCTTCGAGCCTCTTACCCCGGACCAGACTCCTCATCGTCTGAAAAGTGGACTCGAGGTCCTCTATGATGTCCATCTCGCTCCCTATCCGGGCGAGACCAGTATTCATCGGTCGAACGCCGCCGCCCGCGCCCCCTCTCCTCGTCCTCTGATCTCATAGGCTGTCTTGGACCATTTCGCCTAACATCCATTTTATTAGCAGATACCTGAAATAGTTTGATAATTGAGAGTTTACAGAATTTGCGGTGGATGAAGTTGAACGGGGTACTCATCACCAGACACTGGTATAGGTCCATGGGCCATTCCACAAAAGGGGGGGCGAGGTGAAAAATGGTTGCTGTCATAATGCGTGACTTGGGGCGATTTATCGGCATAACAAGCATGATGTATATGTCTTTCTCGTGTGGGAGAGCGACTATCGTGACAATATCTGTGGGTGTCACAGGGCTTCCTAAGATGGGTACAAGAGTGTTCATTGGGAGAACAGTCCGTATCTTGTTTTGTTTTTGAGGACGTAGGACACGTCTTTGTTTGATCAGATACATCGTCGTCGCGATAATGAATGCAGTTCTTTTTCTTGGCTATGGGCTCATCCTTATCTCCCGTAGCCTTCTTTTTCTCGCGCCGTCTTTTTCTCAGTGGACGGCCATCGTCGGTACTCTCATCACTAGATGTCTGCAAGTATTGACATTTGCGACAAACGCCAAAGGTCGGTGACAGGCCATATTGGATCGGATGACGATGGTGGAACGATGGAGACCTGTACCGTCCACACACCGCACATCGATGACGTGTTTCAACAGGGTAATGGGCAAAGGCATCGCGGTGCATATTTCTTCCTTGAGGACTTGGAGGACGCACTGTAACGGATTGTCCGGTAGGAGGTTGCGGGGGAACCACCCCATACGCAGGCCTCTGGATCACCTGGGAGCCTGTGCCCTGAGGTTGCATCGTTTCAATAGGATACGACAAAGGTAAATCAGGTTGTCTCGACCTGTAAGATCTGGTTCGTGAATTGAGGAGCGCATTCGCAATCAAGCCTCTCGCAGACCCGATTCTGACAGGCTTGCGGACAAATGCAAGGCGACCAGAGGGCAGCTTTTGAACATAAAGAGCACCGGGTTCTAAGCCAGACTTAGCAGGCGGCGGGGCACTGGAACAGCATCAAAGTTAGATTAGTCGACTTTCTTAATTCTGGGTATAGTTATTGACCTCGTCGACATTTCCTGCCCTGTTGGTTGCTGGTTATACATGAAAAAACCAAGAATTAGGAATCATTGAAAGAACGGATTAGTATAGAGGAGTAACAAGAAACATGACGGCACTCTCAAGAGGCCTCAGGAAATGGAGCAACGACAAAAAACCGACATCTTGGAAAAAATGTTGGAACAAGCTTTCAAATTCCGTGTTTCTCGCAAAGCACTTGCGGTTTTGTGTTCTAGAAGGCGAGTATTCTCTACTCTGGGAAGGAAAGAGGAATCAACAGCAGCAGCACGTCTTTCACCGTCTCTTTGAAGTGTAGAAAGGAGCATGCTAAATGAAAGGATACGAGGAATTGACAAGAAGGTAAGACTTAACCGTTGCACGACCAGGATGCACTAAACTCATAGTTGACGACGACCATCCTTCGGCATGATCTGATTGTAAGATTATTAGAGTAGACGGATGTATCGAGCAAAGCGAGTCCTTAACCGCTAGGCTAAAAGAGAATATTCTCTAATGCCAAGGGCATTAGAACTGCTAAGGCAGTAGAGCGTCTTAGGTTTGACAGGATGAAGGAGGTTAGGAAATGAGGTGAAACTAAAGTTCAGCCAAGACACGAGACATTGATTTTGCGGGACCGCGCTTCTCGGCAGAGCAGAGCGGGATTGGTCGCAACTTATTCGACCGGTGCGTCCTTCCATTCTTGCCTCCAATACCCTTCGCTCTCCCCTCTTTTAAAATATGAGAAAACTTCACCTTCCCCAACCTGTCATCATGCTACTACTGCCACGGTTATGGAAGTTGCACTGGGACTAACAAGAGTTGAGGTCCGATTAGAGTTATGCCAAGGACCGGAATATCAAAGTTGCGGGGCCCCGCTTTCTTGGCGAGCCACAACCTCACGTCCCCCTTCTCTGGGCTTTGGGAACGTTCAACACGTCTTTATACGGAGTATACCGACATATCTCTAGGTACATGCACAATCTATTTGTGACCAGAGGACACTCGGACCGTGCTACCACTGAACTGCATCTGTCACCACTTCCTGTCTCCAGTCTGGTTCACTTCGTTTCCCATGAGTCCCATTTTGATCCCTGGTCGAGTTCCCGGAAACATTATTCCCACGGCTTTGAGAGCTCGAATCTTTATGGGCTCTTCCATTCCGAGCCTGAGAACGATCACCACCCCTCCCTTCACCAGAACTGCTTGACCGTGTATGCCGGATCGTGTCCCCACTGCTGCTGCGCATCCGGGCCCCGCTGTGCGGATTCTTGAATGGGTCTCCGGGATCCCTCGTTTCACTAACCTTTCTGTCGCTATTCTGTGAATGTTTGTTCTGATATGGATCTCCAGAACTGGTTGGCGGGCCACTAGTCTTTCGAGCGCTGTCCCTGGAATGCTCAGCTTGGAACGAAACTCTGCTGCTCTTTTCTTTGGTTTGGCTGCTGCCTCCGGTACTTCCACTCGATTGCCGGTTTTGAAATGGGTCCCCATTATCTCTGCGATTGCTAGGCTTGGATTGCTGGTTACTACTCTGTCTAGAGCCCTGAGAACTGGAAGACTTGACTCCGCTGTTGCCACTACTGCTTCCACTCTTGGTGCCGGTGGATTGTGTTGAACCTTGGCGTTCATGGTGCGGAGCATTGCTTTGAGGTTTGTATTGTGATTGCCTTCCCTTTGGCGCCTTAGGGGGCTCAGAAGAGTAAGTGTAATACGGCGGGTGGTATACATAGAAACCGTGCGGCGGAAATGCAACCCTGTTGGTGTTCGCGCTCGCTCCGTCGATGTTAAATCTGTCCAGACTAGGCAAAACAGTCGGGGACGTGAGAATACCGTGTTCTGGCCCTGGAAGGATTGTTGTGTGCGGCAGAACCTGCGGAGATATAAGTTCGCTTGTTGATGGCCAGTGTGCGTGGACGGCCTGGTTTCCTGTGTTTAACAAGGACCCTCCGTATTGGATTTTCGACCTCGACTCTTCCGGCTTAGCCTGATCGACTAGGCTCACATAAGATTGATTACCCAAAAGCCCCTATAAGGCTCTCAGTTAATCATGACATTCACTATGCCAGGCATATATTTGATTTCCGTACCTGTGCATGAAGTAACTGGTCGACGATATGCGATTTCGGTAGCATTTCCAACTTTCTGCGCACAACCTCCGGATCTTTCTCGATTTTCACGTCGAATTTCTTCTCGATTACATCTACCCTGGGTCAACCATTGTTCTGAAACCTGTCTCGAGCAGGGATTTACCTTGGACCCGGTATCTGAACACAAACTTAGCATATGGCTGCTCCATGGTATCCAGGTACGCAGGAACCCGCAGTTTGTGTATATATTCCTCCGCTCGTCCCAGCTGGATCTGGTGGGAGAGCGATTCTGCTTGAGCAACAGCTTCCGGGACAGTATACAGCGGTGGCTCGTCGTTGCGGGGGTCATAATACATCTGAGATGCGAAAGCAGGCTGCTGAGTTGGCGTGACAAATTGATAGGGTTGCGACGGCACCCAGCGGGGCTGCTGCGGCGGCTGAATTGGCGCCGAAGCTGATTCTTGATTGTTGGCATTGGCTTCTGCGCTGTTTCCGCCATCGTTTGCGTTTTCGCCCTGGTTTTCCTGTTCCCATTGATTCTGATTCGAGTTTGCATCATTACCAGTCTCCCAGTTATTATCATTCCCATCGTTATTTTCCCAATTGTCCTGTTGCTGTTCCTGCCCCGTATTACCTTGATTATTAGCCTGCCATCCGTCGCCGTTGTTTCCATTGTTGTCCCAATCTGACGGCTGCTGAGCGTCACCGTCGCCATTTCCGGAATCCCAATGGGAGTTGTTGAGCCCATTGCTATTATCGTTGTTCGCCCAGCTTGAATCTCCCTGGTTGGCCCCGTTGTTGTTCTCCCAATCTGGTTTGCTACCTTCATTCGGCCAATCCGAAGCTCCTTGGTTATTTCCTGTGTCGCCACTAGCTTCCATTTTATCCCAATCTCCTTGAGCATCGTTCCTTGATCCTCGGTCATCATTACCACTCCATTCCTGAGGTGTGGGATTTGTCTCGTTCCAATTTCCATGTGATTGCTTGTTGCCCATTGAGCAGCTACACGATTGGTTGGATGCTGGCTTATTCCAATCTCGTTCGGTGGTCTCTTGTTGCCCGCTGTGTTTGCGACTTCCAGCATTGGAGCCGCTGTTGTTGGACTTCGGGTCACTTGGGCATCTTTGCGAATTGCCACAATTATGCCTGTGGCTTCCAGCATGGGAGCCGCAATGAGAACCGCTCGATTGACGATCGCATGTTCTAACCCTATTATGATCATGAGAGTGGCTCGAGGAACAATGTCTGCAATCATGTCGACTATCGTCATTGTCATGGCCCCCTTTCCAGGTGTGACTATTATTAGGAGCCTGAGTTCGAGGGCGTCTACAATTGTGGGGAATCCTTTTGCCGTTTGAAATCACATAGCATCCATTTTCCACTGGGTCCGAACTGCTCGAACGGTCATTGCAAGCAGTGCAGGCCGAATGGTCTCCGCTGCATGACGGCTGATTAACGTTCAGGATAATGGATGGCACTCCATTGCGGGTGGCAGCTCCGTACAAGATCCGCGAGTCTAGACTCGTTTCTTTTCGAGATTGCACCGGATGATTTTCACGTTGGTTCTCCTGTGCATATACGGGGTCCGTGTGATCGTCGTGATCCCTTTTATACTCACTTCGCTGTCTATCCGGCTTTGTATGTCGAGCAGGCTTGTTACATTCAGAGCAAGGGCAATTGGTGGCCACATTTTCCTGCCGGTATCCTGAGGACTTGGACGCAGGTTTGGGCACATCGTAGCACTCGTAGGAGTGCCGATGATGCTCGCACTCCGATTCCGATGAATTGGAATTGTGATGGTATTTATGGTGGTGACCATGGCGAGAGTGTGGTTGTTCCAGGGATCGTCGACCGCGTTTCACCCGATTGCACTCTGAACAATCACAGTCACTCTTCGCCATCTCCGTGATTGGTGCCCTCACCCGTTCGCGCACCTTATGGTGATCTGTGTGGCTGCGGCGCTCTCTTGACCGTCGTGCCGGCCGTCCTCGATGATTATGATGATCAGAATCCAAGGAATAACTGGCAGTTCTCTCTCTTTCATGTTGAGAAGGGCGTCTAACGGCATGTCGGTCATGGCGATGATCCTTTTGGCTACGCTGCGCCACCACGTAGCGGGTTGTGTCAGGTTGATGCTCAGCGCAGGTTGAACAGTCGTCATCGGCTTCAGACTGTGTCGTCAGAAGAGGCTTCCCGCGCAAACGAGTATATGAACCAGTTCTTGGACGCGTACGAGGTCTGTTAAGTGGTCGTGTTTCCGACTCATGGCCTATATGTTCGCACTCCGCGCAGTAATCCTTGTTGTGCTCTCGGCTTGGTCTCCGTGGTTCATCCGTATCTCTGTGGTGACCATGACACCGGCGTCCAGGCCTGTCGTATCCATCACTCGCGCCATCGAACAGCATATCAAAGCCTCCCGGCGTCGTCTCAGGCTCAGGTACAGGATCTGGCCCGGTGGCGGATGGCTTTTTTGATTCTAGCTCAAGCTGCTTGTAATGTGCCTTTGTGAGTTCAAACTCCTCGTCACTAATTGCTGCCTCAACGTCTACAACAGGTTAGCTTCGTGGTTTTTGTCATTATGGCGGGTGATTCTTACCATCAGGATCAAGGCTTGGGGCCATTGCCGAGTCTGGCGTGCGAGAGCCATCCGACAATGTAGCAGCACGACCATTTCGCGGTACGCAGCGAAGAACGACAACGACGATCTCCCCAAGATGATCAAAATGACTCTTGGGTCCAATATCAGGCATTCCAGGTATAGCAGGGACTAGCATCAGCAGTTCGAGTCAGAATTCTTCTCTTCCCCAGAAAACGAAAAAGGCTCTGGTTTGTGTCTCTTACTGATTTGCAGCGGCTCAAACCTCCATGGTCTTCCCACCCACTTCTTATCGGGCCGTGGCTCCTCTTTCTGCCTCACGCGAAAGCTCACCCCCATCTTCTCTCCCTTCTCCGTGGCGCCCCTGATCTTGCTTGTTCCTTTATCCTCGGTGGTAGTCAAGTTATCTCTGTTCCGGTTGCACTGATAAACGCCATCCATGAACACGAACATGGCGAGCCCAGGCGCGATAAAGCCACTGGATCGAAGGCTGATGGAGAACGGAGTTGGTTCCGGAGGAATAGCGATGTAGCTTTCCACGACGCCATCGCTGTAGGACACGCCGAATTCTTTGAAGGGGATGTTGGTTGGAGCCCATTCGACATGGCAGGTTAGCTGTTTGAGGGTTGGCATTGTGATGGACTGTTAGGCCATGTCCCTTTGCTTTGAGGAGGGGGGATGTAGATTCCTGTTTAGGTAGGTATGAAAAGCGTGGAGGGAGATGACAGTATCAGCGAAAATGCGTGGTTTGAGTGACGGTAGGTACTAGTATGCGATGAATGAGCTGAAGTGAAGAAGATTGTTTATTTTGATACAGAAAATGTTAATAGGCTGTAAACATCACCATGTTTGCATCAGACGGAACTACCCAGTTATTCACTTCCAATTTTGGAGGTGTATCATTGCGCGTCTCAGAGATCCGACGAATGTAAGTAACAACACAGAGTTGTTGCTTTATCACTTGTTCGAGGGTTTACAGGAGAAGATGATTTGTATACTTCTTTTTGTTCCGACGAAACAATTCTACATCCACAGGCATAGCTGGAGGATCTACCTGGGAGACTTGAAGCTTGTGCAGCCAGACTTGCAATAGAATAATGAAGGACTATATTCACACAAAATACTAATTTCAAATCCAGCTTAATATCACAGAGATGAGTGGGGAGTTTCAAGACCAAACAACAGGCAAACAAGAGACGAAACAGTCGATACTACACAAGGGCAAGCAAGTTCCAGAGTCAACACCAGGTGGTAGATCCACGTCTACAGGGGTAACGTCAAACCAAAGATAACCGGGAAGGACACAAATACTTTGAGCACTTTTGGCCAAAACCCTAGGAACGAACCCCTTTTGAACCCCTTCAAGCCAGGTCATACTCCGCCTATCGCGCCTATAAGTCCAATGTCAAAAGTCCAAAGAAAAACACAAAGGAGGGTAAATAGGTAAATAGTGATGAACGAGTTTCCAAATCCATACTCCAAAACAATTCAGGCAAGCAAGACCAAAGCGTCTCCTATACAATGCCGTATGGTCCCTAACAGCGTCCTCTGTCAAACGTAGGGAGGGTGAAACCTTGGGCTAAGTTCTAGAAAGCTGCCACCGACATGCCTGGTGAGGATGCTTGGACTACCAGTCCACGCACGGTGGGATGATATCACCGATGATGCAACCGACTCATCAGAGCTGTCGTAGTTGTTGATCATCGAGCCAACAGGGCTGGCAGCCTGCTGGTGATCGGCGTACCAAAAGGTATATCGAAGCCAATCGTCCTCAATATCAGGCTGGGGATCGAAAAGCGGAATATCACCTTGGGGAGCAGACCAGTCATCGACCAAAAGTGGCGGTGAAGTTGTTTCATTATCCAAAAGGTTGTAATGTGTTATGACGAACGGCGATTCGGGTTCAGAGAAGCGGTTTAGGATGGCACGTAAGAGCACAGAAGCCTGCTCGTCTTCGTTTCCGCTTAGGCTGGGGGTGTCGAGAGACATGCAACTTTCTGCGGAGGAGAAGCAGTCTTGGTCCGTTGAATAGTCTGACACGTCGCTAGTTATCTCAAATAGTATACTATTTTGGCGTGAAGGGGGCCAGCTTCGTGGGAAGGAAGAAAAATGATTGTGGTTATACGCAATCGACATGACTGGCCCCTCAGCGAAGAGGTGCGAGTCCACAGGACACATGGCTCTTATCATAGCGGTGAGGCATAGGTAGCTTGACGCTGGTTCACTCATGGCGGCACAGGGATTGGAAACGACCCAAAGAGGACACCGAAAAGAGGGTGGAAATGTTGGGGTTCTCAGAACGGGGCTGTCTGATGCTTTCTAGTCCACCAGAGATCAAAGGAGGAGCTGATCCGTCTGAGAATGGTACAGCATCAACAGGCCCAAGTTGTCGAAGCGGCGTTTGATATTCACCAGGTTGCTCGTTACATACGGTTCCAGGGGGAGAACAATCTGATCCACAAGAACAAAAGCATACCAAAGGGATAAGAGGAGATTAAAACAAACGTCAACCCAGAACACGAAGGGATTACTTTTGTTGTCAGAAATTGGTTGGTTTGGCTCAACAAACACCGGCTTGATATGCGGGGGCTCTTGACAAATTTGTACAGTACAAGATGGGTATCAAGAAGAGAACATGTGAGAAGCAGGCCAAACTTCCGTTTTTTAAACACTTTGTACTAAACACAGCCTTGTGTTTAGCTCGACTTGCGAATATGAGACCAACAATTGAGTAATGTGACGGACGGGAAAATAGTCAGATAAAACCTGGCCCAAGATAGACGGGCAAGCTGGCCGACGGACAGACTGAAGATAAGGGCAGGAAGGATGAGTGACACCGACGCATACGCAGTAGTACTTACCTGTGGTTCATAAGAGAGGGCAGAGGGGAGTTGATAGGCAGACCACAAAGAGACAGCGGCTCAGTCAGGAATACGATATCAAGTCTCATCGGAGGCTGCCGATAGGGCCAGAAAAACACTCCTGGTGATCAGACCCCTCAATAGTTATCCGTGCCGAATGACATCCTCGCACCAAGACGAGATAACTATGCAAAATTAGCGGCGGCCCGGATAAAAGCAAGAAACCTGTCAACCTTTGATGTCCTAAGCCTCTCGCGGGAGTACATACATACCTTCATGCAGGACAGGACAATCCGAGCTGAGAGACGACGCCCAAGCTGTCATTGTGCAGGAACGCACGGGGTAACCAGCTACGGAGCATAGCTTTAGTTTAGTGACTCCGTGCTTGACACATCCTGATTTTCTTCTAAACAGACCGGCTCTTTGGAATAAGAGGCCGAAACGATGTCCGGGTTAAGCAGCCGAGTTTGTTCGGGCCAGTATTCCGCTTCGCCCTGTTTCTTCAACAGTCGTGATTTGCTTGAAATGTCCGCGTCGTGGACTAGGGTTAGCTGAGCTAGCTCCTGCAGAGGTCATGCTGCTCTCCGATTCCCAGGAGATGTCCTGGCGTCCTCCTGGAATAATCCTCGGCACCGTTTAACGCGGTGCCGTGTTGACAGATAGCCACATACTAGTTACGTATGAACGTACTGTATACATACGCAGGCAACTGCCACAGATTATTAACAGATGGAATAGTCTCCAAATGATGGCTGACGAGTTTGCTTTGTGCGTCTGATTGAGGAGCATTTGCGGGGTTGTGAGGTACGAAGCAGCAGGTCCCAAGGACGAAAAAGGTCTTGGCCCCTAAAGCAACGATGTCTTTAGGGGTGGAATGGTAGGGAGACCGACGCAACTCGAATCCAAAACAATTCCGTTGAGAAAAAAGCGCAAACATGGCAGGCGCCTCACTTTTTGGAATCTTCCAAAATAGAAAATATTTATGACCGGCCTTCGGAAGTGGAAAGACTCCATATTCCGTCCGTCGTCCCGTCGCACTTCGCTCGCATGGCTCATGATGGCTGTCGAAGTGGTGATCAAAATGACCGTTCAACCGTCGGGAAACCAGCTCTCCGGAACATTTACCCAGCCTATCGTGCTCGCAGAACCGCAGTTTCAAAACGTAAAAAAGAAACTAATTGAAAATTCAGCAAGTCATTCACTGCAAGCCACCGGTCTCTTGGGGAATTTTCACGTAATGATATTATTAATGATAAGTTGAGAACATTTCAGCCATTCGTCAATCAAGCTGCTGATCAAACAGTGTCAGCCTTGGTGGCAAACCCTGAGGCAGAGGGAGCTCATTCCTCCATCATGAGCCCTCATGGTTCTCTACCCTACTATGGTAGATGTTTTTGTTTCCCCTTTCTTTTTTCTCCTTATGGCCTGAAACAGCAATGTGTTATCAGACGATTGGTAGGATTGACCGCAGGGATCATCGACATGTCTGTTCATTGGGGACCCTGATTCAAGCAGTGAGATGCGTCGGGTTCCTGGTATTTTGAGTCAAGCATGTGCGATGAATTACCAGATCGAGCCATCAGGCTGTGCTAATTTAGCACCGTTGAAGGGAGACGTATTTCAACCATAAAAGCGAGTAATAAGATTGAACGGGGTAATCCTGTTCTAAGGTGGCCTATCCGGCCCCTATCTAGCAATCGCATAAATCAAATCCACCACCAATCCCCAGAGAAACGGAGAAACAGATGAACATACGAAACGGTATTACCGCGGGTATAGATCAAAGACCGCCAGAAGCCAGCGCAATAAATGGAGGAACAACAACATGTAAAGCACGTAAAATGTCTGATTATCAACGCGGTGCACAAAGAAAACAACTGAACAAACCGAGGTTAAAAAGGAGCCGCAAGCCAACAGACTTAGTAAGGAAAACTTGTGGAAGGAAGGACCAATCGCTAAAGGGAATATTAAAAGGGATTGATGTGTATGAACCGCCCGAACCGAGAACTCCATAGAGAAAACGACAACGTCGCTCGGACAACACCCAATAATAGATCGAGAAATAGCGGCAGGGAGGGAAGAATACCCCTGGTCGGTACCCTGTAGGAAATCCGGGAAAACAAAACGCCAAACGAATCGAAATCAAACCGCCCAGCTCCCTCTCGCCCTGACACCCCAGCCTTCAAGCCCAGACTCTGGGTTCGTTGACCTCGGTTGTCGTCGTGCCCATTCGTGAATGTACAGCTTCAGTGCCCTCCACCGCATGCACATGCCGTCCTGACCGTTGCTCAAAGGTCGTTCCGGTGCGCCCAGGTATCCCTTTGCGTTGGCAAGTTGGTCATCTTTGCGTAGTTCTTCAACCGGGATACCGGTCACGGAACTGATTTCCTCATCGTAGTCGCGGGCGAGACAGGGGTAGCCGAGAGACAGGTAGTTGTAAATCTGCGTGACAAAATTGTCGTTGAATTCACGCTGAATCTCTTCCTCCCGTGAGTGGGCATTTTTCTCTTGCTGTTTAGGCTTAGAACAAATAGGTTTTTGGGTTGGGGTGGGGACGGCGAGTGTGATACCAGCAGAAACCGCAGTTCTTTCAAGAGACGCACTGCTGGGCTTGGTACCGGGAACGGCTATCTGAGGAGATGGGAGAGCTACAATGTCCGTCACACTGGGCTTCTTACACGTCCCATTCCATAGACCGAGCTCCTCACACACATCAACATGAAGTTCAGGGGTCCAGAGAGGGCTGGGTTGCACCTCTTGTGCTTCGCCATTAGAAGCCAACGCATGATCCTTAATCTCACACCTCGTGGTCTGCGGGGATTCACATTGGGGGAAGATGATGTCATTTCCCAGCATTGGAGGACGCACAGCACGCCTCTTGGGCGCATCATAGTCAATGCCACTCAGAAAATGCATATCATCCACCGTCCTCCGCGCAGCCAGAGCAGCAGCAGAAAATGGAGAACGTTGCGAAGCAAACCTTCTCTCCCTCTCTCGCATTTCGGATTCTTCCTTGTGCCGTCTCATCTCATCAAGCTCCCAAGTCAAATCCACACTCGACTCTCTTCTAAACCTTGTCACAAGACTCATGCTCCTCGTCACAACCCCCACGCTACTATCTTCATCTGCAGTATCATCGCCATCTTCCTTATCGATCGCAAAATGAGACACAGTTTGGTATGCCTGCTCATTGGGGAAGGCCGCCAGGGCTTCTCTCAGCAATTTGTTCCGGGTCCGCGCTGGCAAAGAGTAAAAATCAACGTCTATAAACGATTCGTCGGTGTGTTCGTCGGCGTGTTTGTGGGATCGAATGTGAACATCGCAATCTTGCGAATTGTTTTTGGTGGTGAAAGCGGGGGATATCGAAGATGAGGATAACGGGGAAGGGAAGGATTCGTCACTACTACTCGACCGTATAGCAGGAAGGTCAGGGACTCGAAACGAATGCTGTCGAGTTTCTCGACGACGAGCAAGATTGGCATAGGAAAAGCGAGATTCCTCCTCGTGCGGGGGGCGTGGACGCAGCGCACCGTTCCATTTTGCAATTCGAATCCGATTTCGATTCTGTATTAGACCACCAGACGGGTTGTTCGCGTCGTTCTGGCGAAATGATCGCTTTGCGGTTTCAATTAGTTGAGGTGTGAATTTCTTGGGTTTAGTTTCGAGGGCGGGGATGGTCGCAGCAGGGATTGGCTTTCTTGGTCGCGTGTGGTCATGATCGTGAAACTTGACCGCCTTTCCCCCACGATGGTCCTTGGACGTTTCAATCAACTGCGGCTGAAATCGCCCTCGAGGGTCGGGACTCGTTGGGATTGCTGACGTTGTGTCCTCGCCGTCAATTCTCTTCGACGATCGACTGCTCGACTCAATGAGCTGCGGAACAAGCTTTCTGTTTGGTAGGGTAGTCGAGGTCTCCGATCCCGTGGCATCCATCGTATCGGGTTCCAACTGCTGTGTGCGTTGATGTACTGGCTCCTCCATTCTGTAGGTCTTGTGTCGATTTCAAGGGGCTTTCCGTCTCCAACGTCGATAGTAATCTTCTAATCCTCGCAGCGACGAGCCGTAGGCAAGATGGTTAGGGTCAAAGTGAACGTCGTAATTGTTGTGATGTCGCCGGCGAACATCCTTGAGTCCCATCAGAACCCCTCAGAGTGACGGTATGCTGATCACTCAAAACCAACAACGACTCGAAACTTGGAAGCGGGTGCGAGCAGTTAAAAACAGTGATGCTAGAGAAAAAGAGAGGAGTAGAACGAGCAGACAACCACCTTAAAACGATCGACCGTCCAAAGAGAAGAGAGTAAATGACAAGAACAACGAAGGAAAAGCAGAAGCAAATTCCAGTAACCCCTTTTTTGAACAGTGAATGCGGCCTTTTTTTACAAAGTCAGAAGAATCTTTTGTCTTTCAGGAGGCGAGATAAGCAAAGAAGGGTGAACCGGAGCCAGAATAAAACATGGGCTAAAGTAAACCTTGGGGGGAGCTGCGGAACCATGACCCTTAGCCCGCGAGGCTTTAACGTTAGGTCACCCCCTAGCAAAGTAGCCCCCCGCCTAATCTCGGCGGTCGGGGAGCTTATCTCCAGGGCTCAGCCCTAATGATAACGGCACAAGCTTTCCGCCCACTCGCTAGGCTTGTTTCGGCTTAGTGGTCATGGGTCCCATGGGCAGCCGCACGTCATCCCAACCCTGATCAAAATAGCTCAGCGAATTCATTGTTGTAGTTGATGTCAACAGATACTATATCACGAAAGCAGTAGGAGCAACGAGCTACAATAAGAGCCGTAAACCAGAAGCCTGGAGCACGGTGCCGATGACCGAAGTGTCGCTTCTACGCCTCATCCTGGAGCCTTGCTGCGATTGGTGTCCCGTCTCAGCGACATTTCGAACTAGTAAGGAATGTACAGTACTATGAGCCTCAGCCTTATGAGCTTATGAGTGGCGCGGGAAGCGCGTGGTTTAATAAGGGTTTTGAGCCGAGCAAAGTCCGGGATATTGAGCCATATATAGTACCATAGCTACAAATACGGATGAAGTCTATGGCTGAAGTGTCTAAACGGAGCTATGTTGACATAGTCTGTCCATATAGAAGCAGCCCAAAACCATTGGCAACCGTGCAATTCTTCTCGAGTACGCCTGTAGAGCTGCCATGCGTATTCGCGCTTGTCAGTCGAGAAAGAATAGTTCGTACGAACTGCACTGAAACAAAGCTAGGGAGACAAATGCTCTCAAAAGAAAAAAAGAAGAAAGAAAAAAAGGCCAAGAGCCTCTAATCATCGTCATCATGATCCTCCACCCTCGTCCACGTCGGCGCCGGCTCTTCAAACTGAGGACTATCATTATCATCAATGTCCGCCCCATTGCTATGCTCGTCGCTAGACTTCTCCTCCGAAATCCGGTCATCTTCGTCCCCGCCAGTCCTTGTCACAACACTGGTATCAATGGTATCAAAGTCCTGCAGGCTGCTGTTCCGCCTCACTCGAGCATGCACGATCCCGGGAAAGATTCCTTGCTCCATCAACGGACCGGGTAGCGTTGTCGCCCCCACGTCCTGTGGGGCAGATGCACCATGCGCGTGCGCTACGGCGCCAGGCATGGGCCATGGCTGCTTAGGATCCCACGTTTGCTGATTCTGCATCGCGGACGAGTTGGCGTTTCGATTCGCCGCGGCATGGTTGGTTTGAGCGTATAGATCAGTGTGTGGCATGGAGGGTGGGGGTACACGCGCAGAATTAGTTGGAAAGTTTGGTGAGGACGCATTTCCTACGCCGTCAAACCCGCCTTGATTGGTGCTTATAGATGAGAGTGGTGGCACGGATGGTCCTACACCACCGACTGAGCTTGCCTTGCCTGATATGCTTGGGGAGGGGGCTTGAGCCGCATGGCCCGTTTGCGGTGTCTGCCACTGTTTATGGAGTGGTACCATCTTTGGTGTCTGTGGATGTGTAGTAGCCGAATGTGACGAGTAACGCTCAATCCTAACCAATCAGTTAGCAAGTGATTGTAGGTCTTCATAGGTTGAAGATGGAAGTGTAATCTTACATGCCAAGCTCTCCAAGTAGAGTTTCATATCTGAACGCCTCTCTGATGTCAGGCACATTACTCTTGGCCATATTGTTCCCGGTCACACCTGGTAAATGGCAGTTCTGACCGAGCCATCTTTGCTTCAAGGACAGCTCAAAGCCACTCTGGTCCACGGAGTGTTTTGCCAATTCACACATGTCCACAGCGCTGAATTTGTAAATCTGCGCTGCCACAGCGTACTCCTCAATCAGTGGCTCCTTTGTGAAAGCAAACTGCAACGGATCATCTGTAGAAAGCGACACATTCAAGCCTCTCCTGAAGAACGTCGCGAAAGGGTTCCTCTCGTAGGTAAGGAACAACGCATTGTTGCTCAATGGTGACATGGCGATCGCAATCTGATCCAGATAAAACAAATACTGTAGCAGCGGCACTTTGCGCAGTAAAATGCCATGGCTGATACCCGCACAGCAAAGGAACGCAGACGCAAGATGGTCCGGATCACCTGCTTCACCGCAGTGTGGGCGCAATACAAACGTATTGAAGC
Source organism: Aphanoascus verrucosus (assembly GCA_014839905.1). Lineage (NCBI taxonomy): Eukaryota > Fungi > Ascomycota > Eurotiomycetes > Onygenales > Onygenaceae > Aphanoascus > Aphanoascus verrucosus. The sequence continues at coordinate 492,610 of MU089300.1, read as the reverse complement.
CCCGATGTTTGCGCCAGGTGTTCAACGACACCAGGTTGGCAAACATGAAATAGATCCAGTAACTGTAAGGCGGGTTCTGCTTGGTATTCCACTGCTTGGGGATCGGGAACTTTCGGTACAGACGACGCTCAGCTTTGCTTTCGTCGTCGACGCTGTCAAAGCCAACAACCCGCTGCAAGAAAATGTGCAGCTTTGGGTGACTGGACGGATCCTGCGTCACTTCAAACAAAGGCTGGAACAGATTCTTGATGATAGCCTCGAAGTCCTCGATAATGCCATTGGACTTGTAGACATCGTACAACCGAGGAACTTGAATAAGCCACCGGATGTTGGGTGAGAACAGCTTGTTGTCCACCACCCAGGCAGCGAGCTTATCCCATTCGTCCACAGAGCGGCCATATATGGAAATACGCCATTCTGCCATTTGATACTTGCTCGACTCCAGATCGGCCATGACTTCCTTGGTGATCTCTGCCAAGTATCGGCCCTTAATATAGTTGTCTGTTTTGAGGAAGATCTCGCGCAAACGGGATTCCCCAATCGGGTTGTACTTCAGATTGAACTTATCAAAGCGATGGAACGAATCGGTATGGGCCTGTGAAAAAATTCAGATCAGTAGTGAAATAGAAGACAATCACGTGCATAGAATAAACTTACGTGCATGTCCAATGTATCGATGCTCAAATCATAGGCAGTGAGATTGATACTCTCAAAAACCTCTCTAAGAGTTAGGTGTTTGCCATCTCTATACAGGACCACTTCATCGGGAGACTTCTTCATCTTGCTCTTGATGAAGCGTAACAAATGTTTTTGATTCATGCACGCAGAGTGATGAACGTGAGTGTCCACCTTACGGACATTATAAAAGTCCCTATGAGGGACCTTCTTGCTGTCAGCAATCTCCTGGTATTCGTTTAAGAGAGCGTGAAGCTGAAATTTCCCCTCCAAATAACAAAGTCGCTTAAAAGCAAATGATTTGATGGGGCCGTCAGTGGAAACATCAGTGGTAGTATCCAGATCCATATAGAAGTCTCTCAACGACGGCACTTGGACTAGTGGTTGATTCGATTCGCATGCCTCAGCCGACTCGTAGATCTGATAAACGCTGCTTGCGTCCAACTTGAATTGCACGGTCGACGCCTCTGGCAACGGCAAAAGATCGTTCATGTCAAAATCTTCGCCAATATTCTGTCCTGGCTTTCTCTTCTTTCGAGCGGACGAAGGTGGCACTCCATCAATTTCGTTCTTTGGTGGCAGCACCATGCTGTTCGATAAACTGTTCGCACCCGTCGGATCTCCGAATTCACCTGCCCACGCCGGCTCCGGCGGTGGAGGGTAGATATTCCAGCCTGGTTCATCCCTAGGATTATCCCCAAACCCTTGCTGCGATAGCCTGATATATTTGTACCGTGTGTCAAGCAACGCCTGGATTTTGCGGCAGATCAGGCTCAGCTCTGCTGTGATTGCATCATCATTGGAGACGAAACCACCAGCTCCTGGTCCAACCCCAACTCCAGCACCGGCTCCATGTATCCCTTGCGATGCAAGCAAACTCGGTTCGGCTTCGTGCGCCGGAGCGGGAAGCAGCGCGTGGCTACGTGCAGATTGTTCTGCGGCAGCCAAGCTATCCCCACGGAGGATACTCGTCGTAAGCGGGGTTGTAGTTGTCGCATGGGAAGGAGGTGGCAAGACATGACCTTGACTGCTCAGCCGCGACGTAGTGCTCGCGGCACGAGTCGGAGATTCGACTTCTGAAGCGCTAGACAGAGGTATCGTTGAAGCTCGTGGAGGAAACGGAGGGCTCTGAGGGGGTTCACCATCGGTAGGTTTATATGCCAGCTGATGACGCTGGTAGAACAACTTGGCTTCAGCATGGCTGACGGATTTCTCGTACGCATAGTCGTATGTCGCCGTGCGTCGTTGGCGGTCCCGGAGCAGGATGGGCGAAGCCCCGCCGGTCGAGGCGTCGTGGTCGTTTAGCGCGTCCATGTCTTCTTCGTTGCGCGTGCCCATTCGCGATTCGTGCTCCACGTCATTGTTCATGGGATCTGTCGGGTTCAGAACTGATGTTGCCCCGTTCACGTTGCTCTTATAATCGTCTTGAGGAATTCCATCGTAAGGCGGCGCGTCAACGTGTGGGTCGGGCATCGACCGGTGGGACGGTTCAAAGGCTTGGTCTCGACATGGTTCAGCCATCGAACGCGATGCTCGATAACCAGTTTGCCCGCACAACAGCTGATTTCAGAGGATCGGTAACGTAGAGTGGTCTCGAGGAGTGTTGAGGACTCGACGATGAGGATCACCTCCCAGATGAAAAGGCTCTGCAGACTGCAGTTGACAACAACAGAGCTGAAGAAGAAACTTTGGCGAGACTTTGGTGGCGTCAACTCCAAAGGTTTACAATTAGGATCCGTCAACCAGAGCACACCGCTTCCCTGTCACTATTGGGCTAACAACAGAGCCCCTGGGCCCTAGACTAACCCCCGAGTCGACGGAATTGGCCGCGAACAAAGGCCCGTCTGACAGCCCAGAACAAACTGCCAATTAGGCCTCAAACTCGAAGAGTGTGGCGACGTCCCCTGGCCGCGTTGAGACAGCGTTCGTCATCAAGCTTGGCGGATTCGGCCAGAGATGGAGCAATGCTGCAATGCGATGAGTGACACAGTGGCACGTCGACATTTGGTTATCGAGACTTGAAATGGCCAGGTTTAAAACAACAAACCCTGTGCTGTGAGCTACGAAATATTGATACTCCCTAGAAAGAATTGGCGGATATCGATTGTATGGCGTAATTAACGGGATATCTTTTAAATCTGAATACAGGAAAACTTGAATAAAATGCCACAAGATTCCTACTAATAATACACAGTTGGGCATTGCCAGTAGCACTCGGTAAACGAGCAAAACCATCACCGCCAGAAAGCCAGAGAAGAAGGACAACAGAGAGAAGAAACAAAAGGCAGTAACAAACTGATATCTAATGAGAATTCGAGAAGTTCATACAGCACGGAGAAATAGAGACAACCCTGCCATGTGTCACGCTCATCGCTGCGAATTTATTTGTTTTCTTCTGACAGTCTGTTCAACCACAATCACGAACAAATCTCTCGATTTGTCCCTATGCGTTGCCCGATCTGTCAAAAGAAGCAATAACTTGGTGATGAGAATGACCCCGAGGATTGGACCATGGTGGCTGTTTACGAGACCTCGCGGCGAATTCGAAACATCTGAGAGAGTACAGAAAAGCTAGGTGTCCCGTAGCTTGAAAAGGAAGAATCCCACCACAAAGCTCAGCTATCAGCTTAAACTTGCCGCAGATCCACAGACAAAAAAACAAAGAAGAGGTGTTGGCATCTCTCATCCGCAAGTAAGATGATAGTTGCATAGGTAAAAGACTTTTCTTTCAGTTATCACAGAACAAGTTCTGCTCCATCCAGGTTCTATACTGACTGGCAAAGCAAGAAGACAATTCACTGAGAATGGGCCCCAGACGGAATTGAACAGTGGAAGCCCACAAGTTTGACTTGAAAACGTTATGAAATAGTGTTGCATTCTTGATCAGACACTTGCGAGCAAGAATAGCACTCTTGTTTAACGGTACCGCGGGCGGCGAGCCAGGTGCTCGGGCGCGCCTTCGGCATGTCGAGGAACTGGCTCAGCAGGGTAGAATTGACCCTGTTCCTCGTAGACTGGTGGCCTTCTGTATTCCATCTCATAGTCAATGTACTCTGGTGGTACATCACGATGTACTGGACGCTCAATGTAGTAGGCGGCAGGGTTTTGCGATTCACGGCCGCTGACTCGAACAGGGATATATTCCACGGCACTATCGTATCGTCGGTCTACAAACCTGGGATCTTCCATGTATTGATATTGAGGATGGGTTGGTGCACGACCATATTGACTTGGTTGCTCGAGTGGCACACGGTCGTAATAGGTTTCGGTTGGAGGATACTCCGAGTAGACCGGTCGCCTAGCCCGGAGTTTAGGGCTTCGATCACGGTAATAAGGCGCTGCCTCTGGTGGAACAGTGTCGTGAACCGCCGGGGATCGCGATCGCGGCCGCTGTGAACCTTGACGCTGGGCCTCATATCTGTCAAACCTGCCATTGGGTCGTCTAGAATGATGGTCAGGTTGATGACGGGATTCCGCGTAAACGATATCTCGTCTCCCATGTCGTGGTTCTCCTGGATTTGGAGACGCTGCTCCAAGATGCCGAGGATGAGCTGCAGTGTTGTCCGGTGCGTCAAAGCGTGGATCAAAATCCCGGTAGCCTCGCGCGGTTGCTGGACTATTTGTTCGTGCACCCCAACTGCGTTTCCCACTACGAGGAATATCCCCAGCTACACTACCTTCGGCTGTACAGGGGGCGTCCGCTCGCCAGCGACGTTCATCCGGGTCCTCGGGACCGACCCATCTAGCTCTGGACGGATTGTTAGACCGGTCGACGTCACCCGCCATGGACTTGTATTCGTCTGCGTCTTGGCCTGGTACAAAGCTGCTGAGAAAACGCTCAGCTGCGTTGAGCTCTTCGCCTGGAGAACCCGGTTTGATTTTGGCTCCCTGAGTATACACAGTCTCTGCAACTTCGCCGTCCTCCGATACATTTCTCGTATGGGACCCGGGGCGCTCCACGTCAGGACGATTATCGCCAATAACATTGCTAACCCCTTGACCTCCAGTCAAGTCGGCCTTGGATAACCTTTCGTTATATGGACGGTTGTCTGACTCCAATCCTGTACCTGGTCGATGGGTTAGTCGAGTAGTTTCGGGATGGTGTTCAGAACCAGGTTGCTCGACGACCTGAGGTGGGCGATTCAACTCCACACCGCTAGCGTTTTTGGCTGAAGTATTCGCCGCAGGTTTAGTTCGTACACGGTTATTGTCTATGCGGCCATACTGATCTCGTACAGGTTCAATAAATGCAGGTCGATGAGGATCATACTCATCTTCTTTCGGAGGTTCCAAGGCATTAACACCATCGCCAAGCGGGGACTCCATGAACTTCGGGAAGTCGTCAACAACTACCTCGAGGCGGCCACGATGAGGTTCTGGGACAGCAGGAGTAGGCTCAGTGGCTCGGGGCTTCTGGTTTCTGCTACGCTCAGCAACTGGATGAGCTCGACCACCTCCCAGTTGATCCTTTTTCGCAACCGATCTGTCATCAGTAGCATTGCTGTTGAGTGGGTTGTTGAGAGCTGCGGTTTCAAACACCCATGGGAATGCAGCGGCAAGTAGTTGAAACTTTGCCTCGTCCATTCCTGGTGCTTGGCTTAGCGATGAAATAGTGGCATCGTCCGGTAAGGCCACCATTTTAGTCTTCCAGTCGGGCGGTGGGTCGTCTCGGCTTAGATGTACAGAGAGGAAATGGCTGACAACTGCCAATAAACTGAATGGCTTCCGTTCGTGTCCACGACCTCGTCGCGGGTGATTGGTGCTAGGGCATGTTTTGCAAACCAAACCACACAGGTTTTTAAGGGGCTTCATTTGTGGATGGGTATTAAGGGCGTCAGAAAAGAGTGCTAACGGAGGCTCATGGCCAAATCGATCTGCAAAACGAAGAGCGACATGATGCAGTAGGACGTGCGCTCTGACGTTGTGGGGAAAGTCTTTGATTCCAGAAGTGGCATTCCAGATTGCTCGAGCATTCTTCGCAAGCTCGTCCACTTGGGTCTGATAGAATCCAAAGGCTTGGCCGTTAGGATTGCCCTTGTGAGAATTTCCTGGTCCAGGAGGAGCTCCCGGTCTCGGAGCGTGCGGGTTGCCAGAGAACGGCGGCCCGAAGGGGGGAACGTGAGGTTGCGATCCATACGGTGCCGGGTAAGGCGCCGGTGGCATTGGCGCTCTTGCATCAGGACCAGGATATGGCGGTGGGTAACCTTGACCAGGATACGGAGATCCATACACAGGATTAGGCGGTGGAGGCTGAGCGTGTGGATCGTACGGGCCACCGGGGGGGTAACCGGGTTGTGGGTATGCATAGTTTCCTTGCTGGGGTGGATAGTATTGCGAGCCAGCGGGAGACGGCGGGCGATATGGCCCAGACCCATAGGCATAAGGAGTTCCATAAGGAGTTCTTCTATAGGGTGCAGGTGACATTTGAGGATACACATCTGGGTTGCCTTGGTAGCCCAGGTGTGGCTGGCCCATTGTCGGTCGAGGCATTGCGAACATCAAAGCTCGTGCCGCATCTGGATTTGGATGAAACGGAGGCTGCTCAGGCCATTCCGCGCGCCAATGCACGACGACACTCCCCAGGCTGAGAACGCTGGTATGCTTCGCGGCATAATGCTGTACAACCCCCTCAAATCCATAATACTTGGTGTTGTTTTCACAACCGTTGCAGAGAAAGAGCTCTTTCTGGTGGGGATCAGTTAAAGGTTTGATCTTTTGATCAAATATCCATTTCATATTCTCCAATATAAGTTTCCGTTTTGGCGGTGCACCTGGGCGGTCCTCTTCGATTGGTTTGCCAAGAGAACGGGCCAAAGCATCTTCTTTGGTCAGGTCGCTGCAGAACCTCTTGCGAACGTACATCAGAACGTCAGCTGCGAATTTGGGGCATTTGTCCTTAGTGACGCCCTCGCCCTCTCGCCAACCTTCGCGAATTATTTCATCCGCATAAGTTGCCATTCGTTCGCGGATCGGCATTTGCACATCATCCCACTCTTTGTCGAGTAGCTCCTTTGCCTCTTTCAACTGAGCCTCTTGCTGTCGACGTTCTTCTGACTTCGCCTGAAGAATTTTGTCCTGCTCAATGCGTTCCTGCTCGCGACGCTCAGCGGCCTCTCTTTGCGATAGTAGTCGTGGTTTTAAAATCTCCCAGTCCCGGTCGGTAAACGGGTTGGGAATCTGAATAGCTGCTTGGAAAGAATCCATGTGGCTTAGAACGGATGGTATCAGGGGTGGGTCAAGTTCGGCACACCGTCGCTCAATTTCTGCTTTCCTGTTGACTTTTGCTTCGTTGACTTCGCGAATGCTGCGCTCGGATCGATGATGAGAGGACGGTTGCATCAAGTGGCTCGCTGATTTTGCGGCACCTGGTGTTAGTGGGCGAGAAGGGAGAATAGAACCTACACACATTTTAGCGTCGCGTCACGGGGCTCGCGATTTGGGAATTTTTTTCAAAACAAGAAAGACAGCCGGGAAATGGCGACAACTTCGCTGTAAAAGGAACAAAACATTCTAGTCTCCTAGGGCCATAAGAAAGATCGGGACTAGTCGAATACTGATTGCTTACCATGCGCAGTTGAGGAAATAGAAGGCTTTCCACGGCGATTCCCGAACCCACCATTGGGAGGACTCGAATGGCCAGAATTGGACCCAACGGTGCCAGATCCATGGGTAGCGTGGTCTATGTATTCGGGATTCGAACGTCCTGACAGTGACATAGCAGGAGAGCGAAGACCTCCCGAAAGCTCCCATTGTTCCCATCGGGCGGAATCAGCGATTTTTTCTTTTCCGTTTCCTTCCAAACCTTTAATCCATTCCTCCGCGGTTGCGGGTCCGAGGCTCTTGACCTCTTCAAATTTGAGTCTCATTGCCTCAACATGGGACTTAAAATAGAGTTTTGTCAAGGTCAGCCCGGATGGAGGCTGGTTTGTCCGGAGAACGACGGAAGAGACAAAGTGCATTGTGGACGTGAAAAATGCAAACGGAATGGCAGGCACCAACATAGTGGGCAAAGTGGAAGAAAACAAAAGGTCCATTTCCTACATCGCAGTCAAAAAGTCAATACGAGCGGATGAGTTTATGGCAGGATACGGCTAACCTTGTCACAATTAGATTGAAGGCACTCGCCACAAGCACGAGCAGCGAAGGGCCAAATGATTCGTACCCCATTGGGACCCGGACCCCCTTCCCATATGGAATTGTCAGGCGAAGAAATGAAACCAGCTTTCTTGCAAAACTGACAAGCAGTTCCACGAATAAGTTGCCACATCCGAAGTTCGGACAATGTTGACAAAGGACGTGGCATGCCAGGATGATAGGTCTTTCGAGACGAAGACCAAATTTGGTTGGGATGAACGTATCTCAATAAACCATGAGTTACACCTTTAGGGGTCAACTCTGTCAATTCCGCAGTCAGCAGGTCCTTGAAGCAACGGTTCACTTGCAGAACACGGCCCAAGGATGCCGGAGGAAGAAAAGTGAAAACATGTTGCCAAATTTCCCCTGGAAGTTTTAACTTGTCCAGGGCAGCATCAGCCTGTTCAGAACGGACTCCATTAAACTTGACACGCTTGGTCCGTTCTGGTGCAGAGAATGAAGTGTACTTGGAGTCATTATCGGCAATATTGTATCCTCCACCGTTCTCCAAACCAGGCCCGTTTGGTTGTACAAACTGGTTATCCGTGGCAACACGTTTCCTTTTCCCAAGTTGTCGATCGGTGGACAAACCCTGGTCTGGAAATTCTTCGGTTGCGCAAGAAGCGTTTTCTCGACTCGAGGGGTCACCAGCGTCCGTCGCAACGGGAAAGGGCATCTCCTTGTCATTTTGCATATGTTTGTGATGGTCTCGGGAGTCTGAATCTTGACTTAGATTCCGCGCCAAGCTCTCCATTGCGCCATCTGGGGAATACGGGTCGAATGAGGAAGCACCAGGACTATCGGGAGACCTGGTTTGATCTGTCATCGTTCACGGGGATATCTGCACACTGCAGATAGGCAATACGGGTAGTTCAGATCTTGGGGGAAGTTGGTGTGCTCAACCCCCGAGTAAGGATCTTGAAACAGGACAAATAGCGAAGAAAACTATAGAAAGAGGCTATTATAGCATAAAACAACTCATCAGACAGCGGAGTCCTAGAATGGAGTAACAAGACGGCCACGAAACCAATATTGACGGACACAGTCGGCCAGAGAAGTTGTCAGAGGCCTCGAGTTCTCCACGAACACCTTGGATGCTGTCAGCCAGAGGAACGGGACTGTGGCATTCAGTGTTGTCGCTACCGGTAGCTCGACAACGGGACAGGGTGTGATTTGAAGAGGTTCAATGGAATCAACAGGAAGAGGTGAGATTCAAGATCCAACCTAGGATTCACACGAAGCGGAACGAAAGAAAACCAGCGACACGTTGAGGAGGTAAAAACTACCTTTTGCGTGGATGCATTGACAAAACAGCTTTCACAGTAGTAGACAGAGATGAAGAGACCAGGACAACTGAAGAGAAGAGCACAAGGGAGATGGCGAGAAGAGGATGGTGATGGATGCCGGAGGCGAAGAAGAGGTGAAGGTTGAGGGGTTCAGAACTTCAGACGAAAAATGCCCAGCAGGCCGTGTTGTTTTGGCTGGTGATTGTGGCGCGCCGGTCGCTTCACTTTCATCGACCAATGATACTAACTCGTTGTGCTGACTCATAATATTTGTGGCGCAGGCCGTACTGCTTAGTAATCTTTTCATCATCTGTGGCTGAGTCTTTAAGGCGGCTCAATCAATTACCGAATCAGGACTAGCGCAAATAGTACGTATTTACTGCGGACGGCGAAGTCTCCCAAGCAAGTCACCGTCAGTGACAGAACTACATCTTGATATCACAATCACAACCGCCGTCTCAGCCAATTCGTCTTCGTATATCTCTCACGACTCTTAAAGCTACATTTCGTCGTTCCACAGCTGGTCAGCTATCAGTGCTGACCGCATTCCGCTACTCAACGGACGAACCACCCTGTGTCCATTCACAGTTGTTGGGCCGAGTAGCTCCCGTTGCACGGACGAGGCACCAACGATTCTCCTCTCACTTCGCACCCCTCGCTCGCTCACCGTCTGCCATTAACCTGAGTCCGGCACCTCAGCGAAATTAACACCATGGCAACCCTCAATCTTTCGACAAACGGTCATTCAATATCTCGAAGTTATGAATCCGTCGTCAACGCCCCCGCTCCGGCCGGCCCCGCCGCATCATCGGAAACCTACGGACAATGGGCCATCTTCTCTGTTTCTGCGCCACTGGTCAGTGCCTTCCAAGACGCTTCCGGAAAGGAGAGCGTCTTAAAGGTTCAGTCTACTGGAGGTCTGTACAACACATGGCCACTTTCAACCGAACTGGGTTGCATGATGCGGTTCTGACAGTTTATCAACAGAAGGAGAATTGGTGGACCTTATCGAGGATTTTTCAGAAGGCAAAATCCAGTTTGCATTTGTCAAGGTGAAGGATCCAAATACGGGTCTTCCAAAGAATGTTCTTATTGCGTGGTGCGGAGAAGGCGTCCCGGAACGTACAAAGGGTTACTTCACAAGCCATCTTGCTGCAGTGGCTAAAGTCCTTCATGTGCGAACCTCAACCTTTGCATTGCTAGCGTCAAACTAATGGATTATAGGGCTACCATGTCCAAATAACTGCGCGCTCCGACCGAGACCTCACCCCTGAAGGTATCATTCAGAAAGTTGCCGACGCATCGGGTGCCAAATACTCAGCTGCCACGGCCCCTCCTACCACTGCACGTTCAAAGCCACCCGTGGCTTCTAAACCAGCATTTACCCCCACTCGTAGTGGTGCAGGCTCATTTAGGCCCTTGACAGGAGTCCATCGGACTGGAGGTACAAAACCTGAAGCGGTGGACGACGATGGATGGGGAGCAGATGCGCCTCAAGTCACTCGAACTCAGCTTGAAAAAGTTCAGTCTGCATATCAACCGACAAAGGTGAATATGAAGGATCTTATGTCGCAAAAGCCATCGACCACATCTTCGTTCAGGCCCGAGCCGGTCAGAAACGAGGCCCATGGCGATGTTGTTCGAGGGGGTTATCAACCAATTGGAAAGGTAGACATTGCTGAGATTAGGAGGAAGGCTCGAGAATCTGAGGGGGTGAAGGAAGAACGTCCAGAGCCAGTAAAAGGTGCTTACCAGCCGGTGGGGAAGGTCGATATCGCTGCGATTCGCGCTCGAGCGCAAGGGGGTGAACCGACACTGTCACCATCAAATGCAATGTCACCTGCAGCAACTGGAGGCTCTGTTGGCAGCAATGAGCCAAAGTCGCTTGCAGAGCGATCCACCGCATTTACCTCTTCAGAGCGTCTCACAGCCCTCCCAAAACCCAAAGTCGCAAAGAAATTCGGTGGCAGTTCCACCTTTGTCGGTACCAAGGCCCCCCTTCCGGGTGGATTGGATTCAACCCCAGTATCTACTACTCCCATAGTCGGTAGTGCAAGCCGCACCTTCGCCGACGTGGGTGGTAAAACTCCCGCTCAACTCTGGGCAGAAAAGAAAGCTAAACAGGGGGGTATTGCCAGCCCACCACCGGCTACCACCCCCTCACCCCTCCAAAGCCAAGGGAGTGGAGAGGCCGGATGGAAGAGTTCATACTCCGGAAAGACGTGGGCTCCAGTTCAGGTCACTCACACTGGGAGATCTTCCGGCGCTCCTATTTCTGGGCAGAATACCGGGGAGCCAGAACCACAAGAGCCCGAAATGCCCGAAACAGGAAAGGTTGGTTCTATTCGTGATCGATTCGCAAACACAAAGCCGATGGGATCCCATGCAACATACGAACGGGCTGCTCCGTCACCACCACCTCTGGCCACGGACACTAAACCCACTCCACCTCGAGCAGTCTCTATCCCTGGTCTACCAGTTACAACCCAGGAGACTCAAGAAGATGTTCACCAAGAAATGCCACCGCCTCCGCCGCAACGGCGTTCTCCATCACCCGAGACACCTGCCGACATTGAACCTAGTTCGCCAATCCGCGTAGCCATGCCCGTTGGTCGAGGATCGGCAGACGAGCAGGTTGCTGATGCTAGCGAGGAACAACTCTCGCCGCCCACACCCCTGCCGATCAGGTCTATCGTAGAACATGCTCCCAAAGAGGAAGAGATCGAAGCTGAACCCGCCCATGATCCCGCTAGAGCTGTCGCAGAAGCCGCTACCACTTCCCATGCTCCACCTACCGGCGAACACGGCATCCGTGCTCTTGTGCAATATGATTACGAGAAAGCCGAAGACAACGAGATCGAGCTTCGAGAAGGAGAATATGTCACCAATATTGATATGGTGGACGAGGATTGGTGGCTTGGTGTAAATGCTCGTGGAGAGCAAGGTCTTTTCCCAAGAAATTATGTTGAGGTCGTTGAAGACGGTGATACTGGCCATCATCAGGCCGGAAGTGCCGCGACTCATGTTGAGCCTGAACCTGAACCGGCTTATCATGCGGCCGCAGCACCTACCAAGGGCCATGGTCCTACCGCCACAGCGTTGTACGACTACGAAGCTGCTGAAGATAACGAGATTGGGTTCCCGGAAGGGGCTAAAATCACTAACCTGGTAAGTCAAAGTACTTTTCCTAACAAAGCCCTTTTGTCTAAACGGAATTATTGGATCTTATTACGTCTGCATGCGATATCATTCGGGTTTTCGACTAATATCGTTTACTAGGAATTTCCTGACGAAGACTGGTGGCATGGGGAGTACAATGGCAGAGGCGGGTTGTTTCCCGCAAATTATGTCCAGCTCGACGAACAGTAGAAGCTTCACGAGTTTCAGAAAGATCCGTGAAACAATACTGCTTCTCGGCTTTTACCCCCCTCCAACTACCCAAGTCAATGGGATGCACAGCATTGCCAGCGACGACTTCCCATTGCATTTCATGAATTACATGTTACTAGCACGCCATTGAGTCTGGCCTCTTTAGCCGCAAAGTCTGACGCGGTCAGCCAGTTTGTGATTTATCACAGCTTGTCGACGTTCAATTTTGAAAACAGCTGTCTTATTCTTGTTTGAGTATTTTATGACTATTAGAAATTATTGACTGGATATGGAATACAGAACCCAAAAAGATTCACCTAGCCACTTTTTATGATGTTTTCATTCTTCAGTACAGACTGCAAACACTAGGAAATGAATTCACTCGTGTTTCGCAAAAAAGAAGTTTGCACCAACCACCTCTAACCCATACTGTGCTGCCCACTGCCGGACTCCATGCCTCTGTTTCCCATATCCCCATTGTTTCCTTTCTTTGGGCGCCTCCAATTTGCCTGTTTTGTCGGCATCCCCCTTCAGCAGAACAAACACGTACCGGTGATCTCCCGTGCCAGGAGGTGGTGCGGGACCCATATACGGTTCTAAGGGCTTCGCCTCATGCTTGCCAGCCCCTCCCGGACCGGGCACGTTGGCGACAACCCAGTGGCAGAATTCACTCCAGATGGGTTCCTGGCGGCTCTTTGCGTCCGGGTCGGTGAGAACGAGGTGGAATGCCTTGTTGGATTCGGTAGTAGTTTCTCCGACGGGATGGATTTCGTAGACGGGGGCCTCCTGAGTTTGTTTGGTGGAAAGGTGGTTGCCGAGGTTTACTTCGGTGTGACTTGATGGGTAGGTGATTTTGAGGCTGTATTTGGGCTCAAAGTCATCCAGGACTGTCAATAGCAGGTTTAGCTTTTATTCTTTCAAAATTTGGGGATTCATTCTGACCGTCTGTGATGATCTCGTTGGAGCGTAGACTGATAGTAGCAGCATGTTAGCAATCGAACACCTGACGGGATTGTAACCTTACGCTTCACGAGTAGATGCCATCTTTGATCTAGATCGAAATCTGTCTGGGAGATAGTGACACGAGTACCTATCCGCGTGTAGGTAATAAGTGCTGATTAGGCTGTTCAGTGATATAAACCTCCTCTTCTCGTCCAGCAATCTACGTAGTATCGTTCTGGTCTCATTCATCCCCTCTCGCCCTGCTTGCGGCGCGGAGAGAAAGAGTCGGTGACATCATTGTTTGTCCTGTTTGCTTGATTATCAGCCGCGACTTACATAAGCGACAAAGTGGCTGGCTTCACGTGGCGGACATGTTCTTGGCGCTGAAAACTCCGTCTCATTGGTCGCGGTCACGTGTAGCGCCTCTATCGAGCGTCGGCAAGATCAAAATCGGCGGCATAATAACCGCAGCCAAAGAGCAGCATTGTCCACGACCGTCAAGACCTGTGAGAATTCTGCCTCAATATATCCTGAAGGCTGCTGGCTACTTTTATGACTGTTGACAACCTGCCGCCTTGAAAGTTCATGTAGCGGCGTATCTCGCGCATCTGCAACCCGCTATCAGTTTCCATTTTGCTCGCCCCAGCCAGCTTCCCAGCCCTCCGTACGAACATTTATATCGACGACACACGGTACCGCGGACCGGCCGTGGTAGCAATTTCTTCTCAAAATGGCGTCGCTAGGAGAAGACCTGCTCACGACTGTGAATAAGTTGCAAGATTTGGTTTTTAACACCATTGGAAGCGATTCTTTGGACTTGCCGCAGATTGTAAGCCAACGACAATCATCAAGCGCCCCATGTCCATGTTTGGATGCTAATACTTTGTTCATATAGGTCGTTGTCGGTTCACAGTCCTCGGGAAAATCCTCAGTGCTTGAAAATATCGTTGGAAGAGATTTTCTCCCCCGTGGCAGCGGGATCGTAACCAGACGGCCCCTGATTCTTCAACTCATCAACGTCCCTAGCGATCGCGACGACACATCTGATAATGACGATGTTAATATTCCCCACACTGCCGCCTCTGTTGCTGGGCAGGGAGAGTGGGCTGAGTTTCACCACCAACCGGGCAGGAAGTACGACGACTTTGCGCAAGTGAAGCAGGAGATTGAGAATGAGACCGCCAGAATCGCCGGAAATAACAAGGGGATCAACCGCCAGCCGATAAATTTGAAGATCTTCTCTCCCCATGTGCTTAACCTCACCCTCGTGGATCTTCCCGGTTTGACAAAGGTCCCGATCGGAGACCAACCTTCAGACATCGAAAAGCAGACGCGGAATTTGATATCTGAATATATTGCTAAGCCAAACAGCATTATATTGGCCGTTTCTCCAGCAAATGTGGACCTTGTTAACTCTGAGGCATTGAAACTTGCGCGCCATGTCGACCCGGTTGGAAAAAGGACGATTGGTGTCTTGACAAAGCTTGATTTGATGGACCATGGAACCAATGCTATGGATATTCTTACCGGACGGGTCTACCCCCTGAAGCTGGGCTTTATTGGAGTAGTGAATCGGTCACAACAAGATATTCAAAGCGGGAAGCCACTTGCAGATGCCCTGAAAGCTGAAGCCGACTTTTTCAGGCACCATCCCGCCTACAGGAACATGTCCATGCGATGTGGAACCCAATTCCTCGCAAAGACACTGAACACAACACTAATGGGCCATATTCGTGAGAGATTGCCGGATATCAAAGCTCGTCTGAACACGCTCATGGGACAGACGCAGCAGGAGCTTGCAAGCTACGGCAATAAACAGTTCAGTGGAAAAGAGCATCGAGGATCTTTGATCTTGCAACTCATGACCCGATTCGCGTCTTCATTTATCTCGTCTATCGATGGTACCTCCATGGAAATCTCCACAAAGGAACTTTGTGGTGGTGCAAGGATCTACTACATTTTCAACTCCGTGTTTGGCAACTCGCTTGAGACCATAGACCCAACACAGAATCTTTCAGTTCTCGACATTAGAACAGCGATTCGAAATTCGACTGGTCCGAGGCCTAGTCTGTTCGTCCCAGAGCTCGCCTTCGATTTACTCGTGAAACCTCAGATCAAATTACTGGAGATCCCCAGTCAAAGATGTGTGGAACTCGTCTACGAGGAATTGATCAAGATCTGTCATACTTGTGGATCAACTGAGTTGTCCCGGTTCCCACGACTCCAAGCTAAGTTGATTGAGGTGGTTTCGGATTTACTGAGAGAAAGACTTGGCCCATGTTCAAATTATGTTGAGTCCCTGATCTCCATACAACGCGCCTATATTAACACGAACCACCCCAACTTCCTTGGTGCCGCTGCTGCTATGTCGTCCGTTATCCAGAGCAAACAAGAGCAAGAGAAGAAGGCTGCCCTGGCTGAGGATAAACGTAAGCGCGAGAGGAGGCGGCTGAAGGAGATTGGGGGCGTAAACGGTACTGCCACACCCGATGAGAATGAGGAGCAAGAGGATGAAAGACATCAAACGCTTCCACTCCGCGGCCACAAAGCTGGCAGAAGCCAGTCGCCGCATGTTCGCAATCTTGAAGCCAGCAGAATATCATCATCACTCAACGGCTTCCAAGCAGTTGCTCAACCCTCAGCGGGCAAAGATTCCTTCTTGAACTATTTCTTCGGCAAGGAAGGCGCACTTCCTGCACCTGGTCCAGCACCAGGCGCCTCCCGTCACGTTAGTCATTCTACGGAGCCAAGTTTCAGTCAAAGTTTCCGCCGCAGCGAGATGAGATCCCCATCGATTTCGCAAAATTTCCCAGACGATATGACTACTGTCCCATCCGAATATGGAGATGGCCCCTTAATGGTATGTTCCCGGTTTCGAGCCACACGTAACAAAGAGGATATAGTTAACAAATTTCAGAAGGATGAGACCGAACCAGCCCTCACAGATCGTGAAGCTCTCGAAACAGAGCTCATCCGCCGTCTCATCTCATCGTATTTCAACATCGTGCGCGAAACCATCGCCGACCAAGTCCCCAAGGCAATCATGCATTTACTCGTTAACCACAGCAAAGATGTCATCCAAAATAGACTAGTCAGCGAGTTGTACAAGGAAGATTTGTTCCCCGAGCTTCTATACGAAGACGACGGGATCAAGGCGGAGCGCGAGAAGTGCGAGAAGCTGCTCGAAACATATAAGAAAGCTGCGAAAATCGTGGGAGAGGTGTTGTAGAGAAACCAAATGCATTGTTATGGTTTTGTCGCAGCACATTTGGTTTCTCTCCTTGTAATATGCATCTTCTTGGTTTTTTTCACGCTTCTCCCATTGATTTGACGGCTTGTTTATTGAAGCTTGGGGGACTCTCATTTTCTTCGGCCTCATCTTCCTTTTAGCGGTGGGTGTCTTTTAAAGACCCGTTCTTCTTCCCCTTTCCGCCTACCCTCCGTTCCCTCTCTACGACTATTGGGCAACTTTGCCGTTGCTGTCTTCTCCCAACTTTGTTTACTTGGATAGCCGCGAAGAATCAACGACAGGCGAGAGTTCCTTTCCTTTTTTAGAGTGATCATAAAAACGGGCAGTTTTCCCATGATTCCCTTGTGCTTTGCCTGGAGGAACGATGATGTTTGTATGTATGTACATGTATATATATGAGTATGTATTCTATTTTCCTTTCGGTCCCTCAGAGAAAGGGAGAAAAATGAGCACGTGTATGTGAGTATGTGTGCTGCCTGTGAGTGAAACAGGCAGCAAAGGTTCGGTTCAGCCCACTGGGGAGCCGTGGAGATAATAAGTGATGTAAGTACAAGGACGCCAGTAATGGTACCAGGGATGGTTATTTTGTCAATCTGGCCTGGCATCGGTTGATATTTACCATTAATATGATAATGGCGGGGTTGACCAACCGTGCCTTCCTAAGTTCCTAGACGGAGAACTATATCGGGAACAGAAAGAGCTACCAATCGTACCTTCCGGATCTCCAGAACGGCAGGAGCGACTAACTGCACCTTCCCAGTCCCAAAAAATGGGAGGAGCGCGCTCAACCGTACCTTCCTAATTCCAGAAACGGCAGGAGCGCCCTGCCTCCTGATCGCACCTTCCCAATTTCAGGAATAGAAAGAGCGACCAACCGTACCTTCCTGATAGCAGGGAAGGCAAGAGCACCCAGCCGTGCCTGCCTAGATCGAGAATGGAAGGACCGACCATTCTTACCTTCATAACCGCATAATATTGCTAGAGCCGTTGTCGAATAATACTGTTAGGTCTTTTGGAAATCCCTGGACCTAAGTGATTGGGGCTGAAGAGAGTTTGTACGGTCTCATTAGGGGGGATTGCAATTCATGACAAGCTTGATGCAGCATCAAATAATGCCGTAGTAAGAGTACCAACCCTGCAGGTTATGAAAATATGCATGTGTTGATCTATCTAAGCTGGGTATACTTCTTTATTCATATGACCACAAGTCCAGTCTATCGCAATTCCCATGTCTATGGCACGAACGCCAAACCCTCAAATACTCCTACCCACTCTTCGTTTTCACGTTTATCTGCTGCCTTTTCCTCAGCCTCGCTCCCTCCCACGCGTAGATACCACCTGCGAGAAACACCACTGCTGCGCCTGCCATAACGCCGCCGGACAAGTGATTTCCAAACATATACACGCTCAGAACCAGGCTGACAAGTTTGCGAATGTTAAGGACCACAGTCACGGTGAGTGAAGACGACTTCGCGCTCAACAGGTAGACTCCGCGAATGCAGAGATACTGGGTCAGTGCATTGAGCATAAAATAGACGAGTTTTAATGGAATGTGGGAAAGCAGCGAGTGAAGGAGAGGATTGCTGAGAAGTGATAAAAGTAATGACTGAAAATGGGACGGACTATGAGCTGGAAAAGGGGCGGGGGTGGACATAAAGGGAGTGGCGGAAGCTGCGGAGGAAACGGTGCTGGTCGTGGAGGAGAGAGTTGATGAGACGGAGGCAAGAAGAGGCGAAGACGCGAGAATAGACGGAGATGAAAGGAGAGCTTTAATCTGTGGGACAAATCTAGAGTAGGTGGGTATCAAAACAAGCAACGAAAGCGCATGCGAATAGAATAGACCTTCACGCCAGTGATCTCGTCCATATCTTTGATAGAGTCGATCCGCATAAACCCCTTGAAATGCGGCGAGAACCATTGCTAGCCCTAGGACAGCAAATCCAACGAGTGTTCTCAGAGACGTCTTATTAGCACTCAGCCCAATTTCTAGCGATTTGCCCTTTGAACTGGCATCCGCAAGAGCTGCTGTAACCACACCAACAGAAAGCATAGACACTGCAAATACTTGCATTCGCGTATACCTCTTCGAGTTATACAGATATCCAATGACCATAGATGTCACTGGTCCCCCACTGCGTATGATTATGTGCAGTGGCACAGATATCTTGAACAGAAATGCGGAGTTATTCATCAGGTTGACCGTCATAAAGAACGCTGTAAATATGGCCCATTGTTTTATGGGCACCGTGCGCTTTTTGAAGAACAATGAGCCTGGTCCAGCAGAGAAGGACACGACACTTGGAAGAGTCAGGAGTGAGGTTACTGCAAACTGGGTGAAGGTAATAAGTGCACCTATTGACTTATTAGCCCACTGAGATAACAAATATAGGCCCTTTATGGCGCTCACCGGCGTGTGGCATGTCCCTTCAAAGCAAAATCCATTGTCAGTGTTCCAGGTCATTTTCCTCTGTATCGGATTTCGACTCACGTAACGATTGCCTCGAGCGTAAAAACCTGCAAATCACATGCTATATTAGTCTAATGTCCCGTACCCTTTTGTGTCAACTCTTGGGGATCCGCTCACATTTGCACAACATCCTCCGAAAATCAGGGCCAGCATGAAAGACACATTGACCCATGCCGGAACCGTAGCATGCGCTACTGCTGCCGCAACAGCATGTACCCCGTCTAGGCCATCATTTCTTCTTGGTTTCGAAGCAATGCCATGCTGGGGCGGCTGTATCGAACGATTCGGGTAGGTGGACGCGCTGGAGACGAGTGGTACGGTGGTGGACGTGTCTTCAGACTCGGAGGTTCCCAGTGTCGTACGTTGCCTGACGCGTTCCGGTTTGTCAAATACGTTCGACATTTCCTGTGAGCTTCACTCTTATGACCCAAAAACTCCGTATATCCTTTTGTCTAATTATTAGCTGCAGTGGTTCAGCACGGAGCCGGAAGAGATACGGTATCAGACAAATCCAGGACGATTGGTTGTGGGCGCGTGGGCATTAAGAAGGCGCGGTGGAGACGGAAGTGACGGACACTCGGAGAATAAACGGCGGAAGCGACTTGATTGCTAGCCAAATAGTTCTCTGGCCATGATTGCCACGCTTGCTACTCCGCTGTATGCTGAATGGTTATGTCCTCGATGATGCGGCGACCACACTTCCGCGCTGTTCGTGCGGAGCTTGTTCGAACAAACATGTCAAAACAGGTGCAGCACAGACCAGGTTGTTTTGCTAAGTCACCATATGGGTGGCATTTCAGTCTCACAGCCTGCGCATCAGAATGTGGAACGTGTCGATACATAAGAGTTGGGCTTGTCAACACCGCTATATTCCCGGCTTTCCTATTACACCACCTACTAGGTCCTAGAATGATTCCATATTGAAGTAGGAAGCAAATGTACTATTTTCGAGTAAATAACCCTCGCACCCGCTCGAAATGTGATGTGGTGATGCTTCCTGAACGCCCCGAAGACCTGCGAATCTCCTTCCACCTATACGATACCCAATGAAATAAACTTAAACATACACCCAAAAGGTAGCCATATTCAATCCTCAATATCGTCATCACTAAGAACCAGATTGTCGACGCCCTCTTCAACCTCGGGGGCTGGATTTGCCCCCTTGAAACGTGCTGGACGGGGTGGAGGAGGCATCGTACGCGACGGAGCTCGCTTTTGGGGAGACTTTGGCAGTGGATCTGTTGCCCAATGTTCTGCCTCTGGGTCTTCAAGCACACCGATATCTTCATCGGAGATATCATTGTTGCGCCCGACCACACCGCGAAATTGGGTTATTCCTTCAAGGTCTTTGATTTCGGATGGGTCTTTGGTGATCATCCTTAAGTAAGGAAGATAGTCCAAGAGGATCTCTTGCGACGACATCGTCAGTTTGCCTGTCATAGAACGCAAGTTCGCATCGTCTCCATCGGCCGGCTGCCCAAACACTCTACGGCCTCCCCAAGATGCTACCCCATCGGTCCGTAAGCTAGGATTGGGTGAGTGCGTCGATGTTGCCCCGCTGGTCAAACGTCGGGTCCACATGTCCAACATCCCAGAAACCTCCTCAGTCTGCCTCCAAAGTCGCATCGAGGTCGGGAAAAACATTTTATGGGTATCACCTCCGTAAGCTCCAGGGGCAGTTCGCCGTTTCACCGGATAAGGTAGTGAAAACAACAGCCCTCGAACAGCAACCTGGAAGCTAATTTCATCTTGACGTAAAACGTCAACACTGGTTCCAGAACCTTGATATGAGAGTCGAGCGGATCCAACTCCGTTTCGAGTGGACTGCACCCCTCTGCGACCATCAGTACCGAGGATATCTGCATCCGAAAGTTGCGTGATGCAGTCGGCAAAGAAGTCAGTGAAGTCCTCGCTCTCACAAGAAAGAATATAATTCTCATGGAGAGCTGCGATAAAGGTATGCGTGTCAGTCCCCGTCTCGTTAATCAAGTCGTCAATCGACACTTGGGAAACTTTTCGACGGGCAAAATGATGGAGATGCTGCGGAGGCTGAGGGATCTCTGCATTCGAGCCACCAGCAATTGTTGGATCTTCTCTTTTGTTGTATACAACCTTTCCAACCGCATGGAATATCCCCAAACTCGCTTCCCTCTGGGTAATCGCTTCCAATGACTCCTTTTCCATATGGGTGAGTGCGGTGTTGGACCTACCGCCCTTTTTCGACCGACCGGCCACCGTTCCACTCCAATCAGCGTCCTCGTCGCCTCGCAGACATAAAAACTCTAACGATGTGATGGCGCTCCTGACATCACCCATCTCTGCGAATCCTTTCAGTGCCGCAGGCCCAGGAATACGTCGCCGTTTAGATACTCGAGCTTCTTTTCTGAGCACAATGTCCAGAGCTTTCGTGATAAACGTCGGAGCAACACGGTTGAATTCAATGATACTCACACCAGGGTGATTTGATATCTCGGGCCCAAGCAACCTGTGGACTGTAAAGTTATCTGAAAGCGCTGCTCCCGTCCCTAGCATAGTTTCAGACACTATGATAATAACAGGAGGGCTCAGCTCAACGTCTGAGGTCCTATATCCACCATAAATGCCTAGGGGAGGGACAGCTGCGGCGAGATACGCTTGAAGAGTTGATCGGAAAGTCATCAGAGTCGACGACCCCTGGGTTAATGAAGTTGGAAATTCTTCAATAAGTATAACTCTTCTGCGATTGCCTGAGGGGTTTGAGTCGTCGCTAGAACTGGACTTCAAGGATGACGATGCTTCCGACAGGGTGAGGCTGCTAAACTTGTCGCTCCGACCAAGAAAGTCATCAAACTGCGCACCCATCGATACGTATCCAGCTGATGAATAATCTGCGGCCGAAGAGTTCTTCCACTCTATCATATCATACCCGAGAGCCTCTGATAGTAACGAAACAGTAGTTGTCTTCCCGCTTCCCGCTGGGCCTCTGAGCACAAGCATTCTCTATAGTAGTCAGTAATCATAAATGAGGAGCATAGAACAGTGGATCACAGAATGATAAGAAATTGTAGTTTACCCACTCGTCGGCTTCGTCCAGTGAACACATCCACCAGCCAATTTTGCACATCTGCCACTTTCTTTTTATGAACAGCCAGTTCATCAAGGTTCACAGGTGCAAAACGCTCCGTCCATGGCCTCAGTTGTTCATGTATAGCCGGCGGGCTAGGTTTCACAGCTTCACTGTTTCCAGGTATTAGGAACCGCTTGGTGGGTTTTGGGCGCAATGCAGCTTTCACAGTTTCGTCTTGCTTTTGGTCAATTTTCACATTCACACTGTTATCCTTAACACTGGAATGCCCATTTTTCTGTCTGTTTTTTGCAGTCTCAGAAGAGACTCCCATGCCGAATGATTGGCTAGCGCCCCAATTCAGTATGCTTTCCACGTCCTCCTCATCCTCGATTTCTTCCACGATATCTGGCGTACGTTCCTCCCGAATCCGGCTCCATCGCTGCTCTTCAGTTGCTGGAGTAAAGAAGGAATGTAAAGATTTCGAAGGCGAGGTATTATTCGACACAGGTTTCTTTCTTATCCCTCGTTTTTCAGGAGAAGATGCCGGAGAGGGAGAGGGGGCAGCTGCCTGGCGATTCGAGGCTTTGGACGGTGCTTTCTTCACTTTCGCCTTCGAACGACGTGTGTCTGCTCCATTAAGATCAGTGGATGAGGTGACAGGCACATCGGCGGACTGCGCAAGTGTCAATCGCGTCTTGCGCCTTTGCTGACTAGTGGTCGGTGCCTGGGAGGAAGATATAGGGGTGCAGGCTTCGTCCTCATCTGATGAAAGGACTACAAGCCTCCTTTGCCGCTTTCTGGGAGGTGGAGCGGCCATGATAGTGGAAAAGGGGAGTCATATCTCCGGCATTGCGAGAAGAAGCTCATCAAAGGGATTTGGAGACGTCAAACGTCGACGCGATTGTCGCGAAGGCGGACCAAGACTAACTGCACTCGATTACGTGAGCCAGTAGTGAGATATAGCGCGGGGATGCTGCGACTTTCTCGAGTAACCACGCTAATTCATCGCCATTCAAGGTGCTCACAACTCCACTAAGGAGCAGGAGCTAAAGCTTACTTTGCTAGCCAAGACCCCGCCTCCGAGCGGTTCCGTCCAATAGGAAGCTCGATATCCAAGCCCGGAGCATTGAACGGACTCGCTGGAGTATGCTGTGAAGCGGAAAATTATTTGAATGTTTTCCTTTGGCAATGAGCCATCAATTGAGTCTCTGTGTAAGTATATTAGGGATTACTTGCGAAGACACATCAGCTCTTTGTGCCATATCTCCTTCTCGCCACCCTGATGTCACTCACGGCGAGATTCTTGATGCGCGCCGCGACATCAAGATCATCCCTGCGTCGATTGACGCAAGGCTATCGTACTTCATATAAACTGCCTAGCACTCCAGCATTTCAACGCAGACGGAATACTGGTAGTAATACCCAATCTCTCTTTTATACGCTTAAAATCAGTTTGCAAGTTTAATCACCAAACCATGACCGTAGTACACCATTCCCCCGAAGACCTGGGGCCCATCCACCCTCCCAATGCACGGAATCTCGGTGCACAAACATCGAACGCTCAACCCGTGGGCATTAAAGTGAAGGATCCACTGGATCATGAAGCACCAGCAATCCTGCACCTGCCACCGAATTTCGACCCAGCCAGAGCCAATGGCGCTGCGGTCGTTTTAATCAGCGGAGCCGGTGGAGGCGTCAGCGGTCCATCCGGTAAATAGTTGTCCCAGGTTCGACCAATGTACCGTAGATTCCACTTAGCATGGACTAACGTGGTCGTGCATCTGCGCCAAACAAACAGGGATATATCCTTCTCTCGCTGAGAAATTCTCCGTCCTGCTCTCGATACCTTGCGTCCGCCTCGATTACCGCGACCCAGCGCACTCCGACTTTTGCTCTGCCGACGTCCTCGCTACTTTCAACTACCTCTCAAAACACTTCTCGTCATCCAGATTCGTCCTAGTCGGCTGGTCCTTTGGCGGGTCCCCGTGCTTTACCGTCGCAGCACGAGACCCGGAACGGGTTCGGGGCATTGCCACTGTCGCCTCGCAGACGGCAGGGACATCAGGGATCAAGAAGCTGAGTCCCCGCCCGGTTATGCTGCTGCATGGAACAGGCGATACGGTGTTGTCACCGAGATGTTCGCAGAATTTGTATCGAGAGTATGGAAGTAGTGGAGAGAGCGAATTACATTTATTCGAAGGCGATGATCATGGCTTGACGAAAAACGCACCCAAGGCGGAAAAGATGATCTTTAATTTTGCGGCAAAATGTTTGGGCTTCGAAGATTTGCTGACGAGGCAGGTGGAGGAAAAGGCTGGAGAGGATCTAGCTGGCAGTAGAGAAGAAAGGGTAAAAGAGATGGAAGCTGGTCACGATCTGGAAGGAGGAGAAAGGATTTAATTGGCGGTAAATAAAAATAGGTGGAGATGCCTTAGGAGACCAGCTCGCATCTGCATCATCTGTACATTAGTAGGGTGATCGGTTTAGATGCATGAATTTCGATGTCCTGAACAGAAATCGAATCCGATCATATCTCTTCCAGTGAACAAGGCCACAAGCAAAGGAATCACGCGAATCTAACCACCGCCGAATATATCATAATAATAGTCCTCATCGAGTCCTTCGCGGCTCGGAATCTCTGGACATTCCCCAATAAAGGTGGCATCGTCAAATCGAACATTTAGTAACCGAATCTTCAACCCATAGTTGCTCACTAGATTAATTAATTTATTCGTCTCTGCGGTTATTGGCTGCTGGTTGAGAAGCATGAGAAGGCCATCAAGCCACTCAGATGCGATGCTGTGTGACTGGGGGTGGAGGGTTAAAAGAACTATTTCTTTCTGACTTTTGTCTGTTTTGGCGGTGTTCGAGCGTTTGCGGTTCGTGTTATCATTGTTGAGCCCGGAAGCTGACTTGGAAAGGTTACTAGAAGATGGGCTCTGTCCGTAACCGTGGATCGTGATTCGCGTAGATGAAGAAGAATGAGGGAGAGTTTTGATGGTTGAGCCAGAAGAGGCGTCAGAGGAAGCCGACACGTTGGAAACAACGGAAGAAACGGTATTGAGGTCAACTGGGAGTGGTTAGTAACTGCCGCTTCACTCCTCAAGTATGCTGCGCGGGACATACTCTTATACGTAAGGGCATCTATATCCGGCATATCATCTCCCACGGATTTAAAGTCACCATAATGGAGGTATCTCCGATTATGTGACAGTCGCGCATACCGATATGAAGTGGAATTGACCCGCCTCATCTCTGGTTTTGAGGAAGTCCCGTTTTCTCCCTTTAAACCTGCGTCCATAGGAAACCAAGCACCTTGGAGCAAGCATCGAATCCGTTGCTCCTTCACAAACTGGAGGGCTTCATGATGTAGCTCTTCTCTCACCTGATGAAGGTGTTGCCCCCAGACGTCTTCGTATGTCAGTTCCAGCAACTCCATCTGCAATTCCCGGAGTCTTTGATATTCAAAGTTGGTCATTTCTTCCTCAATTTCGTGCATATCCTTCGTCCGTGACGCTCCCCCAACCACCGATTCGACGAGAATTCGGACCAACTCAGCAATTTTCGAGAAATCCTCTTGTTCTGCCCCGGTTGCTTTCCAAAGGCGGAAGAATGCCTGCAGGCCTGAAACATGTAATCGAGGCCAGTGAAGTAACAATGGCTTAAAGACCTTGTCGAGGTTTGACCTCGACTCAAGAATTAGATAACTCTTCGGATCTTCCAGGTCAGCCTTGTCGACTTCGAAATGTTCGTACAAGATCGCAGTCACGGCCATAGATGCTCTGGCGATTGGGCATCTCTGTTCTGTAGGTTTCGTCGCTTGTTCTAGGAGCATCTTCTGAAATTGATCTTGATACCTTCTCACAAAGTCTGTCAAATCCATCATGCCCAAGAATCCCATTTCATGGAAATCCCACTGCGGACTCTCAGACTCGAAACCAAGTCTTCTCCACTTGTGCGGATTGTGCCTTCTTGACCCGGTCTTTTCAGATTCTTGCGGTGGCCTTTCAGGGTTACTCGCGAGATGGATGCCCTTTAGCGCTCTGCGGTGCTCTGTCTTCTCCAATTCCACGGTGACGTCTCTCCACTTCTTCAACAGAACCTTTGTAAGGGACTGGAACTCCAAAAGAGGTTGAGCCAAATCTTGCAAAGCAGTTCCCTGCATAAGAACATACACAGCCTTGATCACACCCAAGTCTTGCAGTCGCTTAATGAATCTAGGCCATTCTCCCTCGCTTTCAGATATTATAGAATCCCGCATCAAACTGTTTATTAGCTGAAGCGCATTGGCGCATAGAGCGTGGTCGGCGGAAGATAGTCTGCTGACGAGCATTTCGAGAAACTGTGAATGGATCGCGATTGCGGGCTTCAACGCCTGAAAACCAAAAAGTCCGGGAGGGCTGTTAACGGAAGACCGCCTCGAACAATGAGGCTGCGAAACGATGGAAACGAGAATGGACATGGCGCCACGTAGAATATTCACGAGTGGATGGGTGACGATAAGATGGACAATCTGCATCAAATCGTTAGACGAATATTCTCCTCGGACGAAAGATCAACTTCCGTCATCCAGGCGACGACACGCAACGCACCCGCTCAATAAATTCCTCGTCCACAACCTCCCACCCCTTATCCACCTCCAACAGCCTCGCAAACGAAGTCAAGCTGTATGCCAGTGTATTCCCAGTCGCTGTCATCGCCAAATGTTTCAACTTGACCAAACCGCCCTCCGAGATAAAGACATCCGCAAAGGAGGGGTCGCCGATATTCGATTGAAGTTTGAACACAGCCATTTTGCGCACGGCATCTTCATCGCTGCCGAGTCGCTCGGCCAACTCTGATACGTTGATGTTCTCCATAGTTGAATTAGGCCTTGGTTTACCGTGGGAGCTGCGAGGAGAGGAGCGGGGAGGGTATTCGCATTTAGGAAATGTAGAGAAGGTCGATTTGGGTGTTTTTTGGCGCTCCTTCCGCGCTCCGCTCGAGTGAGTCGATGCCAGTTCTGGAAATCTTCTCGGATATCAGCAGCGACAGGAATGGTGGAGTAAATGGTTCGATCTCGAGCGTCGAAGGTCTCAAAACATAGATGGGCGAGTGCTTGTTTGGCAGGATAATTAGTGAAGTAAAAGAGCGAAAGTGCAGGACCCAGATTATTCAGTTATTAAAGATCAAACGAAGGCAGTTCAATTGCCAAATGAATACACAAGGCTGTCAATTGAACCCATCTGATGTGCTGTTGCTTGTGCGGCGTTTCCCCGGAATTTCCACTGTTCGCGTCAGGGGAATGTTTGCGGATTATCTGATTCTCCAGATCCGCGGCTGCACGGGCCACCTGGAGCCATGCGACTTTCAGGAGAAGCCCAAAACGCAGCACTGACACACCCTACTCCAAGGACGGGTGGGAGTTCAAGAATCATATCAGCAATATCTCATCTTCTTTTTTGATTCATGCCCCTTACAGTCGAGGCAAATGTAAATATACACAATATGGAGCATATTCACGAGTTATCCCATCAGGATTCGCTGCATTTATCCACCCAGAGATACCATACCCACCGCCATACCATTGATACCATGAAACACCTTTCCCAAATACCCATCAGCCATGCCCCGGGTCCTGTTTTCCTGTCCGCAGGGTGAAATCGAAGCCCGCCTGATATCCCCAAAAAATGAACGCCGATTCCTTCAATGCCCGAACACCGCTTCAGCTTTTAAGAAGGAAATGCTCGTAAAAACCAAAAACGAAAAATCCCTCAAAATGCTCAGAAATTCCACCATACACCATGCGAGAAAAGAGAAATAATGTGGAAAAGTATTCCCCCTTTCTGGTATGAACGCTCAAAAGAAATCTGGTATATCAGGAAACGGGCTCCTCTGATCGCCATCAAAGCCTCCAGCCCACATTCCAGAGAACGTGGGCGATGTCTCGAACGGTGTGGACTATGTCAACCATTTTGCCAATTAGACCCCGGCCCGTAGAGTTGACATCTTCATCGGGTTCTTCGTTTACCTTATCACCACCATGTCCAAACGGAACGAACACCCCTGAAGATGATTGAAACCATGCTTCATCAGTGCCTGTCGGGCATAATGTTTCCTCGACAGAGGGCGGCGGGCTTGGAGATGTTGATATGCTTATTGGGCTGACCTCTTGGAACCAGTCATTGTCAATGTCGAAGAACCCAATATTGTCACTGGTGGCCCTGTTTTCACTTGGTTCGATGGATCGAAAGTCATCAGATGAAAATGTTCGAAACAACGATGGACGGCCTCGGGGCCGGCCAATCCATAGCGGGCCACCCTCTGTTTCGATGTCACTGTCGTCCTTCAGTGTTGTTGGGGGCAGATGCGCGATTATTGTTCTGGTGTCACTGCTAAAACTGCCCCTCGATGCGCTGCTACCACTGAAAGAACGCTGGGGATGCAAGGGTTTCATGGTCACGAGAGTGGAATCGGACTCGGTGCCATCGTCATCGTCATAATCTTGCTCGCTGCCGACCGCAATGACTTGTGAGACAACTCTATTAAAAGTGATCCGCCGTCGACTGCTCGTACTCTGTGAGCTCGTTACAGAGGATGTGGACGAAAACGAAGACGACGTGGCTCGTAACGAGCTTGCAATGTGAGCAGTGGGCACAATGTTGTCCGAAACAGTTCTCTCAATCCCTAGATGATGACTCTCCCTCTGAGATCTGGCCGGAAGGTTGGCATGCTGAAGCAGGGAGTCTGAAGAAAGCGAATGCTGCAGAATGGCCTCGGAAATGGTCGCCCTCCTTTTGAGGATAGGTCTTGTTTCTGCAGTGGAATCGCAAACAGATGAGGCGACTGAACTTGGGGTAGGGGTCGATGGGTGGCGCTCGCAGCGTTCTTCTGCTATGGGACCGAACAGCCAGGTTACGTCGGCAACTTTCACCCTGTCTCATGTAAGCCCAATATACCTAACTTCAAAAAATTTATCTGATATCAAAACATACCATTCCAAGTCTTCTGGTGGGATAGTTTTGAGGTCGTGTTTGGTTTTTGTCCATGCCCTCCAGGCAGCATTCTCCAACCTCCGTCCATCCCTGAAGGAGTTGATGTTACGTGACACATATCTCCATGTGTCCCAGATCTCCTCCTGTCCCCACTCATGAGTGAGGTAATCGACGTGCCTCGTGGGCCGTTCCATCCCTACGCAGCTATCATCGGCCGTCCTCGGCATGTTTTGCAGTTCCGAGAACCAGTCATCGTTGAAAAAGGACAATGGCGAGGCAGATCGTGACGGTGCAATCCATCCCCCGTCGCATGAGGTAATCCAACCAGCATCGTAATCGGGAAAAGCGAAAGCACCATCGTCGGGCTCTGGGTTTGAATCCAACAGACTGTGCTTTGCAGGTGAATATTCTCTGCAAATTGACGCCTGTGGGAATGTATTCACGATGTTGGGAATCCAGGCCTCCCGAGTTGCACAGTACGATAATGTACTGGTGTAACTGACCAGATGGTGTTGAGATTCGCAAGGATGCGACTCAGGGCGGGCGGTAAATTTTGGAGATACCGGCTGCGGATGGCGAAACTGTGGTGCCAGCACTTCTGCCATAATTTTAAGAAGACTCAACGCTGACTTTATCTAGTTGCTCCTTTCTTCAAGAAGCGGGGTATTGCGCAAAAGTGCGAAATATATAATGTCAAGAGGGTGTTCTTCAAATGAAATAAGCGGGAGCTCTATCTCTGACCCCGACAAGGCTGAAGGCAACGTTCTCGCAAGGAAGCAATAACAATCCCATAAAAAAGACCCGGAGCAAGGGTTTTAAAGACCTAGAAACAACGGAACCAAGTCGGTCTGAGACAGGGTGGAAAGGGACAAAGAGTAGAAACCCGTAAGGAATTGCCACAGTCTAGGTGGTCATGACTATATCAACAGCAACGGGTATCGGGAAACACTTGTCTAAATAAAATAATAGACGTTCTAACGGAAATGTTTGAATCCGCAGGCCTAGGTAAGCCTCAGCATCGCACACCAGGAGTAATTGATAAATGACTGCAACGTACCGCTGCAAACTTGAAGCAATGTATAAGATCACTCCCTATCATAGCTTTTCTGCGTTTCTCAAGTTGTTCACGGAATTGCTTTCTGCTTTCCTTTTTATCCCCCCTTCAAAAAATGTAGCGGTAAGCTAGACTGATAGCAGCTCCCAGGGTGGCGGGGTGGAGAAGCGAACTAACTCTTCTGCAGACTTAGTCGATGGTCGCGACTCTGGAAGACGCCCACGTTGTTCTCGATATGAGGTCAGTGGTGCAGCAAATCTCTAGGATAGGGTGCTTGCGAGTGGCCTCGATCAATTATCCCTGCGGCGTATTGGTGTCCAATTATCGCCCGTGGAGATATCTTGTCTTACTCCTAAGATCAAGCACAGGTCCCAGGATAAGCCCTGAGACGTGAAACGAAGAATACGTAGCTTAGCGTCCTTGCAGCACACGGCCAAGGAAGAACAAGAGACAAAGCGAAAGTGGGTGTGAAGCGACCAGAGAACATCGAGAGCGCGGGAACGGAAGAGCTCCTCATTTTGAACGATCGGTGCTCCTCACCTCTGGGGATGATTCATCATGCCTGGAAAGGGCGATGAACCACCACTCGCAAGCGCGGCGAACCCTACGGAGCAGCGGCCCATGAAACTCCAGGGATCGATAGTTGGCGGGCCAGTCCACGACCCGTCTCTCACTGACATGATGGCAACAGTAGTGATAACGATGATAACGACAGCAACTGGCAGCGAAAGCCCGTGGAGGTGAGAGACCGATTCATCTGCCCCGGGCCCCCGGATACTTTCCCAGCTGAATAAACGTCCCGGACTCCAGGCTCCAGATCGGCGGATAAAAAGTCTCTGCCCCCTCTCTCTGCTGAAAATGTCCAATCCCAAGCAAGACCGTCGAACCAAATGAAGTTTGTTGCAACGAAGTCATCGCGTCACATACTTCAGGTTACCCCTCCAAGTTCGAGGAAGACTGGTCGAGCCCATCGTTGATGTGAATCCATGCACGATGCGCAATTACACACATCGACGGAACCATCCGGTCAAACTGCATCGACGACCGGTCCATCCAAAAATCAATTCAGTTGACAGCTCTGAGGCAAGCTTTCCTGAGACTTCATGGTTGTTGGAGAGGGAAATGCCGAGAACTCACGGTTTTCCGTGAAAGGCTCTTTTGATTGGCGACCAACGCGAAGTGCTTCACAGATACCCGGACTTCTTGCCCTTGAAGAGTAAAAGCCAATTGATGACAAGCCCTGAAGCTCACCCAACGGCCCCCTGTTCATCAGCAAGAATGGCCCTGGGCAATTGAACTTCACAATGTGCGTCTTGAAGTCATCAAGAGTAAAGACCAACAAGATCTCATGTTTTGTTCAGTTGCTCATCACTTGCTCTCTTGAATGAGGACGTTTCCAAGGCATTGACTCTCAATTCTCTCTCTGCGCCAGTCCGAACTATCCTTACAACCTTCTCCTACTTCAAAACAGACCGTGATTAGCTTCCTTATACCCTGTTCCCTAACCCTCTTCTTCCGAAGGAGGTGCGGGGTTTCCCAGAAGTTGCAATGAGCCGTAACCGTACCACTCCTATGAATCACCTCGTTCTGGTTACTACTTTGTACGGAGCAAGAAACGAGTCTGGAGAACGCGTTGCCCTGGAAAACTTGTTGGGCCAGAATATTCGTCATACAGTACAGTTCTCCAGGGGCACGTAGGGGTACATTACTTATAAAGCGGCCTTCAAGGCTTGGTGCATACGACCTCCGATACTTGTATCAACCTAAGAGAGGGTGACGGCATATGAGCAGAGCCACGAGCGGACAAGGAGCTGACATAATGGGACTTCTGTGTGGACATGTCGCACGTCGAGTAACTACTCACAGTAGATACCCTTAATGACCATGGTTTAACTGGCACGAGATTTCGATCTCAAAATGTACTGCGAGTTGCATTTACTCGATGATATATGGTATTGTCTTGTCTCGACATCCACTCCATAAAGTCGAAGCTCGAGAAACACAGAGGTTGCTCCCGCTGTTCTCCGGGGCCGACAGGGGTGGGATTCCCGTGTTGCCAAGCCCTGGGAGGAGGACAGGGCCCCTCCCAATGTTATTGACAGGCATTCAACGTTATGAGTGGAACAGACATTTCCGCTCCGTCTTTGTGCATCTAAAACACTGTTTTCCAAACCTTCTCTGGGGCCTTCGTTGCTTATCGTGGTTTTGCTTTCAGCTCTTGATTATAAAGCGATTCAAGTCTTGCAACATCATTCATCAAGATGTTCTCTGGGGAGGAAGCTCCTATCCCCGAGTCCGGCAGGCCAAACATCAGTATTTCCGAGAAGTCTATGGAGCACAGTGCTTCTGATGCTGCGGAGCGAGGTCAGATCGCAACTGATAAGTATGAACAGCGACAGAACCAGCCCAATGGGCTTCAATCCTAAACTGATTCTCATAGATACGGGAATCCGCTGGTGCAATTTGACAGAGCAGCTGAACGCCGGCTTTGCACTAAGATTGACCTACATATCGTACCCACAGTTGCGCTGCTGTATCTGTTCTGTTTTATAGACAGAGCTAATATCGGTAAGTGGGTTATCCTCCGTTCGGCGCTTAATCTCAACTGCTCAGCTAGGAATCTCTCGTCTTACAATGAAGGAACACTCGCTGATAATACTCTAGGCAACGCGCGGCTTGCTGGCCTTGAACGAGACCTGCATCTACAGGGTTATGACTACAATGGCGTCCTCAGCGTGTTTTATATTTCATACATCGTTTTCGAGGTCCCCTCCAACATACTTTGCAAGTGGGTTGGTCCAGGATGGTATCTCCCTGCGATAAGTCTTGGGTTTGGAATCTGCTCTGTTGGAACTGCATTTGTTCAGAACATAGCGGCAGTCAGCGGCGTTCGCTTTCTGCTTGGTGTTTTCGAAGCAGGAATGCTACCCGGTATCGCTTACTACATGTCCAGATGGTATAGGAGGAGTGAGCTGGCATTTCGCTTGTCCCTCTACATTGTCATGGCCCCGCTAGCTGGCTGCTTTGGTGGTCTGCTGGCTTCCGCAATTCTTAAGCTTCCCAGATTCGGAGGCTTGCACGACTGGCGCATGATCTTTGCGATTGAGGGCATCATTACTATTGGTCTGTCGCTCATCGGTTTCTTCACATTGACCGATCGCCCTGAGACCGCAATATGGCTCACTCAGCGAGAAAAGGAACTGGCTGTGGCGCGGGTCAAATCCGAACGGGTGGGGGCGACCGAACTGTTGGACAATGTCGACCGAGTCAAGATGATGAGAGGTCTCTTCAGCCCAGTCACCATCGCAACCTCATTTATCTTCCTTCTCAACAACATTACCGTTCAAGGCTTGGCTTTCTTTCTTCCCACGATCATTCGTGCAATATACCCAGAATACACCGTGGTGCAACAGCAACTGCAAACCGTACCCCCCTATGTCGTGGGCGCATTTTTTACTGTTTTCATTCCACTTCTTTCCTGGCGATTTGATAAGCGTAACTCTTTTCTCATCCTCTCTGCGCCACCCGTGATAATCGGATACATATTGTTTCTTGCCTCTGAAAATCCGCGCGTTCGCTATGGCGCTACCTTCCTAATCACCAGCGGAGCGTTCTGCGGCGGTTCACTCACCAATGCACAAGTATCCGCAAACGTGGTATCAGACACAGCCCGATCGGCAGCTATTGGCATGAATGTGATGTTTGGAAATGTTGGCGGGCTAATTTCCACCTGGGCCTTCCTCCCCCACGATGCACCAAATTTTCCGATCGGGAACGGACTCAATTTGGCTGCATGTGGAACGTTGCTGGTTTCCGCCATCCTCTTGCAGCTGTGGGCAAAGATGGATAATCAAAGGAGGGAGAGGAGAGACGTCGATGCGGAACTGGCGGATCTGGATCAGAAGGCCGTTCAGAGTCTGGACTGGCAGCATCCGGCCTTCAGATGGAGACTGTAAAAGGGCATTGTCAAGTACTTTTCGGGACAGTGTTTTTCTACACTCACATTAGGTCTTTCACTACATTAAGAACGAGTAAAGGTTCTCTTTCCAAACTCTCCAGATCCGGACACCGTATTCAGGCCCATCCGATAATGGAAGGCCACGCTAGGCCAAATAGTGTTGCGAAGATTTCGGTCTTTGCGCTCACATAGTAGCTTGAGGTCAGCACATATGGAGTGGACTTGAGGTTTATGCCCTGCCAGCAGGGGACCCCCCCGAATACATTAAAATGAACCCGCTGGCCAGCCTCCGGTCAGAGCGGGCCTGCTAGAAGCTCCGCCGGGCGAGGTAAAATGCCAAGCTTTCCGCCTTCCCAGCGGGAGTTTACGTGGTAAACTTACCGGAAACTTACCGGAAGAACTATATATCCGCGTATTTCCGTATTGTTATCCACCCGTACTTGGTCGTCTCCGAGCGGCAATATCAGAGCTGCACGAAGAGCAACGCAACCAACACACTCTCTAATCAGACAGCAGATAAACATGGCGGAGTCAGTGGACACAGAATTACAGTCAGCTCCCCTTGAGCCCCAAGCTAGACACATCGTTTATTGCGGAGGTACGCTTCTTACGTTTGGGACTTCCTACCCCGCCAACTTGGTGTAGAGGGCAAAGCTTGAGCTGACTGCGAGTGCATATTGAATATCAGTGTGCTCTCTACCACCTGAGGTGTGTGACCGCTCACCTTCCTGAAAATTTTCTGGTTCCGGTACCAGGCCAGAAAGACCTTATCTCTACCTCATAGGCTTGTCCACTAACCACTTCCTTGAAAAACATCTAGTACTGTGAATTTGGCGGCACAGCGAAGAAGTGCGAAGAATGGCTACATAAGAACCACCCAGACCTACATCAGAAGCTATATTCAGAGGGTATCTACCATCCGCCCATGCTCTCGCTGTATACCGGATTCTAACAACCTCTCCTCCTCCGCAGAAGCCATCGCCGCCAACCTCTCCACCCTCTCCGTCGCAGCCCGCGAACGCGCCGCCAAAGACGCCGCTAAAAAAGAAGCCAAAGCTGCATTAGCAGAGTCTCGCGACCAAGAACGCAAAGCCGCTTCCAAAATCCAGATTAAGCGCGTTGAGCGCAACAAGCGGAAATACGTCACTGTCATTGTCGGCCTCGAGGCACATGGGCTGGAGAACAAGAAGATTGCCAAGGAGCTGGGGAAGAAGTTTGCGACGGGAGCGTCGGTGACGAAAAATCCGGCTGGTGGGGAAGAGATTACAGTGCAGGGTGATGTGAGTGAGGATGTGCTGGACTGGTTGGTGGATGTGCATGGGGATAAGGTGCCGGAGGATAATGTGGAGCTTGTGGAAGACAAAAAGAAGAAGAAGGGGGCGGCTGAGGCTTGAGCAATAGAGCGAGACTTGCGTTTGATCTTGATATGGGTTGATTTTGGGATTGGCGTCTCGGGAACTCATGCATATTATGAACATGGCCGGTGAATGATGAGGTTGAACCACTGCTCTATGAATATAGGGGAAGTGACCTCATCCTCAGATGTTTTGTTAGAAACATTTCTCTGGTAAGATTTCTTTAGCTAATATCCAGCTGCAGTCGTTGCAATACTCTCTTATTCGAGCGGCCAAATATCAATCTGAGGAGTTATCAGGCTGGGGTTTAGTAATCGTGTACTCCGTAATAAAACATTCTTCGCCAGGGTCAGTGTATAGGCATAACACAACCGTATCTCAACATGAGACGGAACAAGTAGCTATTATTCCACCGACCTGAATACACGGAGGACGAGAGGTATTTGTTAACTAACTCGCGGGCCCAATCTAAGATAGCAAACATAGGCATTTATGAATAACGTATGGGAAATAACGTATGGGGTATCATGAACGCATCAAGTACCAATCAGGCTCTTATCATTAAGCCACTGCAGCTTCAACGGGGTCATTATAATTCATCAAGAACTCTCTGTATTTTCTCCTCCGGGTCCTTTCCTTGAGAACCTCCGGTTGGAATCCCGGATCGACTTGCTTGACACGAATCTTTGGCTCCAAAATCATCCGGACATGGTTGACCTACTGGCGTATCCCTTGACATGACTCCTAAGCATCGCACGCCATCAGGACACATGGTTGTGTTGGCATGCAAAGGCTCACCGCCTGCTTTGTATCTCCCAACGACTTGAACTCTTCCTGGTATCGAAACTGGTTTGAAACGTCCTACCAGACCTGCAATAGCGACGAGTAGAAGGGCAGTCCCCATGACAGCCCATAAGATTCTTAATCTCCGGCTTACTCTCCTCTGCCACTCCACTTCCTTCCGATCCCACGCTTCAATCTGTCCACGGACCGTTGCGAGCCGTTGATCCAACTGCAAGGCCTTTTCACGGCAATTTTGCATTCTACCCTCGAGGGCTTCTATTTTGAGAATTTGTGGAGTAAAATCTTGGAAATCAGCGAGCTGCCTGCGGGTATCTTGGAGTAAAGTAGCGGCTTCATCGTTAAAGTCGGAGTTGAGACTAATAGTGAGGTTGCGAAGGCTGTGAAAGGACTGAATGGTGGCACGGATGCTGGAGAGCCGGTCGAGCAGATTGTAGTAGGCTGTGTCCAGCCGTTGGGAGAAGGTGATAGAGCGGTCTGCAATCGAGGAGAGAGCGACAGAGTTGGCTCTAGAACGCAGTGTATTTGTGTCAGTTCAACGCAGAGTTTAGATGCAGGAATAGGTCGTGAAATGTACTTCTCCGCCTCTTTTCTCTTCTCTCTCTCTCTTTCGACATCTTCTGGCTGAAGATATTGTTCTCGTCTCACAAATGGTAATCGAACGAGGTTCTCCATGCCCGGCTCGCCATCAACGCCCAGGGAGGTTTGCTCAGGTCCAGAATGTCCTAAGCTCTCTACCATCCCGGCTGTCTCCTCACTAGGCATATCTCTTTTGGTCGCACGGCTCCTCAGTCGGCCATCATGCGATCGGTGCCTTCTGTGCGGACGTAATCGTCTATGCTTTTCTCGTGGACCGCTGGTACTCGTGCCGAGATCACGCTGCTCTTCAGACTGACGCCAGTCGCCACCTCTCTCCACCCCAAGGTGTTCGTAGAACCATGCTTCCTCAGGGAGATAGAGACCTTTATTGAAATGCGGATGTAAGAGGGCACGGTGGGAGTGATGGCGGTGGTGTTTGGGTTTGCTCTTTGTGTCTGACACTGGGTCGGGTGGGTTGAGAGCTTGTCGGGACCGAGAGCCGTGGGCCGGCGAGAAGGTTGGAAGTTTGTTGATTGCTCGTTGGGAGGCTTCCATGTTCACGGTATTATGGTAGTTTGGAAATCGTTATATCGACAGACAGCTGGCCTTGAATCGTGATAAAACATCGTTAATCGGCTACTGAGGCTGCGTTGGCAAGCTTGACAAAAGAGCCAGACAGGTCTGACGTTGCCCCTAAAGCCTTCACTGGACAACCCGCTAAACAAGCTTTGTTTGTTGACTTCGCCGGGAACCTTGATACCAAGCATTAGGGCCCGTGAGCTGAAACGAAACCCCGTTTCGAGGGACTTAGAGGGAGGCCTCAACCCCATCGCGCCCTCGGCCTTTTTTATTACTGCGTAGACTGCTTTGAAGAGAAGTGATTATGATGATCAACTTCAGCTTGCTGGGTGAAGCCAGATGATAGATGTTACAACCTCCTGTGACACTATCTGAAGCAGCTACTTCGTGCAATACATTGGGGCACTCGGCCAATGAGATGGCAAAACTATGAAATGATAGATATTATCAATATGCTCCGTATGGGCATTGTTGCCATAATTTGGCAATGTATCTGAGTACTTGACAATCGCCAGCATAAACGCTTGCTCTTCTGAGGTTCTCAAGCAACAGAAGCCTTCGCCTCAACAAAAGCCTGCCAGACATCAGTTGTGGTAGCCCGAAGAAGACAGGGAGGGCATCCATGGATATCTTGAACTGCCGCCTCACTGCATCAGTGCGCATGAAGAACAAAGTATAATAATTGCCGCAGAAGCTTGGGTATAAGAACGGATGTTCACTGATCTCGTCGTGCAGCCCATCGATTTCTGTTGCAATCTCTCTTCGGGCCTTAGGCTGCGGCCTTGTCAGATGCGACAGCCATTAGGCAGTAGTTGGAAGACATAGCATGCAGTTGTTTTCACTTCCAGTGAACGGCCCTCGGAAATGTCGGTTGCCGCCGAGGTAAACATCCTTGCGACCTTAAATGTCGCCGTCAAAGATTAATAGAACGGTGCAGGCAACCATTCCGGTTCCAGACTGAATATCCCAGGACCCCTTCAATAGCCTTAGACGTTTTTCACTAACGGCACCTCAACGGTAACCAGAAGGGAAAATAAATCCTTAAACTCCGAGCGCCGTTCATGTCGCTTAAACGTCGTAACCATCCTCTGAGCCTTAAGAGCTCAACAACTTATTTCTCTTTTCTCTTCTCTTTCGTCTCTCAACTCTCTTGTGATGCATCTTTTCTGCCATTTTTTCGTACCGTTCCTTTTCCTCCTTTGCAGCTCGTCTGTCTTTGATAGCTTTGATGCGGCGCTAGTCA
The DNA here is from genome assembly GCA_014839905.1 of Aphanoascus verrucosus. Taxonomy (NCBI): domain Eukaryota; kingdom Fungi; phylum Ascomycota; class Eurotiomycetes; order Onygenales; family Onygenaceae; genus Aphanoascus; species Aphanoascus verrucosus. The sequence continues at coordinate 453,898 of MU089300.1, read as the reverse complement.
TCGTCCATTTGTTAGCACCATCATCTGATGCAAGCTAGCGATATATGCGCGGTATATAGAGCATCCACGCACCTGTCTCTCCGCTTCTTTTTCTTCCTTCATTTCCTTCTCCTTTTCCTTGATAGCTGCCATGGTCTTTCGTGCCTCGAGTCGTTGCTCATAGAAGGTTAGACCTTTCGTAGGACGAAAGGCTTTCTTTGGAGCATGCCAATTTTTGCCTGCTAAGTTGTGAGCTATTACAGTCTGATTTTGAAAACTTCATGTTCAGTAAAACTCACCATTTTCACGCCTGCCCTGGACCGAAGGAGCTGGAGCTGCATCTGCCACAGCCGTGGGTGCAGTATCACTTGAAGACATCACGAACGACTTTTGAAAACAAGCACACGTAGGCTTAAGCACTCCGTTGACCCGATTTGACGTGCTGTGGCTGTTTGGACAGCGGATCAACGGTAAAACTGACAGCTTTCGGCTTCACGAAATATTGATTTCACGAGTTAAGCGCCAAGTCCAGCCAGACCTAGTGGGGCTAGCAGACAGAGCCAATCACAGCGGCAATTGTAATCTTGTTATCTTATCTTCCGGATCTCGGTGATTGCGTTTTACCGGCCCACCGCGATTTCAGAATTTAAATCTCGCATCAAATCGCGGGACAATCGCGATATCAGATCTCCCCTCAATACCTTGTCTATAGATTCGTGCTCTGTTCAGCTGTATACTTTATGATTTGGGTCAGTTTGTTCTGTCTGGTTATTGTCCGCTAATAAATTCCCGCTGCGTTGGCGTTTATCGCAGGCCGACAGCCCTTATCTCGAGTTCGACACTATTATCGCAGTCACAGTCAAGAGTCCGAGCCCGCAATGACCCTCGTTCTTGGATAATGTTGATCGACCTTTGCCGCCTTTTCACTTTCGCATACCAAACAGGCTAATCACTGCTTACAAGTTGTTAATGCCCGTCCGCTCTCCTCGCATTCTTCCGTCTACAATGCCTGCTCGATAGCATAACCAACTCCCCCTCCCTTTCTCTTTGCCTCTTGTGTCTCGCAGTGAAGGCCACCGGTGATTGTCGAAACGACCCTATTTATAAATGTCCTCTGCAGGAGTTGGGCCACAGGTCTCACTGCCCACAACGGAGATGGCAGTGGAACTACCGGACATCCAGCAAAAAGCGCACGATCAGGGGAAGGAGGCGCTCAAAGACGTAGTATTTGGCTCTGTAAGTCAAGAATCTCCCACTCTTGCTTCTCTACCAGTTGCTGACTTCCTTCCAGCTTGCTGGTATCGCAGGTAAATATATCGAATACCCCTTTGACACAGTCAAAGTTCGCCTTCAATCTCAGCCGGACGGTCTCCCTCTCCGTTACAAAGGCCCAATCGATTGTTTTCGTCAGTCTTTTCAAGCCGATGGAATTCGAGGACTCTACCGTGGCATAAGTGCCCCCTTGTTTGGTGCAGCAGTGGAAACGAGTAGCTTGTTTTTCAGTTACCGCATCACTCAAGAATTGATGCAGTCAACTATCTACTCTCCGTCAGAAAAGTTGCCGTTTCATGCCCTGCTGACATGCGGTGCTGTTTCCGGGGCCTTTACATCAATTCTTCTTACGCCGATTGAACTCATCAAATGCAAGATGCAAATGCCTGTTGCGAGGCAAGCCGGACTTAAGCCTCCTGGACCGTTGACTTTGATAATGACCGTTTTCAAACATGACGGGCTACTTGGCTTCTGGCGCGGACAAATGGGGACACTGATTCGTGAGTCAGGTGGTTCCGCTGCGTGGTTTGGAGGTTACGAGGGCGTCACTGCGCTCTTCCGGAATTATAACGGACCAGAGTGGTCTGATTCCTCAAATGGCTCCTTACCACCGCTCCCTCTGCACCAGCAGATGCTTGCTGGTGCTGCAGCTGGCGTCAGCTATAATTTCATCTTCTACCCCGCGGATACCATTAAATCGCGCATCCAGACCGAGGACATCTCCGTTTCAAGGGCCAACGCCCCGAAGCGAACTTTCTGGGACGTTGGACGAGTGCTTTGGAGATCCCAGGGCCTTACTGGACTGTATCGTGGATGTGGCATCACATGCGCCCGGTCAGCTCCCAGTTCCGCTTTTATATTCTCCATTTACGAAGGACTGCGGTATTATTTTGGTTGAAACGCATGCTATACAGCCTTGATTTGCATTTCCGGCTTTTGCGTTACGCTTAGTTTGCTTTTGACGGCCACACACTTGTCTGGATAGACCACCATTGGATGGCGTTTGCTAGCGAGAGAAGATATCGGCGTACTTTAATCGGATTTCTTTGGTATACCTCTTGCGATTTGCACCCGGATGGCTTTTGAACTCAGTTTTTATGAAAGCATGATTGTATATAGAACTATTGAATCATACGAATTGCATATTTGCTCAGTTCTTGTTTGGGTGAATCGAGGACCAACGAGAAACAGATGAATGGTTTGAGAGTCCTCTGAGACACCGCGAATTCTTCACTAAAATGAACGTTTTGCTCTCTAATGTATAGGAATGATAACGGAGTCGCGATGTAAAAGCAGCTCGGTTCGCCCCAATCAGGTATCAACCACACCATTTCCGTGACATCAACTTGTCCCAGAGTTTTCTTCACAACAATCATACTACAAATAAGGATTTAAAATCAAGATGACCACTGCTCATCTCACAGAAGCCGAGTTGGCCACCCTATCCTCCAAGGCTATTGCTGCTAAGGATGTTGCGTACTGTGTGTCTCCCTTCGTCCTCAATGCCAGGTTGCATAACACACACATGATTGATGGTCTCTTGGAGAATCGGCTGGCGCTATCAATATTACTCCATCCCAAAGCTGGAAGAACCGACAGCTGATTGTGTCGCTTATAGGCCCATACTCCAAGTTTCGAGTTGGCGCAAGTCTTCTCACAGAGGATGGGACATACTTCATAGGAGCTAATGTGGAAAATGCCAGCTATCCCGTTGGGATCTGTGCCGAAAAGAATGCCTTTGGCACCGCAGTGGTATGTGATTTGCTTTGGTTTTGGACCGCGAGAATCTTCGATTCCCATCCCCATTTCCTCCATCCGAAGAATCAGGCGGGGCGGAGCGGAGCGGGGTAGCTCAAACACCCTGCCCCCCACTTCCGCTCTACACCGCGAGAACCAATGTCACGCATCCCTGTATACCGTGCCTGGAAGATTTTGCTAAAATTGCATATATTGCTATCTATATTTCGTACTTTACACTGTTTCTGAGATCCCAGCATAGGCAGCCGGTCACAAAAAGATCAAGGCCGTCGCCGTCGCCTCTGATACAACCCCAGGAGTGTCCCCATGCGGAAACTGCAGACAGTTGTGAGTACACCTACGCCCCTTTCGTTAATGATTTTGGGTGTACGCGATATCTTTCAAACGGACGCCGTTGAGAAAAATCAACTCATATAGCATGCGTGAATTCTGCCCACCATCTGTCCCGATCTATATGTACGGCAAGGACGGAAATTTTACCGTGCAGAGCATTGGAGACGTAAGTCGAGACTGTATTTCCCGCATCCTTCCTGGTATTTGAGTGTTGACTTCAGTGGTTCGATTGCAGCTCCTCCCGGATGCTTTTGGCCCCTCGAGCTAGAAGAATCCAGGCACCAATCTAGTAGTAGTACATACGGAGTATTGTACATACAGAGTAAGGCCGAGCAGACACACTCGGAAATTGTTCAACTTCAAAGGCTTTGTCAAATCTGTTGATACATCAGAAGCAAATAATCCAATCCCAAGCATTTATGGGATCTAGAAGTACAGTATATAAGTGGTGTAAAGGTGGTAAGAATCGATCAACATCGAAGCAACAACCATATCCAAAAAGAAAACACCGAAAGCTCCTATCACAACATATCAAATCCAGCAACAACACAGGAAGACAACGACGCCATCGCACAAGTAGTAGCACTCATTAAAACCCATAATATTTCATATCTTTATATGCCCGCGATAAGTGTATAATCTCCTCTTCTTTTTTCCCGGACGGCGCCAGAGCTCAAACCTCCTCCTCATCATCAAAGTCTTCCGCCCCCAACAACTCATCCTCATCCTCCACAACACCAACATAATCCCCCCGTCTGGCCGCAAACGCCCCGCGTGACGAGTACGGTCTCGCGGAACGACGTCCCACAGGGATCCAGCCACGCAAACTTCTCCACAGACTCGTCGCAAGCAGTGGCATCGCTGAGATCACCGCGACCGTAGCCGCAATAATCGCTATCGGCACCATGATCAGGGGCGAATCCCGAGACATCCAATCGCCCGAAGTCGCCGTTTCTCCAAGTCGGATCCTGCCAAACTTCCCGTCCCAGTGGTTGTATACGTAATATCCGACGGCGCCAGCGGCACCAATTGACAAGATAATAACAAAGAATAGACCCACGCCGCGAAGTCGCGGATGTTTCTTTTCATATTCTTTTTCCTTATTGGGGCAGGGATGTGTAACATAACCGTCCAACTTGACTCCGCCTTCGCACGTCGTCAGCGGAATTCGGCGATATCCTGTCGGCTCGTAGTATTCTACCGCATTCGGGTCCTCTGTACAGACTCTCTTGGGATCCAGAGGCTTGAGTCCTTCGACGAGAGCACAAGAGCCATCTGACTGGCGTTCATAATTGTAGTCACTAGACACATCACGTCAGTATGGTATGTTATCAAGCAAGACTTTCGTAGTATCACTTACCATTCATAGTCCTGCCGGGTACACTGGCAGTTGGTGGACACATTATGCAATCGTTCAAACTCCCCGCCATTGTAGCATTGGGCGTCTGGCTTCTTCCGGTGATATCGTGTAACATGACCAAACAAGCAGTTATCTTCCAGCAACGGGTGTTTTGGCTCCCAAAGATAGTAGTCGTCGGCTTCAGGTTTATCTTCCTTCAACTCACACTTCTTCGAGCGCTCTTTCAAGCCCGAGAAGTCAAGGTTGACGGTGGCAAACCCGGGCTTTGCGCCCGAGCCAACTTCTTTACCCCATAGTAAGAAGTTTCGCGATGTATCAGACGGCACGGTGGAGATGTCGAATATTTGCATCTTCACCTCGCTGAACTTATGTTCAACCCAGGTTTTGCCTTCGTCCAAGGTATAGTAAACCGATCGCGTGGGTTCGGTTTCTGGAACGATAACGACAATGGATCCTTGGTCGCCATACTCCCAGATATAATTTCCTTTTTTGACGGAGTGCCATTCAACTCCACCATCCCGAGTGATGAAGGTATCACCCTCACTCTTGGGAGTCAGGTGGTCGCCAACGTTACCAACTGCAAGCATCAAACCGACAGCCGAGGGAGAAGAGTACGTATCACGAAAATCGCGTCGTTCAGTATAGGAATGAAGATGCAACCCACACTCCGGTGTTCCTTTCTTTCCTGGCGAGCAACCAAAGTCACGCCCATCGGCATCTTTCGGCGGTGGTCGAATATATGCCCATTCAGCGCCATCGTTATGTGTGATCATGGTCCGCAGCTTCTTGGCCGCTCCCTTCTGCACCTCTGGAATATTTGCAACGACGTTAACCAAGGCAACACCTTCGAGGCCCTGCATCTTTTCGAAATCGACGTAATCTGCATTGTTTCGGTTCACACCATTCAAGCTCAATACGTACGACGTGCCGTTGCTGTTGCTCTTGATGATGCTCCCGTATTGATGATCTTGCACATTGTTGACTGTAACGTGCAGCCAGACGGAGTGAGTCGAGCTATCCAAAACTGTATAAGCTTGCTGTGTTTTGACGTCAAAGTTTGGTGGGAATTCAGCGTCCGCAAACGTCTGCCCATCAATGCTAGCAGTGACCTTGAGAGAATCCTTTTCGGCACGAGCAGCAACAATGATGAATTCCGCCATTGTTCGGAAATCCAAGATATCCTTGTAGTGAACCGTCTTATGCTTGAAGAAGTTGTCTGAGGATAAAAGTCGCAGATGTTTGTTTTTGGGATCCTCGTTCTCGTGCTGCGCGCAGAATATCAGATCGTCGGTTTTGCGTGTGCGGTCCTTGCCAATAAATTCACATCTTGCAACGTATCGCATCAAGGTGTGCCATTCATCACCACCGTCCGTAGAGTAATGAGCCACCGAATGACAATCGCCACCCCTTCCACAGTCATCAGCTCCCGTCCATATGAGCCATCCCGACCGTTCAGGATCAGGATGGAACGCAAGCACGGGCAGACGATCGCGATTCGGCGGGAGTTTGACTTCGAACTCACGGATACTGTCTCCCCGGTTCCTCGTCACATATGTTGTTTTGGTGCCGGTGATGAAGTACATAATATCGTTGTTGTACCCGTGTGGCCAAAGCTTTGCGACGTGTTTGCCCGCGAGGATCTCTTCCCATTTTTTGCCGTGATTCCTCGTAATCCACACTTCTAGCTTGTCTGTGAGCATAACAATGGTTTCGTCCGTATCTTTGCTCAGCGCGGAGCGTTCCATATAGTAGTATTCTCGCGGCTCGTTTCCGGAGAAATACTGTGTGGTAACACTGATATCCCCAGTGGCAGGCTCTTTCGTAGTGTCGCTGCAGGGTCTCTCCTTTGGTTTGTCGAGTTCAAGGCCCCCATCCTTGATACAATCATCTCCGGGAATCAGTCTAAAGCCGGAACTGCCCATGTATTTATCTTCGGGCTTCTTGCACTGACCGTCAGGAACAGGGAGGGCCCTAGCGGGGACACACTCTTTCCGATCTTTACTTCGGACAAAGTTGAAGTCACACTCGTAATCTTCCTCTGTGCATTTGCAGCGTTCCAATTCGGGGACCGGATCCTTGAACTCTTCACCGATGAAGCACTCCGCATCGCCCTTTCGCCTTCGGTAGAATTGCTTGTGGCCCATCAGGCAATCCGGCTCTTTCTTCTCGTTCAGCCTCGCTGGCCACCGTTCGAAATCATTCTTGCCACACGTGCGCTCGTGAAGATCTTTGAAATCAATGGCAATCACGAAATGTTCGGCCTCGGAGTCTTTCGATGTCCCAAGGAGTAAGAACTTCAAGCTGGTGGAATCGGGGGTTGTAGTGAGTAGCCTGGCACGTATCTTATGCCCCAAATCTGCCTTTTTCCAATCCTTTCCATGGTTTATGGAATACGATATTTTATCCGTTCGGCCTTCGTCGTAGACAGCCACAAGGACGGAACCCTGGTCTCCAAACTCATACTTGTGAGCGTCCTCTAGAGCTTTTCGCCACGTGATACCGGCATCATCTGACACATATAGATCGCCATCATCGTAATCCTTGAGGTAATCACCGACATTGCCTACACCCATAACCAAACCTGGCGCCGGGCTCGAGAATATGCGCCCGCTGTTCTTAATGTTAGTCACTGAATGAAGGTGTAGTTTCTTATCACCAGCCATTATATCGCTGAAGGTTCGTCCATCATCGAAGGAGATCCGGCTGACTATCTTCTTGTTGACCCGGTGGTTTTTCTCCACTTCTTCTCCGTTGCTGACAGTATTGACCAAGAAGATTCCCTGGATGCCGGCGATTTTCTCGAAATCGATATAGCCGAGATGGTTGGAATTCAGATAATCCGTATTGCGTGTAAAGTAGGTTCCGTTGGAATTGGACGTGAACAAAGAGCTCATAGCATTTATTCCACCAGTTGTCTTCACGCCGACTTGGATACTATAATTGGTGGATTCAAGGACCGTATAGGCATTGTTTTCAAGTTTATGACCGTCGAACATCGCCTGATGCCACCGAACAGCATCATCAGTCACGTAGAGGGCCAGTTCGTTGGTTCGCGGCGATTTTGCTGCAGCAACGAGAAATTTCTTCACACCAGCCATGCTCACGACATTGCTAACTGGACGGCCATTGTTTAAGGGAGCCTCAATTCCTTTGCCACCCACGAAGAAGTCGTCAGAGTAGAGAAGTCGCTTGTTGGTGCCGAGCGGGGAATGCAAGCCACTGAAGATGCAGAAGATGCGGTTGTCAACGTTCTCAGGAGCTTCCCTTCCTACGCCAAATTCCGCTGTCGTCTTCGCCCAAAAGCACCCGTGTTGGCTGTCCACCAGCCTCTTGTGGCTTTTGAATCCATCTGTCGTGTACAGCGCCGGCATGTGACAAATAAACCCAGCGCAATCGATTGTTTGTAGAATAAGCTTGTCCGAATCTGTGCCATGGAATGCCAGCGGGTTTCCCACACGTGGAAGATCTTGGTCTATCTTAAACTCGCGCCACGATTTTCCTGCATCGTCTGTTGTCCAATGCGTTTTTTCCTGACCAAATACGAATGCTTTTTTCCTGTCGAACGGATGCGGGTATATTGACTTGACTTTGCCGTCCATTTTGCCAATCGATTCGAACGATTCGCCCGCATTGGTAGAAATGTAGGCATCGTGATGGTGCTGAAAGACGATTATATCCGAATCCTCGAAGTAGAATAGGTGACGAGGTTCGTGTTTGAATTTCGATATCGTTATCTTGGGTTCATCTTTCTTTGCGCTTGCGACGGAGGCCAGCAGTAGGCTGCCGGCCAGCAGAAGCCTTCTGAGGATCATATTGAGCGATGTGAGGACCGCGACGACATCGGTGCACGGAAGTGACGGCGAGACGGGAGGAGCGGGAGAGAGAAAAACGCAGGCAGCCTGGGAGGCGAGTGATGTGCCGAGAAGTCGAGTCGAAGCGTGTCAGGGTCCAGGTCTCAGTTGTGTTAAGCTCGCTTGAGATCTAAAAATAAATGATTCTATCGATCTGGTACCAACTCCGAAGCACCCAGCTAGCTCAACGGACCGCGAAAGAACGTCACGAATTCAATGAACAGTTAGTAGCAAAGGGGCCAGAAGAAATGCCCGTTAAATAGATGGCAGGGTTCCCGGTCTCACTGAAGCTGGGCTAATGCTGACCGATGCTGGGGATGTTCTTTAACTCGACTCGGTGTCCTCTCAGTGCAGCCAATCACCCAGGAACCTCGTTGCCTCGTCGTTGATTACGTCGTGATGAGGCTGGCAGTCACGTGGGCGGTGAGTTACTCACGGATTATCTTTTCGCCGGCGCTGGCGGAGCGGACCTCAACGATCCCCGTAATTATGTTGGAAGTCGATGCGAGACCGCTTTCGGCTGACCCCTATCACTGACCGGAGCTCGACTCGCCGCGAGAAATGGGGGTGACGGAAACCCCTTGGCGGATAGCTGTACCTCCATAGGAGAACTAACATCAGTATATCCATCCTGCACACATGAAACAACATGCCTTGATGCTCCTCCGCTCCGTCCCCCGGTTCTTTCTCTTCCGCCCCTCGTCTTTCCGCCGGCGCCGCGCCCACCGCATCCGCCGGCTGACCATGCTCGCCATTTTTCTCCTCTTCATCTTCCTCGTCACGCCTTTCTACTTAGTTTACAAACCCCCGCAATTCGTCATCCGCCATTTACAACGCCGCTGGCCACATGTCCTCTTCCATGTCCCTACGCAAACCAAAGTCGTCGCGCTCACCATCGATGATGGACCTTCGCAGTATACCTCTGAGATGATGCAGATCCTAAAGGAGAATGACGCAACAGCAACATGGTTCATAATCGGGAGCCATGTGCCCGGTCACCAGAAGCGGTTGGAAGAATTGGTCCGCCAGGGCCATGAACTCGCGAACCACGCGATGCGCGATGAGACATCCAAGTCGTTACCTGACGATATCTTGCGCGAGCAGATACTGACCGTAGAAGGTCTGATTCGCGAAGCGTATGCTGCCGTTGAGAATGATGACAACAACGGTGATAATGGTGCATTATATTACCCAAAATACTTCCGGCCCGGCGGTGGATTCTTCAGTCAGCGGATGCAGGCTGTGCTTGATTGGTTGGGCTACCGGTTGATATTAGGTGACATCTACCCACATGACCCGTTTATACCGTACTGGCGTGTCAATGCGTGGCATATCTTGAGCATGTTGCATCCGGGAGGAATTATCATTTGTCATGATAAACGAAGCTGGACGCTGCCGATGTTGCGAAAAGTGCTGCCGGAGATTCGACGACGAGGGTATCGGATTGTTACTGTGGCAGAACTTTTGAAGGAGGCGAGCCAGTGATCGAGAACGTTGTGAGGCATATCGTAATACCCTTCATTATAATTGTGATACCTTTTTTCAAGTATGAAGTCATTCAGGTTTTGATCAAGATACCATAGAGGATTTTATTTAACAGCTGCAGTAAACATTTATATGCATTTCTCCAAACCACCCTGCAATATACCAAAAAGAGTTATAAACAGTTCGTAAGTTCCAACCCAAAATGCAAACAATCCAGCTGTGGATATACCATCACAGCAGCGTCAAGAGAACAGAGGCATGCGCGGGTAGTAATGAGAAGAACCGATAACATCAAGTTAAAAAGAATATCGCTAAATGATAAGGAAAATGCAGAATAGCATCATAATGCGACAGCAGTCATGCAATAAATAGTATAAGCAGGAACAAGAGAAGGATATGAAATGGAGATCGATGTGATGAATCCCAGAAGAAAGATACATAAAATAGTATGTTGCAATATTTTGAAAATAAAGACAAGGAATCGCTGTCACTCGCGCGCTAGCTTTGAGTTAAAAATGTATCCAAGAAATGTTCTTCAAAGTCGTTTGACTCATGATGTTAGGGTAAATGGTTCGACAGGGAGCACAGGAATAGATCAGCGTCGTTTTCTCAACTTGCGCAACAACCTCTTCATGACTCCCTTATCTTCTGCCGGCTTATCCCAGATATGAAGGTCTTCATCGGGCGCCGGAAGGTCCGCCAATCGCAAAGGATCGTCGTTCTCCGAAACACGAGGCGACGAGATGAGCGACGGTTCGCGTAAGTCCGCTCTCGTCAAGGTCATTTTCAGCGTCATCTCTCGGTTTCCGATCATGTTTTGGGGGTTGTTATGCGTGACAGCGATTAATCGCGGTCGGTTGGAATGTTTTGAAGATCTTGAGTCGTGGGATCCGTTTACGACGGTGGATGCACTGGATAGTGCAGGGTTAGAATTAGGGTAATGTGGTTCGGGTCCTGACGCGCCTGTGTCGTTGATCGGTTCACCAAGGCACGATTTGCTGTCATTGTCCAGAAAAGTGCGGCAGTCATCGTGGATATTCCAATCTCGATCGATTGATAATCGCGAGTTGAAACCCTCCTTCAGTTCCAAAGATGGAAAGCCAAACTCAATGGCTTCATCGAATTTTTGGGGCGACGCAAGATAAACACGCAGTTTAAGTCGTGCCTCGGGATCTTGATAATATTGTGCAGGGTGGTCGATCGACGCGACGGAGGTTTGCGATGTGTGTCTTGGCGGGGGTTGAGGTCGAGAGAGGGAGCGACGATGTTTTCTCATGGGCATCATGAGGGGTGAGGGCGGAACGGTGTGAGATTGACTTGTTTGGGGAAGCATGCCGGCTGTTGACGGTCGACCTTTTTGTGCAGTCAAAGAGAATGTGCGTCTAAAAGACGGTCTTCGAGTGCCTTGGGGCTGTAAGGGCGGTGCGGGAGCGATATGAGAATGGTAGTCGAGGCTCAAGTCAAGGCCATCGTCCTCATCAAGCCACCGAAAGCTGTCGTACATGGAGTCGTTCATCGCGATCGCTGAGTCGGCAGAGTGAGATGTGAGTGTCGAAGACGACGTGGTCACACTAGGGATGGAAGATATCGAATCGAGAGACGCGCCTGCTTGACATCCGAGTTTATACAGAGCTTCGTCTGCAGCATCCAAGATGACACTGGTTCGCCAATTACCAAGGCGGGCACGCTCTTCAATGCTGAAATGTTGCTGTTGGACTTTTTCTGGTAATGAGCGAAACCATTGAGAGCTGGCCTGCGCAGCCAAATAGGTGGTTTGAAGAGACTCGGGCTTCCTTGACATCCGAGGGAAGAGAACCCCTTGCTTGGTCAGGATCTGCCGTCTTGTTTGCTGTTTGGACACCAACCGTCGTTTCGAACCTGCAAGAAGAGAGATGATCAGAACAATTGAGAGTGCGGAGAAGGAGATTTCGGACCGGGTTTATGTTGAGAAATCTTACCATTGGGCCTAGTTCCGTGACTGTGAATTTTCGGGGTTTTGGTTCGTGGGATGGGTGTAGCGGTCGTGGCGGAAGAACCAGCGAGTCGTGGACGGCGCGTGTGAGCGTGGCTCTGGCTATTCCCAGGATGGGTCTGTGCTAGTCGCATCTGCTCTAGTCGGAAGCGCTCAAGATTGGAGAATAACTGGAGATCGAAAACGTTTTGAGGTTAGCCTGGTCAACATCCCCGTCAAGGAACTGTGTATTCAATCAGGTGCTGGTCGGGGGTGTTGACAAGCAGAACGAATCGGCTTGTCGGCCATCTTCACACGCACAGCGACCTCGAAAGGGTCTGCAAGGGGCCAGGGCACATCAGAGAAACGCATGCAGAACAGCAACAACAGCACCGGCAAAAGCAAATGGGGAGTCTGGACTTCTGCAGCAGCAATGCAGAAGCTCATAGAGCAGCGTTAGACGATCTCTTGTCGGGGTCAATCCACCCGCTGCTCAGGAGCAAAAAAGCAGAGCATCGCGCGCCACGGGGGGTGTGCTGAGCGTCTTAGCGCTGCTGTCAGCATGACATAAGGGCCAACCAGCCGGGGCGCCAAGCTGCTAGCCAGGTCCCCCAGCACCACCGCGCCCTTCGTAGCGCCCAAAGGACGGGTGAGGTGTCTCTCTTGGGCCCCTCCGCCAAAGCAACAACGCCAGCGCTTCTTCCAGCGGGCGAGAGAGTCGTTGACCATCTCCACCCAAGCTGATTTCAAAGCCGACGATCATTCACCAGCACAACCACGGTTCGCACTTCACGCCCAAACGCTGTAAACCTGGTGGTTTGATTGGGCGCTTGCACTCACCGCGAAGCCGGTTCACGGTGCACTGACACGCACAAAGTGCGGGCGCAGTCTGCCAATTCATCCATAACCCTTGGGACCGGAATGACAGCGGCAACCAGCTGAGGGGCTCTCCTTTCGGTGCCAACAAAAAGGAGCAAGGAGAGGAAGATGCAGGAGACAAGAAAGGGGATGCACAAAAAAGGGAAATGGAAGTCTCTGCAGGTAGTGCCAATCTGAAACGAGGAGGGGGATGGAACGCGATTTCGCTGGTGCTGGCGTGATAGCTTCAAGTTACCGACGTCGAAAGAAATCTCTCGACTCACCTTTCGTCTGAGAGCAGGTGGGAGTGCATAGAAATCTTCTGGCTGCTGCTCAATCATCGTGATAGCATCGTTTCGTCCCATGCTTCCTGCAGTTCTGCGCGAATGGATCGCAGCAAAAATATAGATAGTGCCCGTAGAATGCGAGACGGAAGATAGCGCGTGCGGGAAGCGCAATCGTGAAGTGGAGGAGGAGAGAAAGATATGTATAAATCGCCAACTGCAGCTTGGAAAACAAGGCTGAAAGAAAGGGCAGGCGAGCTCGTATATATTATTCAAATCTCAGACAATTCATCAGGCTGCAAATGATGCATCTACCACGCTGGTCAGGCGGTGCAACATTGCATATTATAAATCCCAAAGGCCATTCCACGAGACAACAATAAAATAAAATCAACGCAGATGGCAAGCTGCCTCTTAAGCGCCCATCCAAAGAAAAAAAAGCTCAAACCACCAAATGCAAGCCCACTGCCAATCCAGATTAATGAATATTGACGCCCGTGCCTCTTTTCTCAACCCTATTCATACCCGCTGTCTAGCCAATGGCCAGCGGGAAGGGATTGTGAGCTCCTGTCGTTCGTCGACTCATGCCCAGCAAATCAGCGGGCTTACCCTGTATGCGCACTCGTCTCTCCCTGCAGCAACTTCATCTCTGCGTGCCTGTATGGGCTCCCGCAGATTGGAGGGCTAAGAAACGTGGCTAAATTTGGCGATACCGCCGACGGAGACCTCCGTATCCGTCTAAACCTCCGATGTGATGGCTGGCCTCTTGCGGCCCCAATGAGACATCACCAACACACATTTTGACGAGGGGCCATCGACTCTTCAAAAGGGGGAGCAAAGGAGGCGATGATTTGCAGACCGCCTGTTACACAAAAGACCGTTGATTGCTCTCTCTGTTTTATTCAGAACAGCATCCACAGACGAGTCCTGGAGCGCCCAATTCGTTCCTTGATATTAACTTGTATATGTTTTGAGCAGGGCTGAGAGTTGGACAGACCCCTTCACTGAAACGTCGACCTGCTCAACGTGACCAGCTATCCTCGCACTCAAAGCGGTCACGAATGGTGTTTCTTGCATTAGTCAAATCATCCGGGGTTACATAGCGAGTGTGCTTGTACTGGTGTAGCAGAGTCACCGTGATATGGTAGGCGCCAACAATGGCTATTATTAGGTTAGCATGGCAGATGAACAACCACAGTAATTGAGAAGGCGATCGTGATCCCATTAGTTTGGACTCATCAACAGTTGAAGATGGTCCAAAGCGGGCAGAACAAGAAAACCGGTGTGCTGGTACTATCAGCTAAATGCTGAAAACCAAGAGGTGAAGCTGGCGGGGGCGAAAGCAGCTTTCCTTTGTCACGCAAACGGCATCATCAAGCTCCTCAAAAGCCTATCATCGTGAAACTTCTTTGTTCCGGTTTTCAGACAAGTCCAAACGCACGCGGGCCGCATTTCCTCCACGCCCGTCGCTCGCGTATTGCCACCCTGCAGTTCAACGAGTCAGAGAACTTCTTCCATGATCCCATCCTGTTCCGGAGGAATGGGGTACCTGGACAGTTCTGTGCTTCCTGGGTTTTGTGATATCATATCCATGACTCCGGAACTTCGTCAATATATCAAGCCAACATGCAAGCCATACATCGACACACGGACGACTCCGCTTAACGAATCGCAATTGCAAAATCGTCGCATGCTCCTTTTTACAAGAAGGTTAAGCGAAGACATGAGTATCTCGACCCAGGCCAGCGGCGTAGCAACCTTCGTCAATAGCCGCCCCCCTTGGATCTCTGAAGAGGTGGTCTCGGGAGAACTTTCTCACATGCTGTAGCCATATTCTACCACAGTAGCATTCAATCAGGCGTACCACTCGGCCTCTAGATGTTGATATTGTAATCACAAACAGTGCGGGGAAACGTACAATCAAGGAATTCCAGAACATTTCAGGAACTAGAGAGAAGAACGATAGATGCTGAAAGAACCTTTCTTTCGAAGAATGAGGCAGTTTCTCCGCATCCGTCGGCTTGAATGTCAAGATCGAGTATCGTTGCCGTGCCCCCAATCACCACGGCGCGAACAAGGGGTCGTTGGTGGGGCGGCAATGATACACCCACAAAAGCTTCGGCAACCCGCAATTCGTCGTCAACATCATCGATCCTCGCCTTTTTTTTTCCGGGGTCAAAAGTGATCCTAAGCGCCTGGACTCAAGAACAATTCAGCAGCAGCTTCTTGTCCTGCATTGCGGAAAAGTTAGATAATTTTCTCTCGCTTAACCGATGAAGGCAGACTTGAATTGATTTTGAACACGTCAACTGCAAGTTGAAGGCACATGGTAACAAATAATTAGCCTTTTGTCCCAACTATTCCAACAGCATGATTATTCACCATTAATTGCAAAATGGCCCGGAGCACGGTTCCTGCACGCAAGAATATTCCGATAAGCATATTCTTAGGATCGACCCGGCGATCATCCAGGATTCCAAGAATGCGATCACTCATATTTTTCGGAGATCAGATTGCATCCTGAACTTAGCTTCTCGGATCTCATTATTTACCACGCTGCGCTGCGCGGTCACCGGAGTACTCCGTGTTTTCACAATTTTTCTGGGCTGTCTCGAGAATATTGGGATGATCTCTCAGGAGTCACGGACTCTGCTCCGTACCAACTCCAAGGTTCGAACAACGATCATCAAAAAGATCTTCAGGGATTCGATATAACTTCGATGCAGTGTCCCACCTGAACCCAGCAGTTAACCGACACAACTGAGCTTCGAATATCCGAAGTTACTCCGTACTACAGGTCGAAACGTCAGAGAATTTGTTTCAGGCCGTTCACCGCCTCTCTATCCGGAGGTGTTCGTGGTTGAACTTGGAATTTACCAGCACGACGGCGAGAGCTAGAGAAACTCTTTTTCTCGCTGTGCGACGTTGACTTTTGTTCCCTTTCAACCGTTTACAGGACGTGAAATTTGCGAAGCTCGGCGGATTTTTGATACCCTTTGAATGTCCCAAATACTGCGGTAAAGCCCGGAGTAAAGACCTCGGAAGATATGCGATCAAATGCCGAGAGATCATCTCTCGGGTTAATGCTCGTGCTAATGTAGCAACTCGCCACGTTTAGCAAGTCTCTGCGCCATTATTGTTTTGTGGTTGGGAAAAGGGAAGAAAGAATTTGATGAATTATTGTTTGTGTGTAACAACATGGCGAAGCCCAATCGCAGTTGGCAGCTGCAAGCCCGGCAAGATGCTTCGGATGCTGTTTTTCTTTCAGTTGGACGAAGTGATTCCGTATCTTGTATAGTTTCCGGCCGATTCGGTCAGTTCCAGAGTCCGGGCATACCAATGAAGCGGAATACCCCAAGGGACTTTACAGGGCTGAAGACAGACCTAATAACCCTTTCTTTTCATTCCTCTCGAGAATTGTCTTGGAGCAGCCATTAGATCAGGGAATTCAACTTCATCAACTTCAATGAATTCTCTTAATGAGGCGATGTAAGGCTCTCTCATCCACGTGTGGCCGAAGCAAAATCCTCTCAAACTCGCCAATTCCCAGGATTGAGACATCTGTGAAGTCGTTCAAGGTAGGACTGGCTGACATCTGGGTCCGTTCTTACATACTGTGAAGGTGAAACATCAAGAAACGAAACGCACGCTCCAAATATCTTTCAGTGGCACGAATAGTCTCTCATTTCTAAGAATTCTTCTGGGCGTCAGCATGGAGTTGAAAATGTTTGTCGACATTGCTGTCGACTTCTGCGAATGTCCGCCGTGTCTCAAGCGACTACTATTTGACCGGCAGGCGTACCGGGTGCTCCGTTCAGGCGTAGAGTGAATTGTGAATGTTCACTTTCAAGGGTCACTACACTAGAGGCTGGACAGCCACCAACATCAAACTCTGAATGGTAGCTCATACCACGATGTTGATCGAAATCAAGTCATTCCACGGCTCGTCCTACTGCTTTTGTTCTGCTGCTGTGACACGATGGTTCGGCGTGCCATCAAAAGTCTCTCCTCATGGAAAACTCATGGTATATTGTGTGTTGGGATCTGCATAATATGTACAGAAGTTTCATGGAGCATGGCAGTTCTTTGTTCGCTTGCAAAGGCCATGCACCGCCTGCTTGACCCTTTGCATCTTGCATGCGGCCTCTGGAGGTTGTAGTTAAATGTGAAAGCTGGTGGTCCGTGCGCCAGTTATCTCAGATTGTAGCGCCATGGCTTAGTCAGCCTTTGTTGCTTGCACGTTGATTCTTGCTTGGGTCGGGCAGGGCGGTTGTCGTTGTCCGCAGGGTGATGAGCTGCAGGAGAATTCTGTTTATCCTGGCCTGCTTTTTTCTTTTAACCGTTCGGCAATAAGGATTCATTCAGGCTTCGTTGGATATCAGCCCTGGGCGTCGTGTATCAAATCACTCGAGCCAGCAAACTGCGAAATTCCTGGGCCATGTCTCCCCAAAAAGTCGCCTTTATCCTGGGCGCCGGGCCCCGTATCGGAAAGGCTGTAGCATCGAAGCTAATGGAAAACGGCTACCATGTTGCGTGGGGAAGTCGGACTCCAGATTCGATGCGAGCTCTCGGACTTGAAGACCGTAATCTGCTGGCCGTCCCTGTTGACGTCTCAGACATCACGTCTGTGCAGGATGCTTTTGCACGCGTGAGAAAAGATATTGGAATCCCAAATGTGGTCATTTACAATGGTAGATCCCTCAGACCTATTCCCGGGAGTATATATCTCACGTAATAGAGAGGCCTGTATTGACAAATCTGTGAAAGTCAGCGCATATACCCCCGCTGATCCCAAGGACCCCTTCGATTCCGTAACTCCATGGACACTTCAGCATGATAACGCGGTCAATGTAACGGGGGCATATACAGCCTTTCGCGAGGCCATATCAGGATTCAAGTCTCTGTCGCGCACCTCCATCCCCGGTAACAATGATATCGACAGTACAGGAGATGCCAGGGAGCTACCAAAGGTGCTCATAGCAACTGGGAACGTAACCCCATTTCGCCCCATGGCCTCCTCAATGCCATCAGGCATTGGGAAAAGCGCGCTTGTTCATATGACTCAGATAGCAGCGAAAGCATATCACGATCAAGGATTCAGGTGAGTGCCAGACATCGATATCCAGAGGTACCGCAGACACCAGGCTCGTAGATTTGTATTAACAACCATGTCAGATTCTACTACGCATCTCAAGTGTCAGCTAAAGGTGGGGCAGTGCGCGACATCGATGCCACTGCGCATGGAACCGTTTACTGGGATCTCATCAACAGGCTGACTCAAGGCAATTGGGATGTCCGATTTCTCGCTGGAGGAAGTGAGGTTGAACCCCACCAACTCTGACAAGCTTTCTATTACTAAGCACAGAGCTCTTGTGACACCTTACCGAATCGGGTTAGTGAAATTTGGCTCTCGATGTTGCTGATTATATAATCCGCGGCTCTCCGCCATCAGCAAAAAGTGAGGAGATTCAACTTGTTCACTTCATTTTGCGACCGGGGCTGATTGGCATCTCTTCACAAACTCACTGTCCCTCATCTGGCAAAGGTTGCGGTTTGCTCTGCCTATTGCGTTGCATCTACGCTGAATAGACGGTATCACTGTGGTGTTTGAAACCAGGTAGGTCTTGTTGCGCGCGTGGAATAGTTTTGACTGAGATTGTCGGCGAATTCGGAATCAAAAGCTATCCTTAGATGGCTAGCAGTGTTGCCCAATCGATTTTCTCATGATAATTGGCTCAGTGACGCCTGTAGCTCCTGATATGCACTGATTAACCCTGGCTACGATGTCTGTTTTGCGCGTGGAGCTTCCCCCGCCACAGTGCGGTCTACCTTGCTTTATGACCTCCTTTCTCAAGTCTGTTGTCGATGCTAGCATATCTCTCACTTGATTGACATTTTCTCTGTACTGATTGATCGCTTGTCCCAAATGAAAACACAATGCCGCATTGTTTATTAGAGAAAGGGACATTATTGACACATATCATTGACAGTATAGGAGGACCTCCTTTACGTTCCCCATACGGTCATCCGATTTCATCGACCTCGCGCATAAACGCCTTTGTCAATGCGAACGTTTCCTTGACATCGCAAAACTCATCACTTTGCGCAATCGAGGAAGTTTACGGCCCGGTATAAAAGATGGATGCCAAAGAGATTGAGGTCAGGTCGAAGGCGTTGACCAAGGCCACAGCCTCCGCCGAACCCTCCTCTACCATCATCTCCATACTCAAAGATCTTCAGACCGGTGTTCGACCGACCGAAGACCTTCTCCGTGCGACCAAGATTGGAATCACCGTGAACAGATTGAAAACGCACAAATCCCCTGACGTTGCGCGGTTAGCGAGTGAAGTTGTTCACAGGTGGCGCCAGGAAGTCAATAAACAAAAGACAGGTGGAGGATCTCCGGTGGGGAGTCAACGATCGAGCGATTCTCCCAAACAAACACCCAACGGCACGACCCCTGCCCCGGGAGCAGACGCTTCGGATAAGATGTCCAAGTCCTCAGTACCACCGGATAAGAGAAGCTGGAAAGCAGATCAGGTTGACACGAGTCAGACTAAAAACAAGACACGTGACAGTTGCATTGGATTACTGTACGATGGATTGTGCCTGAATTCGAATGAATCTCCCCGCACAGTACTCAATAGAGCTGTTGAAGTGGAAGCGGCCGCATATAATGCCTTTGGCCCGGAAACCAAGGAGCAATACCGCACCAAGATTCGCAGCCTATACCAAAACCTTAAGAACAAAACCAGCCAAGCTTTGCGCGTGCGTGTTGTCAGCAATGAGATTACAGCCGATAGGTTCGTCCGCATGACCCACGATGAGTTGAAATCCGATGAGCGACGAGAAGAAGACCTCAAGATCCAAAAGGAAAATATGGACAAGGCTATGGTTGCCAAAGCTGAGCGCAGTATCAGTTTGAGCTTGCAGTGCGGAAAATGTGGACAACGAAAAGTCACGTATACTGAGGCACAAACACGAAGCGCTGATGAACCGATGACTTTGTTTTGTACTTGTCTCGCTTGCGGTAAATCATGGCGTCAGTGAACAAGGGACGATGGGCGACTTTCGGACCAAGGGTAGGCTTCTTATCTGTTTCTCTAATATTCTCATCTTCTCTCTTCATCAGAGAGATGGGATGAGGCGGAGGACATGTCTCTCTTTATCCAAGGCACTGATTCCAAGTCCTGTCCTTTTTGCTTCATCCTTTCCGTTTTCTTTTTTGTTGTCTACTATGGGAAGTGTGATAATATTGTGGACGGCGTCTTGCGTTCATTTGGGGGGAGGTGAACCGGTCTAAATCGCTTTTATCACGTCTTCTGTTCTTTATACTCGCCTTCGAGATTGTTTTTCTCAATGGTCCAATCCCTTCCTCGCTTTGTACTTCTCCTTTTCTGGAATCACTTCCGTCGCGAAAGCTTAATATAGTTTTCCAGATCAGGTTAGATCTCGCAGGCCTGTGATTCGCCTCAAGGCTCCGTTGATTCTGTGATTCATCTTGGTCTGTTTAAGACACCTTATCTCCAATATGTTTAGTGATAACTGATCTGACTCGAGTGATGGGTCACTTAGTAAGGATGCATGCATTTACTCCATGTATTGAGCTAAGATAATGCGATATATGGAAGA
This sequence comes from Aphanoascus verrucosus, assembly GCA_014839905.1. Taxonomy (NCBI): domain Eukaryota; kingdom Fungi; phylum Ascomycota; class Eurotiomycetes; order Onygenales; family Onygenaceae; genus Aphanoascus; species Aphanoascus verrucosus. The sequence goes on along the minus strand of MU089300.1, from coordinate 433,135 downwards.
GAAGGGACCACTTTTCATTAATAGTTGGAAATCTATGTTCATGAAGGGCACCATGGCCAATGACACCAGTTTCTGTCCTAAGGGAAGGGAGAACAAGCAAGTCGTGGATTTCGTAACGTGATAACCGTGACCAATCTCTGTGGCGGTATCAAAGTCACTCCAAACGAGATCTTGCATTAGCAGTTCTAAGTTGCGCTGCCAAATGAACGCATTATGATTCGGGACATTGTACCCGTATGCCGTGTTAAACGACAGCATGGTTATATAACCCTTGAAGTGTTTGATGGGTCTGAGTATATAATAAAATCAAAACCAGCTCAAACCACCCCCTCAAGCAACCTTCAACTCTTTGGGCTCTTTAGGAATAACTGTAGTCTCATTTTCCTCACGAAACGTGTCCGGAAAGAATCCAGGAGGTGGCCAAATGTCAGCAATAGACGTAGGTCGAAGAAGCGGGTTTGGTGTTCCAGCAACGCGATCAGGGTCACGACAGAATGCCTGAAAAGCAATCTCATTTACGAACCCAAATTCTTTGGGGCCTTGTTCGCGACTACTCGCCCATTCATTCGTGTCGAGATGCGCAAAGTCATCGAATATCGAGTCGAGGTCGTTGGGGAGTGGTGGTTTTGTTTGTGACGGCGGGTTGCAATCTGATATTTGCAGAGGCGGGGCAGATGGCGGTGTCGATGCTGGGGTTGTGGGTCGTAGATGCGTTGAGAATTGGTCCGAACCGGCGGAGAGGTCCACAATTTCGGAGCCGGAGCCAGAGCCGGAGCCGGAGACATGGGAATCGTAACGTGGCAGGAAATTCTTCCCAAGTAGTTCTGCGTGAATCGCACCGTTTAAGTGGGCATCAGGTCTCATTGTCCCAGACTCTTGTGGTGAGAGAGCAGGAACGCCACAAAATTCCGAGTCCACATCGATGGCAAGATCAAAGCTTGATCCCACGTTCAGGGTAGAAAGCGTGCTATGATTCAAAGCAGCAGGCTGGTTGCCTCGCGGCGAGGAGGTCACTCCAGACAACCTCTCCAGATCTTCCAATCTTGGTGTCTGGTAGCCGTTGCGTTTGAGATCTGAGAGACTCGCAGCAGTCACGTGCTGCTGCGAATGCCCGTTGGTTGAATGGTACTGAGGTTTGCCGCTATCGTTTCGGCCAATTCCATTAGCGAAGGAGGCCATGACAGGCCAGATCCCTCCCACTGCCATTGTTTCATTGAACGTAGAATTCAGCCATGATGAGCGTTGGAGGTTGTCTAGTTCAGAGGTGACGTTGCCCAACCTGATGCAATCTGTGATTGCACGCAAGGGATACTCGAACAGGGGTGGAAAGATAAATTGGTCAAATGCCTCTCCGTGCGCCGCAAGTAGATTGGGCGCTAACTGTAATAATCTTTTAATCGGATAGAAGAGGCCTTGAACCTGAACTTGAGAAGAGAAACGGGTGTAGAAGAAGGCGAGCGTGGCGATATGCATGAGGCACAAGTAAATTTGGTGTGGAAGCAACGATATGGTGTTTCCCGCAGCCGTAGTATTGCAAAGGGCGGCAAGACGACAAGTAGCGGGCAATTTGCCCTCCCAGGCTTGCATGTCCTTCATGAAATTTTGGCAGAACCACTGGGTATCTAAGCTGTAAGGCTCCTGTCGTAATATTCGGTTCAAGAAGCTCGCCAGTTGAACCAATCTGTTGAAGCAACTTCTGGCAAGAACAGGACCACGAGGTGGTAGAGTTTGACCCGGAGGCTGACCGTTAGGATAAAAGACCAACATCCATGGATTCCATTCCTCCAAGCCATCTTCTTCCAGGAAGCCCACGGAAGTCAAGTCTTCGGGACGCATGGTAGGACATCTGCCAAGACGGATAGCAAGGATAGTATCGATCAGAAAGCACCCGAGAAAAATCGCATTGTTCAGACCATTGTCTTGATGTTGTTGCCTGTCGTCAGTCTGTCGTCCGATTCCAAGATGCAAGACCAAGCTGGTGGCCTGGTTGCTAAGTAACCACGCAGCAGTCCAGTCTTCCAACCCAATATTCACGAGAGTCAGGAGAAGCAGTGCTTGAACGTGGCCAATCTCGAAATTTTCTTTTTCGGAAGGTATAAGGTTCCTGGCAACGGCGTAATATTCTTTAGCGGCCGCAAGGGGATCCGAAAGTTCGGGTTGCGATGCATCAGCCGTTGGCTTTGACTGGCCTGTTGTATAGCTCAGGATTGCCCAGAGGACCGCATGGTCGCCAGAACCTGCAGACTTCCTGCTAAGCGCAAGGGTTTCCGAAGAATACGAATAGTAAGTTCTTAGAACGCTGTGTTTGGCAATGATCGGGAACCAGCTCTGAGTGTGCGAAAAGTAAAGGTCGAGCAGCCGCGTCGTGTGTCCAGGAAGTTGGAGTTGGCAGGTATCCGGGGCCGCAGAGGAATGGTGAGACAGCTTCATCTTTTTCGATCTTGGTCCAGCCGACGAGTCGGGCTCCAAACTGCTCGCTTTCGACAACGCATGATCTCGAGCAATGCGATACTCAAAAGTGTCGCTGGAGCTGGTATGGGATTCCGTTCGTTCCAGTGACTGATCTCGATGTTCACTGTCCCCTCTCGTAGATAAAACGCTTTCGGTATCTCCAGCAGACAGCAGTCTATCCAGCTCCCGGTAAAGAGCACTAGACTTCCATGAGTCGTGCAATTTGTCAGAGATGGACTCGTTCAGCCACAGGGATATCAGTTTCCTCCGTTTGGCGGAGCTCGCTTCATCGTTCGCTCCCAACAAACCAAGGACATTGGCTTCCAGGCCTTCGATGTTAGATATCGACAGTGCCCAGAGTTTTTCCAACCCACGAACATAGCCTTCAGGGAGTCCGCGCTTTTTGGCTGAAGGGTCGTAGGAGCAGATACTGCCAGAGTTCTGGCAAGCAAGACACGTCGGACGTGTCCCATCACAGCGATCCTTTTTGCTTCGACATCGATCACAGGCCCTTGATACCCGTTTCCTCCTCCGTCCTACTTGCTCCTGTGCGTCCTCCATCAGATACCAGCTGCTGTGTCGACGCTGGAATACGATGACATCGATGCCACCGGCCGTCCTTGCAACAAATCGAGATTAGGTAGGACAAGACACTCAACGTGAAGGCAGAGTTGAACAAAACGTCATCGATTTTAAAGACTCCCAATGTCAGTGAGAAATCATCACCAGATAACTTGTTTTAAAGTCCTTGATCCAAAGCGTCTTGTGTATCTGAAGTTGTGGAACAGTTCCGCTGTATCAAGGTAACGATACAGACAAGGAAGAGAAAGACAACCCGAGGACATATAACAGCACAAGATAATGGGACCGATGGCTATTGAGGGGGAATTCGCCCGCTATGTATATAGTCCGCTCATCTGCAGCCTGGAGCAACATGGAGAACATTTGGGGGGGAAACATGGAGAGCGGATTACCGTGTAATAATGAGGGGATGTTCGGTAGCAGGGTCCCAGCGGCTCCCAAGGTCGGGTTGCAAAAGTCAACTGCCTTTTGAACCTGCGCTCCGACAAAAGTTTAGCGTGTGTTTCTAGAATGGCTCCATTTTTGTGGCGGAAGGGAGCTAAAAACTGTCGGATACCTCCACTCGTCGCCGACATCCATCCCACAAATCCCGAAATCAACGGAAGGCCGTCCACTTCTCAGACAAAACTCACTGTTTTACTACCTGTGCACCACTGCACCCGCTTAGTGACGATGCGCCAAGGCAATTGTTCCTGAAATACCATCATGCCTACGAAGGAAAAACGATGACCACTCATCTCTGTGGCGCCAGGCACCGCATGATGATTCGACGTCCCATGGCTAGCTGTTACTTGGTAGGCTGCGGCTGTGAAGAAGTGCTGACTTATAATGACAGTGAAAATGTTTTCTCCAGGGTCTTCACGGAATGAATTCGGCGATAGTGGCCGAACGCTGCTGTGCAATGGCTGAAATTCCCATCCTGCCTTTCTGGTGGTTATTGAGCTGAGCAGCTTAAGCTGATATTGCCAGAGACGCGGCGCGTGTACGGGATGCAACTATTTCCCTGAAGGTGGCCAAAAAGAATGACCGCGAAATCTGGGTCGAATTGCAGTGTCCAGCCAGTCTGAATCCATATCGACAGTATAAGGGTACGAACCCGATGCTTCACTGACCAGGTCGTGAATCCCCGAGAACCTTGTCTAGCCGATTTCCGGCTTCAGTCCCAACCAAAGTTGAAGATCAATTTTATCTTTTCTGTGAAGTCTGGATCAGCCACAGATCAGCGAATCGGGAATGATGACGTGCAATTCTGATGGTACACACGTTCTTGAACTTGATGTCGATTGCAGTGTTCGCGCTCCTCTGCAGGAAGATCCGGAGGGCGAGAATGATCCATGAAAAGAAACGACGATGTAGCAATCTCCATTGTTTCTTGAGAACCGGCATCCCCAGAAATCAACCATTATGTTGCAAACTGGAGACCCCGCTGGTTTCTGACATTCTCACTGTGCAAAGGAATAAGTTTGGAGGAATTTTCCGCGTCGTCAGCTGGAGTCTATCTCAATCCTGCGAGCCTACAGTTCTCCGCTGCCGGGCGCCTCCTCATAGAACTCTCTAGCTTATTTTATTGCCGACAGTTACAGGCATACCTTCTGTGAATATGAACCAGTCTTGACACTTTCAAAAATGAGCAATTATAGATTTATTTCTGGCATATCACCAGCTTTAGCAATTGACTCGAGCAAATGACCAATGCAAAATCCAGACTAAGAAGTACACTGCCTCACACAGAGTACTGCATTTGCTCATCATATGGATATGTGGACATCTTGCTATGGTCTCCAACTAAGATGTCCATGCCTCTTTCTCGCGTCGGCTACCATCTGATCGTGGCATCCTGAGCATTCCTGGGTTGGTCGGGTGCTATCCGAGGAAGAATTGTCGGGCCGGGCTCGGAACGCTCACTTATCTTGGCTGATCTTGGCCGTTTAAAGGCTAGCGTTAAAGACTAACTTGACGTCGCCTTTCATCCCACCACCGCTCCGACGACCCACAACCAGCAACCAGGCTTCGATACTCATCAATCCTCTGCACGAGTTCGTACTTTCAAGAAGAGCCCGCATGATTCGACGATTATCAGACGCTTGCCCTGCAGCTTGAAAGATTTTAAGGTGGGAGAGTCGGAGCCATTCGATTCTTGAAGCAATAACTACCTACTGCATTGGGAATGGCAACGCAGCCAGGCTGGGACCGCGACTAATTTGTTCAGGTGCAACGAACTTCAATCCAAGGCTCGATATCAGGAATCACCTGGCTGCGCTACGGAGTTTTTGCCAACAAGTCATTCAACGGTTGGTTTACCTTGAGGGACAGCGCAGTGGCGCAGCATCTGGTCTCTGTGTGAGACGACACCGCATAGCCGCCTCGCGAGTTATGATAAACGGTAATTCTCTTAGGCCCCTTGTGGTTTCAACTCCTTAGGAGATTTTTGTACACAGGCGAGAGAACAACATTAGGAAATCACGGACTATGCAATCTTGACCGGTAAGGGGCGACACGAGGGCACGTGGATCGCTGACAATATGGTCACCTTATAGGGATCCATCGCAGTCAGTAGTACAAACACATTCAAACAGAGAATAGCAATGGTCTGTTGAGGGCCCAGACACCCTTTTATAGCCTTTTACATGGACATCTGCATGGTGCCGTACCAGTTTGCCGAAAGTCCCCTTGAGCGTTGGGCCGTCGGCATGCCGCCACCAGGCTTTTAGTTAATCCCTCGGGATTCCATGCATAGACTCTCTGCTATGAGAAAACCTCGAGGCCATCATAGACGGAACTATCACCAAATTCTCAACACCTGCTGGTCTTTTGGGTCTTTTTCTGTACAAATCGAGAGCACCTGCGTCTTTGGAATTTCGATGATTTTGCTTATATCAAATCCTGATTTAGCATTTCTTCAAGTTACAAGTGAGGGGATTGGTATTGGAAACCGAAACAAGATGAGGACGCTCCCGACTGAACCGGTCCTTACTCACGCATCGACTTCCAAGGATATCATTCCGGTTATGAGGCTGCATAACATATGTCAGATGTCTTTTCGACCCTGATATCAAACCTCTTTGTGCTATGGCCTCGGATTCTGGAAAATCGACCTCTAGAATCCCCTGGGGGGCTGATCACAGTACTAGCCAAAGTCGAATGCACAAGTCCTCTTAGGTATGCCCTCGCCAGAGTACCAGAGCATTAGGAATTTCAAGCCAAATGCAGACTAGTCTTGGTAGAAGCCAGGGGTTGCGGAAAACGGTCCCTCGATTTCATAGCCGCAGCGGTGTTGAATTAGCGGTTTATCACAGTAGACCACTCCTTCAACAAAAATATGGGATGTTGATTGCCTACAAGGTCGGTATCCATGGGCGGACTTCGCAAGTGTTCAACCGGATCTTGACTTTAGTCACGTATTCTCTATAAAGCGGCGGATTTGTCCTGGAGGCTATCGTAGCTTCATTACATCTCTGATGCCGCGTTAGTCCAGATTTATTCCCCTGGTCCAGTGCAGCTCTATTTTATCAGCGCGAACGTCACCTACAGCCTCTCTCCGGCCCATATTGCGGCATTGCTAGCATACGGACTGGGCGTTTTGTTTCGTCCTATCTCTATTGGACTTCTTTCACCCATCATTGTTGCATATTACGAGATATCTTCTTTTTTTTTCCACGTACTTATCATGTTTTCCGAATATGCTTGAACTGGGGTTGACTGACCATCTAAATCGGCTCGATTTTTGATTGCACTCCATAGATCTGGACGCTGCGAAGCATATGTCGCCGGGTAGAACTCCATAAGCTTGACACCGTAGCTAGCGGCCACCCCAAGCTACCGACCGCGCCTTTTCCCATACAAAATAGCGAGTAATAGGGTATTCATTCCTCAGCATCCACATAAGATATGAAGTTCCTATTTACCACATAGTGTCTAGAGACAGGCCTGAGCAACCCCTCCGAGTTTTGTGAAATCCCTCGAGCATGTAGCACCCAAATCCTGCATCGACGTTGCCGCCCATACAAACGTTTGTATGGGCGAGAGTCCGCCAACAATCCACACCTTCCCTATTTATTATCTTTGGCTATAATTTTGCCAGCTGCCTATCCAGCAGTGTCTCTAACTACCACTGCAAAAATTTGGTTCTAATACAATCAGTAATGGGAATTTTACACAGTCAGTAATCCAGATACAACTATGCAAATTAGTATGGGAAATCACGCTCGTCGAGCGCTTGACCCCAATTATCCGGTACTGGGCGGCGGGATTGTTAATTCATCTTGGGAATATATCAATCTTAGTATCTACTTTATAAATTACCATTCAATTTTGGTAGCTGCCTCCTCTTTTGTTGAGATATTGAAGGTCGATTCTCGCTATTTTTGTATGGGAAAAGTGGCCGGTAGCTTGGGGTGGCCGCTAGCTACGGTGTCAAGCTTACTAAAGACTGCCCCGATTCTGTTTTTCAGGTCATATTTATAGCGTACATTATTGCACGTATGGGGCAATATTTGGAACTCTTACGATGAATTGTAGCCATCGTTCATGAGCTCTCGAAGGTTTAAGCGGCATGCTCGCACAGGTCACAGAGTTGTGCCTGTTCGGCGCAGGTAGCCCCGGCCGCCCCTAAAAGCAGCGGGCGATAGGGCCGATCGTCAGGTCCCAGCTAGCCAAAGCTTAACTAAAATTAGCGGCGGCAACTTACCTAATTATGCCCCCATCCAATGGCACGCCGCGTGGTTGAAACGGAACATCAATCAATCAACCTCACTTTTGAAGGACGACATTCGTCCTCAAGGTACCATCTCACCAGAACATGCTAGGTTGCAGTCTCGGCGCGTTGTGAGCTTTCTGCTTTGCTTTTATTTTTTTTTCCTGAGAGCGGCATTCTCCTATTAGCTTATTATACTGATTGGTTTCGCCATTGTCTTCCCCTAACGCCTTTTTCGGACTCCCCTCCTCTCGAAGTGAACCCATGCCAGGAATGCCGGGAAATCCAACTGCTCCGGAGCACCAACCTGCTGTGATGGAGCTCATGGAAGCTAGGACATCGAAAAAACGCACACGCGACGATGAAGTTGGAGGAGAGAACCACAATTTGAATGTCTTGTAGGCTACCTCTGGAAACGCGCGATTGACAAGGCCTTTCTGATACGAGCGGTGATTAGTGTGCCGAATATCTCTAAAAGTCATCTTGTGGACGCGTCGGGCTATCGTGGGTACTCTACGGAAACATCTGTTCCATCCACGGTGACCGTGATCTCCCCGCCTGCCGCCACGAAGCTCTGCCATGGCTCCCGCATAAACCTCGAAGTTCGACCACGTTTTCGACCCGCGTTAGGAAAGAAGAGACGGATACTGGAACGAAAGGTTGAAGAGCTAGCAGGACCGAATTTGCACGGCTTCGCATCAGAGACGTTATCCAGATCCACTGCACATTCGAGACATTTACCCTCCCACCACACCGACGGCACGCAGCAAGAACACCACCAACAGTTACAAAAGTCACATGCAGAGAAGCCTGCTGCTAAACCTATCCTCACGCCTTGTCATATCTGCTACCGCCGCCCAACGATGCGTTCTCAGCTAGATGCCTATGCCGATTGCGAGTTATGCCAGGCGAGAACATGTTATATTTGTTTGCGGGAATGCGACGGACCTGACTGTCGTATGGGCACCATGGATACGTCGAATAACAACTCACATGAACTGAACTCCCAAGGACGAAAGATGTGTTCTTGGTGTGCGGTGCAGGGAGTGACGGATTCTGGAGTTGATGTCGTATGGTGCGTGGATTGCGTGCAGCGCGGAGAGGAGGGATGCCAAGAGGATTCTTGGATGGGCGGATAAGTGAAATATTATGGGATGCCGAACCTCCCTATATCTCCATGAAGCAGGAGGTGTGCTGGACGCCACTGATCTGACGATTACGCCTGAAAAGGCATCGTGAAGGCCGGATACGAGAGTACTATACATCGACATCCTTTTGGATGTTATCGTTTTTTCACCGGCTTCCAAGAGAAACTTTGTGGCAATGGCGTTATAGGGTTCGGGTTCCTTTTTCTTGGATTTTGACTTATTTTATGCATTAGGGCTGTATACCTTATATTTTGACCGTGAGAACCAGCTCATTCTCTTCATATGGCGAAGCTGAGCGATATATATCCATTAGTTGCGAATACCATTACTTTTCTTGACCGCCCACAGGAACTTATATCTTGGTTATAATAATAACATTCTTACTCCCTCACCGCTAGGGTATGGGGTTCCGCTACGCTGTCTACATACAAGGAAAAGCCTTTGAGAGGCATAAAAACCTCATGCGCCCGCTGTTTACTCTCCGCTTCCTGTCACATCCTGTCAACTGGTACCGTAAAGCAAGCCGGCCTAGCCGTGTTACAGCACTGGTTGTATTATATATCATACTCCTGACTCTAATATGTATGTCTCGAAGCAATATGCACTTAAAAGGCCCATGTCGGCTATACCTGACGACATGATGAGTCCGCTAAGGTAGTCTGGGAACAACCAACTCCTCCGTCTTACCGTCCAAATCTGAATTCCGCCTTTGCAAACCTCCACAAACCCTGCAAGAACCTCTGATACTCCACCGCCTCCCCACCATCTCCCATGATACTACTGCTATTATCACCAGTGCAGAATATTTCCGTCAACCTAATCTGCCACGGCGGATACCCATCCAGTTTTACATACGGGCCAAATATAAGTAACAAATCTGGCTCCGCCTTCATCACCTGCGCGCCACCCGTGGACGAGTCTCTCTCAACGGTGGTCTCCTCCGTATCAGTGGAGTGGTCATCTGCGTCTGCACCTTCAGGCGGCGGGGAGGTAGGTGTGGTCAACATATCAGACAGTTCAGCATCGATCAGTTTCGTGCTGATGTCTTGTGGAGAGATTTTGCCATTCTGGGCCATTTCTGCGAGGGTTTTGGTGAGGTCGACAAGGGTTTCGCGGCCGTCGGTGGAGGAGAGGAGGAGAACGGTGATGGTGTCGAGATTGGTTTTGGGGGCTGCGGGGGCGGAGTCTGTAGGTGATGGAGTGTAGATTGGGTGGTGAGGAGCGAAGAGGCGGAGAGTGGGTTGGTGGGCGGCAGGGCCGTAGTAGGAAGACAGTTTGGAGGTGATGATTCTGTGGAGGGCGGGAATGTAGGGTTTCAAAGCACCTGTTCTCACGAAGTTAGTCGATCTTCAAGATATTTGGTGGCTCGTTCAGCAGAAAATGAGCAGACTACTCACCCGTCTTCTCGTAGATACTCAACATTGGAATACCCACGCAACTGCTCCAGGCGATCAACTCCGCAACCTCATCCATCAGTATCTCCAGCCCTTCTTCCTCCCCTCTCAGCGTCAACACCGCACTCAGATGTTCCGGCAATCTATCCAGATCTCGCACATCCTTCCGGATCAACTCGGGGGTGCGATGGTGGTAATAGCAAATCGCCAGCACTCTATCCACCACGGCATGGTAGCTCTGTCGAAAACGGATGTAGATGCTGAAAAATATATGAATCAGGAAATAGACGAAGAAGTAGAGCTTGTTCTTGAGGAACGTCCGGATCGGTTTAGTTTTTCCCTTGCGGGATCGACTGCGCGAGGGATGGAGTCGAGGTTCTGGCAGGTATGGTTTTATGAGCTGTTCGCGTTCGGCGGGGGAAGTATTGGGAGAGTGAGCGCGAGGATCGGACTGTATGGGTCCTGGGTCTTTGAAGATGGCCATGGCAGGTGGATGACAGTGAACACTGTCAGGAGTTCAGAGGTGCATCCCTGGGTTCTAAGCGGCTTGGAAAGACAGGTGTACTTCGTAGTGCTGAATCGTCCAGAGAGAAGGATAGCTACTGTATTGGTCAGAGAGCGACGCGTTAGCAACAAGAGAAGTATTGTGGCTCAGATATCATTTCACGGAGGCATACGTGTATGTTCACAGTGTTGGTTTTTCAGATGGACTGCGTCATCCGGACAGCTCCGTTCGGCCCCTGAAAGCTCGGCTCTGTCTTAAAGCAATAACACTCACAACTGCTGAATAGAGTGCAGAGTCGATGTTAAGTGTATGATCGTGCAAGCAGATGAGCTCTGACCGATAATTCTTCAGACGCGGAAGCTTCACGGCTAAGGCGTTGGAGGCTGTGCGTGGCAATACGGCTGGCAATAGGCACGAAACACTGATGAAGCGCCCACCTCATCGTCAGTTCAGGCAGCTCACTGACAACTCTCACAGCCAATATCGCGCATTTACCCACCATGATTGCAACGAACTGGAGGATTAAAACACCAGCACGCCAGATGCAAAGGTGATGCACCGTCTCTGATAACAATATCGTTCTGCCTCCTCATGTCTACGTCCGTCGTTGTTTGCTGCTACGATGCCGGACAATAGCTTTAACTCACAAAGCACCCGCCAAACAGCGCGTCGATCCATTTTTGACAAAGGCCCAACATTCACGCTTGAAACCTTTTCAAATCGTGATTTCATTGTCAAAGACTTCATTGAATCTCTCTCCGACAGTGCCCTCTCCTCCAGCCAACGTCGCTCCGGTGCCCTTGGAAACCAAGCCTTCGACCCCAAACCCCTGATCCGCACCTTTGAACACGCGCAACGCCATCTAGTCGAGCTCTCGGGGGACCTTGAGCTTCGCGAGAATGAGCTGTCTGCCGCTGTACGAAGAGCAGAAGCTCAGCACTCCCAAAACGTGACATCACTGGGTCGCAAACTCAATCAAGCAATCGAATCGTTCCAGAAACTAGACACCTCACTTAATGGTCCCCGCGACGCTGGTGGAGAATTCTCTGGGAGTGGCAATGTTGCGGTTGAAACGGGACGACGGTTAGAAGAGCTTGATCGCCAACGGCGGAGGGCTCTAGACGCCCATTTTCTCATCGAGTGCTGGGATGAAGTGAGCAATCGCGGCGAAGTGACGCTTCTCGAGAATATGAGAAGATCAGGCGGTGGGGAAGGAATGGTCAGAGCTGCACATATTGCCCGACAATTACTACGAATAAGCCAGAGGCTGGATCCTTTGAGCTGGAGTGAGACTAATGGAAATGGAGAGATGCGGGCCAACGGTCAGAAGAGACAAAATACGCGAGAGTTAATCGAGAAGTTTTCTGAGACACTGGAAAAGGACTTGCTTAAGCAGTTCGATGATTTCTACCGGAGAGCCAATTTCGATGGAATGAGGGAGTGCGCGAAGGTGCTACATGACTTCAATGGAGGTTCAAGTGTCATTGGGCTTTTTGTCAACCAACACCAGTTCTTCATTGATCGCAGTCAGTTGATTGCTGACGAGGTAGTCGGTGACCCTGAGACATGGGAGAAACTGGCAGACCCTGATGCAGATCCCCCTGGCGTGGAATCGAGCCTCCAGTCGCTAGTGGACGAAGTTAAAGTGGTTGTGCAAGAAGAATCAGGAATCATCAAACGAACATTTCCCTTCTATGACCAAGTTCTAGGAACTTTTGTGCAAAGAGTGTTCCAACAGTCCATACAACAGCAACTCGAACTCGTCCTGGAAAAGGCTAACAGCGTCTCCTCCTTGGCTTTTCTGAGGTCCCTTCAGACAGCTCGGGCATATATCAGCGGCCTAGTGGATGATTTGAAGGCTCATGGACTGACAGAGCATCCAGACACGATATCTTCCCAAATGGCGACTGTTCTCGATCAGCAGCTTGAGGAATTGTTCATTCCCTACCTCGCTGGGTACATTGAAAGAGAAAAGGGAAATTTGGGAGAACAGTATACCTCCCTTCTTTTCAAGTTTGCCACATTCCACGCCCGTCGCAAGAAAACTCCGACCACCTTCATATCCTCTTTGGCGAAATCGGGCAGTGAGTTGTTGGCTTCTGCTAGGGATGCCTACATCAATCGACTGGACACCTCTGATTTTACTCCCACTCAAAGGAAAATGCTTCTTCGTGTCGCTGGGTTGAAGGATGCAGATGACCAGAAACAAAATGAAATTGAGCTCACGGACGAGGATGGGCAGTTGAGCGTCGAATTCGCTAAGCGCATGCTCAGATGGCTTGCAGAAGGCGTTGGTCGTGGACTGGAATTGAACGTGGGCAGCGAAACCCCAAAGGATGTTTCTGCGCTATTAAATATGTTGCTCTACGTCATGGCCGAAGGATACGTCGAAATGGCACTGGACGCGGCTCTTGAGTCTGCCACAGCCCAAGAGTCAGGAAAATCCGAGCCGGAGTTTGGTTACCTGGCTACTTTACGCACAGCGATCAGCATCACCCATTTGATGATGACCTGCATTAACACTGTCTTAATTCCTTTGGCTTCTTCAAACATCACGATTCGAAGAGATATGGAGAAGAAGACCAACTTCGCGTTGAATAGGATCGAGGAGAAGGTAAATGTAATAGAGCAGAAGACCGTGGATGTTGCACTCGCCTGGGTTGCGCGTGTACTATCTTCGCAGAAGAAGAACGACTTTCGACCTAAGGAAGGAATCACGGAGACTGGTGCTGGATGGTTAGAGATGCTTCAAACTCCGGTAGGTTTGACTCCTGCAAGGACAAGGATCCCCATATGCTAAATTAATATCCCTATTGACACAAATCCTGGCTAGACCTGCGCTTCTATATCAGGCTTCCTTGCTCGACTTCATGATACCACTCTTGCTTCTATTCCCAGCAGTGGCTCCAACACTAAGGTCTTCCTTACAGAAATAGCATTGGGAACCCGTGCGCTTTTGTTAGACCACTTCAAGAAATTCCCCGTCAATGGACCAGGCGGCCTCATGGTTACCAAGGACATGACCCGCTACACGGAACTACTTCGATCTTGGAACATTGACGAACGTGTCAAGGGTGTCGGTGGAGCCCTCGATGTCTTACTGGAAGTTGGCAGCCTCTTTGTCGTTGGACCGGAAGCCCTGCGAGAACGGATCCGCGCCGGGACCACTGGCGGTTCTGGCGGAGGAGGAGGTGGTGGTGCAGGCAGCTCCCAGGGAAAATCAAATACAGCTTTGAGCGTGCAGGAAGTTCGAGCATATGTGCTGCGCCGCGAAGATTCTGGCAGTGTAGGGATGCAAAGTGTACTCAACGCTCTTTGAGCTTTCTGCGCAAGTTATTTTTTCCCCTCATTTGCGCGGCGTATTATCGTCGCGAACCATGCAGTATATGCATTTTTTCCTTGTCTACTTTTTTCACCCCTTTTTACGAAGCGTTTCACATACCCTTATGACCTCGCACATACTAATGTTAATTCTGAGGGAACTGTGGACAGCCTTTTCTGTTGATACTATGCGGTGGCTAGGGGACCCAATTGTGAGATGCAAATATGGCGTTTGTACACCGTACAGGAATCATAATCGTTTATTCTGAGCACTGCCCACGTTTGTTTTCTCGGGTTGATCAATTGCATCCGAAACGTCTCGATACTTAAGCACACGAAGATTTTTGAATTGAGGAGAGCTGCTAAGAACAATAACGGAACGGTGTTCCTGAGATCCAAGCCAAAGGAGAATTCGTGCGCAGAGCTATAAAAAACTTGAACGTTGGCGGAGGCTGCATGCTGATGACAAGTAGCCATCTGTATGCACACCCTGAAGTTGCGCATTAAAGAATAGAGAATGCTGTTCTGGCATCTGGCGTTTCAAAAATAGGAAGCTATGTACTGTACATACTGTAGACCTTCTGCCATTATAGAGGACAGGCTGGGGTATATAAGCTCGACCAACTCCTCATTACCTATCTTAAATCATCTCCTCAAGTGATAACCTTCCCTCAAATCAGACGAGCCCCTCAAATCAAACGAGAATGAAGATCGCACTCTTCTCATCCATCTGCCTCGTGCTCCAAATCACTGGCACGCTTGGCCTGTCGCCCGAAGATAACATGCTTGGTATGTAACCCCATTCAAATACGAACCTCCTCGTCAATGGGTCGAAAAGATACAGAAATAGCTCACGCATCAACTTCACCAATAGAGACCATAGAACTCAAGACGAGGTCGCTTGAGGCATTAGAAAACAGAATGCCTTCTTCTGTCATCGACCCAATGCCTCTCCAGGCTCGGGGTAGTATGTTTCTACCAGTTGCCAGTTGAACCAAGACATTTGGTTAACCAATTCGAAATCATAGGAAAATGCGGCGGTCGCTGCTTTGGTCATTGCGCTGGATTATGTTGCCCTCGAAAAGCCCCGGATTGTTTGTACACGGGTAGTCAGTGTCGTTGCTTCAAGAATCCTTGATGCGATGTTGGGATTCGGGAGGGGAAAGGCGGCTCATTTAAGCTTATTTAGCGTTGCTTGATAGAAGGTCTAAAACGGTTTCCAGTCCCTGTTCGTATGACGTCAGCAGTTTTTCACGTTTTCGAAGACCACAGAGGCAGCAAATTGATCAAGGCCCAAGGGAGATGAAACGAACCTCAATGAATACACAGACACAGATAGACAGTCATAGCCCAATTTATTGCTTTGCGGTTTGCTTTTGCTGTTGCTTTTCCCATTTGAACCGTTGAGATTTACTGCGCCGCAATGGCCTACAGAACCGCGGAGGCGCAGAGAGACCTTGATTTTGATATCGCAGCGAGACATTGCCCGGTGACGCAGCTTCGACCTCCTGCCACTGAGCTTGAGCATCACCTGTACAAGCCAAATGTCCCTCGAGCTAATCTGGCAGTGACGCGCGAGTTCCCGCGTGGGACAGCAAAGAGTTGGGGGGTGTATAGAGATTATGTGCGTACATTCAACTCGAAGCGTACTCATCGGTAGGAGTTCTGATATGCGTCAATGCTTGATATTCCCAGACAACATTGCAACAGCACATATTGTTTTGGGATAGGGATGGAGATGGCAAGATTACAACCTGGGATACCTATGTTGGATTCCGTGATTTGGGGTTCAATATTTTGTTCAGCTTCCTTGCTGTCATCGTTATCCACCTCAACTTCTCTTATCCCACAAGGTTAGCATATTCATGGCTCCCAGACCCTTTCTTCCGGTTGTATGTTGTTGGTATCCACAAAGCGAAGGTAAGGAGAATTTGAAGAGACACCCGTCTCCGTCCAATAAGCTGACGGTTTATATAGCATGGGTCCGACAGCGGGATTTTTGACAACGAAGGCCGTTTTGATCCTCAGGCATTCGAGAATATCTTCTCTAAACACGATAAACTCGGGGACGGTGCCTTGAATTTGACCGAGCTTTTTGATATGATGCATGCTCGACGCTGTGCCGCGGATCCGTTTGGCGTAGGATAAACCTTCTCTTCCATAAGAAATCCGCACTGGCTGATACCAGAATTTATCCAGTGGGGTGCCGCTTTTTTCGAATGGATTACGACATGGCTGCTTGTCCAGAAAGATGGGCAAGTCTATAAAGAAGACTTGCGCCAGGTGTACGATGTAAGTAAAGCACCTGGCCCGCATCGAAGAAAGGACGTTAAATCAATGGCCTGTTGACTAGGGATCCCTATTTTGGCGAGTCCGAGAACGCCGTATGAAAGATGGATGGAATCAAGGCTTCGGAATTGGGGGCGACTGGTTTTTAGGAGGATTTAAGGTACTGTGAGCATTGTTCTTTAAGAGGGACGAGACACGCGGCATATACAGACAAATTTTTTCTCCTTAGCCACTAGATATGTCTCTTGAAATCCTGGCAGATTGATGAGATATCTTGTGGCCTACGGAGTAGTTACATAGTTGAAGGATCATGGCCCATGCGGGCAACGCGACCTGAAAACATTCTCAAGTCTTGGACCAGAGATGCCTGGCCAAAATATACAGATCTAACTTGTATTCCATACTTCAGAAACAGTTAATTGCGTCTGCATCCAGGAAAACTGAGAATTGGTTCGGTGCAAGGTACGGATTCTGCAGCAGCATGATGTCTGGTGTCGCGAGCTCAAATCTCTTTTTTTGAGAAGTTCGCGAAGCGACGCGTGAACAAACGCGCCAACTTCAACTAATTATTTTCAACACCTCCACGCTTTCAACCTCCAATTTCCTTGTCAATCACAGATGGTATTTATCAAGGACCTCTTTCAATCCCTACAAAATGGCCTCTTGATGCCAGTCTCTTCTCACGTGGCCGTCTCCCTTACTTTTCCACCTTAACGACCACCTCCAAGACTCTCCACGCACCACGGATCCTTCGCACGCGCAGAGATGATGATGGACATACCCATACCCCTCGCTAAACCTCGGAAGAGGCCCAGTTCCCTCAGCGATCTTCCTGTTGAAATGATCTTTGAGATTGCCTCGTGGCTGGACATGCCCGACCTGAATGTCCTTTCACGAACCTCTTCCCATGTTCATGCAATCCTGTATCCGAAGCTGCTTCGTCGAGCCCTGACACATGAGAGTTCTTCAATATCGACGGTCATAGAGTGGGCAGCGACACGTAATCGCCTGACCTTGATGGAAGATATGTTGGAGATGGATAGTGGGGTGGACGTTGTTGATGCATTTATCCTTCGAATGGCTCTGGATGAAGCTGCTGACGTCGGCCACCTGGAAATGGTCGAACTGCTGCTTACCAAAACTAACAAATTATCAGCTTCGGCCGACGGAGCTTGCGCACTGTATCTGGCTGCAAGTCACGACCACATGGAGGTGGCACGGTTCCTCCGCAACGCAGGGGCTACTTTGGCAAACCTGTATGACAGTAACGGTGACATGTACCCTCTCCATGAAGCCATAGATGATGATGACATAGAACTTCTTGAGTTTTATCTTGACACTGGGATGGACGTTCAAAGACGGAATGAAGCCAATGCCGCAGCATTACATATCGCCGCGACCGACGGCAATGAAGCGATGGCGCGGCTTTTGATTGAGAGAGGAGCAGACGTGTCTGCAACTGACAGAAATGGTCGCACGCCATTATTTGATGCTGCAGGTGTTGATACCGAGCTAGGAGATGACATCGAACCCGAACTCCTTGCGGCACGTCAAGCGATAGTGAAGCTCCTGGTTGATCGTGGAGCTGATATCAATGTCACCAACGACAGGGGAATGTCACCACTCCATTACCTGTGCTGTATCGGATGGACCGAACTGGCAAAAACATTCATTGACTTGGGAGCCTCGACCAACGACGGTTGCACAAGGGAGGGGAATACGCCCCTTCATTATGCTGCGGGGCTCGGTCATTATGATACTGCGGAAATGCTTATTGATTCGGGTGCTCCCATAAATGCCCTCAACAGAAGAAACTATACCCCCTTGCACTCGGCCTTGCAAAACATCAAGACAGACCTTCTGCCGCTGCTTCTTGATCGTGGGTCAGATATTACGATCAAGGACCGAGATGGGTGGAATGTTTTACACCACGCTATAGGATGGGAACTTTTCGACGCAGTTGATATTTTCGTCGCTAGAGGCGCGAAGATAACAGTTCCCTCAGGCACAGCTTACATAATAATTCAATCGCTGCTGGTGTACAACCGCGTGGACTTGATGAAAGATTTTCTCCAAGCGAACCGAGAGAATCCGCGAGAAGTTCCTATCACTGTACCGGTTGATCACGCCGTTAAACGAGGTTTCGCTCCCATGGTGAAAGTATGCATTGAATATGGGTACAAACCAAGCAGCGACGCACTACATGTCGCAGCAACAAAGGGCTACGACGAACTCGTGCGCTTGCTTCTGGATTCAGGAATGAAGCACTCAGCGTTGGATTTTGATGGATGGACCCCCTTGAATTATGCTTGCGAACGAGGCCATGAGAGTACTGCGAAAATCTTGATTGATGCCGGGGCGGATATCAAGGTCGAAGACTTGGATGGATGGACTCCCATTCTAGCCGCTGCGGCAAACAACCAATTGAAAATTGTACAGCTTCTGATGGATAAGGGGGCGAGCCTATCTGAGGCGTTTTTAACATCCGCGTGGTATTACGATGCAGATACTCCCAAGAATCTGCTCTCCCTGGACCCCAAACTGGTTATGGTAAAAGATGAGTGTGGCTCAACGGCACTCCACCATGCAGTGTCCTGCAAAAACAAGGCAGTTGTTGAACTGCTCATAAAGGCCGGTGCACCTATTTCGGAAATGAATGACGAACGCCAAACCGCTTTACATTTGGCAGCCCTTCAAGGCTCTAATTCTTTGGTGATAATGCTGTTGGATGGAGGAGCTGACCCACATGTCAGAGACATTTATGGCAAAACTGCGTTTCATTATGGAGTTCTCGCATGCAACCTTGAGATTCTTGTTCGGCTTAAGAAACACGGCGCGAATACAACGGATGCTGGTTACGATGGATGGACACCGCTTCACTACATCGTTGACTATGCGATTGATGACTTCAGCGACAGGCCATTTGTCAAGTTTAGCGATATTTGCCGCAACCATTTCAAGGGCAGAGATGACTGCTGGGAAGTGATTAGCTTCTTGCTCTGTGAAGGCGGAGACCCGTTCGCTGTCAATGATGACGGACAATCATCACTGGCCATGGCCGACGAGGAAGCGGACTCGGAACTTGTTGACTTTCTGATCTTGATGCATGAAGCGGTCCAATATTACAATTTGATCGAACACGGCATACCCAAGGACATGCTTATTTGCTACTCGTTGGAGAAACCTGTCGCTGACAAAGACGCTGCCAACAACGCTGCCAAAAAATTTGGCAAGAATACGGAAGACCCAGCACCCCTTTTCGCCCTGGGAAAACCACGATTCGAAGGCGTTTTAACCAGCCCACCATCTTCTTTACTGGACGAGGATGAAGAGGATGACGATGACGAGTACGAGGAGAATTATTCAGAGTTCGAAGGCAGCATTAATTCCCTCAATGAAGTGTTCAACCCATTATTGGCGATGGATGCAGCAGCAATAGGTGGCTTGTTTTTCATTTAAGATTTGGTTGAGTCTTTGAATCTTTTTTCTACCCGTTCATTGCATCTTACTTTACCTTTCAGTTCATTTTTTCTGTTCTATTCTCCCTTGTTTTTTGCACCGTCGCTCTGAGAGCTACCCATAGTACTAATGTAATTGCCACCTGTTTTTAGAAGATGGTTTGTTTAGGTTGTCTTGGACAGGCATTTTGTAACTATCACTCTTGTCTTCTCCCATTTTGGTCCCCAAGGGACCCATTCCATTTGGATATGGGTTGGTTCCCATATCCCATCTTGTCTACCCAAGTTCATTGGAAAATAACTTCACTCTCCCTCCCTACGTCGCAAATATTCTTCCAGGTGATACTCTTCAGTCCTTTAGGGATCGAAAGCCCCTCCACGGTCCAACTCGCAATCGCCAACTCAAATATCCACGCCAAAAGTGTCTTGCCCCAATGCGCTGTTTTACCCCACGTTGCTTCTTCCATGACTGTTCCTATACCATTGAGCAAGAAAAATGCGGATATGCGCACCAGGGCATCCAGCGGTAATAACGGCGACAAAGCGTATACATGAAAAAAGCCCATCAGCATGAATGATGCGATGATCCCTACCCCGCGCGCAAAGGCAGCAGGCATGCCGTATTTATATTGAAGAGTACGGCGAAGCGGGCCGTACGCCAGAGAGTGGCACGGGCTGGAGAAAGCACTATGCCAGGTCTCTCTCCAAAACGAACTGAGCGACGTGGCGGTGTATATGGGTCCAAAGAGGGGAGGACTAGTACGGTATCGAAGCAGGAGCTGCATCGACTCCCAGAGAATGTAAATCGCGAGGAGGACCTGGACTGCCACGACAGTGGGGTTGGACTGCGAGAAGATGAACTGGAGGATGGCGAAAAGGAGGATGTGGAGGAACACGTTGGTTGGTTCAGAGAAGTTAAGACTGGCGAGTGACAGATTGTGACTGAGTCTGCGGACGTGGTTGGCAGAGTTGCTGTGTTTTGGCTTGGTTATTGGAATTTCTACGACGCTCGGTGCAGGGGCGGCGCGAACATGGCTTGGGTGGAAGGACTCGTAACGCAGTTCCGTGAGGTAGAGCAACGCAATAATCGCGTCAGAAGGGCGGTTTGCGTATGCATATTGAGGAGGAGATGCTCTTCTGGCATAAAAATCCAAGGCTTTCATGACGCCAATGGCCACTACGCTCACAATCAGAATCAGCAAGACATGTTGGTCAACTTTTGAGGAACGTCCCGTCTAACATCTGAGTACGGGCATTATAGCGATACCATACATATATCAGGACGCCGTTACATCCTCCCACGTCGGAAATCTCAGCAACACATGGAGGTGGTCCTCACCACAAAACAACTGTAAGCTCCTCACCACATTGCATGGAAGCGCCGTTATCAAACTGCTTGCCACGAACCCAATCACGGCCAAAATGCTCAAACTCTCGAAGACCTTCATATGCCGTTTCACCAGTGCGTAAAATGCAAAGTAGAGAAGCAAGGTCGGCAGCAGAAGAGAAAGGATACCGCGACGAAAATTGTATGCAATTTCAGCCAACGCTGCATGCGCATCTGACGAGAGACTAGGCAGCATATATCGCAGAAGCTCTGGGAAGGACTTGGTTGACATGGCTTGTAAATGTATACTGTAGTTCTTGAGATATGATATATTTGACCTCAGAATGTCTCGACGACGCGCAACGATATCGCTGGCAGACCGCATGCTGGAAGTGAGCGCATAACGCAGGCAGTCGACCTCTGGTGGCCGGGTCTCTCTGTCCTCCATTGATCGCTCGCAATCCAAATCGCTATTTCCTCGATAACTGCTGCTTGGAGATTTTCGCCACCCTTCACATGATTCGCATTATCAGTGTCGATCGCAGGCACGATGCGCAGTCGTCAATGTTTGCAGCATGATCATGATTCTGCGAAACTGTTCACTCAGGATGAGATTATTGTCAGCCAGTTCTTCAGACTGAAGGTAGACGTCTACCTCTATATATATACATTGTAGGTTAACCCACAGCATGCCGGGAGGATAAGGTTCCAATGCATTGCTCTCTGATCAGTTGATCCAGGGTTGTATGCAGAGTTCAGAGCGAAGCTTGGGGTCGCCGTTCACCACCCCGGCAAATCGGCCAGGGAAACACTGCAAGCCTGCAGATCATGGCTGGGTTTTGACTTCTGGACTGATCCAATGCATGGGTAGCCGGATGGTCCCGGAGACAATCCATGCTCTGAAGAATCGACTATATGCAGGACTTGGGTCATGCCTGCATGCCACATTATGCATCGTTGATGAACCTGGGGCAAAGCATGGGGCGCGGAGAAACGAGTCCGTGGAGTCTGGGGATCACATTCTGCGGAGTATAAAGGGCTGTCACCTGTTTGGTGACCCGAGTTTGTGAGTTCTCACAGATGTGACTCTACAGCTGCGTCAAGGAATTCCAAGGCGCGAGTTAAGAGCATGATGGCTAGTCGTATGGATTGACCGTCTTGGGTTCCTTGGTTTTTGCGTATTCCGGGAGCGCTGCACATATGTACTGTATGTGCACGCGGGTGTAACCTTAGTGGTCCCTTGTCACATCATGCCGAGGAGATGTCGACAAGTTCTAGGTTGAAGGACATGGGAGCTCCATGTGAGAACCGCTAACCATCCCTCATTTCTAAACTCGCCACCACTCATGGGTTACATAGGGCTATCAGAAAATTTTGGGTCGATTGACGAGAATAATGAGCAAGTAAATAGTTAAACGAAGAAAGGATGAAGCTGAGGCAGACGGGTAGACGTGGTAGATTGTTTGGGCTGGTTTCTGGACAAAGTCAACACGGTAACCAGGCTTGAAGAGGTTGGACAATATATCAAAATTCTTGCCAGCAGAAACTTGTGAAAAGAAGTGTTTCTCATTATTTCATCTATCGTCAGTCCCATTTATTTTTGGTATTAGTCTTCGAGTGTCGTGCGTAGTGGATAAAGGATCTCGTCTAAACCTCGATTAACATCGATGGCACTGCCGTTTCTAGCGGGCAGCGACAAGTTCAAGCATCCATGATTAAATGGATGTTCCTTTCAGCATGTCACCAAGCTCATCCACCGCCTTATCAGTATCCTGAGCAACCTTCTCATTCTCAGCCTGTTCAGCCTCCTCCACAATCTTCTCTGCTTTCTTCTCCACTTCTTCAGCTTCGCTTTCTTCTTCTTCCTCTTCCTCATCGCTTTCTTCCTCTAATTCATCAAGCTCATCCAAACCCCACGCATCCTCATCATCGTCATCTTTACCATTTGCTTCCTTTCGTTCATCGAGAAGCTCTCTCAACTCCACGACACTCTGATCATCCTCATCAAATTTGTTTCCGTTGAGCTCCACGCGTCTCAAATCCGGGAGCGCATTTTTCGCAGCATGGAGCAGAATCTTCAATCCAGTCGCGTTGATGTCATTATATGACAGTTTGAGAATTTCAATCTTCTTATTCTTGCCCTTTGCAACCGCGTTGCCAACTTTAATCCAGCCACGACCTTTCAGATAGCAATCGCCCAGTGAGAGCTCACGCAGAGACGTCCAGCCAGTCACTGCATCCGCCAGTATCCGTGCACCGGAGACAGTAAAAGTGTTATCTTGCATATCAAGGATCTCCAACTCTGACGCGTGTCGCAGACCGTGGTCCAGCAAGATCGTGATTCCATCCTGGCGGATACCGTTCTGCACCATTTTTATAATCCGAAGACCCTTGCCGTTGTCTTTAATCGCGCGCGCCCAGGCTGCCATACTTCCACTCTCAAGCCTATTGCGACCGCACACAATTGTCTCGAGGTGCGGAACTTCATATCCAACGTCTGGGTTCGCTCGCGCCTTAACCTTTCTTGCGCATAGCTCCGTCAGCGCATCAGCAATGAGCGTGCCCGCCTTGGGACCCAATCCATTGTTATTCAAAAGCAAGTGGCGCAGCGGAACATGTGCCTGTAAAAACTCGACGAGGGGTGCTTGTGTGTTGAGACCAAACGCGTTATCACTCAAATCTATCGTCTGAAGGGTATGGACTTCGAGCAGGGCGTTCAGCAAGAAGGAAAGAGCCTGGGGGATTTCGGCGAGAAGACGTGAAGTGAAGATATCGGCGAGATTGGCGGTGTGGAGTTTCTTCTGCGTGCGCAGTGCTTTGCCTAAGAGTTCGCAGGCGCCGACACCATAAGTGTTTCCTCCCAAACGGATCTCAGTAATCACATCGTTGCTTTCGAGAAGAGGTTTTATGTGAGGCTCTAAATCGGCGGCGGAGTCGAATCGCAATCCCTTATCTTCGATCGAGAAAACGGTGGATGGAGGGGCCATAGCGGGGCAGTTCACGCACGTATCAGTATGAGAAAAGAAGTGTGAACAAAAAGGATATCTGAGACGCAAAGTGAATGAGAACGTAGAGATCTCGTCTAAGAGACGCGAAAAGACGTTGAGCGCTTGAAAGATGAGATTTGAAGAACCGACTCCTTTTTATTTTGTGCTTTGATACACCCTTTCCCGTTTGGCGGGGTGAAAAAAGGCGCCTCGGCAAAATACATTTTCCGAATCTCCACTGTTATCGGCCTTATCGGCGAAATCTTCGCTGACTCAGCACGTCCAGGAAATTTGCCGGATTTGTCATTTGCTCACTTTCATCACAGCTTTCATCATTTCAAGTTGATATTCGCCGATTCTGCTGTTTCTTCCCTGCTTAGAACCCTCTTCAGACAATAAATTTACTCAGAATGTCTTCCGCCGCAATGCCGTCCGTCACATCCTGTAAGTTCCCACTCCGAGAGTGTGACTTCATCTCGCGCTCCAGAATCCGAAACTGACCTCTCACGCAACGTCACAGCCCCGGTCACTCCTCAAACGTCCAATTCCTCGCTAAAACAATCCAACACAGAAACAGAAAAGCCGAAGGTGCGCTCCCCCGACTAGGAATCTTCTAGTACCCTAAACCTAACACCAACATACTCTCTCATCTTCTCCGTAACTAACGCGGATCCATTCTCTCGTCTAGCCCTGCTGCGTCTGCAAACCCGAGAAAGCCGCGCGCGACGATTGCATGCTATTCTCGCGATCTGATAACCCGGCTGAGACGGAATGCCGGTCTCTCGTTGACCAATACCGCAGCTGTATGGCTGGCTACGGGTTCAAAGTTTAGAGCTTGGATCTGAAAAGACTGCTGTATTTTTGCGAGTGATACTTGGTTGCGTGTCTGCATATGGTACGGCGTTTGGGGAGACGGATGTACAAATACTATCTACGAGGACTCGCTTGAGACGGGTAGACTTTTCTACGGATTGGATGTATAACAGGGCTTGACATTTGTGTGAGATACAGCGTGGAATGGACAATCTCTCTTCCTAGAATTACAGTTAAAGAACCGGTATAATCAGGAAAGATAATAGTCATGCATACTTCAAAACTGGGTTGCAAACCACTTTGGAAATCGAGAATGGGTATCATATGTAAGAAGTAAATGAGATAGATATTATTGCAGACAACGTGGAAAGGCAGTTAGCGGTTATTGTGTCTTCTTCCTGTCCAATACATGAGGACGTTGTGGTTCAAGACCTCTAGCTTGCTGGATTAGCTTCACCATGCACCAGAGATACAGGATGCCAAACCCAGAGGCACCGATCAAGACGTTGAGCACGACCCAAAGGTCTGGTTTCGTTGCAGGAGCGGGGACGAAAGCTTCCAGGAGATGCCACAAAATCATGGCCAAGTAGCATCCTAAATGCACCAACTTGGTGAGTATGTGCAAGTTGGCGGAATCAGTGGACACATCGGTTGACTCCTCTCGGTTCCGATATATCTCTAGAGACGTAGGCGGGAGCCCAAGAAGATATGCCCATAGTAAGGTGACAACAAAGTACGGGACACGTAGCTCTTCCCGTTTAAGCAGGGGAAATAGGGTCCAGGCGCCAAGCATGTTGGCCAATCCAACCCAGGCTCTGATTTCTTTTCCCAAACCACCGTCACCACCAAGGAGTAGAGTCATCGGTAGCAAAGGTAGGAGAACGCTTTTCTCATGCACCTGGAACGAACACATGAAGAACCCCCATGCTGCGTTGGCCAAGGCAAGCAGAAGAAGCTCTGGCCGTGGGTGAAATCCAATAGTGATACAAGGGACGAGAATGCTGAGAACGGTGGAACCAAGTGACGTTTTTTGGAGTGTAGAGGTCGCGAAGCGGGTTAGCTTGTAAAAAGTGTGAACACTGCACCAGAGATTGGCAACTTTGTCTTCGAATAAACCGCGGGCAAATGGAAAGATGCGGTGGAAAGACTGGCAAAGCTGAAGGGCAGGCGCATAAAACCAAGAGTTGGAGGATATTGGGAGACTCTTGAACAGGGGTGGCTGAGAATCCGGCATGGATATACCACGATAGTTATCGTAGACAGCGCCTCCAATCAGCGGGGCAAAGACGATGGCGAAGGATATTATCGTGATCAAGCTGATACCAAGTAGTCTCCCAAGCTTGACACGTGGAGAAAAGGAAGAACCCAGCATATAGGCAAATATAACTGGCGCATAGTATAGTGCCATCTGTTTAAATCCAAGCGCACCAACGAAGAAAACACAAGCCCACAGCCTTCTCTTCGCCAGTATACTTTCTAATGAGGCCACCACCAAGCCAAGCATCACTGTATTGTATTGGAAGTGGCCATGATCGATGAGTAAGGTTGCTGGTTGCATTAAGATCGCGACAAGCGCAATGGATGCAGCCCAGATGTTGACCTTTTGCTCGCGCGCGTATCTCCTGACAAATATAACGACGGCGGGGATGTAGATCAGATATTCGGAAACCATAACAGTGGCGCGCATATATACTTTCAGACGATAGCTCTCAATGCCACGCGATTGATCGAGTGCAAACCAAGAGGGGTCAATCAGCGAACCTCTGTCTATCGTCAGCGTCCGCCACAAAAGAATATGGATACGCGAAATCCTACACTTTGCCTAGCAGCCAGCTATGATAAGCAGTCAATGGAGGATAGTCCAGCCCCCACCAATCCAGATCGTAGAAATACCAGGAGGAAATGGGAAGGTGAATTGTGAGTTCCATCCAATGTCGTTGTGCTTCGAAATCGCCATACATCGGAGGTACACCAAGGCCTAATGAGACGGATCTTAGCGGCAATTCAAAAACTATATATAGCAATAAGTAGACCAGTAACACAATGCTGGAAACCGACCTGAGTATCCCCACAAGCTCACGGCCCATCGAAAGAGGCCAACGACCATGAGCACCATTGGGAGGATCAGCCATTGAGAAACGGCGGTTCGTGCTGGCCAGAGAAATGCCACCAGCGGAAACGCTGGCACTGGTTCACTGGTGTTTGCTCCCACCACTAGACCAGTATTGGAGCTCATGGAGCTGCCGGTGAGCAGCCGCCGCTTCTTGCGTGGCCAGGGCGAGGAGGGGGTAGCCTTTGAGGGGGCCATGATGAGAGTCAGCAAGGAAGAACAAGGTCCATAAACTGAATCAGTTCGGAACTCGTTCTGTAGACGTAGTCAATGGCCTATGCTGAAAGAGTTCCCGGCCGAAGACGCCCATGAGCCTTCACGATCCAGTCGTGTCGAGCTGTTGTCGTCGAGGTGTTCTCCGGATAATTCTGCCAGGAACAGGCGGTGGGGAGCTGTGGAGAGCACATACGGGCTAGCCCAGATCTGGTTAGTCTCCGTTGTGCTGCAGGCGGTGAGCGTTGAAATTTTCCACTTGGCAAAAACCCGCCATTTTCGGATTTATTATTTCTGCTCGTGATCCTCTCTTCTCTTTTTTCTCTTCCTCTCTCAACCATCTTCTCCTCAAATTCGTTTGTCAATTCTTCATCTTCATTACCTTGAGAATCAATTCTCAAGCTTCGATACTTCCAATTCTCTAAGAGACCTGGATTGGTTTATTTGACCATACCTTTTGACGTGACTTCAACTCTAAAGTGAGCTTGTTTCCGTCGACCTGTACGTACCTTTTTCCTGTGGGCTTGAACTGGGGGCTTTTGTCACTGTGGGCTACTGGGGGATATTGCCAACCTTTCTGTGGGATCTGTTCGTGGGAACAGTCTATAGACGGCGCAAGAATCAATTACCCGTCCGTCACCTGTGGGCTTTAGACCAATCAGTGGGCTTCTGAGGGCTTTGGGATATCATTCTGAGGGTTGTCGCTTTTCTATTTAGGTCCGTTGGCTTTTCTGTGGGCTCCAATTTGTGCACGACGCGAAAAGGTCTGCACGTTACAAATCGGGTAATACTTTGCCGCACTTGAGGGATTCTTGAGGAATTCAGAAAGAAATTCTTTGCCTTTCAACTTAGGTGTCATCACTTTAGGTGAGCATAGTGTTTATTTCCCCTTCCCTCCTCAGCCTTGTTGAGCAGAATTGCTGACCTGTTTGGTTTCTTTAGCAAAATGAAGGCCCCGAAATCTACAACCAGGGCTCCCAAGGCGGATGCCAAGGTCATTAGCAAGGTGAAGAGTGGTGGTGTGACAAAGGCCTCTTCAACTCCCAAAGCAAAGAGCAAGGAGATTGCCAAGAAGGTCGCCGCCAAAGCTGGCAAGGAGATCGAAAAGAGAAAGAAGAAGGCTCCTACGCCATCAGAGTCATCCGAGTCATCCGAGTCTGATAGCGATGAGGAAATGAAGAACGCAAGCTCCAGCGACGAAAGCGAGAGCGAAAGTGAGAGCGAAGCCGAGCAGAAGGCCGCCCCCAAGAAGGCTGCTGCAAAGGCTGCGCCCAAATCGGAGTCTGAGTCTGAATCCGAGTCCGAATCTGAATCGTCTGAATCGTCTGAGGATGAGAAGCCTGCAAAGAATGGCGCTAAGGCGAAGGCCGCCGAAAGCGACAGTGATAGTGAAGAAGAATCCGAGTCCGAGTCTGCATCCGAGGCCGAAGCCAAGGGTGGCGTGAAGGTTAAGGCTGCCAGCGAAAGCGAGGTGTCGGAATCTGAGTCCGAATCTGGGTCGGAATCTGAGGAAGCTCCAGCCAAATCCAAGAAGGTTGCCAAAGAGGTATGTTTTTTTGTCCTGACTTGTTCAAGGCGTGCCGCTAACATAAGTTCAGGAGTCTGCCTCTGAGGAATCCGAAGAGGAAAGCTCCATTGAAAACTCATCTGAGGAGTCAGACAGCGAGGAGGAAGAGAAGCCTGCCAAATCCCAGAAGCGCAAAGCCGAAGCTGAGGAGACTCCTGTCACGAAGAAGGCCAAGAAGGCCGAAGGTGAAGCCTCCAATGCCAGTGCCAATCTCTTCGTGGGCAACTTGTCATGGAACGTTGATGAAGAATGGCTCCGCTCCGAGTTCGAACCTTTTGGTGAACTCTCTGGTGTCCGCATCGTAACTGATCGTGACAGCGGACGTTCCCGAGGGTAAGCACCCTAATCATCTGTTTACATTCGTATGCTAACCTCAGACTGCAGATTCGGTTACGTTGAGTTCACCAGTGCCGATGATGCGGCGAAAGCCTTCGAGGCCAAGAAGGATACTGAGCTCGATGGACGCAAGATTAACCTCGACTTTGCTAATGCTCGTCAGAGCAACGCTGGTGGTCCTACGGATCGTGCCCAATCTCGCGCCAAGAGCTTCGGCGACCAGACCAGCCCTGAGAGTGATACGCTCTTCATTGGCAACATCTCCTTCGACGCCGATGAGAACATGATTCAGGAAACATTCTCATCTCACGGTTCTATCCTTGGTATTCGCTTGCCAACCGACCCCGACTCTGGTCGCCCCAAGGGATTCGGATACGTTCAGTTCTCGTCCGTGGATGAGGCTCGTTCGGCCCTTGGTGCTCTCCAGGGTGCGGATCTTGGTGGTCGCCCAGTTCGCTTGGACTTCAGCACCCCAAGACAGAACTCTGGTGGCAGCGGCGGCTTTGGCGGTGGCTTCGGTGGTCGCGGCGGTGGTGGCCGTGGTGGTGGTCGTGGCCGCGGCGGTCCTCGTGGCGGTTCCCGCGGTGGACCTCGTGGCGGCGGTCGCGGTGGACGTGGAGGTTCCACCAACCGCGGTGGATTCGGTGACTTCTCCGGCAAGAAGACCACTTTCTAAATGTGAGCTCATCTAACTCAAGGTTGAATATGGCGCTGGCTTTCAAGGTATGTATGATTACGCGTGTGTTGGGTCTATGAAAAGTGTTTTGATTTCTTTCTTTCTACTGGCTTTCCCAATCGAAATTGCAGCTGCGAGTTTATTATCCAGGTAGAATCAATTCAAGGAGAACATGGTACATACACATACGATCACTTCGTTGCCCATGGAGGATGTTGATATACTACTCCGTAGACCGGGAGCTGGATCTCGAAGCCCTAAAGTCGTGCCCTAATCATCCGGCCCTAACAGAGACTAGCGCGCTGCCCCGTGACCAAAGCGGGGTAGCCGGCCCATCATGTGGCCGCGTGTCAGCCAACCGACTTGCGCCGTGGCTGAAGCACGCACCCTGGCTCCGCTATCTCCACGCTCGGATCCTCCCCCGCACCCTGACTATTCCGCATTCGGCTAGATGAGATCATACCCCGGTACTTCCACGGCGCGTCAGTGCCCCTCTGCCTTATCAGCCCATCCGCTGGACGTTGACACGCCGACCATCCAACGACCTGACGAGGCATCCAGCTCCCTTGCACTTCGTTTGCTCTCATCCCAACGGTGCCTTACTCGTTTGCTTCTTCTTATTCACCACTCGCTTGATGCCTGGTGTCGACTTTGACAGTTCGCTGAGTCGGTATATAGACGTCTAGGATCGATATCACCCCTGATCTAAGCTACCCCCTCCATCCGCCGTGCATACATACCACATCCACCTATCCCGTGCACCTATCACCTGAGGTCGCCATTATCGAAACACACTGTCCTCTCTCTCTCTTTCTTTTCGAATTCGGCCATATCACTCATTCAGATAGCAGCAGCACGGAATCATTTGCGTCGTGATCTCTTTGACGTTTACTGCTGTGCCACTGCTCCTCTAACTCTCACGACACCGGTCATCATCATCCCGGTCATCCTTACGTCACCTGTGTCGAAGACAATCCCTCTATCTTGTCGTGCGCAGCCGGCCAGTCCCCGTGATGGGAGTGACTTTGTACAACGATTGGGAGAGTCATTGAGAAGGAGATTGGGATTCGTTTTTGTTTCGCTAACTTTGGGACCGCGTGTGAACGTCGAGACAACGATATCCATCGAGTCAGATCCTTTTCCTTTCAAAAATCAGAACCAAACACTGTCGATCGGACCTGCTTAGTATGATGGGGTCGACGCGAGCGAATATTCCGGAGGCCAGGGCGCGAGTCGTTAGAGATGAAGGAGCCGCATCACAGGAACCTAGCACAAGACCGGGGGTGACATCTCCTCAGCGAGTGAGGTCAGAGGGTGAGTACAGCGTTTCTTTCTGCCTTGATCGATTCGACGATGATATCAATTTCTGTTGCACCGTCTTCCTGATCCAGGAACAACATGCATAATGCGCCCCGTCCATTTGTAGATGTTTTCGTTCACACACATAATCCATTATCTGAATTACTTATCCGCCGCCTGGTTGAAACAAGATGTACTCATTTAATTACTATTTAGATTCCTGGGTAGAGGTTGCGTCCCAACCTTCCTCGTCGTCCTTATCCTCTATCACAGCAAATGATGAGATCGTAACGACAGGACTCAGAGTCCGGCAAAACCGCAACCGCCGTCAACCTATTGCGCCCCAAGACCTGGATATAACATACTCACATCGACAACCTACGGTTAATGAAAGCAGTCAGGAAGAATATGAAGAGACTGAAAGCGAGTCAGATCGAGTCTTAAGCAGCTCGAATGAGGATATTTCCAGGCGTCCACGCCCACCACTGCAGTTCTTTCCAGGAAACTCATCCGCCTCCGATGTCGCGCTCTCAAGCGATGAAGATGATAATCTTACGGCGTTGGGATTGGCAAATCCTCCCGCCTTTACTCCACAACCTAATGTCTTTTCACACCCTCCAGACTCACAAGCCAACCTCCAATCACGAACAACATATACTCCTCCAGGCTATAACATGAGCCGTGTGGATAATAGGATCCGGAGCCGTCGGAATTCCCGGACTAGCATGCATTCAGCTCGCCGGATACGAAATCAACAGCAGCAACATTCTCCCTATAATATGTACTCCCCGTCACATCATGTAGACCATGATGCCGCCCTGCGCGCAAGCTTGTCGACCCTCTTGTCATGCGCCGCGGCTGCTCGAGGCCTACCAAAACGGGACCACCAATGCTCACCGACTGAGCGACCTAATACATCTCGTGCAGCAGAGCCATCCGCTTTCCGATTAGTTCCAGAGTCTGTCGCGATGGGAGATGGCCCAGGAGATCAGAACAAAGCTGTGAAGGAACCGCAGTATCGAGCCACGACTCCTCCGTCACCAAAGCGATCACGTTCGCCCGTCAAGTCTACAGCCAACAAAGCAAGACGAAAAGCAAGTCCATCCAAAGACCGTTCTGTCGCCCAATCGCCGGCAAAGAAACTTCGTCGCACCATGGGAGCCGACACAGCACCAAAAATCAGCCCTACAGTGATGACCTGGGTCATCAGTGCCGGAGTCGTGGTGCTCTTTTCTGCAATAAGCTTCTCAGCTGGCTACGTCCTAGGTCGAGAGGTTGGAAGGACAGAGGCTGGTCAAGGCTTTTACACCAACACCATGGGGGACGGGCTCTCAGGCGCGAGAACAAGCGCTGGATGTGGGAAAAGTGCCATCAAGGGCAGTCTAAATCGATTTGGATGGGTGAGTGGCGGTTCTGGGTCGGGGATTGTTGCTTAGATCTGGTTTAACTGAATGTTTTGCCTGGCTTCTAGTATGATTTCTTTTGTTTTAAGTGATGATTTATGCTAATGTTTATGACGGATTGGGGTCCTTGCCTTTTTTGGAGTTATGGGGGATTTTGGAGGGACGGACTGTTATTGCTTAATCACGCCGGTGTTCTGTTGACTCCCCTTTTCCGTCGTTTTTATTGATCTTTTATAAGTCACTGGTGGTTTATGTTCTCGGCTTCTACACCTTGTTTAATCCTTTTGGGTGGTTTTTTTTATGGATGAAAGCATCTAAACGAGCCCTGTCTTTCCAAGGATTCACATATCCACAGTGGATGATATATATGGATGTTGTTTCTATGACTTTCAACTACTACACTTCTAGTCTATAATCTTATTCCGCAGACATACTGCGAAGTAGCCCTTAAAGGCTCTGTGGTCAGCACGTATAAAGGACACTTCCTGGATCTCATCTTGCTCATTTGGGCCTGTAAAATTGTGTCCTACGGCTAATAACGAAAATATATTACATTTCATAATATACAAAAACAGAAAACACACGAGGGAAGCAGTTGGGGATTCCTCTTGCTGGCTAACGCCTCGCTGCCACTTTGGTCTTGTCTTTGTTAACACATCCCCTCCCCCTATCGCTTGGTAGACTCCTGTTTCTAAGACGCGCCTTGCGTCTTCAACCCCTTACATCTATCACTTCAAAGCAAGACGGGCCCCTCAAGGGGCTGCCAGTCTGTCAGACCACACATGCGACACGACACACTGTTCGCATATCTAATTGAGCATTTCGCCCAGGCTAAGAATGCGTTTACAATCCCTTCAAGAAGTTAGCCTCCTTGATCGACTTTCTTCTCGCCACACGAGCGCTCTTCGTAATTTCCTTGCGGGCCTCGACACCTGTCGTGGCAGTTTCATGGGACTGCTCGAGATTTGCAGGGATGACATCGATGCTTTGCTCGTGGAGCGGAATGACGGGGGGTTCGGAGGCGAGGCGGGCAAGGAGTTTCTTCTCGAAGCGTTTGCGTTGTTTTTTGTTCATTGCTACAGATACAAATTGTCAGGGTCAACATGCTTTGATTAGAGGAATGGTAGAATCCTTTCGTACCTGCAACCTCCGCCTGTCCAGGCCCGCTCTTGGTGGCCTTGACGTTTGGATCTTCAAGTAAACCCCACAACCAATCTGGATATTCACTATCCTCCATCGCAACGACTTCAGGTTTGTTCTTGAAGTAGTTTAATCCGGCAAGACGTGTTCCGGCGGGCACGCTGCTGATTACTTTCGCAGCTGAGGTCCCGGCAGCGGCGCCTGTTGTTGTCGCTGCGACTGTGGCATCGGCGCCCGTGGATGTCTCTGCTTCTGCTTGTGTGGGAGGTGTGGGTGTGCTGTAGGCGCGATGTTGTTGCGGTCGGGATATTAAACTGCTGGCATATCTGGTGGATGTGATCGTGGAGGATGGGATGCGGGAGAAAGGGAGGCGGGAGAGGAGACTCGTGCGACACTGAGAGCAGATCATTGTGAGTGAAGATGGCGTAGAATTATGCAGAAGAGACAGTAAGGATGTTCAATTGGAAGAGTTGAGCGGATTGTCCATCGGCGTCTTGCTCGTTGTCGGCTGCGTTTGAATCAAAAAATTAAGCTTTGGCGATTTTAGCTGTCACGTGCCCGCTCAGCTTAGCTTGAAGTTTCAACGTCAGACGTCGCTTTTTGAAGTGAAAACGCTCAGATTCAATATCTTTTCGTAATTAAAAGCCATTATTGCTATTATCTACAGAGAATTGGTGCTGAGTACATGATACAGATGCGCAGGAATCAGCTTCAATGCAGAGTCGTACTCTCCCGGCACAATGCACATGCAGGAGGAAAGGGGGTGCTCGGTCTCACAAAGTACTCTACAGTACAAACTCGGTTGTTAGGAGACACCCAGTTTGATGAATTCATCAATTCTTGAATCTAAGTAGGGCCGTCTGAACAAGATTGAAATTGTCTGTTGCCAGATTTTTACCGAAATCGCAGTTAGTGGCTTTGTGTTCTCGATAGAAATCAACTTTCTTTCGGGGATGTTTTATTCGGTTGAAAATCCATGAAGCTTGTTACGTGCTCAGTCGTTCCATGTTGATGCTCGGGATCGCTGTCGCTCGTCAAGTTTGGAGCAAAAATTACGCCTTCGGGAGTCGTGATGCTCAGCCCGTCGTGTCCGGGTGAGACAGGCCTTAGTTCGGTGCCAGGACCAGGACTAGGACTGCTTAGATACGGCGGAATATCGTTCTGCTGCTGCACAGGGGATGCTGAAAGCTCTGCAATGGGGCTGCAGCTAGTGCTATCCAATTCAATTGGCGGGACTTGGGACTTTGAAGCCGGCAACTCTGCCGGCGTGGTGGCATCATTGTCGTGGAATAGGATAAGTGGCGAGCTTTGATGTTCTTGCAAACATGACACGGGGCTTGCTGATAAGACTGAGGGGCCCGGAGAAAAAGGGCTCTCTCCCTGTGGCTCCATATTCTCCGTTCTGCTGTAGTCTCCTACGCAAGTTGTTAGTTTCCTTATGATATCCCATCCTCCAGAAACAGGGAGTCATCTTACCTTGTTGTCCTCCCGCAAAAACCTTCTCACTGCTCCTCCGCTTCTCTTTTTTGATGAACCCAATGGCGGGACTTATGACACTGTTCCTGGACCGTGCTGGTTTGACAGAGGCATCGTAAAGCGGCCCTTGTTCCTGTACATATTCCACCCTTCGTCTTCTTCGTCGCCTAAAACACCAAAGGGCAAACACAAGCAACAACAGGGCAACAACCACTATGGGCACGATTATCGCAGCCAGACGACCAGCATTCCCGTTCGTTGGTTCGGTTGTGGTTTCCGGAGAGCTAGTTTCAGCAGGTGCCTCAGTTGAGTTAGGACTCTGGACCTGAGTGTCAGTTTCGCCGGTCGAAATCGTGGTGATAGCGGTTGCGGTCTCGGTCTCGGTTGACAGGGTGGAAACACTCCGCGTTGTGGAGGTAGAGATTGTGACATCGCTGGATGAAGAAGAAGAAGAGGATGAAGACAGCGTCGACGACGAAGAAGATGACGATGACGATGATGTCGATGAGGACGACGATGATGCTATTTGGCAGCAATTGGTCAGTCTGCGGCTCCGTTAACCTGTCTCCAGGCCACCATGGCATCCATCTGACGGCGGTGGCTTGAACTTACAGCTGTCACTTGTTGGCTCCGGGACATCAGGTTCAGTGGTGAAGATCTCAATACAGACTCCAGTGTTGCAAGGGTCGTGGGAGCAACATCCCTTGAAGGGTCCTTTCGCACATCTATACCATTGCTGGCCAGGAGAGCAGCTCGTATCGTCTCGGCGGCGGAGATGCAGCGACATCTTCACATCAGCTGGAGGAAACCAATCCAATCCTCCAATTCGTCGATTACATGAAGGGACTTAGCCAGAATATTTTTTTTCTTTTGAGCTTAGAAAAGGAATTATAATGCCGTATGCGGAACCCAGAGGGTTTCTTAAATTGGACGGACAAAGAAAACGCCGTGCCACCTTGAACAATGTAAATCAACGCTTGCTTGGTGGCATCTCAAACTGAGAGATGAAAATGTGCATATCAGCAGATGTTGAACAGCAAACTGAGAATGGTCGCATCAGCAAAGCCCGTTTTTTAGGTCTTTGCTCTCCGGGATATCGCGTGGTCAACAACACTTGTGAATATGCGATGAAAACGCCCGCATCTGGACATCCCTGGTGTTGATGACCACTGCGGACCTGTGCAACATACGCTGTCGTCTGTTATTTTCGTCCTACTTCTACTTCTGATCTTCAATCTCCCTCACTCTTAGAATGCTCAATTCAGTTGAACAAATTGCTACAGTATAGTGCATACAGTAAACTTCAATCCAATCGCTAGAACGTTAGATATACTAGAACATGACTATGTCTACTACTCAAATGCATCAATCCACCAAGCAAGTCAAGTGAGTTCGATGAAACTTCGCACACTGCCCCTCATCTTGCTATAGGGTTAAAGATGAGATGAGACGGCGAGCTGCATGATTCCCCAGACAAGGTGCTTGATATACGTCAAACATGAACTGTAGTAAACCGCAGAGAAGGAGGATCGGCCTCCCTGGGCGGAGGCTAGAAGACACTAGACAGCTACTATCTGAATGTCCCAAAGCGAGCTTTGAGAGTGTTTCTACAAGTCCATTTCCGACTATCAGGAAGTGGAAGCTCAAATTATGCATGCCCCCTGAACCTGGGCTTCTCAAAACGGTCTATGGAACACAACGTGATTACGAACATGGCGCAGCAGAGTGCCAAATATCATGACTTGTACAGCCCTGGATCATCAAAATGAGCAGCGCTCTGTTTCCTCGGACTCAAAATGAATAACAACCCCAAATACAGTTGCAGAAAAAAGGGGCTTTGGTGTCCCTGGAGGCCGAAAATGGTCCATTCTGTGCAACAGTAGGTCTCAAGTTGCTTTCTATTAAGAGTGACATAAACTTCAGCCATTTACTACTTGCTCCTAACAACCTGTTTGATAACTATCGGTTGCTTCTGCAGGATTACAACCTGGATCCGGCCATCACAACAGACCAAAACCTGTGCACATCTACAGCACTCTTCAGCCAATATAGTCAGCATGATCGTTGACCGTTATATTATCTATTCCATTGTTTTTTGTTCGTAGGTGACAGCTTCAACCAAACCAATATTGCTCACCGTGCCTCGATCTGCTCTGGACACGGCGAAGGCGATATGGTTGCCTTATCTTGAAAGGGCAATGTCATCAATGCGCAGAATCAACTTCACAGTCTCCGCTGCGAGCTCAACAGCACTTGTACTCACAAGCAATGGTTGCAGAACTCTCTCGTCGGCAATGTTATCCTTGACTCCGCCGCTGCGGATGCTGACACCAGCATTCTTCTCTCCCATTGCATGGCGGTGACGCAAGTCCGTCACAACCTTGATGCTGTTCAATCCGGCGTTTTCGGCCAGAGTGACGGGAATTACTTCCATGGCATCGGCAAAGGCTTTCCAGCATATAGCCTCTGTTCCAGATAATGCACGCGCTTGTGTCGCCAAGGACTGCGCGATTTCAATCTCTGGCGCGCCGCCACCTGCAATCAACGCTCGTTTCTTGACCAGGCATCGGATAACGCACAGCGCATCGTGGAGTGATCGTTCAACCTCGTCGAGGACGAGACTATTTGCACCACGGGCGATAATAGAAACAGTTTGAGTAGCAACTGCTGTGCGCACACCTGTGATCTTCACGTATCGCGAACCAGACGACTGGACCTCTTCCACCAAATCTGCGGTACCAAGCTTGTCCTCCGTGAATGACTCGATATTGGCGATGGGCTTGCATCCGAGACTCTTGCAAACGAACTCTACTTCATCGCGTTCAATGTCCTTGACGGCAAGGATTTTTACCCTGGACAAGAAGTTGAGAGAGAGATCGTTGACGGCGTCGCGCAGGATCGACTTCTGGATTAACAAAACGTTGCATTTCGTCTTGGCGATTTTTCGAATCATATTCAAAAGATATGTGCGTTCCTCTTTGAGAATTTTGTCCATTTGTCGGTAGTCGTTGACAACGATCTGGTTTTCCATCTGCAGTTTATGTCAGCTGTGGGCTCATGGACCGACCAAGGAGGTGAATTACATCTGGCTTTGGGGGACTAAGTTGGAATTGAATCAAAGCAATACGGGCTTTTTCAATTCGTGTCGGTCCACCGGCGTGCTTCATAACTGGTTGGTTCAGAATCAACCCATCCACCATTTCGCTATCTTCTATTGTGCCGCCAAGCTTCTTGACAACGCGAATGTTTCGAAGGTCAACATTCTCGGACTGCTTTGTATCCATAACTTTAAGAACAGAGTCGACCGCCATAGGTCCAAGCAGGCTGGAATATTGAGAGACAATTTTCGAAGAAAGGGAGGTGGACGCTGCCTGTAGAAGTGTTGCACGGTCTGTGAGAGCGATAGGCTGTGACATATCGTGAAGGATTTGGACGGCAGCTGCAGCAGCTCTCTGAAATGACTCGGATATTACAGTCGGGTGGATACCTGATTAGGCTGTCAGAACTTGATATAAACCCCCAGACAACTGCGCTTGGTGTTTACCTTTTGAAAGCAAACGCTCAGCGGCTCCTAGTAGACTTCCCGCAATAACAACAACGGACGTGGTCCCGTCGCCAGCTTCAACATCTTGAGCAGCACTCAAGTCCACCAGCATTTTAGCTGCTGGATGCATCACACTCATATCTTTCAACATTGTGTTTCCGTCATTCGTCTAAGCTCGTCGTTAGTTGCGGTTGGGCAGGGTGAGCGGGCAGGCAACAAACAATTATAGTCTCGCCTTTTCCGGTTTGAATCTGATAATATGTCAGCTTTACTCCATGATGGACTTCGAATATAATAGACTTACCATCTTATCCATTCCTCGAGGTCCAAGCGACTTGAAAAGGTCAGCCCCGCATCAAAAAGTAGTCGAGTTGGGATTCGTCATACCGTTCTTATAGCATCCGCGACAGCTTCCCAAAAGTATTAGCTATAAAGTACACTCATCGAAGGATCAATGGACATACCTCTAGCGGCCATGATATTCGCCGTGCGGACAGCCATTGGCTTCTCCTTGTCCTAGTAGCTATCAGCATTTGAGCGAACAGGGTTCCATAATAGCAGCAGTGACCGACCTTAAAGGCGGCATTGCCATGGCTTCCGAGAGTAGTCGCCATTCTAAATCTATCGTATGAGAAGCTCTGCAAAAAAGATGTAGAGCGAAGGAAAACAGAGAAATGCGGCGTGAGTTGGATTGTGATATTGCTGGAGTCGCTCTGAATTTCGATTGTAGATGCTTGGCGCGCCTGGCCACTAGCGTCGTGGAGCTCTGACGCTAACCACCGCCTTCAAGCTGTTGTCCAGGAAGACCATCAAGACAACTGACCATCAACGGTGCACATCAGCTTACAGCTCTATTATCCTCCATACAACCTCTACAGTGGTGATACCATTTGTGCTTTCAGCGCTATATTAACCTTGCCTGCCTGTTTTAAAGTCTCTGAACACCTCACCATTCCACACCAGGCAACATGCCTACCGCCACGGGTCGCGACTGGGAGAAATACCGCAAGACCTTTGCAGACGATGAAGAGCCAGAGAAGAAGATAACTCCTCTTACGGATGAGTAAGTCTTTTGTTTTTTTCTGCATGCCACCTGCTGACACCCACCAGGGACATCCAGGTCCTCAAGACGTACGGCGCGGCCCCATACGCAGCAGCTCTAAAAAAACTCGAGAAACAGATTAAAGACAAACAGGCAAGCGTAAACGAGAAGATTGGCGTAAAGGTACGCTGGCTCCAACTGGTCCTCGGCCTTTTCACAGACTCACATCCTTTTAGGAATCAGATACTGGCCTTGCGCCACCACACCTTTGGGACGTTGCGGCCGACAGACAACGAATGCAAGAAGAACAGCCATTACAAGTTGCCCGGTGTACAAAGATTATTGCAGATGAGAAGGATCCCGACAAGAGCAAATATGTTATCAACGTGAAACAAATAGCCAAATTCGTCGTCAACCTGGGTGAACGGGTTAGCCCTACAGATATCGAGGAAGGAATGCGGGTTGGGTAAGAATTGTGTCGTTCAGTTTTTTCAGCTCCCAAGCTAACTTATTTCATTTTAGTGTCGATCGAAATAAATACCAGATCATGCTACCACTTCCACCAAAGATCGACCCCAGCGTTACGATGATGACCGTTGAAGATAAACCTGATGTTACATATGGAGATGTCGGTGGTTGCAAAGAACAAATCGAAAAACTCAGAGAGGTCGTCGAAATGCCGTTGTTATCACCAGAACGATTTGTCGGTTTAGGTATCGACCCACCAAAGGGTGCTTTGCTCTACGGCCCTCCTGGTACGGGAAAGACACTGTGCGCAAGAGCCGTGGCAAACCGAACAGATGCGACGTTTATCCGCGTTATTGGAAGTGAACTGGTTCAAAAGTACGTCGGCGAGGGAGCTAGAATGGTCCGAGAACTGTTTGAAATGGCCCGTACGAAGAAAGCCTGCATCATTTTCTTCGACGAAATCGATGCGATCGGTGGTGCTCGGTTCGACGACGGCGCGGGTGGAGATAACGAGGTCCAAAGAACTATGCTTGAGTTGATTACACAACTGGACGGGTTCGATGCGAGAGGGAACATCAAGGTTATGTTCGCGACCAACAGACCATCCACCCTCGACCCTGCTTTGATGAGACCTGGCCGTATTGACCGAAAGATCGAATTCTCCCTGCCAGATCTTGAAGGACGTGCTAATATTCTGCGTATTCACGCGAAGAGTATGTCTGTTGAGCGGGATATCAGATGGGAACTCATTTCCAGACTCTGCCCCAACTCTACCGGCGCAGAGTTGAGGAGTGTTGCAACGGAAGCCGGAATGTTCGCCATCAGAGCGCGCA
Source organism: Aphanoascus verrucosus (assembly GCA_014839905.1). Lineage (NCBI taxonomy): Eukaryota > Fungi > Ascomycota > Eurotiomycetes > Onygenales > Onygenaceae > Aphanoascus > Aphanoascus verrucosus. Next base: position 392,060 of record MU089300.1, on the reverse strand, counting down.
GAAAGGTTGCCACGGAGAAGGATTTCTTAGCCGCGGTGGACAAGGTGATCAAGGGCAACCTCAAGTTCAACTCCACCGCAACATACATGCAATACAACTAGGCTGCGACTTGTTCTAATGGGATTCTTCCCCTTTCAGTGTTGTCATGCTTAAAGCTAGATTGGGCGCGTTTGGTTGGAACTGGAATCTGTACAATGAGGCTACGTATACTCCATTTCAATGCATTTTAATAGAGATTTCCTTCATATCCATTCCGTAGCCGTGTTTTTGAGGCCGGGCAACGACGCGATCGGGGGCCGATATTTGTTCCGAACTGGCCGCATCACGTGCCGCGTGTGGAATCCAAGCGGGCTCTTCCGGGAAGCTGACCTAAATTCGGCTGCTGATTGGCCAATCGGAGCCCCGTCAACCTCGGGAGAGGTGTTCTGGGTGCTTATGTAAGAAGTCTTTTCCGTCGTGGAGCAACTTTCGTTACAACTTGAAGCATTCGTCGACGACGACAAGGCCCTGACCAAAGACCACCACTCTGTCCCACGACCTGAGCTATTCGTCAGTTGTTGCATTATTGTATTCATTTGCTTGTTAATTTTAGGTCACCATGAGCTTCAACGGCTTGCGAAGCCTGGCTCCGGCCACCAGAGTATGCCGTCCCGCTTCCCTGCTGTCCGCTCGCGTTGCTTTTGAAGACGGTTTTATCTGACCTTTTGCTGTAGTTCTCTAGAGCTTTGAGGGATCAAAGGCGCCTTTTCTCGTCGAGCCGACCGGCAGGTATGATAGCACCAGTCCACCAGTTGCTCAGGTACAATTGGTTAATGAATGGATCTGTCCAGGCCGAGTTATCGCCAGCCAGCCCCTTCGTGCGAAAGAAGCGTCCCCGTTTCTCACAAAGAAATACCCAGTGATCGTATGATGCTCCCTCCTTCATAGTAGAACGATTTGGGATTAATCGTTTCTGACTGGGGTCGATACAATAGGACCATGAGTACGATGCTGTTGTCGTGGGTGCTGGAGGTGCCGGTTTACGTGCGGCCTTCGGCTTAGCAGAGGCTGGATTCAACACAGCTTGCGTCACAAAACTTTTCCCCACAAGGAGTCACACAGTTGCCGCTCAAGGTGGCATCAACGCCGCCCTTGGAAAGTAGGTTTCTTTCCCGCTCCCCATCGCTGAAACCAGTTGGGATGTGTGAACTAACTGGCCAACAGTATGCACGAGGACGATTGGAGATGGCACATGTACGATACGGTTAAGGGGTCCGACTGGCTTGGTGATCAGGACGCCATCCACTACATGACCAGAGAAGCTCCCCAGAGTGTTATCGAGCTTGAGGGCTATGGCTGCCCCTTCTCCAGAACCGAGGACGGCAAGATTTATCAGCGAGCTTTTGGTGGCCAATCGAAGGAATACGGCAAAGGCGGACAAGCCTACCGATGTTGTGCTGCCGCGGACAGAACCGGTCACGCTCTTCTTCACACTCTGTACGGCCAATCCCTCCGGTACAACGCTAACTACTTCATCGAATACTTCGCCCTGGATCTCTTGATGGAGGATGGAGAGTGCAAGGGTATTCTCGCTTACAATCAAGAAGATGGAACTCTTCACCGCTTCAAGGCGCATCACACCGTCCTAGCCACTGGTGGCTACGGCCGTGCCTATTTCAGCTGCACTTCCGCCCATACTTGCACAGGTGACGGTATGGCAATGGTTGCCCGTGCCGGTCTCCCCAACCAAGATCTTGAGTTTGTGCAGTTCCATCCTACTGGTATCTACGGTGCTGGCTGCCTTATTACTGAGGGATCCCGTGGTGAAGGTGGCTACCTTTTGAACTCCAAGGGTGAGCGCTTCATGGAACGATATGCTCCGACTGCCAAGGATCTTGCTAGTAGAGACGTCGTTTCCCGATCTATGACTCTCGAAATCCGTGAGGGTCGTGGTGTTGGTCCTGATAAGGATCACATCTACCTCCAACTCAGCCATCTCCCCGCCGAAATCTTGCATGAACGTCTTCCAGGTATCTCCGAAACCGCATCCATCTTCGCCGGTGTCGATGTTACCAAACAACCAATTCCTGTCCTTCCTACCGTTCACTACAACATGGGTGGTATCCCCACACGCTACACTGGTGAAGTCGTCACCTTGGATGAGAGTGGCAATGACAAGATCGTTCCTGGTCTCTATGCTTGCGGTGAAGCTGCTTGCGTTTCTGTCCACGGTGCTAACCGTCTCGGTGCCAACTCTCTCCTCGATCTCATCGTTTTCGGTCGTGCCGTCTCTCATACAATCCGTGACAAGGCCACACCACAGACACCTCATAAGGAAATCAGTGCAGATGCTGGTGCTGACTCTATCCGTGTTCTTGACGAAGTTAGAACGTCGGATGGACCCAAGTCTACTTTCGATATCCGAAATGCTATGCAGAAGACTATGCAGACTGATGTTAGCGTTTTCCGTACTCAGGAGAGTTTGGATGAGGGTGTTCAGAAGATTACCGAAGTCGACCAGATGTTCAGCCAAGTTGGCATTAAGGATCGCAGTATGATCTGGAACTCCGACCTTGTGGAGACTCTCGAACTAAGGAACTTGTTGACTTGCGCGTACGTATCATTGTTTTTCCCTAATGAACGATGTGAATGCTAATAATCTCTAGTACCCAAACCGCTGTTGCTGCTGCTAACAGGAAAGAATCCCGCGGTGCCCACGCCCGAGAGGACTATCCTGACCGTGATGACGAGAACTGGATGAAGCACACGCTTACATACCAGAAACAACCTCACGGAAAAATCGACCTTACCTATCGCGCCGTGACACAAAACACTCTGGACGAGAACGAGTGCAGGAGCGTCCCACCTTTCAAGCGTACCTACTAGATGGATTCGATTTCCCTTCATTTCAAAAAGCCTCTGTTGAGCCGGAGTTCTGTCCGTTGGTGCCCTGAAGGACATGTGTACAAGGATAGCAGATTTTCTTCGTTCTAAACTGTATATAACCATGATGGATGTGTTCTGACGGGAGTGTTTGCCTTTATGCTTCATGTACCTTTTGTTTGCTTTCCTTCTTGGCGTAATTACTACAACAACGCAAATTTTCTTACTGTTCAAAAGGATTATCACTGAGCCTGCGGCTGAAAAAGACATTGGAATAGCGATCAGGTGCTGACGCGTTCCGCATCCCGCTCTCGATCGACCGGGCATTGTCCAAAAAAGGCGAAAAATCAATTACGTCTGCGGGTCTGATATTGCAGAGTATCTGCTGCACATCGGAAATATGGTGTGGAACTCCTCATTGTATGTCTTTCTTTCAGATATCTTTGCACGGAGTGATTTTGCCATTGTAAGCTTTCTCGAGTGTAGGCTACAATGATCTTCCGTCGTATCAGTTTGTCTTGACGTTGTTGTTGAAACCTGAGACTATATGAAGGTGGTTGTCAAGAAAGTAACTTGTAGGAAGATATAAAGAAGGACCTGGGAAGAAATGCTGCAACTACATAGAGTACCATATTAGATATTAGCAAAGTAGTTATTCATTACCGTATTGATAATTTTGGTTATATATCCAAGAACAGCGCTTCAATGACCAGGCATAATTAGCCACGCCTGAGAATCGAGGCTCGGTCCATCCCTGCAGTGTTGCAGGGTGTTGTGTTGAAGCTTCGCGCCAAGCTTCGGTTCGGTCTCGAATCACTAGTCAGCTATCCTTAGCTCCAAGGCTGCTGGCATCGGCTCGACTACTTCCCAAGTCCCAACTCTCTCATCAGACAAGCTCACGGAATGATATGCTTGTGAGCTTTGTTGTGCTCGAGATTTAGCTACGCATGTAACCTTTGAGCTTGTGGACACGTCGCAACCTGTCGCTTTTCACGAATGCGGAGTGACACGCGGCACACCTCCTCTTAACACTCCTCTAGACCTCCACCGCGATCGAGCGGACCACGAACGCAGACTGTCTCTCGCAACATGGGCGCCGGAAAACGGCCCAGCGATGAAGAAGCCCAGCCTCTGACCGGACGAGACGCTGAGCCGAGAGACTCGCTCGATTCCACGTCGACAGCCTCGATCTCCCTCGCGTTCATCGACCAAGCGAACGCTCTGGCAGCACAGTCGACGAGTCCCGACGCGCCCATCTCTCGCAACTTTGACAACGAGGAGAAATATCGCGCTGATGGAAGAAGTGACCTAGAAGAGGGCATCGAGCTTCCGGGTGTCGAGCGGTCGACACCGAAGAAGGTGAAGAGAGTGTTTGCGCTTATCGTTGCGCTCTGCATTGTAGGATGGTTTGCTGCTTTTTTTGTCTTTCTTGGACGTCACAATTATGATGACCAGGAAGTGACTGTGTCGCAGAGTGAGGGTAATACCATACCTGGCCTCGTTTCGCAGCGAGGGAAGAAAATTGAGCTGGAAGGAGTGTTGAAAGGTGATTGGAGAGCAGCGAGCCATGAAATCTCATGGTTCTCTGGTCCCAATGGCGAGGACGGGTTGCTTCTGGAAAAGGGCGGTGATGGAAACGGAGGATACTTGCGGTTGGAGGATATCAGAAGTCGAAAGGCTGGAAATAAGGGCGATGAGAAGATTGTGTTGATGCAAAGGCCATCATTTAAGGTCGGGGCGAGACTGGTCCATCCAAGCACGACATGGCCAAGTGCGGACTTGAAGACTGTGCTCGTCATGTCAGATCGACAAAAGAATTGGCGACATTCATACACCGGCAATTACTGGTTATTTGACGTTGAGACGCAAACTGGACAGGCACTCGACCCGGAATTTCCTGACGCAAGAGTACAGCTCGCGTCCTGGTCGCCAAAATCTAATGCCGTTGTCTTCACGAGGGACAACAATATGTTCATTCGAAAGCTGTCTTCCAAAAACGCGCAACAAATTACTACCGATGGGGGCACGAACTTGTTTTACGGAATACCCGACTGGGTATATGAGGAAGAGGTGCTCTCTGGACACAGTGCCACATGGTGGGACAACGACGGGAAATTCATCGCATTCCTCCGAACAAATGAGTCGAACGTCCCGGAGTATCCAGTGCAGTACTTCATCCCTGGCTCTGGAAAGGTTGTCCGTCCAGGAGAGGAGCAATATCCCGATGTTCGCAATATCAAGTATCCGAAAGCAGGAGCGCCAAATCCTGTGGTGACCGTTCAGTTCTTCGATGTCGAGAAAGAAGAGGTCTTCTCTGTCAAGGTAAAGGACGATCCACCCGACGACGACCGTCTCATTGTCGAAGTCATCTGGGCATCCAATGGGAATGTCCTCGTCCGAGAAACCAATCGTGAAAGTGATCTGCTCACGATGCTGCTGATTGATGCGGAACAACGAACTGGAAGTGTCATCAGGTCACAGAATGTTTCTGACCTGGACGGAGGGTGGATAGAGCCATCCCAGAAAACGCTTTTTGTACCGGCAGATGCCAATAATGGACGACCGCATGATGGGTACATTGAAACTCTTCCCCATGATGGCTTCAACCATCTAGCTTATTTTACACCGCTCAACAACTCTGACCCAGTCTTTCTTACATCGGGGAACTGGGAGGTCGCGGATGCGCCCTCAGCAGTGGATCTGAAACGAGGACTCGTTTATTTCGTTGCTACGAAGGAAAAGCCCACAGAACGACATGTGTACACTGTGAAACTTGATGGATCTGATTTACGGGCGATAGTAGATACCAAATCTCCGGCATATTATTCTATTTCACTTTCGTCTGGCGCAAGTTATGCCTTGTTGAACTACGAAGGCCCAGAAATCCCCTGGCAGAAAGTCATCAGCACCCCCGCCAACGAAGAAAAATATGAAGAAACCATCGAGAAGAATTCTGGTCTCGCTGCAATGGTCAGAAAGTACGCACTCCCATCGCTTTACTATCAGACGATAACGATCGACGGATATGAACTTGAAGTGGTGGAAAGACGGCCTCCTAACTTCAACCCAGACAAGAAATACCCTGTCTTATTCTTCTTATATGGAGGGCCAGGATCGCAATCCGTCAGCAAGAAATTCAAGGTTGACTTCCAGGCTTACGTTGCGTCTGCCTTGGGATATATCGTGGTGACTGTGGATGGTCGCGGTACCGGATTCATTGGTCGAAAAGCTCGTTGCGCTGTGCGCGACAATCTAGGTTACTATGAGGCCAAGGATCAGATCCAAACAGCAAAAGCCTGGGGAAAGAGGCCGTACGTGGATGCGAGCCGAATGGCGATCTGGGGCTGGAGTTATGGCGGCTTTATGACCTTGAAGACGCTGGAACAGGATGCTGGTCAGACTTTCCAGTATGGTATGGCAGTTGCTCCGGTGACTGATTGGCGGTTCTACGGTAGGATCGAATCCCTACATTCATTGCGCAGTTCTAGCAGCGGTGTTCTAACTTACTTCTCATTTTATCAGACTCTATCTATACGGAACGCTATATGCACACTCCAAAGAACAATCCCACGGGATATGACAGATCCGCCATCTCCAATGTCACTGCTCTTCAGAGCACTGTTCGCTTCCTTGTCATTCATGGGTCAGGAGACGACAACGTACACATGCAGAACACCCTGGCTTTGCTGGATAAGCTCGACATCGGCAGTGTAAAAAATTTCGACGTTCATGTGTATCCAGATTCCGACCACAGTATTTACTTCCATAATGCATACTACATGGTGCATCAGCGTATGTCTTCCATATCTGCCCTAGATAAGGTTGTCCAAGTTGACTAATCCCTTTTCCCCCAGGACTTTCGGATTGGCTTGTGAATGCATTTAACGGCGAGTGGGTGAAAACACGCGACCCTGTTCCCAACAAATCCCTTTTACGACGTGCGCTTGGTTTCGTTCTACGACGGTAAACGGAGTAGTATTCTGTTTGGCGTTTCGGACCAGTGTGACTACTTTATATATCTGATGATTATTTCGGGAGTCTTAAGGACGGGGCACATATATTGAAATTTTGCTGGCGGGTAATGATGGTTTTGACTTTGAGGATACCTCTCCGGTGGTTCCTTTGCGGCCAGTCGGCGTTACATGGCAAGTATGTTTGGATATCATAGTTGGATAGAATCTCTATCTCTTCATGTTTGAATTGGAAGAGCCGCATTTGATACCGGAAAACAGCTCATTTTTGTTACCAAGAACCTCAATTCCCAGCAACATGGTAGTGGGTACAGTAGATTCAGGCATTATCTGATCCGAATCTCGGGAAATAGGCTTTTATATCGAACGGTGTGTTACCGGAAACTTGCGGGTAACAACAACCGACACAAAGTTTAGACACCCTATTTTGAGCATCAAGTTCTGGGCATCAGACGGATACTACGTCTCAGAGCTTGACAGGAGGGATTATATGATGATAGTTACCACAAGCAGCTTCTTGAAGAGCATTTACTATACTCCCGCAACTATTGCTTCGTGAATTGAGGAGCACAACCAGTGACCATAGTATTGAGTGGATCCGCGACGTGCCCTTGTGAAGTCCTGAAGTTGCCTTGTTTGCTCAGGCGCTGGAAAAGGTCTGCTCAGGTAACTACGGGGTGCTCCGCGAGAGTATTTGCATCACGCCAACGAAGAACGGCCTGTGTCAGCTTCACTGCAAAGCTGAGGCGGCCAGCGCGTGAAATGGCTGGATTAGCGCACTCTCTTGGCGGGAGTGATGCGAGGGTGGGCGGAGGGGCAGCGACAAGACTCCTAAAACACAGTCATTCCACACAGCATCTAAAATCAATATTTTGACTGTCAGCGTCTTTATCACAGAGACAACAAATATCTCATAGTCATATCCGCCAGCTCTGCTCAACTTGTCTCTCTGGACCCCGGCACCTCAGGAGTCATTCATAGTCGGATCGCCCGTCAGCCTCGACATCAACACAATCCAGACCATGGCGTCAAAAGACAACAACGGCAGCAGGGCGCCGATGAACCGTTCATGCTCCTACTCCTCGCTCCCATACAAGCTCGACACCGTTAAACCCGCTGTGCATTCGCACTTGAAAAAGATCTACGAATCTCTGCATCCGCAAAGCTCCAACTCCCATCCAGAGGAATTATCCACCCATTTCCTCCATGTTGTCCAGCAAGATGATAGTCCGGATCTGCAAAACACGGTCGCCAGCGGCGCCGGTTGCAGTGCCAGCGGGGCGCCTGTGCTGAACAGTTTCGATTCTTTTCTGGAGTACATGTCGACTGCAACGGCAATCCCTCAAGGAGAGAGAGAGGAAGACTTATCTTTGCCGATGACAAATTACTTCATAAGCTCCAGTCATAACACGTATCTGACCGGGAACCAGCTGTACAGCGAATCTAGCACGAAGGTCTACAGAGATGTATGTATCTGCCGCTGCTTGGTTCTTCCGCCTATGACTTTCATATCTGTCAACTTTCGTGTGTTGTTCCTTTTAAGTTCCGTTCTAGCCTACCTATCCGTTATATGTTCTGTGTCATGCCGATATGCGATGGACACATCAGCTGCAGATCCACCAAGCGGACCGGTCGCTCTTCTTTCTGGCTGATTGCCCTGTCATTCCTCTTCTTCAGCTGTCAAAATGCATCGTTCCTTTGCCCGCAGCATCATGTGCCATATGACTCGCAGTGGTTGATCGTTCGTTCGTTTGGGAGCGCAACGTTGATCGACAACGTCCTGCAACTTACAGTACCTATGGTACAAAACTTCAGAAGGGTTTCCGTGCCACTCCGGAAATGTTGATCTATCACATTTCTCGGAGAAGAGCCGGATTTGCAAACCTTAATCCCTGTTTCCCAACAACCAACGTCAACTTTCTGTTAACATCTCAAGTCCCTTTCTTCCCTGTTCTATTGCCCTGTCGCTTTCGAACATTCTGCGTGTTCTCTTCGGCGTATAATCGAGACCCTGCAATGGATTTCCGAAAACTGACCGTTATTTTGTCATACCGATTTGGGTTTATCGATTTGTCGGCGGCCAAACGCCATCGACTTCGCCGCTAAAATATAACACAAATGCATAGACCATAGCTAACTTCTGACAGGTCCTCTTGAAAGGTTGCAGATGCCTCGAAATTGATGTGTGGGATGGCGAACTCTCCTCTGCCAGCTCGTCTGACACGGAAGGCGAGGAAGCCAAGCAAAAGAAAAAAAAGGAGAAGAAAGAGAAGAAACTGGCAAGGGCAGATAGCAAAAGTCGCTTCAATCTCTCTTCGCTCTCAGATCGCCTTGATCGACTGAAGAAAGATCCTTCTAGCTATGCCACGGCAGCAACAGCACCACTGCCAGCGACGGGTGTGGCTGCAGCTATCCCGCTCCGGCCCGAACCTCGAGTGTTGCATGGATATACTCTGACAAAAGAAATCACTTTCCGAGATGTGTGTTATACCATACGGGATGCTGCATTTATCACAAGCGACTTGCCAGTCATCGTCAGTCTTGAGGTTCATGCGAGTCTTGAACAGCAGGAGACTATGGTGGAAATCATGTTGGAAGCCTGGAAAGGGTTGCTCGTCGAGTTTACGCCAGAGCTGGCGGCTGAGTTGGAACGAGGCGACTTCAGGCATTTGCCCAGCCCTGATTCGCTTAGGAACAAACTCCTGATCAAAGTGAAGTGGGCCCCAGGAGCCCCTGGTCAGTCGAAATCAGAGACAGAGGGGGTATCTGTGGAAGTCCCTAGGACAGCAGTTGCTGCGACTACAGATGGACCCAAGCCTTCAGGGGGTTGCTCGAAGACCACAGCTGCCCAAGCTGCAAAGCAAAAACCAGTCAAAATTCTGGAATCTCTGAGTCGGCTCGGAGTATACACCCGAGGGTACACTTTTAGCCAATTCAACCAACCTGGTATGTAAGCCCCTCGAGTACGTCTCTACTCTTCCCAATAGGGAGGCTCGAAGACAAGTAAACGGCTGATGCTAATATGTTTCTGCAGAGGCAAAAATGCCCACCCACATTTTCTCCCTCTCAGAGGCTGCAGTGAAGGACGCTCACGAGAGCCAGCGTAAGATTCTCTTCGAACATAACAAAGATTATATGATGCGTGCTTATCCTTCGGGAATGCGGGTTAACTCTTCGAACCTTGACCCTTCATTTTTCTGGCGTCAAGGTATTCAGATCGTTGCCTTGAACTGGCAGAATTGCGACAAGGGCATGATGCTTAACAAAGGAATGTTCGCCCGCTCTAGAGGTTGGGTGCTGAAACCAGAAGAATATCGCGGAGCCGTCTGGAGAGAAAGACAAGGTTTGACTGGGAGCGAATGCGAAAGCCGCCGTCATACTGTGCACCTATCCATTCAGATCTATGCTGGCCAGAATCTTCCTCTCCCCAAAGGAGACGCACATGACAGAAGCTTCCGTCCATATGTATCTTGCCAGCTGCACGTTGAGCGACCGCGAGACAGCATCCATTCAAAGGGTGACGGCGATGACAGCGGGAGTGTCAAATTTAAGCGTCGTACCACGACCTGCAGCAGCGCTGATCCAGACTTCGGCGGCCAAACGCTACAGTTCCCGAGCGCTCCAGGAATTATCGAGCAGCTGAGTTTCCTAAGGTTAGTGCGAGTTTACTTAGAGTCATTCTGCTTTGTTAAACCACCATTCTTGATACCCCTCACCCTTTGCCCCTTTTCTTGCATATTTGTGTCGGGCCAGTGTGAAGTAGAAAACCCCATACTCCATGCGGCTTTCCGTTAAATCTCGTGGGGATGCAACGTAAACGGCGGTCCCTGCGCGGAATTTCCGTCGCTATGAACTCTATTCAGCATCGTTTTCGGTACGGAGTCCTTTGAATAAGGTTGATGGAACCGATATTCCGCGCAAGGATCATCTTCGTTGTGATGTCATTCAGCTTTCCGGTCATCTATTTTTTGTTGTGTTGATGCCAGGCACTCAGCGATGCCAATACATCTTTAACATGCGCTAACAACGCTGCAGGATCAAAGTGAAAGACGATGAGATTGGTAGAGACGATCTCGCTGCTTGGGCGTGTCTGCGACTAGATAACCTACGGCAAGGATTCCGACTTATTCGGCTGTTTGACACGAAAGGCTCGCCGACTTCTGGGGTTCTCTTGGTGAAAATATCGAAGCAGATTACCTAGATCAGCATAGTCGCTGCCCAAGACTGAGAGATCTGAGACGCCGTGAAAATACGCCGCCAGATAAGTGTAGCTCGCTTATGTTGACGAATGTCTCCAAATCCATGCCTTTTCATTCGTCGCATTATCCGCCGAAAGTGACAGTGGCGTCCTACCATCGGTGTCCAATATCCCAAACGGTGCTGGTCTCTTGCGCAGAAACGGTCTCTGTAGTCGCCGGAGCATGAATCCCGCGGATACCCCCCACCATGCATATCCCAATTGCGCTGGTCTCCAACTGAATACCCAGAATTGGCAAATAACTTAAGTGGCGCTGTCACATTCAAAAAAGCGCAAGCTCGGAAAGTTGTTGGCAAGTCTGGATCCGGCTAATACTAACAAGCTGGCGCCCAGGGCGGATCGAGAGAACGTGGGGGAAAACATTCAGGCCCTATGACTCCGTATTGTACATGCGTATATAAATTCCTGGACTTAGACAAGTTGCATCAATAATTGATGGATGTACGGAGTACATACAGTTCGTCGTCGATCTCGTATATACGCAATGGCACCAAGGCGCCTGTCAATCTCTGTTTGAGTGGAGAGGCTTCCAACGACTCGCAGAATGGCCCTCAAGTTTCGAGTGAGTGCCAACCAGTCAAAAAGTAGGGTAATCGATGACTTTCGGGTAGTCACAACTTCACATTTTGTAGTATGCTTCTTGCGGGTGAAGGGGGTTCGGTCTCGAGGATATTTTATTGGAGAGCTCTGGAAGAGAGTTCCAATAGGGAGCCAACATGCGGTCATCCAAAAGGCTAAGAAGCTGATCTATCACATTTCTGCGATCACGCTAAAAGCCCGCATGCAAGTCTTCCATTTTAGCTCGTAGGGTTCCCAGTTCACTGAACCAAGATCGGAAATGCAGTTTGAAGATGAACCTGGTTTCGAACAGAAGGATTCTTCAACAATCATTGTTCAATGCGGCCTTCGAAGCTTTGACAAATGGGCTCAACTTTTATTTTTTCTAAATCTGCCAAAGCGGAAACAAAGAAGCAATTGCCGATTGGGACGGATATTGAATTCGCCATTCCAAGTGCCAGTTGTGCGAACGCATGACCTGTGTGCGGAGGCTTCCTTTGTCAAGAGGTTAAAAAAAGTGTACTCGATCTCGAGTATTTCATGCTCTGTGCATGAATCAAGTTCATTTCAGCAACGACCGAGTAGTGGCAAGCCTGACATCACTTACACATTATTGCTTTTTCGTCGCCCAATAACGGTAGAATTCAATTAAGCATGTTCAATCTGTATACGGAGTGTCGGCGGCGCTTCGGATCGTCTTAATTGTTTCCTCGGTTCGGTTGGGCGCAGGCAAGCGGAACTGCTTGGTGATATCAGATTTCTGTGGGTGGTGCTTTCGCCTAGCAAAGAGAATTTGGCCATCAAAGTTAAACTGCCCCTCAAGACGCCCAAATGCGGAGAATCCCTATCGAAAAGATTCTCACGACTGTCACAGTGTGGCTTGACCTGGTGGTTCCACTTCACGGACAACGGACGGCTTCAAACAGAAGTGCTCATGCTTCATCCAACAAGGTGATAACACACATGATGTCGACCAGTCTGGCAACGGCCCTTGCAAATAAGATTCGATCAGTTGTAAAAATGGCAGGTTACAAAAATACGCCGGTGCGCTTAGTTGGGGTTTGCCCATGTTCTGATATCAATTTTGGTGCGGATAACGGTTGGGAACCGCCCCTCAATCTCTTCGATCCTCTCAAACATTGAGGATAGGAATCACCATAAAACTTTGCCAATTCTTCCAATGGAGACGATCGTCGTATAGTGGGAGAGTTCATGAACCAACGCAGATGGTTGTTAACCAGCATATTCCGGAGACAAATCTCAATCATGCCAGAGCGCCATGGGTCTTTTGACATGCGCGTCGATCTTGAGGAGCGCATAAGCTTTGGATCATTGCTGCGGTCTAGTATAGAACCATAAACAGTCACTCTCACTGCATTTCAAGACACTGGTTAATCTGTTCTCAAGTCGCAGGCCGCGGAATTAGACCGACCATCCACTTTCTTTTTTCGACCGACAAACAGCAGCGGAAAAGTGTGGTGAGAAAGTCTGTTTAGTCCACGTACCAAGACACAATCATTCATAAGAAATCGACTGCCCTTGATCGAAAGGCATCCAGTGAACATTTTTCACACAAAAAGAAAAGAGTTCTCAAGTATTCCTCCTCTTATTAGAACTCTGCTGCGCATCACCACCGTTCATCGACGCAGAATCAATAACGACATTGACGAAATGGCAGCTTCCGACTTGACCACAACAGTCCTTGTTAATTCCGCACACGGAGAGATAAACCCAAGCGCCAATAAAATGTCTCCGGTAAGAACTTCTTTATCTCAGGCGCTCCCACATAGTACTAAAACATCTCTGTAGATGCCCGGAGTTCGTTGCCCAACTTGCGAAAAGGCTGGAAGGGAAACCTGGGTAATTCCTGGGAAGAATTGCCACGTTTGCCATAATCCATGTTGATCAGGTCAATGTGAGAGCACTTTCCTAATCTTTTGCTTAATGCGTGCGCTGACCAACAAACGCAGTCGTAGTGGAACGAAATACCAAGGTTCGAATCAGGAGCTTTGTAAGGAAACATGGCGGATGATTTTCTTGAGAGGTTGCAGATCCAGTTTGCACCACGGTCTGCAAGGGTTGTTTTAGAGATTTCGGACTCGCAGCTCGGATACCTTAACGGGCATTCTCACAAAAATGAGGATGAATCAAAGTGGTAACGATCTCGAACAAAGAAAATGTCAATTGAATGCAATGGGAGAGGAGATTATGGGAGTGTCGGGCAGACGCACGATTTCAACCTAGGTTTTTTGGACAGCATAATTACCCGAATCGTTAGGTTACACCTTTATGTACTTACTCGTCCATCTCATTAGGTCAGGTATAAGATTCAAGATGTGACATGAATCTGTGAGGACCATGAGGATACTCAAACAAACACCGTCTCTCTCATATGCCACCAAGGTTATTCATTATCAAGGCACGTTTTTTGCAATATATCAACGTGATGCTGAGAGGTGCGGGGAACTCGAGAGTTGATGCTTGAACACAGAAGAAAAATGATATATGATATCGATCTTGGACGTTGAGCAACGACGGTTATAGACGTCGTTCGGCATTCAATGGCGCTTCTTGGCGCCTCGTGCACGGGCCCGGATCGCCAGCCAAACGCCGCCATCGCGATACAAACCCATGCCCTCGGGATCGTAATAGCAGACTCTGTTAAATTGTCAGCGTGTTCAGCGAACAAGACACGCTAGCATGTCACTGTACAAGCCGAGCCGGTGAAATTGCCGCCTACGGACAAATGACAATGCTTGTTCGCCTACTTCTGTATAACCATCGGTCATGCGTCGAAGCAATTCTTCGCATCGGTCAATGGGCCCGTATCAAACCATATTTGTTGTGATAGCAAGGCAATTCGCGGTTTTCTTTCATGAGGCGACGCCCTGCACTCAACGGGGATAAGGTGACTGTTCCACTCATTAGAATCAGTGTCATGGCCTTAAAAACCAATAAGATACCTCTCTCTTTTTGAACGTTCATCCCCTTTGCGGTTCCTTGAGCTGATCGGTCAACTATCTCGTGTTCCTGAATTCAAGGTCGTTACGGACCCTCGGGATATCGAGATTTATCGGCATTACAACTGTAGAGCCTCATTTGCACCGTATTGAAATATTGCGCTGTGGTACCGGCTTTGAATTAAGCCAAAGCGCGAAGATATCCCTACCTCCCGTTAGATCCATGGCGCATGTACATATGTAACTACAGTACATTACATACATGCCTCGCGGTCATACTACTCAGATATGGACGAACTCCATCCAACACCAAAAAGGCCACAGAAATGTCTAGATTGCATTATCGCAGTAACTCCCATGATTGATGTCGGCGCTGAAACATGGTTGTCGTTTGAAGTCAGAAAGTGGCGTTACATGACGCAAAGGGGCCAAGCACTTTGTCCAGTTAAGTTAGACGCCATTCTCCCAGCCCTATGAACAAACACCCGGACCGACTTGTGCAGTAGTTGGATGAAGCTGACGCTCACAAAGTGTCCGCATATAGTCTCAATCTAACCAGGTCAGCAAACCGAGCCGTACAGATGTCGACCTCGACCCGCTCACACGATGAAGACAAAGTGCGTTCGTGGGGGTTTCGCAGTGTTTTTACATGGACAGATAGCCCGTACGTTCCTCAAGACTGGACAGCCGTGTTCGATGCACAAATATGAGCGCATGGCGCAATATCCAACTCTCGTAGGTCAGGACTTCGCGACTAATACTTCCATGCACACCGCAGGAACGCATACTATCCTCCCCATAAGCATGTCGGCGTTACGACACATTTAGTTCGTCGTGGTAATATGACAATCACCTATCCTGACGATGGTGACGGAAAGAAGGAAACCTTTGGAACCGGTTCTAGGATTGACGTGGACGCGGGGCGTCTCCATGAGGTTTGGATCGGGGATGAGGGGTGTGAGTATGTAATAGGAGAGTAATATTTTGGTTAGTATATCGTGAGACGATGAATTTTCAAGGTCGTCATGTTCCGGTAAAACTTTAGGCTCATAACTCTGATACTTGTCTTAATACGCTTAGAAATTGGAGATTCCGAAAGTTGACCTTCAATATTGCCCTTTATACTCCACAGAGTATACAAGACAGCGAAGTGGAGGAACACAGGAGCGTTCTTGGCATCCGCTCCACCCTTCCCATGTCTCCAAGGGCGGGAACTTGACCTTCATGCCGTTGGTTCACAGGGGCCGTATAGTTGGCGAAAGAAAAGAAGGCGAGAATATTTGTTAATTTTATAAAGTGACCGGCACTCCTTGCCTACTCAGGTTCCTCGAAAACATGAAGTAAACTTGCTTTCCATTCCCTGAAATTCTGTGCAGTCTCAGGTAGCAGCCTGTTCCTGCTGTCAAGCAAACTTTCCAAGTCTTGATAATCGCGTTTTGGTAGTGAAAAATGATCTATCGCAGTAAGCTGCGCTTCGCCCATTTCTGGTCCTAGGAGTTTCTGTACGTCGGGGATATGTCGATAAAGCACCTTCATTGCTCGTTGGTAAGTTATCATTAGCTCTTGGTCGTCTGCCGCGCCGGTCGTCCTAGCAGAACCTGCAAGAACATCATCCCCCCAATAGGAATAGCGAACGCTAGGGTTGAATGGCCAAACCTATGGGGTTCTTGAGCTTAGAAATCGTCTCGTCGATGAGCAATGTCAGAGGAGTAACCTACTAGTATCCCTCTGTTTGTAGGATTCAAGCCATCTGGATAGATAAGAAATTTGCTTGCACTACTCCTGCTGCTCTGCTCAAGGATCTTTGCAGAAGTGAACATCTCGCTTGGGTAAGTCTCCCATTGAGGCTTCCTCGAGTGGCACAAAATTGATAGTTCAGATTTGTAGAGAGCAAGACCACCCATTGTCGGCTGCAATGTGCCCACTTTTGTCTGGCATTCCGTGCAGTGGACTGGCGAATAAAAGCTCTCGTGAACCCGTCCTTTCTCCATGTTCAAGACCTTTTCTGACGCATCAGTTACAGGGGTCTAAGGGCGAGTAACAAAATCAGCGTGTGAAACATATCATTCAACCTTGAGAACGGGTTAAAAGCGGAATCTGCATGTAGTAAGCGAAATCAGTCTAGGGGAAAAAGCTCCAACAGGGGTCGCACAGATTGTCAATGAGAAAACAACGGGCCCATTGACCAAAGTTAGAATACAGATTTTGGATTTCGCTCATTTTCGGCAAGATGGAAATCCAATGATGCAGCAAACGGTAGACAGATGTATCTCTGAATTTCGATCCAGTCAATCGTTTCCGATAACTATGCATGTACCTCAGCCTGTATCCTTTGGATCCCACAGCTTTGGGCAGAATCCAAGGTGGAATACTGCCAGGCAGCGACTTTTCACCAATTCAACTCCAACCACACAAGCCAACCTGAATTGGCATTGTTAAAGCAAGAGCGAAAGCTAGAGAAAGGTGAAGGGAAGAGAATCCATCCATCGACAAACAGACGACGAGGATAACAAATCCCCCCAACTTTCTTAGGCATTTACCGCTGCTCTACCTCTGCTTCCTCACGTAGGCTCGCATAGCAATAAATGAGATGAAACGATTTAAAGCCCCTTTCATTATTATTTAATATTGGGCAGTTGTATCGGTGACCAAACCATGGAGCAGCCGGAGAGCTGATTCGGCCTCCTTCTTTCTGCCCATGATTATATCTCATAGTTGTAACTCTCGAGACGGCATGTGACGGACTAGGGCACCTGTGCTTGTCGCCCAAAAGGCAGGCTCCCTCGAGAAAACAACTCGAAAAGTGTGTGCAAAGAACGTAGAAAAAAATCAACTTACCACCTTGACTCCGATGCAGTTAGCCTCTGTCAAATAGAAATGAAGAGCATCCACGAGCACTGTATCGTCACGGCAAATTGTCTGATTCTCAGCGCCGTAACCCTTAGCAGCTGCAGTCTCACTATCACCGCGTTGTTTATTCCCATCTTCATGCGAATCCGGCTTGTGACAGTGCCATATATCCATCAACTCTGCCCAATCTGCACTTGGCAAATCTTTCCATGCCATTTTATTTGACTGGGGGGGTTCGAAAAACGAGTTTCCGCATGTTCGACATCGTATCTGGGTCTCTGCGGACATAGCCTTCCCAGTCCACGGAATTGGAATATCGGAAGGATCGAATGGCGCTAAGGATTGGACCGAAGTGTCTGTTTTCAAAGAGTAAGAAACCACATTGGATGCGACACTCTCCCCAGTAGGTCGTTTAAGTGTATGTGGTCGCAACTCTGCGTTGTTGGGTAAAGCACGTGCCGGAAGTCGCAAAGACCCTTTTTGGTCATGATACAGGATCGAAAGATCCTGTCGAGAGGGAAGAAGTGTAAGAATGCCTGCACTCGAGGCATCTTCGTCACGATCCGGCAGTGTTAGGGAGATTGAGATATCTGAGATATGTGGAAGTAGCTCAGCATACACGCGCGGTTTCCGGGACCCCATTGTAAATTAGAACGTGCAAGTATGTTCAACACAGTACCGTATCCTTCTCAACTCTAAAAGCCAGTCTCTGGAATGCCCGAGTTTTGTAGCTGGCCTATCGTCATACTATGTCCTCTCTTAAAAGTAAACGCGATGTTCGAGGTCAAAAACGCGACCTGAGAGAGCACCACGCCAAGTCTAAACCTTAACCACTAGACCAAAGATGCAAACAGAGCAAACCACAGAACATGCAGCGTGATTATGTAATCAATTCCGCTGTTCCCCCGGTGGAGCGGAGCAGCGTGCCCATGCCGCTGTCGGGGGCGGAAGTCACATACTGTAAGCTGCTTTACTCCCAGACAGACCTTATTATCAAGTAGAACTTGGTATTTGTTAGGCTCTCCTATCCTGAACTTGAGCTAGGGGTGCGTTTACTCTGATCTCATACAGTATTACACAGTTTAGGGTTGCAATCGAGAATTTAGCACTGTACTAAATAACAGAGTTCAGGCACAGAGGGATACTGAAATTGTAATAAAAACTCAGAGCCCGCTCCATCCTTCAAAATCATCGATGAACTTCAATGCAGCTCGTAAATAAAACTGGTCCTTATCACCCCATGTTTTCTCCGCCTCTCTCATCACGCGAAGCGGCTTGACATAATGCGCGGATGCAGACATATCGCTTTGCAACGCATGTTGACTAACCCAGTTCCAATCCCTCCCTTTGGGGTCGTACTCCTTAATTCCATCTATGCTCGACGAATTAAAACGAGGACGGAGCTCTGCGATGTATACCCCCAGAGCAAGTAGCCACCATTGCCTCAGTAATGGGACGTGGTACTGTGCCGGAATGGAAGGAAAAATGATTCGCAGGGCATGTGAAGTGGTCAATAAGTGAACGAAAAAGAAATCATGAGGTTTTGCGCTGCTATTCACGAGGAGCGCAGTTGCTAAGCGTTGAGCATCTGCAAATTGCGCCGTTGCGTCCGCAATGTCCCATGTCGCCCAGTGTTTTAAGAGCGGTGTCTCGCAAATCTCGAATAGTGTGTAAAGGTTAGTGGTCGATGTGCTTCTGAGCTGCCCATCAAACGTCTTGTCATTCTGCACTCTTTCAATAATCTCGAGAAGAGAGGTCGTCCGAGAGCTGGGTTCGACAGCAGTGCGTAAGTAGGACGGGTCCTCCAAATAGTTGTGAATGTCGCCATAACAGGACGCAATCATCGCAAGTGCTTCCATAGCTACCTCCCGGTTATCCATTTCATATGCGTAACCCAAGTGGATAAGTGGATGTCCAACTTAAATTGCAGTCAGCAATCCCATTGCAGCGACGCGGGGGGCCTTTGACTCACAGCCAGAAATCAAGGAATTGATCAAGGGCGTTTTGCTGTCAAATAGGTACTCTTCAACTACCCTTTTCCAGTCATACCCACAGCGCACAACTTCGTCCTCAAAGAAGTCTAGATAACCACGTTGATACTCTCTCTTTCCTAAGAATTCTCGCCAGTAATCACCGCCGACTTCCCCAGGAGAATCAACCCACTCCTCCAACTCTTTTGATTCAGATTCATATAGCCGATTCAAATGATCAGCATCTCCGCCAAATAAGTATGCCGTCAAAAGTAGCTAGTCATTTCACTTAGTAATGCGTTCACACGAGAAATATATGAGAACCCGCCTACTCACATGTGGCATATGGTTATAGAACTTTTGCTCGTTATACAGAACAGAGTATGTTGCATGATTCAATCTGAGCAGATGCTTCAAAGTCCTGGCCGGCTTTTCCGCGGCCGTTTCTACATCATGAACTTCCGCCGGTTGGACTCTGACTGTATGTTCGGCTGACTGTCGGGTAAAGGATTTGAATGACGGAACAAGAGATGATAGTTGAGAGAGCATGGCGGGGGAGTCAGTGAAAGGGAGAGCTATTCAGCAATTCAGACGGGCTTTGAAATAAAGAGATAAGTAGAGTAGAAGACCGTCCTACTCAAATATCGTTTCGGGTGAGCTTCCCTACCAGAACAATATTTATCCCGTAAAGTTACCTACGCTGCTACTCAAGCCAGGGCGCGGGCAAGATTGGGGCACATGCCAAGCGTTTTCTTGGCGAGTTTGCTTAGCGCGACGAGGCGCCAAGGAATTATATTCGGCGGATACCGCAGCCTTGAGCCGCAGAGGAAACTAGCGTGAAAGTACGCAGATAAAAGTATTCACCCTCACATAAAAGGAATGGAACCATACACAGGATATATGTAGGTGTATGCTCGAGCACTCAACTGCCATGTATGCCCCTTAGATTAACCCAATCTCCAAACACCACGTCCACGTATGTTTGTTATATAATACAAAAATATACCTTAATCTATCTCCTGCGAGTCGTCCGACGGAAAGTAATCCTTTTCTGTGGGGAGTTCCTTCAAATGGTCAGTTCGGATCACATATTCGTCCTCGTCATCATTAGATTCGTCCGCTTTCCCATCTGGTTGATGATCCGGCTGCTCGACCACGAATCCATTCGTTGGCAGAACTTTGGCCGAACCATTCGTCAATGCAAGTTTGCCTCGTTGCTTATCGGACTTTTTCGCCGAGTCAACAGATTCGAATGTATGTCGCACTCGTTCAAAATGTTCAAGTTCCTTCGCACTGTTTTCAGTTTGTTAGTATATGTGCGATGACCTTTAAATGGAAGAGAGTAGGAATAGTTCATACCTGACACTGGGCACCAACTCTTGTTGAGCTGCCATGAAGTCCTCCTCTGTGACCATGACTGCAACGTCGTCGGGTGTAGCGAGATGGTCAAAGTAGTATGCCGTAGTTACAGGCTCCCCAGGTAGAGCCTTGATCTTCTCATCAACAGCTGACGCTTGACGTGTAATAGCTTTGAGCATCGCATCAGAGCAAAGTGCATATAAGTCGGCACCAGTATATGTAAACGGTAACCGTGCGGCAACACGCTCCAGCGATATGTCAGGGTGCATGGTGAATTTGCGTGTGAGTGCTTCCAAAATCGTAGTTTGTTTGGCATGGGTGTCAGAAACACCAAGATAGAGCATCTTATCAAAACGACCAGGACGAAGCAACGCAGCATCCAAAAGATCCGGACGGTTGGTAGCACCGATAACGAAAACGCCTCCACCGTTCTCGTCGCCGCCACTCATGCCATCAAGTTCGGCGAGAAGTTGGCTGACAATACGATCCATCACACCGCCGCTATCACCTTGATTGCCACGCTTGGGCGCAACCGAGTCAAGTTCGTCAAAGAAAACGACACAGGGTCTTGCATCCCTTGCGCGCTGGAAAACACGGCGTACGTTCGCCTCTGACTCTCCGATGTACATGTTTAGCAACTCTGGGCCCTTGACCGAGAAGAAATTCAGAGAGAATTCCGTAGCAATAGCCTTGGCAAGTAACGTTTTGCCAGTTCCAGGAGGGCCATAAAATAGGATACCACTTCGTTTCTTCATGCCCTTTGCGAAAAGCTCCGGTCGCTCAAGTGGCAGTTGGATGGTCTCCATGACGGCATCCTTGACATTGGTAAGACCGCCCACATCATCCCAAGTAACGTTGGGAATTTTCGGGGCACCAATTGAGTCAGCAAAGTTCTTGCGCGCCGCATCTACGGCGGCATCAAAATCGACCTTCGTCACACATTGAGCCGCCTCTCCGCCCGAAATCTGGACATCTGTGATGCTGGCTATCGAGCCTTCAGAGCCATGAGCAGAGGCTTCAGCAAGCTTTTCCAAACGGAGGGTACGCGCAGCAACTGCTCTTTCAACCACGTCAACCAAATCACCAGCAACAAGTGCAGCAGTCTTCACAGCGACTGAAGATAGGTCAACGTCGGCCGATAGCCGAACTCCAAGGTCCGCAACGGCATTTCGTAGTATGCCCTCTCTTTCCTTTTCTTCAGGGGCCGTCATCTCCAACTCATGCGTGAACAGACTTCGAATTCCCTCTGGGACCTTCTCCACATCCGTGGTGGTTGCGATGATGGCTCTGGCATCAGCGACGATTTCTTTCATGGCCGTAACCATCCGATCCGCGGTCAAAACTTCGATATGCTGAATGAGAAGCGCAGTACAGTCTGCGCCACATGCAAAAGCTCTATCGGCTCGAGCCTTAAGGTATGCCTCCGTCTTTACATCACCCCCGTTCGCTCCCCCTTCAGCAAGAATGTCATAAGCATCGATGGTGAAGGTATGGAGTCCTATATCTGCACAAGCGTTGCGAGCAACGGTGGCTTTGCCGATACTTCTTTGTGTAGAAGTCAAGAGAATAACAACCGGCTTCATGCCAAGGTGAATAGCTCGGGGGCTTGTAGCTGCAGCAATCAGCTCCCGTACTCGCCTCTGAGTCTGGGAGATATATTGCTTGGGAGGTTCAATCAGCGCGCCACGAACGCCTGATGGTTCAGCATTAGATCGTGGCAGTGCTTTTGCACCCAACCAATACTCCCAGGAGTTGCCGTGAGTTTTGGGCACGGTACTGATTTCGCTCCCGGCTTGAACCATCCGAGTATTCAGACAATCAATAACCGCGACTCCACCCCATTGTTCCTGTTCTAAGAGATCTTCCGTCTCCGCGTTGGGTGTAGTAACATGGCTAACCCGGAACCAGGCGACTCCAATCTTCTTAGCTGCACCAGGTGTTCGACTGGGGCTGTCCAACGAGAACCCCAATTGTGTCGTCAATTCATCATCTTGACTGGCGGTTTCGGGTGCTCTTGTGGCCGAGAAGATGGTCTTTCCGAGGCCCTCATCCACACTGATGCCAACGATATCACCGCTCTTAACCAGTCGTCGCTTTGACTCAAAGTGCCGTTTCAAAGCCCCAAATAGCGCAGGTTGTAACGTTCTATCCATGGAGAGTGGTGTTGAGATTTTCAACAGTGTAACTTCTTTTGCAACGGGGGGGGACTTTGCCGAGCTGCCTCTCACCTGGCTGGAACCACCTCTAGGTGTTGCAGGTGGTTGATGCGGCTGATGAGAAACCAGTGGCGACAATTTCAAGAACTTCGGATTTTGCATGTTATGAAGGAGAATGGGTGGGACAAGGGCTGTTGGCGTCAGGCCGTGCGACGGCATCTGCGAAATACTTGACCTTCTATCATGGTTCATAGGATAACGAATTTTAGGAGGCGAAATACCCGGGATCCCATAAACCCTGGCTATCCTCCAGTTCTCAGGCTCACCTCCTTCACCTAGCCCATTCAAACTGCCAAACTTCAGGGATGCAAGCATATTGCGCTGGGGCTCCTCAGAAGCTTCGATCCGAACCCAATCTCCAGAGAAACAGCCGATTTTCACAAGAGTATGCACGTCGACAAATATGAACGTCTCGGGATCATCATCGTCTCTTGGTTTAGGGTGCAGTGCCTCATTTGGTATCCGGTCCAAGAGGCATTCTGCGCGAAAGACTTTACCTCCATGCCTCGCTTGACGCGCAGTACCTGAGGTGAAATTGGAGAAGACAGAGCCGGGTGTATGCACATCGAATCTCTTTCCGCCTGGTCGTGGGGTGGCGGATGATAAAACGGACATCGTCCCGGATGGTTGCTGTGGCAATTCTGGGGCTGCAAGCGAGATCATATCGTCCAAAGAATCATCGGACATTTCACTGCCACTGTGAACAGATGTATCTGTGTCTGATTCGTCCGGTGGGCTGGTACTTTCCACGTCCGTTCCGCTTTCTGCCGGTTTGTCTTCGGCTGCAGAGTAGAATTGCTCATTAGTGTCTTCGGTTTCGTCTTCCGTGACCTGGTTCAAATGATTAGGTCGTGGAGAATCTAAGCCTTTGGAGACACGAGATTGGTGTTGCGGTCGTGTCTGCACGAGTACGACTTTGGTCCTGGGAAGCAAAAACCCTTGTGAAACAGGTTCGCAGAAAGATATCCTTGCTGGCGGAGGGGGAGTATGAGTGATCGGATGAGACGGTAATGGGAGCGACATAACATCCCCAGTATGCAAAATCTTTTGAGCAGAAAGCGCTCCTCTAACAGCGGCCATCAATCGCTCTTCTCTCTCGTCTTGTGTTTCCTTCGAACTCTTTTTCGCCAGCCGTGCTTGAACAGCGGGGCTCGATTTTCCCTTCGTCCATAGCCCATTGGCCCCGTTATATCCGCCACCAAATCTGCTCTGTATATCATCGATATCACGTAGCAAGTTTCTCTCCACTGTCACATAGACCGTGTCGAGAGGAAGCGGCGCAACATCCAAAATGTAAATCTCAATGCCGCGATGGGCGAGGAGCGAGTTTCTAGACGGATCAACTGCTTGTAGTGCTTGAATAAAAGATTGAATCGAGTTTCCAACAGCCGGAAAATGTACGGTGGAATGTGATATGGTGGCCGCGGCCTTCGACTTGTCGCTTGACTGGAGACGCACCGGGATAATCGTCCAAGAAGTATCGTCGACGGCAGTTAAACGAGGTATCCACGGAGAGACAGCAACATATAGTATATCGAAAGAATTTTCGTGGGCTACTCATGAACTTGTTAGCAAACCCTGGATACTGAGCGCAAAGCTACCGCGCGAGAGAGCTCTCTTGATGCGTACCGGAGATATTCACATGAGGAAAAAGGTCAAGGATCAAGTCATCAGAAAGCACTCCAATATCGCCCTTTATTCTGTGATCCAACACCAAGCGCGCAGAAAGGGGTTTCTTGTTGACCAGTCGTCGCTGGAACCGTGTCTTCCTTCGCCGGCCCTTGGGGGCTTCCGTCACATGCGGCGAATCCCGCCCCTTTGTCTCCGTTGACATCGCGCACTGGATCGTAGAATCGTACTGGAGGAGGGATAGATCAGCACGGTGCGGATTTCGAGTAGACGGCGACGACCTTCAGATAGACATAAGGGCAGACTAAATGTTGTGAGAGCTGCAAGAAGTGTGTGACCGTGAGGTTCGACAGTGGAAATGCGGGCGGAAAGCTTAATTGGGTGGTCAGCTCTCTGTGACTTCCGAAGCCGAGGTTGCGAAGCGGAAGACCCTTCATCCACACAACATAAGATCAATGAACCACGACCAGCTCACGACTAAATACGTGTTAATGACAACTGTGTACTGTACGTGTGAATATATTGGAAGGTTTCTCTGCAGGCCTTTCAGATGAGAGCTTTGCGCTTACTGTGTAAGTCCATTTTCTCTCGCAACACCATTTGTCTTTGCTTTTGCTGCTGACTGTTTGACGTGAAGCTCGCAAGCAAACTCGAACTCAGCACCGAGTTCGGGGATACCACCAGCGCTCTCTTCTCAAATGGTTGAAGATCAGTGCGTCTCTATTCCTCTCCAAGCGATGGTCCTTTTTTCCAGATAGTCATTTGCTCGTAACCAGGCGCCCTGGTTCTGAACGAACCCACCGGTTTTGGGGCGAAGGAGACGGTGTACGGAGTAGACTTGAGTGCGAAAATTCTCGATGCGTTGTGGAGAAGAGCCGCAGCCAGGATTCATCGACATGCAGTTATGCAGCCTGAAAGGTTTATCTTTTCAGAGACCGCATGGCCCTTTTATTCACATACCACGGCTTCGCTGATGGATAGCCCTAAAAGCTCTGATATTTAACTCCTTTGCCAGACTCAGCAAATCCCGGACAGGAGCTACACTGTGCTTTCTGGTTTACGAACAAGCATGAAACATGACGGGCTCATTAACATCAAGCAGCAAGCGTAATAGCGCCTACTCGCTGGATGTTGACTATGTCTGGACAGGGGGTGAGAATTGACCTTATGGGTGCCAGCTACGAAAGGGCTATCCAAGCTGATATCTAGCAGGAAGGCAAATACCCTTGTCATGTAAGGGGCAATGCTTAACTATCCCGCTGCTGTCCATCTTGAGATGGGAGTACCTGATCCCATGTTGCTGACACATGTCACTTGACGCACGCCATCTTTGCGGCTGCCAGCATCGATTATTTGATCTTTTGGTGGCATATCGATCCATCAATTTCGAGGTGCATCTCCGCCACATTATTTAGGAGATTTCGATTTCTAATCGAAGACTTATTACAAATGAGAAGAGGAGCTTCACCTGCTACAGTGCAAGGTGAACACTTCATCGAGACACTGCCACCAAGAGACCTCCGGGACAAGGGTTCGATCACTGCAGTTGGGACTTTTGAATTGGCCACTAAACCACACACCACGCTCTGGCTCTTTTTCTCTCATGGACCGAGTGCATACTTCTCTTCCCTCTCTTCTTGCTCCATTAGCTGCCTTCTCACATCTCCTCGCCTTTTCCCTTTCTAACTGTTTGAGTTACGAGTAAGTAGAGAAGAAATCGCTGTGTCTCAAATTTGGACTTTAGAGCTTGGGAAGCTCCGTGCAGATACGGGGAAGATCCCAGGTTAGGCTGAGTTTCCGTGGGTCAGCGCTGACAGAATAAGTTAGTTCCTCAAAGTAGGCAGTCCCAGAGTGCTCGTGCTTCGAAAAGGGTCGAGCAGCTTGACTGGAGGTACTATAGCAAGTAATTGCTTCTGATGGGCAAGTACCCGCGACGTGATCATGCGATACTCCACATATACCAGGAATAAAAAGATCTTCACTTTATCAAGTGAGCGAAGCTTTCTAGCACGAAGCTTGAAGGGGCCCCGACACAGCCGGTTACCACAGCTAGTTCAGACGCGTTGGGATCTACTGAAACAGAACACCGTCCGCGGCCCCAATATCGTTGCGGTTACCATTTACGGAGTGCGTCTGGTAGATCTCCCCTTGCCATTAATAATTCGTCCGCCGACAAGCACGCAACAGCGTGCATGTATTAATAATGAGGGCGGCACGAGAGCACGTCATGGAGATGACATCACAACTGTTTTTTGCGTTCGCAGATGCTGCAGTAAAAGTTCCGCGATAATTTGGAGACTGGAGAGCCATTAATTGAATCCTCGAGAGTTCAGTACATAGAATTGATGTAGCCTTGTCGAAATTGCGGTTTGTGGCCCGGCAGTAATGATGAAGACGACTTGATAATGGGGTCATCCCGCCGCGACGGAGTATTCCGACGCCTAGCAGTGTGCCAAGTAGAAAGGAAGTAGTAGTCAGCCTTGGGACGAAAGGGATGCAACCGAACCATGCCAACGAGCGCGTTGAATAGATCATGCATGTTTGGCCATTGAAACGCGAAACGATTCAGAAGTTTCAATCGCGCTGATGGTTGAAAACACAGAGTCGACGTGAGAGGCGCACGGACTCCACGGACTGCACGCGCCTCATTCAGATAACTTCACGATGTGGCTTCAACGAGTGACCAGCCCGCGAGTGTGGCTCGGTCTCGGGTCCCGCTTTGCCCAGACTTTAAGCTTACCGGATTGAGTTTAGCGACAACGAATCAGAGCCGCTCTCCTTCGGGGTTAGCGTGCTGATGTGGACGTGCGTCGTGGGGAATTTGAGCCGCAACTCACGATGATATCGGTCAAGGTTGATTATCGGTTCGTATCCAACAGATAAGCCACCTCCCTGCTTTTGATTGTGCCCAACACAGCAATAAACCCCGGCTGCTGAAAAAGTTCCTGTGAATTGTCGAATCATGTCTTGTGAGGACAACAAGGGAAGGGAACTTGCGAGTTAGTGCGCGCATTTCAGACGAAGTTGAACCTGGAAGTGTATGGGGAGACAGGCCCAAGAAGTGGTGTCGGGAACTCCATGGAGCCATGGGATGATGGCGGTGCACCGAATGGGACCGCTAGCCCTGCCGAGCTGAGACAAGGGCAATACCGTACCGGATGAAACGGTAACAATCCGCAAGATATCCTGCACTTTCTCAATTTGCAGACAAAATTTTAAAGTGTCCGTTCAACCTCGCGAAGCGGTAGCGAAAGCTGTCACAAAGAACAAGTTGTCTTTTTGATTTGGAGCAAAATGGTTGGAATTTGAACACCGTGGCCTGTGAAGCTTCGCGGGAGTGACCGTACCGGAACCGTTTGTACGGCCGGGGCTCTGCTGACAAAGAAATCGGAGAATGGAAAGGGGAAGTCCGAGTTTGCCCAATTAGGCCTAGTGGGGCTCATATGCCGGCCAATGAGCAGCGGCGCTGACTCGTCTATCAGGCAGACACCAAAAGTACGCCTTGGCGCGTCAAGACGTCGGTCCATCAATCCTTCGACGACCTCCCATCTTCCCTCCGGCCAAACCACTCTCACTTCTTCACATCTCCGTGTTTACTCTTTTATCCAGCATTTATCATTGCGCCCCCCAGGTTTCCATCATCCATTGAGTTTTGCTGCTGCTCGCTCTGTGTTACGCCGCATCGCCCCTCCGTTCTTCATAGTTTGCGATCTATCAACGTCATTTATCCTGTCACCGCCTGTTGTTTTTGCTGGTCTGTTGTTTGGTCGATGACTATCGTGGTGTCTGATTTTGATTGCTTTCTGGGAGCTTCAATTGAGGACTGAGCTCTGGATATTGGCTGTGGGCCAACCATTGCCTCTCGAGCGCGGACTAGAACTGTCGCAGAGAGAAGCACGATATCACCGCCACTTTCCTATACTAGGACAATAGCTCCTTTTTGCGGAGGATCTTTTTTGGAACGGCTCTCGACGGGTAAGTGACATCAAGACAGTAAGAGCGTGGCCACCTGCCAGACTGGCCGTTCCTGGCAGGTGTGCGTTGAGTATGGACTGTCGTCGTTGACACTCATTCCCACTTGCAGATTTGCACTCGTGTCTCTTTCAGGACAAGCTCGCTTTTTGCATCAACAGAGGTGAGTCACATTCATCCGATTTGGTTTCCGCAGGTCCTCGACGCGTCCCTGGCCCCTTGCTAACGGGCCCAGCATTCACAGATTCGTGACGTCGACTCAGTCACACAGTATGTCTGCACCCCAGTCGTCTCATCCGCGCCGCCGCCCATATAACAAGGCCGCTCCTCCCGCTTTTTTGACTTCTTCGAATCATGGAGATGTTTCTGCCAATCATCCCGCTCGACCTCATACTATGAAGTTGATTAAGGGCGCCACTTTTCATGCCCCAACCACATCACCCACCGAGGAATGTGACCCTATTCTCTACATACCTTGCTTGCCTCGACGATCACCTACCTCGTCGCATGCTCTGCAGGAGGCTCTCGCCGCTGGTCAACGACGTGTAGCAGACATTCTCGGCAAGGTCGATCAAAACTTTGGTGGTGACAAACGCTTTCCTCGCTCAGACAACTCGTTGACTCGTAAATCTGAATTCGCCGGAAACGACTTTCCTGTTCCTCGAGGGATTCTTGACTTCCACTCCGCCAACACTGACACCATGGATGTCGACACAGCCCCCGGCCGTTCCTTCTGTGACGAAGAACGTCGCCTCCTACCTCCCGTGAACAAAAGCAGGCCTCAGCCGTCTGACAGTGGCATCGGCTCATCAGTCAGTGAGGCATCTCTCCCAAAGCCTGCTGGACAAGGTAATATGTTCTCTCAAATTCTCCTACCTGTCGTTACCTGTACACGACTGGGTATGCTAATGTTGTCGACAGGCTCGATTAACGCCCTAAGGAGTTCCGAGCAAAGTGCCATTACCAGGTCGATTGCTTGGATGCGCAATGACCCGGAGTCCTCAAAGACTTCACTAAGCCCCTCTGGTTCGAAACACATTGAACGTTGTATTCTTGTCCCAATTCTTCGCAAGTCCGAATTCAAACCGTTTCACGTTCTCGTCAGAAGTGTGCCTCAACGTGTTAAGCAGAACAATATTACCTGCCTTCGTGACCTTGAAAAGACGCTTTTACTGCTAGCACCGGTGAGTCATGATCCACAGCACATTTTGGAGTTATATGCTCATTTGTCCCGCACGACAAAGGAGTACGCAGTTACCCGAAACTCCTTTATCACCTTCTGCGAATTTACGATCCAGTGTATTCACACGACTGTCAATTTTCTTAACGATCGTGACCAACGAAGGCCCAGCGATCGCCCATACACCAACGGTTACTTCCTTGATCTTGTGGAACAAATGAACCAGTACGCAGCGATGATTGATTCCGCTCGGAAATCGCGGGCCTCCGGCGACTCGCGTAGGGATGAAAGCACTTTGGAGTATTCTTCGTATGTTCCTATATCCAATATGGCGCTCTCCACATACTTACCGTATCATAGCGGCGAAGAGCTCGTGCTTGAAGGCGGCCTCAGCACTACTGGCCGTCAGGCTGAACTCGTGCGAAGAAAAAAGGGTACAGCTATCTCTCTGAAAACGGGAGAGCCGTACGCCGAACCCAAACCAATCATGCCAACGATGAAGCGATCTCTTAGCCTCGAGTCGGGGGATGACAGTGCAATGCGGTCCATGGCCCGCCGCAAGAAGAACGAACCTCCAATGAACATTGATAAAAAGTGCGATCACTGTGACAAACGCTTTAGGAGGCCGTGTGATTTGACGTAAGTTACCCCAATAGGTAGGGTGAGTATGAACTTTACTAACGCAAAACAGGAAGCACGAGAAAACCCATACCCGGCCCTGGAAATGCACGGAGGCTTCCTGCAAGTATTTCAAAGTTGGATGGCCAACTGAAAAGGAGCGAGATCGTCATGTCAACGACAAACACTCCACGAGCCCCTCTCTCTACAAATGCCAGTTCTCACCTTGTGCATACCAGTCCAAACGTGAAAGCAATTGTAAACAGCACATGGAAAAGGCGCACGGATGGGTATACCACCGATCAAAGAACACCGGAAAGGGCAGCGTCCGCGGTTCAAGCGTTTCAACTCCACATCAACAGACTCCGAGCGTGAACCCCTCGCCGAGTGCGGTCCCCGAGCTTTCACCCCCAGCCAGTGCAGCGGCCACTTCGGCTTATCCATCTCCTTTTTACCCTCATTTCGCGGCACCGGAAACTCACCCTGCAAACGGCTTTAATAATGACACATTTATGGCGGATTTCCCCTTGTTCCCAGAAGCGTCCCACACTGGTCTTGGTGCGATCAGCCCCCAGTCTCAGCCATTTGATTTTGATGCCTTTTACATGGGGCTCCAGTCCAGCGATCGAAACGAATACGCTCCGGTATCAAGCGCCACCACTGGTCACGAAGGACCTGGCTCAAGCATTCATGGAGGATCTCCTCTTGACTCAGCGAATCCATCTGCAGACCCCGGCTTTCAATGGGATACATTTGACAGCGAGTACATGGCGATGCCTGTGCACCTCTTGACACCACAGTCCGTGAACGCATCCGCATTTGGCTCATCATCCGGGGACCTGTGCATGAATGTTCCCAATGAGAATCCAAAAATCACGAGCATCTCTCCTTGCGGCAAAGGCAATGTGATGCTGTTTTCACCCCCGATTCAGCCGACAGACGAGGGTTTCTGTGATAGCTTTTTGTCGGCCCCAAAACCAACCCAGGACTTCACCCTGTATGGTGCCCAGTTGGCCACTGCCCCGGATCAACCCAACGATTCCATGGATTTTTATCTTCAAAATTCGAACGCGATGTTCCCGCCCCTTGGCGATGACGTTTCTATGCACTCTGAATCCCCGCCTCATATGACACCAACCGACATGACCATTGCTCTTGACGAAATACTGAACCACAATGTTTTTTAAAGTTAGCGTGTTCAGCGAACAATTCTGACGTTTTGAGTGTTGGATACCGTTTGGGTTTCGGCATTTTTATACTACTTCTTCGTCATCTAAGCGAGATATATCATGATATAAGAACATAAACCATCAAGAAAGATGTGAAATGAGAGTCCTTCCCCTGGGTGGCTTCCCTTTTTTGCTATATTCTTTTTGTGATATTGGTTCTTCCTCCCTGCTTCGACAACGAGCTCTGTTTCCGTATACCATTGGCTTTGATGTTTTCCAAGTGATATGTACCACACGGCCTTTCGACTCCCCTCAATCTTTCATTTCAGCACGCGTCTCTCTCCCCTTCTCCTATCTAGCTTATATTACTCTTGTTTGTCTTTTGGTTTCAGCACGGGAGGAAAAGTTACGGAGAAGGTAATTGAGCGAGCAATTCGCACAGAGGAGAGTTGGGGCTGGGGCCATGTCGGAGGGATTTTCAGAGTTCTTGGCATCTTATCATTGCTTTTGTGTTCTGGTTACTGTTTTTCCATTCCGACGTGATGATTTGGTTGTTTTGATGCCGACTCCGCCGAATGTTATATAGTACTACTTTTGTATAGATGAACTGGACAGACAGCCTGAAGATTGCAATTGATTGATATAGGCTGTCAAAGCTTTGTGACTTGTCATCTGAAGTTCATTTTGTAGAGGTTGGTGACGATGATATTATGCATGATTGAGGAGTCTGTACGACAACGTGCCTTCACCAGCGTCAATGATGGAGTAACCACACTCGCTTCTCACGGTCACTCCTATTACCTGATCAGCATATTTCGTATTTCCCAGACCGGTAATGAGTGGTTTCCAGTTTATGTACATAAATAATCTCGACCTACGAGACTCCTAGCACGGAAAGCACCGTTTGACCCGGCCGGCAGGTGCCTTCCAAACATGACTACATTACGAATTTAAAGAGACGCAAGTTCCACCTTTACCATTCTTCAGTCCTCAATCTATCAATCCGAGTATCCAGCCGTGTATAGTCTATGGAGTACATAGATACCTAAACCGTGGTCCTTTCTTTCACCAACAGTTTCTTGCATGCGTTATTTGTTGGGTCATACTTGATACATGGCAATAGACCTTGATATTCCGTACTCTGTTCCCTTTGCTTGAAAGAGAAGATGCTTCTACTTGGATATCATGCAGCAATGGACGCTCAGGTAAGAATTCCTGAGAAAATCTCCGCGCCACTTCTATCCTCAGCGCTGCCCAAGAACCTTCACTGAAAAATCCGTCAATCTAGAGACGTGCTTGGGGCTTTAGAATGACGTCTAGCATAGCGTTTGTCTAACATATATCTGTCAGTAGATGTCCCCTTTTTTCAAAAAGTTTTCGAGTACTGACATATGCAAAGACATCATGACCCAGAAGCCAGGGCTGGAAATCATTATCTGACCACCGGTTCGGATTCCTCCCGGCATATTTGATCTCCTCGTTGACTCCCTTCATGGCTCGATCCCGTGCAACTTGCTCCGGTCCGTCTGGCAAATGCCAGATGTAGCCGTGGTCTCGTGCCGCAGCTTGGACCCTCTCGCAGCGGGGTTTTCTGATTGCTTCAAAGGCATGCATGAGCTTCGGAATGTCCCTAGCCGACCTGGCTCTGTCGAGACATTCTCCAAGTGCAGCCCCGTCCTCTATGGCCATTGCAGCGCCCTTTTGTGTGATTAGCTGTTTGATATACCACGCCATTGATCGGCCAAAACTCACCTGTGCTAGATATGGTAGCATGGCATGAGCAGCATCGCCGATTAAAACAACTCTACCGCTGGGACTGACCCAGCTTGGCAATGGTGGGAGATCTGCGAGCTTCCATTTGAGACACGATTTGACCTTTGCGAGAACCTTCTGGATTATGGGATCAAAGTGCGAGTAGTGCGCTCGCATTTCATCGGGGTCCCCTGGTTGATTCCCCTTTCCAGCTACGGGCTCGCCTTGATGACAAAGAACGAGATTGTACATTTCACCACCCCTGATCGGATATGCCATGATGTGACATCGGGGGCCTATCCAGCCATTGGCGTCCTCCTCGGCCAGAAGATGTTTAAGTTCTTCATCAGCATTGATCGCTGCTGCTGGGATTGTTACGCGGAACGCGCAGTTTGGTGTTGGGTCGGTTGTCTCAACCTCCTTTCCGTGTATAACGGCCCGTCTCGTTTTGGAACGGATACCTAGACCTTCTGTTAGACTGGTCCTCGAGGAAACGGAAGCCCGTTAGGATGCACGCACCATCTGCGCCGATGATTAGATCTGCTGATAACCTCCGACCATCGGTTAGGACAACTGCTGGGGCTCGATCATCCACCTGCTCTACCTGAGTGTTAAACAATATTGTCGCTCCAGACTTTTTTGCCGCATCAAACAGGATTTGCTGGTAATCAGCGCGATGAATCAACCAGTATCTGTCAAATCTCATTAGCGGCAATAATTGATAGGCGAGATCTCGAATACATACGGAAATCCATACTTCC
Source organism: Aphanoascus verrucosus (assembly GCA_014839905.1). NCBI lineage: Eukaryota > Fungi > Ascomycota > Eurotiomycetes > Onygenales > Onygenaceae > Aphanoascus > Aphanoascus verrucosus. The sequence continues at coordinate 357,975 of MU089300.1, read as the reverse complement.
TCTCCAGAACGTTTCGGAACGGTGTCGATCCGATGACTTCCCCATTACAATATCTTCGAAATTGGAGATATCGAGGCCAAACAACCTTCTCGACAAACTTCTCCGTGAGCCCGTACGAATCCAAAATCCGCGTGCTGTTCGGGGGTATCTGGATCCCCGCCCCGACCTCGTTAAGTTGGGCTGTCGCTTCCACGACCGTGACGCGATGACCCTTGCGAGAGAGACAAATGGCAGCCCCTAGTCCTCCAATGCCACCACCAATGATCACGATTCGCCAACTGTGCTGGCCCATTTTGGCTTGCAAGGCGTCTCCAACAGTTCGTGTGAGACACCGCACCCTTCGCTGGACTTTGCTGCCATTTTATGATAAGCTGATGACATGAATCGCTCCACGATTACCGCAGATTCTCTAATAATCCACTGCGTCATTACTTTCACATCAAAGCAAAACAATAATGTCGCGTTGCAGCTTGGGTCAAGCCTCATGGAGCAGCCCCGGATTTTGGCTTCGGCTGATCCCGAAACCTTCTGATGCAAAGAAGAAAGTATAACAGCATGTTGCCACTGACGCTTCACCAATTGATAATCAGTCTAGTTTGCCGAGCTGGCTAGATTCGAATAGACGGAGAAAGTATTGTCATAAATGGCTGTTGCGGAATTGCGCAAGCCAGTTTGCAAATTTGCCAGGGTGGGGTATATGTTTGAAGCCTTAGGGAGGTCACCAGGAGATCACAAAGGTCAGTTGAGATTATATTGGTGTTCTGACTGTATGTACGAACCGTGTCCAAATGTCCTCCTTGCCTGTTTTGATAAGACGAAAGTGAAGTTGATTGCTGAAGATAGACTGCCACCATTAACAGTTAAAAGTGTCTCTGGGTGAAAGACTCAAGATGACGGTCCTCCTTGGAATGCAAGATGCGCAAAAGGGGTTGCATAATCAGAAGGACTCAGAAGTAGTGTTGCCCAGGTCGTCTGTATTTCCGTCCTTAGCAGCCTAGTCTACTAGTCCCATCTTGACGTATAATGATATCTTCTGCTTTGCGAACATTAGTGTTAATGTGTTGAAATAATGCGAGTCGCGCCTGAAGAGAAGCCGAAAGTCAACATCCAGCGGATTGGATAACTAGCGATTTAGCGCGATCTTTTAATTATTGGCTTCATGAGTGGCAGGCAGATCAGTGAACCTAAATATGCTTGGTTAGCTGCGCTGAGATATTTCAGGCAGCGGCGAGACCATGTCGACCCGGCAAACTGAGCTGATAAATCGGGTAATGACAGGACCTGTCTCCGCAGGTTTGCTGACGTGGTAGTTTCTAACTCGAACGACAAGTCATCAAACTGTACTGTACCTATGTTGATGGAGCGATCCAAACCGTGAAGACAGCATTTTAACAACGGCATTGATTAACTTTAACTCAACTGTTGAACGCTTGTCACTGTCGACTCCGGTCGATAAACAACGACCGCTGCGAGCATCAATCCCCCGGGATGAAAGCAAGCCAGTAAAGCCAACAGACCAATGGCTAAAGCCGAGCCCCATAAGAACCTGACATAAATATTGTTAACAGACTGGTTCGGGTCAGAGCCTCTCTGAGTTCTGGAGGCACAGTGCATACCACCAGCGCGCAAGTCGGAGTAGATGATCTTTTGCTCTCGATGTGGACAGCAGATAGCATAGCCATAAGCTGTTCCCTTCGTGAACGGTCTAAGAGTCTCTTGGCCAATCCTCGCGCCTTTTCTCTTGTTCCGTTGTAATTAAAAGAGCACGGGCCGCGGGGTTGCCAATTACCGAATCGATAGACGGATCTTTCGACAGATAACGTTTTGTTCGATCCGCTATTAGTGGTAGATATTTAATGTTCGGATTGACGTGTCCCTTAAATATGTACGATGTCTATACACTGCCTGTAAACCATTTCCTTCTGTACTATACCCTCATTTGTATTCTCTTGACTTGCTTTCAGCCCACACCCATCTCCTATACTCATGTACGTAAATTTCTGTGCCATAGCCTTAGGCTGCATGCATTTAATGAAGCAAAAAAAAAAAAAAAAAATGTACGATGTCGAGATCGCCATGAGGGGTGCTGCATGTTGGTTTGATATCGTGCATGTTTCTGAGATCTGCAATGTCTAAGCAGCGTTTGCTAATTCTTCGAGGACGAACGGGCTCAACGACGAGTTATACTGTGTAGAGGTGCACAGTGGCTTTGGTTATGCGTACTCCGTAGATACCCGAACGCTCGTCGTGCTAGGGTCGCACTGCGCAGGTACATGCGTACATACAAGAGAGGGGGTGGGCTTGGATTTCGGATTGCTAGGCGGGCGAGTTCCTAGCCAAGGTTGGACACATACAGACAGGTTTCCCTAGATCATGGTCCTAACCAAGTCGATGCAGAAAACATGATACTATTATTATTTGACAGCAGGGAGATGAAGGTTGGCTGTTTGGAACTTTTGTAGGAATTCCTGGATTTTGCAGAGACGTTGTTGGATGTAGGGATCCTTGAGGCTCGTGTGTGTGGCTGAAGAGGGTGGAGACAAGGTGACATCACTCGGGCTGTTGCGATTATTGAACAGCCGCAGGTCCGGCTTGTGTTGCACTGTGGCTGAATGTTTCGTGCGAGATTATCAAGATTAGAAATCTTATCTAATCTTCCAATCTTATCTTGCCGGACAAACTGGTTTTCCCATGCCCGGTATCGGTCTTGGCAAGTTGGTATGTGCTTGGCTGCCACGGCTTTCCGGCTGGATCCGCTGAGTCAGCTTGCCCTGAATTGACCAAATTTTTCTGGGGGCGAACAACCGATCCCGACTCATGGCTCACTGACTCCGCAAAGAGGAATTATTTATCTTTCTTTATCATTATCTTCACAGCCACTCAGTACCTGACCGCGACGTTTTATAAGGCGTCGTCTAACCTCTCTCTTCACACTCATTTTCTTCATCTTCATCCGCTACGTTTTCTGATTGCCTGAATCGCGTGCCAGTTTTTGTGACTGTGGTTCAACTTGAACGTCGTCTGGCGTCGTCGTCTCCCTCCTCCTTGCCCTCGCGCCACTCGTTAATCGGTTATCACGATGAAAGTCTTCGCGTCAGAATGTACGTTCGATTACTCGTGGGAGGAGGTCTCGACCGCCAATTGGCGTAAATACTGCCCGTGGAACAGCAAGTCGACGCATGTCATTGCTGTGGATGTTCTATCAAGAACTTTGGATCCCAACTCTGGAATAGTACGTCTCATGCCGCCTGACTGCTGGAGTATCCTTGAAGAACAGGACTGACAGAAATCTCTTCGTTTAGCTACGCACAGAACGGTTAATCACATGCAACCAAACGGCACCTCAATGGATCCTCAATCTCTTCGGCGGTTCGTCGACATCGCATGTCTATGAAGTCTCCTACGTCGACCCGGCCTCGAAGAAAGTCACGATGTGCTCCTCGAACCTAACATGGTCCAACGTCCTCAACGTCCGAGAAACCGTCATCTACCAACCCTCCCAGACAAGACCCACATCGAGAACGGATTTCAAGCAAGACGCACAAATAACCGCCGTATGTGGTGGCTGGCAAAAGGTTAAGAACAAAATCGAAGAGCTCAGTGTGGAGACCTTCAGCCAGAACTCGAAGAAGGGCCGAGAGGGATTCGAAGCAGTTTTGGAAATGAGCCGGAGGGTATTCCGGGAGCAAAAGGAGATGGAGGCTATGAAACAAGCCCACCTATGACCACTCGCCCCTCTGCCTCAACGCGATTTCTGCTTCTCTCTCGATTCGATCCCACGATGAGCGACTCCCTTTTTTTTCCGCGTTAATATCATATCCCGTTCCAAAAAGTAAAAAGTTGGGAGTTCCGGAGGCCCTAGATTTCCTTCATGTCGATTTTCTTTGAAGCCTGTGTACAGTGCTGGGCGTTGAGTGGGTTTGCCTCCTTTTAAAGAGGCGTTTAAAAAGGCGTTTAAGTCGCATGGTACTCACTGTGACATGACAGCATTGCATTTTGTTTTGTATATATAGTATCATTAATTTGGCTCATATGCTAAAAGAATATTATCGAAACTCAACATGATGTCTTACATTGGGGACAAACATAGAAACATAGTAGAATCATCTGCATGACACCGACATGGTTTGTGTTTACCATTTTCGCCGCAAAGTTCACAGTCGAGATTACGCCTTTACACCAGAAACGCATACTCATCCTCATTCTATGCATCTTTCGGCTCAACCCAGGAGTCCCCCAAGCACCACCCTCCCAACGCCCGCAACCTCCGATTTAACACTACTCCGACTCGCATCTTCAAACTCGCGCACGATACTTGACATGATCACTTTGCGCAGGCGAGCATCAGCCTTGGCAAACATCTCACCCAACGCAGCCGTGCACAGCAAAGGACTTGACACAAGGGTCATCAATCTACTATAACAATCAATAAGCACGTCACACAGCGTGGCAAACGTTTCGAAAAAGTCCGGATCAAACGGTAGCGTCGGCGTGAGCAAGTAGATATATTCCTCCCCCGGAAGTAGTTCAGATGAATCGGAATTGGACGGAAACGAGGCCGTAGACGCTGCATTTGTGGATGAGGCGATGTTGCCTGTCATTGCTTTGAGGTCTGATTGATCACTGGATTGCATGGGCAGTCCTATTTCTGTGGCCGAACTGGCTCGTCGGGCTTTTGTGCCGGTGTGCGTAGAGCGTTTGAACATTTGCGGAATGCGTGCGCGCGCGAGGGTCGATGCGGGTCCGCCGTCGGCGGAGTGGATTTGTTGGAATGCTTCGAATTCGATGAGGAGTGCGTTTAATGAGCGGAGATACTCGAAAGGGTTGGAGCTGACGTCGAGAATTGGGGGCAGGGATAGGCCTAAAAGCAGATAGTTGATGGCTCGGCGGGCGAGTTTGCGCTTTTCGAAATATGGTAGTCGGGAGATATCTGCTCTTGTGAAGTGGACGGTGTTGAACCAGTAAACCCGGCCTTCATGGCTGTTTTATAGGTATTAGTTCGCTATGCATCACGGTACAACTGACGCGAGGTACTAACGCCTTTCGTAAATAATCCAGCGTCTGCAAACGCTTGGTTGACGTCTCGTGGATGTGCAGATATATTGCACTTGCATTCTGTACGCCATACGAGGACGCTGTAGCCGGAGTCTGTGGCGGGACCGCTGCCATGTTGTTTACTGATTCAAATGCAGATGGCGCAGAGTACATATTGGCCGTTCGGGCTGGGTCCTTGGATGTGAATGAAGATGGCGGTTCTAATCCAGCAAGCATGGCTCGGGTCACCCAGAAAGACCCATACACATGCAGTAATAGTGGCTGAATAAGAATTTGATCTGTAAAGAGGAGTTAGTTTTCGAGCTCTATTTAAAGGGGCTTCAGGAGGGTGATTACTTGCGGCTCCTCGTGATGGATTTCTTTAGCAAGACGGATAATACTCGTCTTCAAGCCTACATTCGCTACTCTCTCAGATCAACATTACCCACCAGCCATCTGCAAGAATGTTACGAGTATCCGAGATTCGATAGTATCTAGATACTCGGGGTCGTGGAAACAACAAGGATAGCGGCGATGATTGACCTGACATGGTCGTCGGTCAGAACCGGGTGGGGTCGATCTCAAAGCACGGGGGAAGCGAAAGCACGCTAAGGATTTTTAGCCGCAGCACAAGATGCTTCGCTTCACCTCACTTCAACTTCCCGCCCTTTTGCTTCAGCCCATTACTTTCACTTCGTGGTCTATTTTTTACGGATTCTCTCGATTGATGCAAATTAGCCATGCTAATGAAGCAAGTGGAGAAATTCTAACGTAATCCATGAGGCCCAAATTTCCCCGGGCCAGCCAACTACCGTGGTGTGTACTCAATACCGAGCCTCGTCTCCTATTGCATCTCTGGTCCCTTCGGATTCCTTTCGTTTACAGTAGCTTCTTTTGAGGGCCGGAGATTCGAGTTGAAACCGGATTCTGCATTCATTAGAACCTTCGCTAATGACTACGCCAGACCAGGACCATCATACCTGGAACGCAGACTATGCTTGATGTGTTTTTGAGGGATGGGTGTCACTCGTCCGAAGCAACTCCTGAATCTGTCCACTAGGTGGTCAGCATTTGCTTTGTGTCTGCTCAGACCCAATCCGCCTGAAATTGAGATATTCGCCTCCTTGTTCTAAAAAAAAAGACCGCGCTCAACAGCTTTGTTGACGCAGACACGATTTTCATATCAATTTTCACTACCCAACAGTTTGTTTGCCTTGGAGATACACAGAATCCATGACTGCTTCTCCTAGCCCTTCTTGGCCGATTCTTGCGAAAAGATGACGGAATATATATTGTAAGTGGGTGTCAAAGAAGTGCCAGGGTGACCTGTGATATCAAAATCACAAATCCTGTGTCCGCAGGCTCAATTTAGAGATCTCCGCATATGCACGTACTTGGGGGCGAGAGGAGATGGTGTTGTCAAAAGGTGATGGTACGTACATCGTATGTTGATGGAGGTCGATATAAGGGAAACCTTGTTAAGGAACCCAGGAAATTCATAGAAAACCTCAGGATTCCGATGTCAGCTTTCAAAGTCCGACCCATGCGACCTTCAACTGTCAGCCTTCCAAGCCTTTCGGGCCGTGGGACAAGACATCTGGACGCCTCTGTGGAGAGTCCATCATACATATCAAATTATCTTCGTCTTACCAGATTTGCTCCATCCAGAGCCAGAGAAAGGGTCACTCTAGGCGATGGCGGAAAGAAAGTATGGGCGAACCCACGAACTAGACCTTTCGCGCCTGGTTTCACTGGTAAGTATGTACGTCTTGGTGATCTGCAGAAAGATCAGATCCGAGCTTCGGGGCATCAATTTCTCACCTTGACAATATTTCAGAAGTTGATACTCCACATGCAGCGAGAGCCGTAAACATCATGTTCAGCGCATGTTGGGCTACCTGATAGTTCCCAGAGCCTGAAGAAAACTGACAGTCTGCTACCCGAACCCAAGTCCCGATCAAACAGCAAACCCCAGAGCACTGCAACCATGGCAGCAAGAAGCGGAAAATGTGGTTTAGGTTTGATAACCTTAACCCGCAGACCACAGAATCGCGGTGCCTGGCGCGTCATGCCAAGGCGCCTCTGTGCTCCCAGACGCGTCGAGGTTGTGGCTGGGCATGCGAGTGAGGGCAAGGGTGCTGGCAATCCTTCCAATTGTCTTGAGTCATTGATTTGGATACAGTATTTTGTTTTTTGGAGAGAAACCTGGGGTCATGAGCAGTGGGAAACATCCACGACAGTATACGTCTAGGCGTGAGCTAGTTATGGAGTCTTGACCCGATAGATCGCAAATTCGACGACAGAAAACCCTCTTGAGAATGACGTGTGGCGCAGCGAGTGGCTGCTTGCTGGCCCTATGGCAGGCTAGTGCTTGGCGCGAAGACGTAATGGCGCTGAAGAGGTGGGGTTGGCCTGCGCTGTTCTGCAGGTAATATGGCTGGCGAGTTGAGGAGAAAAGGACCTTCTACTGCTGCAACTCGCGAAAGAGGGATAACAATGAAAAAGAAGACGGAGCTGTGTAGGTTAAACACTTCGTGTTCGACCGTGTGTTGTGTGGTGTGTGTTGTGGGAGAGTCAAGTTGCGGAGGATTACGTAGTGAGCTGGGTAGTCCCTGCGCCCGCCAAAGGAGACGTCAAGCAAAAGAATTGCAGTGCCTGTACTCCGTGTGCCGCGGACGTGATATATTCACCACTCTCCGCTTCTCAACAGTATGCAAGAAGTAATCTTAGACAACGAACAAACTGGATCCCGGTTGTGTCTTTCATGGGTCGTTGTGGGGCGCGGTTGACATTTCAGAATCAACCTAAATTAATAAATTGGCTTGCTGCTGCTGCTGCTTGTTGCTTGTTCGCTTTATTTACGGCAGATCTCCCCAGCATCATCCGAAACCAACCTTTCTTCTTCCTCGAAACCAAACGAGAACAACCTCAGACGACGTTGCAGGGGTCGATTTGCTTCCGTTTATGGGCGAAATAAACGCGCGATATCCTCTCACAGCCTGTTAGCGCTTACGTACCCCGACTTGCGACGGCGCTGACTCTTAAGCCTCAACGTCCTCAGCGAAAGCCAGGCTCAATCTTTTGGTCCGTTCAACTTTGACTGACTCCAAAAAGCGGCTGTGGTATCTCTTTGTGAATCTGAGTGCTAGACGATGGGAACAAACGAAGCCTTTGCGTCGCGAGACGCGCGACCTCTCGACCAGGTGCTGACGGGGAAGCAGGAACACTGTAAGTCGAAGAGATTGACTCTGTTTGCTCTTGCACGTCACGTTCTCTCACATGCGAAATGCTGACAAAAATGTTTTGCTAGATCTAAAACGGGAATTGGTTAATCGTCAAGTCCGGAGCGAGATCGCGGAACTCAACTCTCCAACCGCCCTTCGTCGTTTCGGAGCTCCCTTCAAATCACAATTCGGAGAAGTTGCGCCCGTTGATTCAGAATTACCAATTCTACGATATATATTCGTGCACCATGTTCGCAACTTTCCATTTCTCGACCAGGCACGGGAGAAGGAGTTTTGGCAAGATAAATTACAGGTGGTAGGTCTTGACGGAAAAGCACACGAATACTATCTGTTATAGTCTCAAGGTCACTGACGAGTCTTGGATGGCGCCGTTTAGTTCTTAGAATCTTTTGCGAACAAACATATTTCGTCCTCTGAGGACCGTCATGAAGTCACCAAACGGCGGAAGCTTGCGCTCAAATGCGAGAAATTAGTGGAATTGATGATGGTTTCTGGTATACGCACATCGTCCGGATATGAAGAGCGCATACGATTTTCGGAGATGGAAGTGGTGGATCGAGGCGCCAACGAGCAAGGGTTGCTGGTTAACATTCCGGACGGCCACTCGATAAATGGCTGGGACGTCAATGTTGCAGGTGTCAGAACCACCTTAGTCAAACGTACCGTCCGGTATCATCAACATGCGGTATGACCTACAATGCACCCCTTTTCACTAGACGACAAGAATCTAATCCATGAAACTCAGGAATTTATTCTCAGAGTTCGTCGACAGGGTAAACCTGATATATATGTCGGCCGTCGTTTCGGAGAATTTGCGCAGCTGCAGAAGAGACTTCGAACAGAGCTACCAGGCAAAGTACTCCCACCACTGCCCAGAAAGAATAAGGAATCCGTCTCCACCTTCTTGGGAGGTGCCGATGACGACGCGGATTCGATTTCTTCGGTCTCTACAGAACTTGCAGCCGACGCAAACGGCTCCATAAGGAATTTGGTCCCGCCAGGCGCCTTTGGCAAATCCCCGGCGGCATCGTTGGCTTCTGGAGAATCTCCAAGAGCTTCAGGGGAGTTGAAATCTGAGCATGTGATGCTCTATCGAGAACAGCAGCGAGTGTCTTTGCGGGCGTTTTTGCGTCTGTTACTTCAGAACGAGCGGATAGCCACGTCTAAGGCCATGGAGGAGTTTTTGACAGCGAAACCTGTGACTTTAAACGAGGAAGAGGAGATTGATATCCAGCGAAGAAAGGATTTGGATGCTAAGCGAATTGAGGAGCAGAAGCAGTTTTATGAGATTGCACGAAAACGTGCGCAGGAGCTGGATGTATACATGGAGCAATTCCGACAGGATATTGTTGAGAATAGTAAGTGGATGCGACCGGTGTTGGAGTGCGATGATGCTGATTTTGATTTCACAGATGGTCTTACGAAGTTATTCCATGAGATTCGTATCAAGGAGAGGGTGGCAGACTTGAGTCCTCAGTACCAGAAGTTTGCGGAGTGGCTGCGGATTGAGTAAGCTTGGTCCCTCGGCGTGCTATACAGACTACTTTAAATACTAACATTTTTAGGGTTGCTGCAACTGTTTATCACTTGTTCCTCGCAGAAGACAATTCACCAGAGCTGTTTGCTCAAGCGAAACGGATCCATTCCCTTGTTCCGTACACCCTCCTTAAAAATGTAATCCGGATTGCAAATCCTGCTGCGGTTATGTCCGGCGTGCTGGACCTTTTCCTTGCTCAGCCATTTGGATCCAGGTCTCTACTTCAACGCATTTTCTCCATGGCTATCCATGATGGAATGAAAGCATTTCAAAAGTCGATTGATGCCTTAGCGGCTAGAATAGGCGACCCCGTCCTCGTTGAAAAGCTTCGCGCATTCACGTATGCAGAAGAAGACTTGAAGAATTATATACGACAAGAAGCGGCTGATGAAGATGTGGATATCATTGTTGCTATTTTGCGCACTGAGCAGATCCAACCTGGTTTGACCCCGAAGCAGATTGAGAAAGTGTTCAATTCATACGTTGCTTGGGTCAGCGCAGTTGAAAACGTATGTAGCCCGTTTTCGAGCAGTCTGGGAGCCTGGCTAATTTTCTACTCAGATTGAAGCTAGCATGCTGCAGGGCGCGCAGTGGTTTGCATATCTGAAGCAACTGCTGAAGTTGTTGACGCGACAGCGGGATAAGGCTATGATGCTGAATATCATTGAAGAGGTACCAATAAAATGCCCTATTTTTCGTTGACCGGATGTGCTAACACGCTTCCAGCCTGTTACACTACAGTTATTCCGAGACCTGTTTACTATATTCTACGAGCCCCTCGTCCGTGTCTACAAATCCGCCAACGTGTATAACAGTATAACTGATTTCGCCGCCTTTGCCAATGATGCGATCGCCGTGATCGAACACGCACAGAGACAAGATGTTTCCGCAGACCCAAACCAAACAGTCCAATCTTTTATAGACTTGTGTGTCCGTCACCAAGAGAACTTCTACAAATTCGTCCACGAAGTCCACGTCCACGACAACGGCCTCTTTGATGCTTTGATGGGCTGGCTCGAAAACATTCTAGCATTCCTCCGTGCAGGGCCCAAGGGCACCCTTGACATGAATGCATTGTTCCAGGGCGCGGTGTCTGCTGGTCAGATCAACAAGGATTTGGCGATCCAGGAGATTAACTCTTTGGTAAAATGGCATGCGGATCGGAAGAAGTGGCATCATGATAAGACGAAGCAGAAGATGGCTGCTGAGGGGCAGCAGACGCTGGAGGTTCCTGGGAGTGCGACGTTTAGGGGAAGTGATTTTGGGCTGAATGAGGTTTGTTTCCCCCTCCCGTTTTGGCCTTTTCCGTATGAGACGGTCAGGGTCATGTCCGTGGCCTAGAATCAGTTTACTTTTGGTATGCATGAGACTAATTGGATCATACACAGGCGGATCTAGAAGACCTGGCAATCTCAGACGAGGCATCAGATGTCTCGGACGAAGACTCCGAAGATGATGACCTTGATCCCATCGACGCAGAACGCAAACGCCGCGCCAAGAGACAGGATCGTTTACGGCGCACGGCGGGTGAGCCCGTGAAGCCTGAGATTAAAGAGATACTCAAGCTGCAAGACTCGTTTACGCAAATGTTGAGGCTTGTGCTGGCTGAATGATAATTAGATGTGTTTTGTTTGAGTTTTGATACCACTTTTTTACGACTTTTTATTGATAGAGATGCTTTGCACACGCTGGAAACGTTCATTGTAATTGAGGTACGCATACAAGGCTTTGTATAAGCGGGTTGGATGATACTATGGTACTGAAAGCTCGGGTCTTTTATTGTTATCGTTGCATAGGTAATTACATGCTACAAGAGTACGTGGGTTGGCCATGGATGGAGATAGATATACTTTGTCCAAAAGAAGAATTTAATGCGCCGCTGAATATCTCCTAGCAGTTTTAATACTTCGAGTGGTCCCAACGTATGCAACCATTTCAATCATAATCTGCTTTTCTCGTCCCGACCTAAATGTGCTGGGGTTGAGCCGCATCTATGTAGGCGATGGTAGTGTTGCGGTTGTGTTAACGCTGCCGCGTCGGTGGAGAGGGGCGGCGAGGGTGCCGGAGTCCAATTAAGGCCAAGCTGTGGGGAAGCCAGTTGCTAGAGCTACGCCCGCCCAAGGATCACCGCTACCTCTCCGCATGCTACTCCCTTCATCAAACACAAACCTCCTCACCCTCAGCACCGTTTCAGAAGCGTGGTCCATCGAGAAGAATGAACTGGAGGCGTACAATGACGCACTACTACAATTTGCACAGACACAAGAGAGTTTTTGGATACAGATAGTCAGCCTTATCTATCTATCTTATCTCGATTGAAGAAAAGAAGTGATTGTTATTCTTCGCATCCAGTGATCGAATCGATGGCGGAGGACACCAACGTCGAGCGTCGCAGTCGTCCATCTGCATCGATGAGGGGGGTATTTGTGAATGGTCAATGGCAATGTGATTGTATTCCACGGCTTCCTGCGGTGCATTTTCAGACGAAAAATGGCGGGAAGAACCATGGGCGATGGTGTGAGTTTACCTCTTTGTTTTCCGTCTTACAGATTCTAGTTCAGATTGCTGATGCTATGGGCGCTTGGCTCACGGTGGCTTAGTTTACACATGCTCCCGATCTCAGCTCAGACGATGCGAGTTCTTTCTTTGGGACGATGAGGCTAAACGCCGTTCGGGACAGGCGCTGCTAGCAGGGTCGAGGTCGGAGGTTGGGATTACCGGTGACGATGATATTGGTTTGAAGACACCGTCGGTCTCGCGGGTGAAGGACATGACGCAGACATCAGGCTTAATGACGCCGGAGACGGGTCAGAGGAAGAGGAGGAGGGATGGTGAGGATGCGGCGATGGTTGGATTGGACGAGAGCCCGACCAAGATGCAGCGAGTGAGCGGGCGGAAGGTCAATTCGTCTTTGACCGGTTGGCTGAAGAGTGTGAAGGGGCAGGATGAGGATGAAAAACCACAAGCTGGTGAAGAGGGCGATTCGTTATTTGGTTGGGATAAGGATATGGATGGGGTGGCGGCGGATTTGATGTCGGGCAACAATGGGAACAAGGAAGATGCCGTGCAGACGACGTTGTCGCCGTCCAAGCCTCCTCCTCTTCCTCCTCCTGGCAGACCCGTTGAGCCTGAACGTTCAAAAGTGCACATGACGCCCACGACGGGCGAGAGTCGTTCTCAGCCTCCCTTGCAGCTACCGCCACGGTTATCCGCAATGCGCACGCCTCTTCCGCCCAAAGCATCTGTTGCAACGCCTAGCATCCCCCAACCGTCCGTCCCAACCAATCAGAACCCAATTAACCCACCTCCGACTCCGACACCCATGCGTTATACATCCACGCCGTTCATGAAAAAACACTCGACCCGTTCACAACACCAACAACACTCACAACTCATTAACCAGACACTTACGCTCCTCGAAGCACACCGTATCTCTCTCCCTGAGGAGACTAAGAGTGATCTGATCAATCTTTTAAATACGCACGATCTACGAACACTGGGAATCATGAAAGGGAGGGATATTTCTCGATTAGCTATTAAGACGAGAGATGAGAAAATTCAAGAGCTGCTTGGGAGAATTGAATCTCTAGAGGCGGAGAAGGAAGCATGGTGCGCGGGATCACTGAAGGGGAACGTGACTAGCAGCGAGAACATGGGACGGAACAGAAAGTGACACTGATTTTGATATTTGAGGCTGCTCAATTTTGCAGTGCTGGTCGCTGGTTAGGTTTGGATATTCTCCTAATTTGAGAATTACATAGCATAGGATAGTTACAAATGATACCCCATATTTTGTCCGACCGCCGTTACCGGGTTTCCTTGAAGTCCGGGTGTTTGTAAGGTTGGGCGGGGAAGCGCCGATCTCCCGCAATCACGTGCGGCGGGTCATCGCAACGCATCTCGAAATTTTTATCGGTCGCAAGCAGAGTCATTCTCAGAATTCAGCAAAAACGAAACTATAAATCGTCTAATCTCTTATCAGACAGTGTTATTAGAGCAGCTGAAACATCTGTCGAAAGTAATTCCTCGAGTCATGCGATAATCGACATCAATCCCCTTCCGAGAATCCTACCCAGACCATCAACGCGACAGAGAAGCTCGAAAGCAAGTATAAATGTCCCACGCTCCCGCAGCGCAAGAGATACCGACCGATCCTACCTCGTCTCCCCCAGACCTCCTCTCAGACATGTTCCGACCGCCGATTAACCGCGCCATGCGCGTCCTCGACCGCTCATTTTTCAGAAAAACCGTGCCCCTGTCCGCAGCGACAGTACTCGAAAATAAGAACATTGCACGGGTAAAGAACGAGTTGATGAAGAGTAAGGATATGCTTGATATGCCGCGCATTATACCGGTGCGGAAATTACAGACGATTGTGAATGAGGGAGATGAGAAGAGGAAGTGTTTGTTGTTAAGGGAGGGGATAAAGGCAGATGGTATGTCGACCGTTTCTTTGCGTCATGCTGGGGTTGGTATGGGTGATCGTGACGCTGATATAACTGGGTAGATGCTTTGACATGGTCGAGTATTATCAAAGAGCTGGTTGAGGCAAAGACGGTGGAAGTGAATCCGTTTGACCTGCAGTTAGATTATGATCACTGGACTTATCGTGAGTATTCCTATCTTGTGTTCCTAAATGGACGAAAGAACATGCGCTGACTTTCATGAATTCTTTAGCGGAGGTTATATCAGCGATATTGCCCGAAGACGAGCTGGGTGAAGCCCCCGTCGGATTCTCGCAAGTCGGTCATATCGCGCATTTGAACCTTCGAGACCAATATCTACCCTACAGACACTTAATAGCGGAGATCCTAAAGGATAAGAACCCTAATGTTAGAACGGTGATCAACAAAATCGACGATGTCGGTGCAACGAGCGAGTTCCGCACTTTTGCTTTTGAGGTCCTAGTCGGCGACCATGATACAAATGTCATTGTGCATGAACAAGACTGCGAGTTTTCCTTTGACTTTGCAAAGGTGTACTGGAATAGCCGCCTGAGCACGGAGCATACACGTCTGGTGGGCACCTTTAAGGAGGGAGAGGCGGTCTGTGATGTCATGGCCGGAGCCGGTCCGTTTGCCCTGCCAGCGGGTAAGAAGCGCGTTTTTGTCTGGGCGAACGACCTCAATCCGCACGGTTATGAAAGGATGGTACACGGAATTAAGAAGAACAAGGTCCACGGATTTGTGAAAGCATTCAACATGAACGGTCGCGATTTTGTCAAATATGCTGCGAAGCAGTTGTACGAGAATGAGCCCGCCAAAGTCGTTATCAAACCAAAGGTCTCCCGGAGTGCGCAAGCGGAGAAAAAGTCTGCATCTCCTAAGCGAGCGTCGTCGCCGCCGCCCCAAATATACACTGCACCTCGCACGTTCGACCATTATGTGATGAACCTTCCAGCTTCAGCCATCACCTTCCTGGACAGCTTCATCGGCGTGTATGCCGGCCAGGAAGAGCTTTTTGCACCCCATACAGATCGTCGTCTCCCGCTTATCCATGTATATTGCTTTTCGACGAATAGCGATGATGCAGAATATGCATTTGAGAAGAAAGAAATCTGTGAGCGTATCTCAAAAGAGATATGTTTCACAATTACGCCCGAGGATTGCGAAGGTGGGACGGGCAATCCAGAGAGAAACGTGGATATCAGGAGCGTAAGGCTGGTTTCGCCAAACAAGAGGATGTTTTGTGCGACGTTTAGACTCCCCGAAGAGGTTGCGTTTAAAAAGGAGTAGCTTGCTCCGTATATCTGATGAGCTTTTCGTTCTGGGTATGTTTGGTTGCGGCTCAGGCGTTGTGAATGCATACTTGGCATCATAGGACATAGACATCCCCCTATTATTTTAATTCATACATAGATCTTGCGGCTTCAAGCACGGATTTCCATAAACAATATTGATAACGGACGCCGGGAACAATCAAGGGTATTTCATTGGTCTATTCGAATCATATAAACAAAATTCCCGGTAAAATCAAGACGCCGTGGTGATGCAGTTTTTATCTCAGATTTCCCATGTTTACCAAACTCCGCACTGCAATTCCCAGTGATAAATTGCTTCGCAGATTCATGATACAAACCCATGCACTTGTGGTCTTTGGCAAAGGAAAGAGGATGCGTTGAGCTCACAGAGTTTGTTCACAGTGAGTTTTCCTGACGTTGTACACCGTATATATCCATCATTCAACGAAGTTTCTCAACTTGGTCAGTTCGTCCAAGATCTCTTGCAGATCCGCGTCTGATATCTTGTTTCCAATGCTTGGAATGAGCGCTTTAGCTTCTTCTGCGTTGTCGCAGCATAGGCTACCTGTTAATATTCCCATGATGCTCGATTAGTCTACACGCAAACATAAATCTGTATATCTCAAACAAAGGGTATTTACCTAACTGCGATCTTTCGAAGAACTCCAGCTCTGTATGCGCGGATAATAGCCGCTCAACAGCTTCGATGTTCTCTTTCTCCTTGAAACGCGCAAAGACTTCGAGATAGTCTTGTGTTTTTATTAAAGTCCTAGCAAAAGGCGCATGACATTAGCCCACTGCAACCAGAGACTCGTTTCCTCTCATTCCTCTCGCACAACTCTCCCCCGACCACTCGCGCTCAACTCAAAATCACGCGAAGATACAGGGCTGGCTTACTCCCTCTCCTCATATTTATTATTAGACTTCTTCCTCAAGTCCAGAACCTTATTGATAACTAGTCGCGCTTCAGAGAGAGATAGCGTAGGTACGTTTTGGAATTCACCGAGTTTCAGCTGAGATGAGGCCTCGAGTTCGTTCTGGGGTAGTTCACGCTTGCGGTGGGTGGGATCGGGGACGGGAGTGGAGCCCATGGTTCCAGGCTGGCGAGGAGGAGGAGCTTAGGGGGTGAAGGGACGAGTTCTGTCGAGTTGCGCACCTCTCCGTGGGTGTTCGTTTTTTATCCTCCGCCAGCTCCGTTTTGATAGGAAAAAAGGCTTTGCGACAAGGCGGGAGACCAGAAGTCTTGTCCCGCCGTCATTCTCTGGTTTCCGCTCCGCTACGGAGCACGGATTATGTCATATTGGCCTAGCTTAATTCAGACTAGCCTAGTATGTGACTAAGCATGTATGGCAGAATAACGATCGGGGGCGGTGAATTGAGCTGTCACTTTTCGCGCCAAAAATCCGCATCTGCCATCAACTCACATTGTCACATTGTGCGTGCCGCTGTCACTGGCCAGCATTGTCCACTATTGGTCAAGTGTTACTGTGCACTCGCTACTACAATCTCGTTTTGACTGTCGTTTTGCTGCAGCCACAATCCGCTGTATGCAGTGATATGTTGCCTCGTCTCTGGTCAATTGACAGAACTGGCAAGATGCGGGGAAAGCTTCTATCTGGAGCTATCGTGGGCCGAGGATGGAGAACCATACCCACGCACCGCGGTGTAGGACTCCATTCGCTATGAGACCTATTTAAGAAAATCGCGCAGTATCCTTTAAGCGGGCGGAAGTTTCAGCCAGGTCGTTGTACATACATAGTTCCGAGGTTTGATTCCTTGAATCTGGACCTCTTCGCTTTGTTTAATACTGTTAGCTGCCAGGGCCAAATCTCGTGCGACTAGCATTTTTTTTAAAACCCAGTTTTTATTGAATATCCCCAGCAGAGATCATAGTTTGATAATACTCAGTTTTGTTGAAGAGCTACCATATCATAGCAATGGCATTGAACAGATACATCGGGCCAGATTCGCCAGACGTTCGAGGTAAGTATCAGCCAACAAACGACCACATCTTCCGAAGCCCCTATGGACCCTTTCCCAAAGTCGATGAAGACTTGAACGTCCATGAATTCCTATTCCCTCCAAACCAACCCTTGGGCGCCGACTATGACCTTTTCATCGATGCCGATACGGACAAGAAGGTGACGCTTCACCAGTTTTACCATCGCGTATGCGCGTTATCACGAGCACTCCGACACGACGGGCCCAATCCAGTTGGTCTAGGAAAGTCGCCGAAAAATGATCGTGAGGATGGGGAGATCTTGGGAATTATCTCCAGAAACCATCTGGCGTGGCCGTTGCTGTCTCATTCGTGCTTCCGAGCGGAACTGGTCTTTGGCGGAATCAGCCCCAGCTCAACTTCGTACGAGCTATACCAGATCATGCGCAAGATGCAAATCACGTCTGCGGCTGTGCATGAATCGTTGCTACCTGTACTGCTCGAAACAATCAGGAACGGACCACAAGGGGGAGACGATAGCGATTTATCATTTGTGATGAACCCGAAGAAAATTATTGTGATATCTGATGACCCAAAATTGGATTTTGTTGAAGGTTACCCAACAGTGGAGTATTTGATTCGACAAGGAGAAGGGATGGCCGAACCAAACAGGAAGCTTAAGGGGGCCGATAGGCTGTGCTACCTATTTCAGTCGTCTGGCACTTCGGGTTTTCCAAAGGCCATGATGATTTCGCACAAAAATGCAATTCACACTGCTATGCAGGGTACGATCACTGGAATAAGGACTGCCGAATTTGTATAGATTCCCAGCCCTTGCTTTTCTCTGTATGGTTACTGACGGATATAGCTTGGCCTCACTCCAACACATGCTGTTTTGCTTGGTGAGTGTCGGAAGCTGAAGATAAGAAACAACAGGCTAATATGATGATCAGGAGTTGTACCCGCATATCACTCGTTCGGCATGATTCTCTGGACACTTCGAGTCAATATCAGCTCCTCAACAAACATTCTGATGTCAAAGTGGAACCTCGAGCAAGCCCTTCAGCTTATTCAACGGTATAGAGTCACCTTGCTGCCTCTGGTTCCACCTCTTGTCAGACAACTCGCTCAGTCGCCTTTGACGGAGAAATATGACCTTTCCTCCGTCATGTCTGCAGTGAGTGGAGCTGCGTACCTACCACCAGATGTCGCGCGCGAATTCGGCCGCAAATTACCTCAACAAACACCCGTTCCCTCGGGCTATGGACTCTCTGAGGCAACATCTATCGCCCAGCCAATTGTAGAAGGCATGTTCGGGCTCTCACGCTCCGAACCAGGCACGATTGGACACTTGCTTCCCGGTGTAGAAGGTCGTATTGTTGATCCCGATACCCTTCAACCCGTTCCCAAGGGCCAAAAGGGCGAGTTATGGGTACGAGCAAATGTGGTCACTCCTGGTTACTTCCGCGATCCCAAAGCCACTGCAGAAATCTTCACGGAACCTGGCTGGTTGAGGACTGGCGACCTAGTGATGCGCGATTCTGAAGACAGACTCCACTATCTCGATCGGTTGAAGGAGATGATCAAAGTCAAAGGCCTTCAGGTTGCTGCGACGGAAGTCGAGGATACCCTCCTTTCTCATCCCGATGGTCTTGTCACGGATGCCTGCGTTGCTGGTGTTGATAACGGTCGTGGAGATGGTGGTTTGGTCCCCAGGGCTTGGGTAGTTCTTTCAGGGGAGGGAAAGCGCGGAGGCGAAAGAGTGGTCATCCAGCAGCTGGATGAGTTTGTGAAGAGTCGCCTCTCAAAGCATAAGCACCTGGCTGGAGGGATTGAAGTCGTAGACGCAGTGAGTATCTTCCCTTTAGCCTTGTTCATACTGCTGCATTGAGGGTCGCTAACATGATCTCCACATGTAGATACCTCGAACTCCATCCGGAAAGATGCTTAGAAGGGAGATGCGTGACCGGTATCATGCAAGGATCAAGGCTGAACAGATTAAGGCCAAATTATGATCTGCTGCCAATTGCCGGTGGCCCTGTGTGTTTTAGCTTCATAGTATGATCCAACTCGATCCTACTACTTGATGATGATGAGAGCTCGTGTGCAATGTCGCTGTTTTGAGGCAATAGATCCGTGAGGTGATGCGTATGTGGCTGCGAGGACAAACGTAACATATCAGGGTTGTTAATACTAGAGCTTAATACCTCCAAAGATAGACATATAAACAAATCATTAGAGGCTGACCGCTGGACCAGAGATTGGAGCCCTGCTGCTGCGTGCGTCTTTTTCAATGATATCACAGTAAATACACTCTTGCCTCGCAGCGCCTCCATCGCCAGATTCTAGGCAGCATGTGATAAGTGTGTCTTTGGATGATGTTTCTCTCAAGCTTCCCGAAAGCCACGGCAGGCTCAGCATGTTCCTGAAGGGACACAGCCTGCAACCATGGATGAGGTCAAGTCTAATATTAGAACTGGTCCTGCGACTAACTCCCATGTTGGACCATGGGGCCGGCCACCTGTTTTCTGCAGGAGTCTGCAGCTTCCAGCAGCCTCCAGCCGGCCGCGAAACATGTCCTCTCCTCTGGCCGGCTGTTTCTCCGCGCTGAGACACGACGTCCAGCGAGCCAGCCAGAGAATCTGAAACAGCGCGGTGACATATCACGTGCGGTGACGCCAGATCACATCTGGCTTAGCGGTGTTTTGCTAGCGGCATCGAAAATGAACCACCACAAGAAAGGCGTCTTGCTCGCCAGCTGCACGATGAGCAGCCTTCATTCTCACCATCATCCTTTTCCTTCATGCTCTCTCCCTGTCTCCCCCCATTCTTTTGACGCGTTTCCTACGCCTGAGTCTCCTTCATTCTGGTTGGCAACGCGATTGCTCGCTCAAAAACGCCCTTTTCTCACGCCTACACGCGGTAAGCCCTGTCCTAGTTGCTCTCCCAGTCGGTGAACGAGGGGGTTAGATGTTCCCTCTGCACGCCAAGCGACTTCGCCGCCCTCTCACTCTCATATTGGCCCCAGCAGCCGTTGTTCACCCTTCTCCCTGGCACTCATTGTACTAATTTAATATTGTCAGTGTGGGTGAAGAAACAACGGGGGTCAACATCTGAGGTCTGATGCTGTTCTAGTCGAGCTTGATTGTTTTATTTGCCTGTCGCGTCATAGTGCCTTTTTGTGTCATCAGAAACACTGACCTTGATTCAATCTCGCGACAGATTCCAGCCTTCATCGTTGCGCTTCCGGAACCCCTTCTCTCTGTCCAGAAACATTCTGTCTCTCTTAATATCGCCGTGGAACCCCTGCGGCTGGGACGTTCGCTCAACTTACGAATCACTCGTCGATCATTGACCTTTCCTGCTTAGTCGTATTATCCTACGAGACTCGCGCGATCTCTTTCATTATCTCGTTGAGGTCTTATTCTTCCTCTTCTGTCGCTTATCCCGCCCAACCACCACCATACCTCGTTTACCAACACACGGTCGTTCATCCACCCCCACGTTGCATCACCTTGGGACTTACACACCCACTGCATCTCGGGGAGGTTACCGCTAGCGGAGATGCCTCCACCGGCAGGTCATCAGATTCCTGCGGAGCTAATCCCAGGCGGTGGTCGAAATGGAGGGCCACACACTAACAACATGACTACGGGGACGTACGGTGATGCTTACCAGAGTCATTCGCCAACTGACATGACAAACACAAACACCGGCGCCCCTTGGACAAATACGTCTGCTCCTGGTCCCGACCATAGTCAACAATTAGAAGACCGTGCAGGACGTCCTCAAGAAGCTAGTCAGGGTCAACGTGAGAGATCGACTCCACGTGATGTATCTCGACCAAACGGCCCGTCCAGTAGTAAATCGCCTGCTAATACTTCAAGAGTTTGTCGCAAGTGTGCAGAGCCACTTCTGGGCCAGTTTGTCCGCGCGCTTGCTGGCACATTTCACTTAGAATGTTTCCAATGCCATGTGAGTTCTGGTTCACACTTTGTCAAATATGACTTTCTCTCACTGACGTTGACCTTAGGATTGCGGAGATGTCGTTGCTTCCAAGTTCTTTCCTGTCGATGCCGAAGACGGATCCGGACAGTATCCCTTGTGCGAAACTGATTATTTTCGTCGATTAAACCTACTATGCTACGACTGCGGTGGTGCACTTCGTGGGTCGTACATTACAGCGCTTGATCGAAAATATCACATCGAACACTTCACTTGTTCAGTTTGCCCGACTATTTTCGGGGCTCAAGACAGCTACTATGAGCACGAAGGCAAAGTCTATTGTCATTACCACTATTCGACTCATTTTGCTCAACGATGTAATGGATGTCAGACTGCGATTCTGAAGCAGTTTGTTGAAATCTTCCGCAACGGTCAGAACCAGCACTGGCATCCGGAATGTTACATGATCCATAAATTCTGGAATGTGCGCTTGGCACCCAATGGGCAACATTTCGAACCCCCAGAGCTGGGTACGGATGCGCCTGTAGAAGAGCGTGAGCGAATTCGAAAGGAGGAAGATGACATGGAGGCAAAGGTCTTCCGTATTTGGAGTGTACTTTCTGCATTCGAAGAGTCATCAGCCCAATGCATCTCAGATATGTTGTTGCATGTAAGCAATGGCGCTTACATTGATGGAGTCGTGGTTGCAAAGAAGTTCATCTTCCATGTGGAAATTCTGTTCAACGGAACTGATAAACTTGCGGCTGTCATATCGTCCAAGGGAATTAAAGGTAATATCACGCCGCTCCTTTTGTCATGGAGACGTGCTAACGTTCGGTCCGATAGAACTGGCATACGCACGAGAAGCCAAACTCTTGTGCAAGAAGATTGTTGCGTTCTTTGCGCTCCTTTCAAAGACCCAGGAGACTGGGGTCCGGAAACTTGGGGTGACACAAGAACTGCTTGCTCTTGTGACGGGATTGGCTCATTATCTCAAACTCCTTATCCGCATCGGACTACAAGGTGCTTTAAAGTTCGAACGCGAAACTAAAAGCTCCGAAGAGCTGTTTAAATTCTTAGAGAGAATTGAGGATCTGGATGGCGTTGACAAGATCACGGCTACTGGATTGACTAGCAACGTTGAGCGACTTGCGAACCAACAGTCGGATTGCTGTGCTGCTTGTCACGAACCTATCGACGATGAGTGCATCGCGCTTGGCGAGAAACTATGGCACAAGAAACCCCCGCATCTTGTTTGCGGTGCTTGTCAAGATGATCTTACCATGGACCTTTCAAGAGCTCGTTGGAGTGAGAAGAACGACCGACCATTTTGTCGCGCTTGTGCTGAACAGCGAGGTCATGACCCCCAGGCTGTTGGTGGATTTACCTACGTTACAAGACTTCAGCAATACGTCTTCTTGTTGCAAGTGGCTCTTGCAAGACTCTTAGCCGTCCTTCGATCTGGAGGCACCTTGCCACACACATCTGGTACGAATATCTGTCTCTTTTTGTCGTCTGCTTACTTGCTAACATATCTTCTCTCAGATGACCCGAATTTGAATCAATATGAAGCCAATGATGGGCATAGAGTTTCTGCTACTGGCGAGTTGCAATCTCCACCTCAAAGATCCAACACTAGATCCAACTCATACGCGGAGACATCGAAAGATGCCATCCCTTCATCGTTGGAACAAACTGTTGGTGAGATGAGGAGGCTTCGATCAACCCGGAATGAGCGTGCGGTTTCTACTACGTTTAAGAAAGCTCGCACATCCCGAATTATCGACGGTCCACAAGGAAGCAGCGCCAGACCCGGCTCTTCCGGTGCTGAAGGTTCTGATTCACGGAACTTTGGATTCCAAATCGTTGAAGAAAGAGACGCTGATGGGGAACCGATAACCGACCTAACTTTCGGCAATCAAGATGCATTGACCCTTGACGATATTCCTCGCATTGTCGCAGCTGAGCAGGCCAAAGAGTACCGTCCCAATGCTTTCAAACATGCCGGTACAGGCCTTGTCGCCTCCGGTGGCCCCGTTCCTAGAATCAAGCAAGGTCATCAACGCGAAGTATCAAATGCGGATGATAGAATCGCGCAGCAACCACCCAAGACCACGAAATACTTTTCTGAATTGTCAGCTCTTGAATACTTTATTGTTCGCCATGTTGCTGTTCTCTCTATGGAACCGCTTCTGGAAGGCCATTTTAATCTCGAAGAGTTACTCGGACTGATTGAGTCGAGAAAACCAACCATCTGGAATATCTTCAACAAAGCGTTCAAGAACGACAGTCGCAAGGGTGGAAAGAAAAAGGGCGTCTTTGGCGTCAATCTCGAGCAATTGGTGGAACGCGATGGTACAGAATCAACTCACGGTGTTGGCCCTGGTACTCTCCGTATTCCTACATTTGTCGATGATGCTATTTCCGCGATGCGACAGATGGATATGTCTGTGGAGGGTGTCTTCCGAAAGAACGGACACATCAAACGCTTGAAAGATACCGCTGAATTGATCGATACGAAGTATGAGATGGCGGACTTGAACAAGGAGAATCCAGTGCAGGTTGCGGCGCTTCTTAAGAAGTTCTTGAGAGAAATGCCCGATCCGCTTCTTACGTTCAAGCTTCACAAGCTGTTCATTACCTCGCAAAGTATGTTTCCATATCTAAATCATATCGAGTCGTTGAACTAACATCTCTTTTCTACAGAAATCTCTGACCCAGAGAAGCGTCGACGCGTCCTACACCTTGCTTGCTGTTTGTTGCCCAAGGCCCACAGAGACACCATGGAGGTTCTTTTCGCTTTCCTTGGCTGGACTGCATCCTTCTCGCACATCGACGAGGAATCTGGAAGCAAGATGGATATTCATAACATTGCCACTGTCATGACACCAAACATCCTCTACCCAAATAACAAAATGCCTGGCGTGGACGACAGCTTCTTAGCCATTGAGGCTGTTACGTCGCTGCTCGAATATAGCGACACTATGTGTGAAGTATGTGGTCGAATTCCATGCTGGACAAAACTCTCGCATACTAACATGGTTATAGGTGCCACAAGATTTGCAGTCAATTCTTACAGATACTTCACTTTTCAACCGTGACGCTGAAATTACCACCAAGGAAATTCTCAAACGTTATGGCGATATTGGCAGAATGCCTGTCCCCCAACGCACTCCGACTGGATTAGACTCCCTCCCTGCACGATCAGCCTCTAACCGCGGCAGCAACACGCCGGTTGCCACACGTATCGACGCAGACCCCTCTCAGGCTACTGCTTGGCAGATGCAAAGCTCCGTTCGACATGTCCAGCCACTGCAAACCAATGATGGATCCGAACTCCGTCCCCAACAGCCACCTATCCGCAGTGATAGTGGTGATAGTTATCATAGTCAAGGTTATCCCCAACAACAGCAACAGCAGGCCATGGCTTATCGACCACGTCCACCTGTTGGACAGTCGGGCATTTAGACCTTACGACTTGCCTTACCATTCGGTTATTCAAGGATTCCCTTTCCTTTCAAAATAAGTCGGCGTTAAGGGCCAAAGTGTGGTTCGTTTTTATCCCTTAGTTAATCTGCATGATGCGGAGAGTCAAGGATGAGATGAGGCCCGTGAATGCCCTTGTCTTGTTTCTTTTCTTTGCATGTCCCCCTTTACTCTTCCTCTTCCCGTTCCTTTTTCCATTCCTCTTTACTCCTCCTGTATGAGTCCTAATGATACCATTTCCCCCTGAGTTCCGTTCTCCTTACCGGCCCTTTGGTCTGGTCCTGACTTTTTTTCCTTCGATTCTCGCATGATTTCATGACTAGCACCGCTTTGTTACGTCCCTTCACTCCCCCAAGAAAAGCCCATACTTTCCGTCCAATACCCATTAATTTGCTTTTAAAGTCTCATCAATCGGGTCATATTTGGGTTCTCCTCTCACTTTTCTATTCCCCCTTTGTTTATGTTTGAGCGAGCGGGGCGTTCCACATACATATGTTCAGAGTAAAATAATTAGCTCTTCTGTCGTGCTCTCCTGCGCTTTTCACCTCCTTTTCTTTCTCCTGTTTCTCTCCTTTTTTACATTCTTCGAACACAGAGTCATGATAATGCCGTGCCATTCAGGCAATGCAGCGCTGATTTTGATTATACCCACGCATCCATGCTCCGTTGTTCCGGCATTGCACTCCGCTGAGTTGCTTTGCCCTTTTTTCACTTCTAACCGATACCGGACATTCTGCATAACTGCTTGAAGTCTGTGTTTTTACCTTCAGTTATTTAGGCTCTTTTAATGTTTTTTCTTCCACTCAGAATAGGCATTTGAATACAGGTGCATACTTATTCACACAAACGTGCACGTGTACTAGTGCCGATTGTGGTTTTCCATGATGTCTCTTGAACTTGAACCGCTGCACATTGCACAAGGTTCGCATCACCACGTAGATAACCAGGCGCTGGAGCAAAAATAACTTCAATAAGTCTATTACAATGAATTGAAGCAGCAAAGGTCGATTACCCTGAATGGCCACGTCTAAAGCGCCGATTGCGTAGCGCAAAAAGACAAGAGAAAAAACAACGGGTCCGCGAAACCAAGTATGCCCCTTTCTCGCTCCAAATTATCATGCGCTGAGCCCAGATGATGGATATATTGGGCTCAACCACCTTATGTTCGTCTTCACATATGCAATCGGGATAACAATACCCCCCAGAAACCACAAGAAACCCAGCTTCCCAAGAACGCCAAACCAAAAAATACAAAGGTCGACAGCCAAGGCTATCTTTAAAGGAAAAGATTAAGCTCTATTCCGGAGCACTCTTCTACCAGTAAAGGGTGCCTCAGTAGTACCTAATCCCCTTCTTGTTCCCGCGGTCGATGCCGTCTTCTTTGCATTCGACGCAGCTGTTCCAGTCTGACCACGCGGAGTTGGTAACTTCTTGGCCGTTGATGTGCCGGTGCCTGTAGTCGTTTTTTTCATTGTACCCGTTGTTCCAGTCCTCGTAGATCTCACAATAGTAGTGCCAATGGAAGCATTTGAAGCTACAGTGCTTGTGCTGGCAGCTCGCGTGTGTTGCTGGCGCGTTGCAGGACGCGAAATAGTCTTTCGAGCCGTACCCGTTGTCGTTGATTTTGCGACGGTGCTTCTTTTCATTCTAGACGATGCAGCGCTTGATGGACGGTTATTTGCCGGACTTTGTTGCGGAGAGAGAATACCGCGCGCTGTGCCTTTCGCGCCCCTTGCTTTTGAGTTTTCGTCGTAGTTCCCAAAACTAGGCTTTAATGGTGAGGCAGGGTGCGATTTGTATGGTTGTGCCTTGACAGGTGATTGTTTTAGAGGAGATTGGGGGAATGTCCTCGAGTTGGAGGACTTGGGAGAAAGTACGCTTCCCTGAGCGTGCTGGGAGATTACTCGACCAGTTCCACCTGTTGTGTTTGTTTTACCCCGTTTCTTTGGATTAGTAAGGGGAGGATGGGTACGATCGTGGTGAGGGGCGTTTTCTTTATCGGACGAATGGATATCATCACTGGAAGCAATTAGCAAGTGGTACTCAAGCTCTGTAAAAGGAAACGTACGTTTTTCGTCTGGGTAATCTTGGAGTTTTCGACACCAATCTTCTTCCGTACATTTTGTCTATTTGTTGTGCGGGTATCGCCGCTCTAGGAGGTATCGTTGACTTCTTGAAAGGTGAAGGCATCGTGGCTTCAGTTTTGGCTGCCTCCTGGTATTTTGCTAGCAATTCTCCCATTGTTTTCTTGCGCAAAGCCATGGGTATACGATTGATCCGTCGTTCGATCCTGGCGCGTAAATCTTGGGCTTGGAGAGCGTAGTGG
Source organism: Aphanoascus verrucosus (assembly GCA_014839905.1). Taxonomy (NCBI): domain Eukaryota; kingdom Fungi; phylum Ascomycota; class Eurotiomycetes; order Onygenales; family Onygenaceae; genus Aphanoascus; species Aphanoascus verrucosus. The sequence continues at coordinate 330,723 of MU089300.1, read as the reverse complement.
GCGCGAAGACCGCGCGCTCGTTCGGTAACTAATGCAAACGGTGAGCCAGGTCCAAATGCGCATACTGAGAAAAAGGGCCACGTACTCTCTAACTGCAAGTTATCAATTAGTGCTTGCTTCTGCTGTTGCGTGACTCTTAAACGCTTTCGTGGAGGGCTTCCCATCGGAGTTCGCGCCTCGTCGTCGTCGAACGCGTCCGGCTCTGGGGTTTTTCGCTTGAAACTGGGAGCCATTTTGAAGTATATACAAGTTGCAACTAGTAGCTCTATTTGCCACGCGTAATCGAATATGCCTAAGATGGTCGCAGAGGTTTGTCTCTCGATTTAAGCACAGAGTGTGGAGAGAAGATGGGATGGTGTGCGGTTTGGACTTGGTTTGGGGGAATGTAAACAATGCCAAGGCCCTAGCGCCGAGATGATCAAGCTCCTGACGGCTAAGCCGAAATCAGCATAGCGCAACTTCACCTGGCCGCCTTGACATCCAGCTCTCACAACCTCCATGCGACCAGACAGATCACGAACATCGTTCCTCGACAGCTACTTCTTATACATCCCCTTGAGTTCTTTTACCTCTACCAATTGACCTGAAGACCACTATCACTTTCTTTACAACCGTTTGGGCTGCATATTGGCAAGATGACGCTTGAGGCTACTATGATCATGTTCGTAAATCCATCCCGGACATGACCTATTGATCGCAGGGCTAATGGACTCGGATGCCAGTGTGGACAATAGCGAGAGCAGCAGAAATGGCGACTACTTGTAGGCTCAACGGATTGATACTTTGAAGTCATCAAGCTAATACCCGCGCTTAGACCAACGAGATTCGATGCCCAAGCCGATGCTATCAACCTAATTCATTCCGCAAAGACACAAGCCAATCCTGAATCCTCAGTTGGTTTAATGAGTATGGGCGGAAGCGGTCCAGAGGTGCTGGTTACATTTACTGCGGATATTGGGAAGATCTTAGAGGGGCTTCATCGGACGAAGATCCGGGGAGATGCTCACCTCTCTTCAAGCATACAGGTTGCACATGTGAGTCTCACGATTTGATTGTATTAGTGAATGGAGTTTTCATTCTAACGTAATCTCTATTCGATTACAGTTGGCTCTAAAACATCGAAAGGAACGTGCCCAGCGCCAACGCATCATCGTTTTCACATGCTCCTCCATCGCGGAGGACGAAAAGACGCTTGTCAAGCTGGCGAAGAAGATGAAGAAGCACAACGTGAATGTCGACTTCGTTGCTTTTGGTGACTTAGACTCCGACACGGTGAAGAAGCTTGAAGCCTTCCACGAGAATGTCAACAGCGGAAACGGCTCGAATCTTGAAATAATACATCCTGGTCCTAACCTCCTAAGCGACTCGTTAGTCGCTACGCCTATCATTGGCGGAGAAGCCATGGGTGGTCGTGAGGGAGAGGAGGGAGGTAGTGGATTTGAATTTGGTATTGATCCGTCCGCGGATCCCGAACTGGCCTTTGCGCTACGGATGTCTCTTGAAGAAGAAAAGGCTCGCCAAGAAAAGGAGAAGCAGGAGAAAGAAAAGGCAGAGAAGGATAAAGCTTCGTTAGAAGGCATCCCAGAGGAGTCGCAGCCGCTGCTCAACCAAAGCGGCGAGCCCAGCGGCGGCAGCCAGGCTCCATCCGGCGACAACCAGAAGGACAAAGATAACGATGGAGACAAGATGAACACGTCATAATGGCATTACTTAGAATAGGTTTCGTATCTATCTAGACTTCTATGCTCGATGCATCCCTGGCGTTAGCGGTACCTTTGTATAATGAAAGTGAAACTATGAGCGGATATCAATCAAAGATCAAGTTCGCCCAATTCTGGCGCCTCTAGGTAACCCGCTTTAAACTCCCGGTATATTTCTAGCAATATGACTCAAGACACCCCTTCGCTTCTAGAACCATGTTCCGTACGTTAACCCCGGCTTCGCAGCCACGTCCCCAGATGCCGATCAAAAGCTTCGCACCTGACAGGCATCTCCATCTGATAAAATGGGTTCTTCATCACATAATCCGCATACAGCTCGTAGACCTTGCGCATCATCACATCCACATTATGCATCGCCGGGTCGGTAAAGAGGAGGAATTTCGTCCCCGTGACGGTTTGAAAACATGTCAATCGGAATTTCTCCGTTTCAAGAACCTCCAAGCCTGTCTTTGGGAGACCTGGGTTTGGAAGGGTGGAATGCGTAGAAGCGACGCCGGAAGTTGGGGTCGATGTGGACGGCGCGCCGGTGGATATTCGCGGGGTGAGAGAGCGGGTGATGGCGTGTACGCTGCACAGGAAATGAATTTGTTAGTGGGTGTAGCTTATGGGTTTCTGCCTGGTGGTGTAGCAACTTTGGCAACGTACCCGTGAAATGTGCCGGCTAGGACGAGGAAGTCATTTGTCGAGAGCTTTTGGAGTCCGGGTTGAAACTCGCGCTGGTAAATGAGACCGCCGGCTTTATTGATGATAACGAGGGAGTAGACGACCCTATATTAGAAAAGGAAAGAATTTAGCTACTTGAAGCAAGTCATTATAGCGAGGGAACTTACATCGCGATCGGTCTCAGGTCATAGTCGTGAAGCTGGGGTGTTGTTCAGCTTCTACAATGCGCCAACGACCCTTGGATTAGGGAGTTCCAACTACCCAGGTCATCAATGATTCTCACGGGTACTGTCACTGATTGTCTTTATGTAACTAGACAATACCACCAACTACCAAAGCTCGCACATCATCCGAACCGCTTGGAGTTGCACACTCGACGCTGATTTAGGTTCATAGAATCAATGTGACTGATGCTCTCCACTAAACTGCATGCATTTACTGTACGACTAACCTGCTTCGAGCCAAGGTTTTAGGGCTAGCCAATCAGACGCTGTTTTGAGTCGCTCACAGCTGACTCAGCTATGGTTATATCAACTTATCAAGAGTTGTTTAGTGCGCTGCTTGAGCCTCATATTCTACACCTCAAGCGCCCGGTGTACTGTACTATGTACATGTAGGCTTTGCGCGATATGATGGAGGATCAGAAACCTTTCCATATGACTTGAGGCTATGAGCCAAAACGTAGCACAATCTAAACATCATGGCACAGAACGCTGGCGTAGCATGGTCTCGCACTCTACTGACTAGTGGGGAGGATTAGCAGTTTGCACCAAGTAAACAGTAGCACAGTCGAGCAAGGCAGACGAGAAAGAATTGGCCATCAGCTGAGGCTCAGACAATCGTGGGTGCCGGAGCCTCATACAGCTGCGAATGGCATCCTGGAAACACAAGAGTGGGCGCCTATTTGAACCAGCATATCTTTACTATGGTAGGCATCATCATGCAGAGTGATGGACTCAACATTATCAACCCCGCTGTCTGCGACCCGGTCGTGCGTCTTGATGAGCGACTCAAGCCTATCACCTTTGTCAAATGTTCGATGGCATGTGTGGCGAGTGTGAAAAGGATGTTGACAGTGGAGGGGAATTGGGGCTGCGAAGAGCCTTATCCCACCCGCCAATCCCGCCAAAATTTAGCGCTGGCCAGGCAGACTCGTGGGTCAAGGGCGGTCGGCGACGTGATTCAACCTCTCTTCTGTGTCTGCTTCATCATCACGGTCAGAGACAAATGATACTTCACTGTGCCTCCAGCTCCCAGAGACGCCCGACGTTCACTCACAAGACTTTTGTGCTTGAATCAGCCTTTTAGCATCCTTTTTTTCCTGTTCGGACCGATTTTGTTTCCTGATCGTAGCTGAAGCCTGGCCTCGAGCGCAATCCATGTTTTAGACGACGGTGAAACGCGAGTCAGAAAAGCAAACCAAGAGATCCAGAACAAGATGCTGGCTGAGAGCTGCATCTCTAGCTGAATACTAACTTGCTGTGGCACCAATGTCATTGTCAGAGGCAACAGTGGATAACACAGGCCTGTGAACTTTTCCAGAATTCGTTTATGATCTCTGCGTGGACACGCGACTGCTGCACTCCTTTCTTTTTATGCCTCTTTGTAAACGACTTTTCAGGAACTTGCCGGCAACTTTGGAAGTGAGACTCAACCTGACTTCCATCACCGTTTGACTCGAACCATTCTTCATCCTTCGAAGAGAGTAACACTTCCTTCAGATCCGCTCTTGAACTATCATATCGTGTGCCTGATTATGAACGTGCTGTCATCCTTAAACGAAGTATCCCAGTCTACTCTCTCGTCTTAGACTCTGAGAGGTGCACGACGCGTCGCATCCGCTTGGTCACGTATTGTGGCAGTTGACGATCGCAGTTCTCTTGAGATGGCCAACCAAGCAATCCTCCGGATAGGCCGGGTATTTCCAATCCTCTCTATGGACGCTGAAGCCTGCTATAGATCATTGCTGATGATCTGAACTTCTTGGGGATAGGAAATAAGCCAGCTCCAGCAAGGCACGGATCTGTGTAGGATACCCCTCTGTCTTTATATCTCCGCAGTGGATCAAATCACTAACTGTCATGCAGCTTTGGCCGTTGCCTGTCGGGAAGAAGATATTCGTAATGTCAAGGCATTGATCATCGGGCCAGCAGGGACTCCTTATGAGTTTGGCTTTTTCGAGGTATGATACATTCGGTCAAACTGGTCTCATTGCGTCCACCGCTGATATTTGAGTATAGTTCACTATCCAATTTCCGAAAGGTACAGCTCTACCTTGCGCATTCTCTATGAGGACATCATAATCACACTTGTTGGTACTATAGACTATCCGGCAAGCCCTCCAAAAGTTGAAGCGATCACGACAAATGGCGGTCGATGCCGATTTAATCCCAACATCTATGCTTGTGGCAAGGTTTGCTTGTGAGTTTCATCGCCAACTTATGCGTTAAGGATGAATCACTAATGTGCAACGAATGTAGGTCCATTCTAGGGTAAGGAGGCCGCTTTCCAGCATATATTAGATTTTGATGAAACCTAACTCGATCATCAGAACATGGCGCGGCGAGCGTGGAGAGCAATGGTCCTCAGCACAGGGACTGGAATCGATTTTGATTTCAATTCAGAGTCTCATGTCAGCTAATCCTTACGAAAACGAACCTGGCTACGAAGATGCAACTTCGGAGAAAGATACGAAGGCAATGGCCAGATATGTTGAAAAGGTAGGTTCTTAGGTCACTAATTGATAAGTATTGATTTTGTTGACTTATACCGTTTAGATTTATCACGAGACCTTGCGCATATCGGTCATCCAGCGCCTAGAGGAAGCATTAAACATCAGGACAGACGGGACCATTGCACCGCCCCAGGAACATGACGCTAACATGGATGAAGATGAGGACCGAAGGCCACCGTTTGAACCATTTCAAGATCTCTGCAAGAGACGGCTTCTTTGGTACTACGAATCCTACCTAAACATCATTAAAGAACAAGAACCGAAAAATCCGGCTGGGACTCATTTCAAGAAAATGCCATTTGAAGACGGCTGCAACTCGATGACCGGTCGTTTTAATTATCCGGATCTGGAAAAGCGTCTCAATATCATCAAGCAAGCCATTATGAATGAAACGGAAAGCTGGGCCGTTGAAGGCCTCAAAGCAAAAGCTGTCGATTCTACTATTGCCGTCAGTCTTAAGGCACAATATGAACAGATCGTGGAGGATTTAAAAGTAAAAAAATGCTTCGCCTTCGACCTCACCCTTGAAGACGACAATCCGTTCGTCTGGCAGTTGACCTACTTTGGCCGACCAATGACTCATTTGGATGGCGGAATCTTTCATATTAAGATCTGTCTTAGCCCGCGCTTTCCAGAGGAACAGCCCCGAGTCTTTGTCCAGACACCGTTATTCCACCAGCGTATTTCGAAAGATGGTGTCTTGGGCTACCTGTGCGGGAAGGAGGAAGATATGAGATCCCACGTTGACGCCATCGTGGTAGCTTTGGAAGACGAGTTCCCCCGTTATGACCCGCGTGCAACGGTTAACCCGGAAGCCATGAAGCTATTCTGGGGGACGCCGGATGAGAAAAAACTATACAATCGCAAGCTCAGGCGTTCGGCACAGCGGAGTACTGAGTAAGTAAACCTGCGTGGCAAGGGCTCTGGCCTCAATCGTGAGTGGAGGTGTACTAAGTTGCTAACTATTATTTAGAGAGTACAGTAGCTTGACGGCATGAAACTACTGGAACTGGATTCTCGTTTGATGATCTTTGTTGTTCCTAGACTCGACATGTTATGTCCTGGTACCCATCCCCGGTTGACACCTGCACTATGCACCTTGTCTGGCACGACACTTAGGTATCCTCCCTGATATCATACCTCCACTTAAAGACTTCAGGATACCGGTGACACTGCTTGTTCTCCTTTCTGCTTTTTCACATCTTTATGGAACATTGCGTGCTCCCTGCCTTTCGTCCCAGTTAATATGAAGACACTGGCCTTGGTCTTTTCACCCCAGGTTCAGTTCACGCTATTCAGTTTTAGTTCATTCTTTTGTTACCACAGGCAATCCTCGAATGATAGCCAAATCCCCCCAGAAAAATATAGTTTGCTTACAAGACTTACATACCACATTCAGCCTGTGACCAGGCCAAACTTGGCCTTTTCTGCCAGTGCCGTGAATCTTCACGTCACACCTTCACTCTCTTTACTCTCTTTTTTTAGGAAACGATATCAACCATAAACTCCTCTGCCAGTGGCGGAATCGACAAAGCAACCTCGTCTCGTTGACGTTGGGCGACGTCCACAATCCAGAGACAAGTGTGAATCCAAATCTCATCACGAACATGGATATCAAAGCGAGAGCTTCTGCGGTCGCAAGGTGCCGACCAGGACAGGTCCAGGGTGAGGTGCCAAAGGCGAAAAAATCATTTCGTTTCGAATCGCTCTTTTGTTCGCCGGTGGTGGTCCAATAACGCACTTCAGACTGACCTGGGAGTTCATGCGTTTCTGGCATAGAGTAACTAAGCTAGTACTCCATACGATGATTTCGATACTGCACATAGGGTCACTATGTGACGATGGACTAAAAAAATGCTGGAGTAGCTTTTGCTGTACGGAGTATAAACCCTGGATACGGTTGCATGCATGACAGATGATGTAGCGAAAATTTGGAGGCGCTTAGGCGGCGATCTTTTTACTGAGAGCTTAAGTGCAAATCCTGTTCCAAACTCACGACTGAGGGATTGACACTCAACGGCCAATGCGTGCTGTTGCATTGTCTATGACGGGCGGCTGGATTCGATACCATAAACTCGCCGACGTCAGTATCACACCAAGTTCATATCATCAGCATCAACATCTGTTCAAGTCACGAAAGAGGACGATTAGACACCAAGAAAGATTTCGATTGTCGGCACCTAATCTTCAGTTACAAAACGGACCTCGTTGTTCGAGCTTCTACAAACCACACATCGCCAAAACGACTGCATCAGTATCTTCCTCCGCATTCACGTCCCCCGTGTATCCTACCCACCCTTGACCGACCGGTGCCCACGCCGCCGGAGCCTGGTCTGCATCCGGCTGACGTAAATACAACGCAGTCGAGGGATCAACGTTCTTCGCATAGAGTGCTTTTTGGCTATATTGACTGGCCAGTTGACGCTGGGAGGGTAAGTTCCCCACAGCATCCGTGTTGAGGAACAAATCGTCACGTAGATAATCGCCACTTTCCCAAGGCAGGTCGAAGTTGTTGCGGAAAAGGGGCCCATCTTCAGGGGCTTAACGAAGCTGCTGAAGTTCGCGCCAAAGATTATCCGTCCGCCGTTGGAGACGTAGTCTTTGACTTTCTGAACGACTGCAGCATTCTTGTGGTCAGTGAGGCCGGGATCGATGGCGAAGATGGCGGTGGGGTGGTTGTTCTCGAGGAAGTTCACGGCTGAATGAGCACTTCGTGCGCGGACTACTCGAGCTCGATCAGAGAGCGCATTGAGTAGGCGATTGTACATCTCATCAAACCACGGCTGGGTATCTAGCGCGAGAAGCATGATGCAAGGCTGCGTCTCAGATCGTTGCTCGGAAGCCATGTTTTATATATGTTGACTATCCATCATAGCGTCAATGTTTGGTGAGCAATAAAGTGACCGAGTCGGTTTGATAGTCACCTTTTCCGTGCTGGAGTATGTTTGTAGATAGTATAGATGATAAAATGCAGGCTAGTCTCTCTAAGTCAGATGAGAGCTGACGTTCTCCAAGTTAATATTGGGAGATGCTGCGCCTTAACAGAATAAATCTCCGCATTTGCTTCGTTCCCAGCTGACTGGTCTGGCCCCGCGTGGCTGTGGATCGGAACGCAAGGTTCACCGGAGAGAGTTTCCTCACGCATCCGCGCCAGGAACCAAGCTTCAACGATCCATCATCAGCCGCAGCAAAAAATCACAACAGAATTCAAAAACGTGGTAATCGCTCAGAAGACACATTTGTTCTTTGTTTCTCCAAGAAAGCAACGGGGAGAAGTGGCTTTTACACCTTGACTTTCCTTTGTCGTCCGAAAAACTTCTGAAAGGAAAAAAACGCCCCTTTTCCATCCCGGCTAACCTCCTACGCGCAAGATGACCACTCCACGCAGCATCGAACTGGGTTCCGTCCTGGTAGTCGGCGGCTGCGGCTTCTTAGGCACTCACATCGTCGATCAACTGTTGAATTTTCCTTCCGAAGACTCGAGCGAGTCGTCCCCCATCCTCGACGCCAACGGCAAACCAGACAAGCGATTTTCATATCCCCAGCTTCGTGACCGGTGCCCAGTCTACAAGAACACAAAGGTCTCCGTCGCCGATTTGCGCACAACTAATAACCGACTACCTGGTGCGAAATACTACGATACCGATATCCTGTCTACTGAGTCGTTGCTGGAGGTGTTCCGCGCTGTCAAGCCTGATGTCGTGATCGACACCGTGTCGCTGATGCTGGAAGGGAATAACGAGTTGATTTACAATGTGAATGTGAATGGGACAAGAAACTTGCTGGAGGTTGCGGGAGGGATGAAGGGGGACTGGGGTGGGAAGTGTAAGGCGTTTATCTACACGAGTTCGTCCTCTGTCGTGCACGACACCACGAGTGATCTCGTCCATGTCGATGAACGGTGGCCGAAAATCACAGGGAAGCTTCAGCAAGAATATTATACAGAGACCAAGGTTCATCACTCCCTTTGCATGCTCATCTTCAATCATGGATGCTGACTATTGTGCTTATCTAGGCAATTGCCGAAGACATGGTCCTAGATTTCAACGGCACTTCACCCACTGGCATGCTGACGATTGCCATCCGCCCAGCTGGCATCTACGGCGAGCGTGACACCACATTGACCTTCAAGATGGTCGAACACGCCGCCAAATCCTCCCAGCGAATCCTCAATTTCCAACTTGGAGATAACAATAACCTCTTTGACTTTACATACGTTGGCAACATTGCATACTCACACATGCTCGCTGCTGAGCTCCTACTGGCGACCAAGAATCGACTTGACACCGGCGCGGTTCCGCCGCTGGACTACGAGCGCGTGGACGGTGAAGCGTTCAACATCACCAACGACAGCCCGGTGTACTTTTGGGACATGGCACGGGCGATCTGGGCCCTCATGGACCGCTACGTTGAGCCACACCAAGTGTTCGAGCTGTCAGAAAGCACCTTGACCGTGATCGGTGGGATGTTGGAATGGGCGTTTGGACTTTTCGGCAAAAGACCGCGCCTCACGAGACGAGAAGTCAGATATTCTTGCATGGCGAGATATTTCTCATGCAACAAGGCCAAGACGCGGTTGGGCTATCGGCCCATTGTGCCTCTGGATGAGGGTGTGGCACGGTCTGTCGCGTATGTCTTGCGGAAAGACAGTAATCTCCGGGCAAAGAAGGTGCTGTAAGGTTTGATATGTATTAATATGTATGATATGCTGTTTCGTTTGTTTGATTAGACCGACCTTTAATACTCTTAGAACCTATTTAATTTACATCCAAGTTTTGCAGATAGTCACGCCCGGTGCCCTGTGCAAGAGACTGACGGCTTAGAGACACGGAGAGCTTGCATATACGAGGTCAGAAAGCATCGTGGTACGCACGTTGGTGCCCATAACTCGATTGGTACACAGGCCGAACGATATCACGATATGTCCACCTCGACCTTCGGGTGACGTCCTTAAACATGTCCGACATCATTGTTCGGTCCTGAGGCTATGGGATTTGATCTTAGCTCAAAACGCTGAAAAGGTCTGCTGCTAAGCTGTCGAAGGGCACTCGCCGTGTACCCTTCCTTCAGGTCGTAAGACGCACACCGTGCAACATGCTAGGTGTGATCGCTCGCTGCTGCGTCTGTATGCTGGAAGCTCGACCAAATTGCGGCGCTGACTAAGCCGGCTCGGCGCATCTCGGATTAACCTAGAACCGAAAAGCGGATCCAGCCGAATGAAACGAGAAAGAACGACCGGCTTGGCTTTGCTCTCATACTTTTGGTAGGCACGGCCAGCCGTCGACATCACCGTCAACATCGGCTTCAGATAGTTAGTAAGAGAGATCTGTTCTAAGTCGAGAACGCCGCTTCAAGGATCTGGTCTGTGCGTAGTGTTCTTTCATCATGCACAGCAGTTTGCTGCTAGAAGAGTCATGCCGATTCTCTGGCCTGGGCATCCTCAACAGCGAGTAGCAAGGGCTCCGTGGTGAAGCCGGAATGCATATTTCAGCGTGTGGATCAGGTCATCCTGTTGGAAAAGCAAAGTGCAGGCAGGGATCAGTGTTTCGTATTTATCAATTTCTCTCTTCCTTTCCCTGCTCTCGGATCGTTGGAACATTCGGTCCGCAGCGTCGCCGGTTGATGGAGGTGATCTGGTCGAGCCCCTCTTGGAAACGGCTCGTCACGTAATACAGCGCATACACACCGTCTTGCAACGCAGGCTGGCACTTGACGTCGTGCTTGCTGCCTAATTGGCTGACTCACACACCAAAATTACGCGGCTTTTGTTCTGCTGGTTACCAAAATTTCACGAGCCAGCACGCGGACAAGGTGAGGTTGGCTCTCCAATTATCAGCCATTCGTTCCGCCAGACAACCTTTCAACGTTGAGTTTCCCTTCACACGCCTTCGCTCTGCTGCAACGGCCAGTCTTCTTTTTTATATTGGTGTGAGGTTGAAAGATTCATTGAATTGCAGACAGAAAGGGTCATACTAGCGCCTTGTTCGTCGGCTTTGGCGTGCTGGCGCCCTTCCCGCTGTCAGTGTGAAATTGCCGTGTTGAACATTGTTGCATTCTGAAGAAACTGGCTCCCCTGCTGAAGGATTTTGACATCTAATTGAAGATTCAAAAGGATCTTGAGACATATTTAAGACTAGTCTACAGACGAAAACGGATCAGTTCATCTTGAGTTGGAAATTCTATCCCTTCATTCGCCATAGTTCTTCGTCTCTGGCATCGATCGGACTTCACATTTCGGCACTCGAACCTACCAGCTCGTCCCCGTTCCTGATTCTCGGGTCGAATTACAGTCACCAAGTCATGGACAGTTGATGCAAAGAGATCAAGCTAACTTGCTGGTCTGGGCACCGCTCTGCCTGGCAGACGGGTTTGTCTCTCCGCCCCCTCCTCGCTCGAGCTCCGTATCCTTCGAGAACGCGAAGCCGGTTATTCGATCCTAGAACACTCGTCCTTCTTCCCCCTCGACCACTACAAAGGCCTTGCGCCCAGAGAAGCCCATTATGACCGACGATGGCACACATGTCCCCAGTGCGCCGCGGTTCCTCGAACCTCCCATGATTACGGCCCTCAAACAAGAGGCCCGCGATACACCTCCGCCCGGTCCTTCTCCAATGATACGTTCCTTGAGTGCAGATATTAGGGAAGAACGACAAGATCTACAAGAAGCTGCTGAGCAGACTCCCAACGTCATTCTCGATCTGGCCCTTGATGGACAAGTGAATTGGGTCAGTCCTTCCTGGGCTGAGGTGATTGGAACGCCTCTTAACGAAGTGGAGGGCAAATTCATCCGCGACATTATCCTTGACAACAAGTCAGTCTTCGAAGATGCTGTCGAGTCTCTCAAGCAAGATGATTCGAGAAGTCAGATTGTTCGATTTGCAATCAATGCCGGACCGACCTCTCTTTACCAAGGAGACCGGGTTCAAAGAGCTGCGAAGCGCGAAGAGATTGAGAGTCGGGAGGATGAATTTAAACATGAAGGAGAGGAGAACATAGTCAACTTGGAAGGCCAGGGGATCATGGTCTATGATAAGCCTTCAGGTGGAGATGGTCATGTAAGTACCCTTGTACCCAAGTTTTCTCTTCAGGAGTAACAATACTGACTCTGCTGTAGACAATGTGGATGTTGCGACCGTCAACTCAACCACGCGAACTTACCATTGGCCTCCCCCCGCTGCTCGTTGAATCTCTGGGCGTTGGTGCAGAAGTCCTAGCCAACTACCTCACCGAACTGGCCGAAGTGGGTATAAATGATCCTGCGCACCATCCTCCGCCGATGCCAGTTCTTTGTCGCATCTGTGAGAGACAAATTACTCCTTGGTGGTTTGAAAAGCATTCCGACCTATGTCTCCAAGAACATCGTTCTGAGATGGACGTGCAATTGGCCCAGGAGAATCTAAGCGAACATCGACATGCCATAGTGAAAGTGCTGGATGCTCTTGAAACTCGAAAGACGAGATCTGGTCCTGCTGAATTTATCGGTCCGCAAGCTGAATACAAAGGTCTACCCATCGGACCCAGTCCTTCCTCCTCTGGTTTAGTTTCTGGCTCGTCGTCTTCTTCTGGAACGCCTCCTCGTTCACGCGACCCTTCTACTTCTGGTTTGGGTCATACTCGAACTCGATCTTCGTTTGCCGTTAGAAGGCCACTTGCTCGAATCGTCGAGCTAATTCTAGATTTGTGCGATACTGCTTCAGAGGTTAGCACCCCTGCTCTAAAGGAGTCGAGAACCGAGTTTGGCGACGAGATTCGAACACAGTCGCCACAGTCAGAGTCACGAATATCCCAAGTTATGCAATGGCAGTCTCCAAGTAGCAACACTCTTGAACAGGAGCAAGGCTTGGCTCTTTTGTCCGCTGATACTGAGCAGCTTGCCCGTGCCAAGGTTGAAGCTGTTTTTCGACACCAAAGGATTATTGAATACGCAGAGCGCATCCGTGTTGAGTTCGCCGTCCTTGTGGAAGAATGCATCGCCGCCGCCATGGAGAAAGCAGAACGTATTGCCGCCGGCGATTTGGACGATTCGACTAGCTCCTACTCCAGTGCCGATGCAGACCTGCCAGAAAGGACCGAGTCCAGCTCCCAGCCATACTCCCTGGAGTCCGTACCATCAGGATCGACCTCTACGATTGGTGGCGTTTCAGATATTGTTGGTGAACAAACTCTGAGACCACAGTTATCTCGCGGCTCATCTTCTGTCATATCAACGCGCTCAAGCAGCCCAATGGAGTGTCCAACTCCTCGCTCTCACAAAAGTGTTGGTATTCTCAGCCAGTCACTTGCGCCAAAACGCGGTTCGCTCCTCGCTGAAAGTGACGCCGCAGATAGTGATAGCAGCCTTCCGTCGTCCGTCTTGTCTGCCGAGCGCTATGCTGAATCTCCGTCCTCTGAGAGGGGAGTAGGCCGTCGAACAAGTGCTAGGGACGTTAAACGCAAAAGTCTGATCCTACCCGGGTTGTCGTCCTCTCCCCGCAGAGAGTCGCCAGCGAGAAATGCCCCCTCGTCTCCTTTGCGATTGACTAAGCCGCGCCTTTCAACTGGAGAAACTATGCCATCACCAGCGACCTCGCCAATTCTTACATCCATGGATCTTGGGTCGCATAATTCTACATTTTATCCACCTGTTCATCGCCACCACCATCGAAGACAATCATCTACCAACTCTCCGGAGCTAGGGAAGGCCCCCATCTCTCCTCACCTGAGCTCGGTGAGCCACCCACCGCCACGTGCAGTGACTCCATCGATCAAAGATTTTGAGATCATTAAGCCGATCAGTAAAGGAGCTTTCGGAAGCGTATATTTGTCCAAAAAGAAAACGACCCAAGAGTACTTTGCAGTCAAGGTTCTGAAAAAGGCTGACATGGTTGCTAAGAATCAAGTGACCAACGTTAAGGCGGAAAGGGCGATTATGATGTGGCAGGGAGAAAGCGACTTTGTTGCAAAGCTTTACTGGACCTTTGCTAGTAAAGATTACTTGTACCTTGTCATGGAATACCTAAATGGAGGAGATTGCGCTACCCTGATCAGGCAGCTGGGTGGTCTTCCCGAAGACTGGGCAATGCGATACACTGCTGAAGTTATTCAGGGAGTCGAGCATTTGCATAGTCGAGGCATTGTTCATCGAGATTTGAAACCGGATAATCTTCTGATCGATCCACGCGGACATTTGAAGCTCACTGATTTTGGCCTTTCGCGTATGGGACTTGTCGGTCGTCAAAAGCGAGTGCAAAAGAATCCTAACGATTCTGCCCCTGATTTGCTCAAGCATGGCCCTTTTACTCGAACGACGTCCTTAGCTTCGTCTCGTTCTGCGTCTTTCGACTTCCCCGCGAGCCAATCTCCGAACACGACTCCTCTGTTTAATCCTGAAGTGGGAGGCCCAGGCCAACCATCTTATTTCAGTCTAAGTAGGGAACCTTCCTTTAATCGCGAGCAGTCGAGGAGAGCGTCTGGATATCGAAGTAATAGCGGAGGGAGTGAATCGCTCGCTACCCCTTTCAAGAATATGCATTTGTTTGAACCTGGAGATACGCCATACCCGTTGTCACAACAGTTCTCTCAGCAGCAACAGAGTGCCTCGATTGAAGAAGAATCCCAAAGTGAAGCGAGTGATTCACCGCAGCTTTTCCCTGCACATCCATCAATCAGCTACCAGCCCTCGTTTCCTGTGTTGCATGGTCATTCTCAGCAGGCACCTATGCCGCCAGCAATGGCTTTGTTCAACCCCGAGGAACAGGGTCAAGGGTTCGTTGGGACTCCAGATTATCTTGCGCCAGAAACTATCCAAGGTCTCTGCCAGGATGAAATGTGTGACTGGTGGTCTCTTGGCTGTATTGTCTTCGAATTTATTTTCGGATATCCGCCATTCAACGCCTCAGCTGCACATGAAGTATTCCAAAATATTCTGGCACGGAGAATCGATTGGCCAGAAGGATGCGAGGAATATTCGTCTGACGAAGCCCGAGATTTGATGAACAAGCTTATGACTCTTGACCCTCTGGAACGGTTGGGCTCCAATGCCGCAGAGAAATTTCCCAGTGGCGGCGCCGAAGTTCGTAGCCACCCCTGGTTTGCAGGTCTCGACTGGGATACGCTTCTGGAGGATGACGGGTCTTTTGTGCCTACGATCATGCATCCTGAGGATACGTTATATTTCGACTCACGAGGAGCTACAATGCAAAACTTCACCGAAGAGTTTGAAAACCAGCCTTCCCCATCAACAGCAGGATCCGGCGAATATCCTGATAGACCCCACGATGCACTGTTCAAGGTCAAGTCTCAGGTGAATTCCTCGAAGCGTGGTTTGATACCACTGCATATCCCGCCTCATATCCGTGACAGCCGTAGCCGGAGACTCAGCGAACCTGTTCTGGCGGATGATTTTGGGAATTTTAATTTCAAAAATCTACCGGTCTTGGAGAAGGCCAATAAGGATGTGATTCAGAAATTGAGACAAGAGGCTATGCAAGCCCAGCAGCGCTCTATCCCGTCTACCACGCCGTCCACAGCGTCCGGACCCTCCCTGGAAGGAAGTCCAATGCTTGCAGGCCCTTTGAAGCGAACCATGTCGCAAAACAAGTCTATCAATAGACCATCATCCCCATCGAGTCTTAGCCAGGCCAACTCGTCTTCCCCTAGCCGACCATCTCAGCCCTCGTCCCCGCTCTTGGTACAGTTTAGTACGGGGCAGCATCACCACCATGAGAGACGGAAAACTTCAGGCTCTTCGTCGACCTTCTCGCAACAGTCCATGGCGTCGTCATTGCAACCCGGTAGCTTTGAGCCTCCACGACTTGCAACGAATTTGAAAATGTCATCATCGGCTGCGTCCTCTCCAGTCAAGCACCCGAAACTGCCATCTCCGGACAAACAGATCGGACTTCACCGTCAAAGTAGCGCTCCTACTTCACGGCAAAGATCCCAAACGATTGGGTCTCAAGACAGTGACTTAGCACTGTCCAAGGAGCCATTTGTTCCAGGGCACCATAAACGCAGAAGCCAGCTCTTTGATGTCTCGCCGTCCTCTTCTGATAATGAAGACCCACGTACGAAAGCCCTTCTCAAGGTGCAGCGACGAAGGCAAAGTACTCGTCGACTCTCACAAATCAATTTCTCAGAGGGACCTTTCTTCCGCCCACTTGATGTTTTGATCTGTGAAGATCACCCCGTGTCGAGGTTGGTTATGGAACGACTGTTTGAAAAACTGCGTTGCAGGACCATCACAGCGGTGAACGGCACGGAAGCGATGCGCTTTGCTTTGAGTGAAGTCCAGTTCGACATAATTATGACCGAATTCAAGCTTCCTCAGATCAGTGGTGCAGACGTTGCACGCATGATCAGGGATACTCGAAGTGCAAACACGCATACACCTATCATCGCCGTTACTGGATATCTTAAAGACCTTCCTGAAACCCACCACTTTGATGCTCTGGTTGAAAAGCCTCCCACCCTCGAGAAGCTTGTTGATGTCTTGTACAAGTTCTGCCAGTGGAAACAACCACCGAGTGACGAAGAAGCAGTCTCCCAGCTTCAGATTCCCGCATCTGCACTTCGTAATGTCTCGCTTCGTGTTGAAAATAGCCCAAGTTCAACCTCATCGAGCTTCGCCGTAGCGCCCACAAGTTCTTATCGGGGGTCAAGCCGTGAAGAATCCCTTGGTAGTAGCTACTTTGGTGACATGGAGCCTCCAAAATCCGATGATGCCCCGATCATTATCAGTCGTCAACACCACGAAGAATGGAGTGGCACTCATACCGGTGGGCTTGGTATTACGGAGGAACCGTCCTCGATTGCCAGGACCATCATTGCTGAGTCTCAAAAATCACCGTCGGTCCCGAACTTGTTTTCGTCAACGTCCGCACCCGCGTCTTTCCATTTAGGTGGTGCACGATCACTTCGTAAACCTAATTCTATCGAGGGAATTCGAGCAAAGCGCGAGTCTATGGAGAAAAAGCGCTATGAGGGAGCAGAATCAGGTGATGATGAGGATGAGGAACTGGGGCATGTACACGTACGGAGCACTCGCAGCCCGCAATCTGTCACTGGGAAACAGCGTCGGTCTGGTTCGAAGCTTGGGACTGAGATGATGCGAACTAATAGTCGCGGAAGTGTTGTGAGCGCTGGAGATGACATCTCGAAGGAACGGGAAGCTGAGCTACAAGAGTCGATTGCTGCGAGCCAAGCATTTCCTACGGGTATGTTGCAGACGTCCCTGGAAGCCGGTTTGGAGCAGTTGCATATTGGTGAGGAGTTGGAGGCATTGCCTGAAGTACCAGAGAAAGAAGGATCTTGCAGTCCTCCACGAGAGCGCTTCAGCGAACGAGAATTGGAGGTCATTTCACCAAAAGATGAGCACCCACAATTCTCTAAAACCGTGGATATAGAGACCTCTTCGACACTTCAGATCCCTGTCCAACAACATGCGGCCCAAGCGTCGACTACGACGCAGTTCGCCTTGTCATCTAATATTGTGCAGAATGAAAGTCTCACACCTCCTGGCACTGCTTGCGAGCCTACCTCAGTGACACCAGAGTCGCATCGCTCGACTAAGGCTGAAGATCTCGAGACTACTCCCAGAGCTGCTCCCAGTGTGAGAGCTGAACTGCCGGAGCCAGAAAGGAGTGTTCGCGACAGCTCACCTCCTCCACACGCTTCTGACAGGCACAAGGCGTTCCATAAATTTGAGCGTGTGGTGGGTTGGATGCGACGAGAAGGCCATTAGACCCATCCCGCGACGACATCATATTTCATTATTTCTTACTTAACTCCGGTTGACCTTTCCCGAAAGTTTCTCTTCTTTAATCATTATCACGGGCAATTTGGTTCTGGGAGCGATGTCGCATTCCGTGTCGAAATCTGGATCTTTCTACTCTGTTTTGTACTTCACATCGCACCTCTACTTCTTACCTTCCTTGCTCCATTTCTCATATTGTATAAGTCACCTTTGCTGCCTTTTCCTTCTCTACTTTTCTTCTCTTTCTTCTTATTCTATTACAAGTCCGGTGAATTCGGGAGTTTGACATATGCGTGCCTCCCTGCTGGTCTGTTTTCCTATTGGAACTTGCACTCATGTTCTTGCCATGTTACCCTTTCTCTACCAAACCTTACCCTCCCTACCATTATTGCACGGTACTCTTCGCGATATCAAGGCAAGCTACGGAAAGTGCTTTTGTATAGCTGCTGGACATCAAAAGGAACAAAGCTCGTGGTTAGTTTCAGGATGCTGGCGCGAGCAACTGGTGCCTGAAAGGAGACCCTAAACCAATGGATTGATTGATTGATCGCTGGTGCTAGCTGGACTTGGAGTGAAGACTGGAAATCTCCTTCTTTTTTCGATCTTTTCTTGTCTCATCACGTCGGTTTCTCTTGATTTACCCATGAAGCACTTTCTCCTCCGAACCTTTTCTTCTGATGGTTTTTTTTCTTCCGCAGGAATTTGCCGTTTCTTCCCTTGTTGCTCATACTTGTAATGACATAATGAAACGAAGTGAAATGATAATGACATAAGGAACATACGCATCGTCACAATGTATGTGCTGTACTCAGACTGTAGCTGGTGCAGTTTTCGTGTTCTGAGGGAAATAGCCAAATCATGTGACACGATCTTCTAGCCAATGGGGGTTTTTTGAAAGAAGCTTTCCGCTAAAAGCATTGCGCAATGGGAGATGATGGATTCGAGACGTGAGAATGACAAAAAGGACCGAAAGAGTGACAATCTCGTTTCCCATCAGTAGATAAAAACATGAACAATTTTTGGATCATTCATAAGAGCCAAAATGGCAGATAGAGCATTTAGAAAGTCTCATGAACCAGAGACAAAAGGCTAACAAATCACAACAATGCAGCCCATCTATCAACCCTCCATTTCGTAAGATATCACGGTGGACATATCGAGACTCGTCAAATCACTCATCATCCTCATCCTCCTTCTCTTCATCCTTTTCCGCCTTGTCACCAGCATCCTCGTCCTCCTCAAAGGTGTTAACTGGCACGCCATACAAGCGGATAACCGACTTATTCGGATCCTTGACCAATACGTACTTCTTGACCTGGGAATCCTCATCGTCATCCTCGCCATCACCACGGTTATCGAGGCTGTTGACAAGATCGATGATGGTGCGCACGATACCCCATCCATTTGCGATGTTTAAGTTCATCTGGAGCGCAAACTCGCGGGGCTTGTAGCCTACGACACCGAGAATCATGTGTGCTGCGGCAGAGCGGGGGTTGGCACGCGTCACGAAGCCGAGTTTCATGACATCTGATTTGGCGAGGATGGCCTGGGTGGTCCAGCGCGCGAGCTTGACGTTGTTGTTCTTCATTTCGGTGGCGACGACGGCACCACGCTGAGAGTAAAGCTTAGTGCGCCAGTCGAGAGCACCGCCAGCGCCTTGAGCCTTGTGATCAAACTCGTTGAGCGCTTTGAGGGTGACAAATTGGTCTTCACCGCTGATGTTGTTTTTCAGAACAGCCTCAGTTTCAGTACGGACGATGATTTGAACTGGTTCCTCGTCTTTGTCAAGGGAAAGATCGAAACGGCGATACTTGAAGCCCTTGGAGGCCAGAGGTTCAGTTTCTTCAGCGGGATTGTAGAAGGGATTAGGGTGATTGAGCTCGACCTTAGCGGTCTCTGACTCAACGACGGTCTGGAGGGCAAAGTTGTGGTTGATAATGGTTGCTTCGAGAGCAAGGGCGCCAGGGGTGTTGATCGAATCGCCCTTTTGGCCTTCCGGTACCTCCATTGGCGCATCAGCAGCGTTCTCGTTGACGGTGACCAAGTCGATAGACGCATTATCACGTTTGTCAAAGAAGATCTTGTTGCCATGCTTGACGATGATGATATCCCACGAGTAGACACTGCGAGACGCGCACATGAGCATGGACAATATATCAGCAGTGGCAAACACAGTAGCCTCGTCCTTCTCAGCCAGCTCTTGAATAACAGGATCAGCACTGGTAGTGACGTTGTATGCAGCACGCTCCAGAGGTTGCAATCTGCGCTCAGCATTCTTCACAGGAGCCTTGTCGTACGAGCGGTCGTAGTAGTAAAGGAAGCCATAGCTATCCAAATCCTCGCCGTCAGGAGTCTCCAAGTTGAGCTTCGACAACCTCGAGAAGTCAATCTCCTCCAACATGTTCCACTCAGGACGGATGGCAACTGAACTGTCACGGTTCCTCTGTGGCTTATCATAATCTTTCCAGCCAAAGCGACGACCGCGGTTTCCTCGTCCACCACGTTGGTCATAGAATCTATCTCCACCAGCATGTCCACCACGGCCACCTGGTGTTCTTTGAAATGCTCCTCCCCGTCCTCGCTGAGTACCACCTCGCTGGCCGCGGCCACGGAAAATGGTACCGCCACCACGTCCAAAACCGCGGGTTTTCACGGATGTTCTGGTATTATCAACAACAGAGAAGGAAGATTCATCCTCAGCAACTTGGACAGCGAAAAGACTGCTTGTTCCAGCACCGTAGACTTGTTGATCTACATCAGGGATGAGAAGTTAGCTCTCAGTGTCCAATGACCTTTCACTTTGAGACGACAATTCTTTCGCACCTCTGTAATTGCGGTTATATTGCTGCCTTCCTCGGTCACGAGAATCTTTTGAATCAATTCCCCAATCGGCCATGCGGCCTAACCTATCGCTTTTCGAGAATGGGGCATATGGCACACCGTCAAGGGTGTTGCCAGTTGGGACTGGGGGCCCCCAAGTATCGTCCTCTGCGGGGAGAGCAGACACAATGTCTGTGAGTGAAAATGGCGCCATTTTTGCAGCTGTAACAGATCAATAAACGCTCGTGGTCAACGGCTGCTGCTCGAACGGGCGCTGCGGGGAATTAATGAGTTTGATGGCGACAGGGCGATGGATGTTGATTTTTCGCGTGAATTCAGATGTGGGCTGAAATCTTGGCGTGTTTGGAACTTTTGCCTTTTCGGCTGGGGCAGATTATGTAAGCCATATACCACCACAGTCCAGGCCCGATTGTGATTCACAAACAACTCCAAAAAGCAGTGATAATATTCGAATAAATCTCAGAGGGTATCATGCCCGAAAACTTAACTACAGTAATGTTCAAGAGCTAACATCAACGGACATATACAGAATAACCCCATCGCCTAGAACCTATGATATACAAAAAAAAGGGAAACAATGGAAAGAGCGAGTGACAGAACGATCAGGAATACATCCCGGAATCCTCTGCGGACTGTCCCATACGGAAAGGCATCTGTGAATATCCCTGAGCTTCCAGCACCGCTGGCTCTATCTTGCTTCCCAGCACACTGTTCAACGAATCCCTAAACTCGAAATCTTCAAGGACGGCACCGAAACCGTAGCAGCGGACTTTGGCAACGAGATCTTCCATTATGCGTCGGATGTCATCCTTGGTCAGCATGGGATACATCTCATGATCTTTGAGTGACTGCAGCGCCATAATAGGTGTGATTTCATTGTCGGTGACGAGCTGACGACTGAGGTTAAGAAGGGTGTTAAGGTTTGCCGGAGGCAATTCATATGTCTTTACTGGATACTCGCGACCTCGATCGGCGACTGCAACCTCAGAGGGTGGTGGGCATGTCGCCATTAGGATGTGGCCTGCGATGACATCCTGATTTTCGTCGTCATGCGCACGTCGACAGAGCCGCTCTATGTGGTCTCGACATGTTCCCTCGAGGCTATTATCAATCGTTAGTGTGGAGGAAACACAGCTGATTTCATATTGTACAGTCGTTTAACTTACGTTAAGATGAAATCAACCCCAAGTTGCGGATCTTGATCAAACACGCCAGGCGTATCGGCAACCACGGAGGCCGGTCCGCTTGGAACAATCATTTCACTCGGCACTCCGGACTGGCCACTGTACTGCGTTTGGGCCCCCGTGTACGAATATCCCGGGCCTGGTTTTAGCTCCGCTAATTCCGCACCCATGGCCGCAGGGCTTCTTGCGGCCGACACCGTCGTATCCGGGGTCATGTAGCTCGCGCCACTTGGGTAGCTAGTAGCCTGAGATTGCGCGCTGCTTTCCTGGTAACTTGTGTGGCTCGCTGCTCGAGTCATGGATCTGTGGCGCTCCAGCTCAGCATCAACGTTCAGGCCATGGGTCATTAGAATATCCTTCAAGATCCTATTTTCTTCTTTGTGTGCCTCGAGATTTTGGCGTTGCTGGTGAAGAGACATGTTAGCAGCGGCTATGTCGTTACTGTAACTTTCTCTAAGTCGTGATATTTCAATCTCCAAGGCTCGTATATATTGCTCTTTCCTCTCACGGTGAGTTCTGCCAACGAGGTTCAGACGTTATGTAATTGGGTGACTTAGGTAGCTATGAAAACATACCTCTGTGCCTGGCGATTGAGTTCCTGACGTCTAGTCTGTGCTGGTTTGCTATCTGGCTTTGGGCCTCGCCGTTTAGGAAGCTGACCATCTATGGACTCGTATGAGCATCAATCCAAACGATTAATCATGAGATGCATACCTCTTGTTTTCTTTTGAGATCCAGCGCCAAGTGGTTTGAGATATGGAATTGGGACGAATGGTGAATCTGCATTCACTGGAGCTGCTTGGTCAACTAGAAAATTGTTTGCGCAGATTCTTCCTCCGATGAGTTTGCCAGTGATGAGATGTCAAACGCCGGTAATCCCGTTCCGAAGCGAGACGACCAGCAGTGGACACCAGATCAGGCTTCTCATCGGATGGAAGAAGTGCGCGCCAGGAGTAAGCATCGACAAGCAAATCAGAACCACGAGCAAACAAATGGAAGAAATTGTGCGGAATCGAACATATAAGAGGTTTATGATGTCTGACAAAAAACTAGCTTGAGAACCACTCAGTCGTCCTTGGCAGTGTGACTTGAGGCAATCCGGAAGCAAGAGATGAGAGAGCAGAATTTCATCTAATACCAATGAAGCTACGAAAGAAATAAGCAGGACAATATGCGAAAAGCCTACCTGGACCACCAGCAAAATTGTTCTGATATGCCTGCGTGCTGGACACCTCTGGATTGCTAGCCATCATCCCTTGGGGCGGATGAACGCCAGACGGTTGCATTGCAAACGTCGCGCAGCACAAAAAGAAAAGAAAGAGAGGGCCGCTGTCCTGCAAGAACCCAGAAAGGACCGAGGCCGCACACTAATAGGTCAGCGGTAGGCAAAATGTCAAGGTATCGTCCAGACGTATATTCGAAAACGCGATGCCTTTTGATTAGGGGTTGGCTGCAGGTGTTTGAGCTTGAGGATAGCGGAGTCAGATGAGAAGGGCTCCCTTTGGATCACGGTAATTGTACGACGGAAGAGAGAGTAAATATGTTCTTCAGGCTATGGACGGATGCGAGATAATCATACAATGGTTTCGTCAACAATTGAGACGTTCAATGCCCGACAGTAGTTACGTGGCGACGGGTCCAACTGAGACGATGATGAGGTCTGAGGTGAAAAGGCGGCGTGGGGACTGCCAAGAGTTGGCAGTTTGCGATTTCCAACGCGGGAAGTCTTCCCCGCGTATGATTGGGCCGGGGAAGCGTCATGGGTAAATTTTCTATGCGCTGAGTGGCTGCAGCGGAAATAAGCGTCTGATGACTAATTAGTTGCCGTTTCGGGGAATCGTAGCCGAATCCAAAGCCGTTGAGCAGGTGACTTGGCGGACGGTGAATGACATAATCATGCTAACACCAACAGTGCAAGGCGAGTTTGAGCCATTTGTTGATTGATAGAATTTGTGATTTCTGATGCTACAGAAGAGACATCCTCATGAACATAACATACATTAACCATAGACACATAGTATCGTTGCATTTTACTCTCTTCCCATCGCCTTTTCAATGGCCGCCAAACCTGCCAACACCTTCTCGTCGTAGAATCTCCGTCCGACGAGCTGCAAGCTCACGGGAGCGCCCTCAAATCTCTCCGGGCCGGTGTACAGCTCATAGTTGAACTTGTCATCATCGTTGCGTGGGACATATCCCTCCTCACGGACGTCCTTGGAGGGGTCGACAGTGGTGACCGGGAAGATGGCTCCTGGGTAGTCGAGCAAGTTCCACTGGGAGGTGTAGCACCAGTATTTGGCGTTTCCATGTGGAGGAGCAACACCAGGGGTGACGGGGCAGAGAATCAAGTCGACTTCACCCGAGGAGGAGTTTGCAGTGGCAGACCAGTGGGCCGCATAGTTGTCACGGTAGGTATCGCGCTCGAGGCAAAGCTGCAAAGAGAAACGACTTTGTTAGCCCATTGAACAGTTAACAAACGGGGGTCATTGGTTCCTACCTTCCAGTATGCAGCCATGTCGTGGTCCTTAACTCTTGGTTGATCGAGAATGAACTTGGTCAAGGGCAGCATTGGCTCTCCAGTTCTCTCGAGAAGCTCGAGGACCTCCTTGCCTGCATCAGGCCAGTACAGCTCGGAGATGATATCCCAACCCTTCTTGTGGTCATATGGCACCCAATCAACGACCTCCATACCGGCCTTTTTGCATGCCTCAGCGACCTCCTTCAATGCACGGAGGACTGGTGGGTGTGGCTTCACCACGTCATCATCCCACATAACGGCAATCTTCAGCGGCTTATCGAATGTGTAGGGAGTCCAGGGGAGAGGTGAGAGAGCAGCCTCCAAACGCCATGGCTGAGTGTCGGCGATCACCTTCATGAAGAGGTTGATGGTCTCTCGAGAACGGCAGAGTGGTCCGAATGTGGCAGCGATAGCATCCTTGCCTTCCATGGGAAGCTTGATTCCACTGAGTGGCAGACGCTTGCAAGTGGGCTTGAACCCGTAGACACCGTTGTTACCGGCAGGATTGCGAACGCTACCACCGATATCACCGCCAACGCCCTAAGAATATAGTCAGCACAAGTACCTCCAAGGAAAATCCTCCTTTTCACGCATACTAACCAAGACACTGCCGCCAAATCCGACCAGAGCTCCCTCACCACCGCTGCTGCCTCCGGAGGTAAGGTTGCGGTTATAAGGGTTGACGGTCACGCCGTAGATGTTGCTCTCGCACTCGAGGTGCATCAATGCCTGTGGCCCGGTGGTGCGCACATAGAAGACGCAGCCGGCATCGTAGAGGATGTTGTTGAGGAGGTTCTCCGTGGAGTCATCATCGACCCAAGCGACAAAGTTGGCGTGAGCCTTCTTGCCCTTCATGCCGTGGTGCTCCTTGATTGAGATGGGAAGACCGTGGAACGGGCCAAGTGGTTCCTTCAAGGAATCCAAGTACTTTGCGCGCTCAATGGCCTCATCCCACATGAGTTCTGTCACGCAGTTGAGCTAATTCGTTCACATACCAGAATCAGCAACGCAAAATTACCCAACCGGCTATAGTAGTATTGAGGAATGAACTTACCGCTTTTTGTGCCAACGCAGTTCTGCGGAGGAACGCTCTGGTCAGCTCCTCGGATGTGACTTTCTTGGACCGCAGCATCTCCAGGAGCGCGATCGCGTCATAATTCTGAGTGAGCTCATACTCTCGCTCTGTGAGGTACTGCTTGGGGAGGCCCTGGGAGTTCAATGGCAGCTCTTGAATCTCTGGAATCGCTGGCTCGACTTTGGCAAGAGTGGCATCGCGGTACGCGACGACCTCCTTCACCTTTTCCTGCCACGCTTGAATGGCCATTGTAACTCAGGTGGTTCGTATTTGGGGGTATCAACAAAATGCGACAGATCAGGACAGCAAGAGTATGAGTATGGAATGAAGGACGAACGTGTAGACTAGACAAAGTGTTAAGAGCGAGCTCAATGGCATATAAGTATGCCCGCCCAGCGGCCTCCCAGTCAAGCGGGGGACGCAGAGATAGAACTGATTGCCCCTCTTCCAGGCTCGACGCGGGCTCGAGCCCATCTCCGAATTCCAATAATTCTCAATCTTGTCCCATCCGTCCGACGACTGCCCCTCACTTGCTCTACTGGAGATGGCGAGATAGGGTTGCACACTATCGATATTCCGGGGATTTCCAAGCTGTGGTGGACAGTTTGTATGGGGTGAAATGTTGGGGAATGATGTTTAGGCGTCTCGGTGCCTGGTCCCACGGTTCGCCGGGTGGAGTGGGGGTGGAGCGGAGGGGGCTGGCTCTATCGGCCGGGCGGCTCGAGTCAGGCTATTGCCGATTGACAGCCAGATTATGTTGCAACGAGTCGAGTCTCCCTACTAGCAACTGTCGTCAGTCCCGCCAGCTGTTCGAGCTAAATTTAGCTCGCACGTCGGAGTCCGGTGGTGTTAATCAGCTGGTTGATAAGCGCGGTTTTATTGACCGCGCATCTAGGTAACCCGATGATAGAATTTGTGTTGAACCCGCAAGATGACGCCGAAAATCAGTAGCTTCTATATCTGACACCCCACGATAATTCACATTAGTGAACATCGTCTATATAGATTATGGCTGCTTGATGTCTATATAATATCCAACAGAGAGACGTAGAGCAATTGATGGCGGAGTTCGATGTTTCACGATTGCGGGGAAGCTGACTACTGCGGGGAAGTTTGGCTCCACCCACTATACGGGGTAGTTTAGCTGGAGCTTAAATAGCTACAAGTCCGGCCAGCGAATCGGCCAGCAAAGGCCGACTGCGGAACACATGGATTTCAGCGGGTCAATTATGCTTCTGGTGGCATTATCAGTGCGGAAACCTGCAATAATGTCCGCCGTGGTCAGTATCCAGTCCGTGCAGTCGTCGCCTAGCACCCGGACACATTGCATCGTAGGGCAGCAGTACAAAAGGCACCCGACGAATCACTTCTTTTGGCAGAGGTCCCTGTAGCTACCCCTCCCAGTAGTGGTTTTAAGCCGCGTGGATGGCCTGTTCCAAGGGCCGCCATAGCTGCGGCGCAATACCCCGTGCCCCAAACGTCCCCAGCCACGCCCGCATGTGCAGTGAGGAATCCACCTTCAGCCCATTCGAATGATGGTCTCCCCTTTGCCATCTCTCCACTCCACATCCGCAATTCCCTTGATCCGTCGATGGCTCGCCATGAAGAGCAGCAGATATATATGCGAAGCAATCTCCCCCCATGCATATACCCTCACATACAATCGCCGTATTGAGTCGGCCACGCGTTGCTCCTCGTCTGTTGTGGAGTCGCAAAAGCACCATACGCCCCAGCCTGCTCGATCCTGACCAACGAATTCAGAAAGGTAGCTCCAAAATTGAAGAAATAAATCAACGGTCCATGGACCGGTGCCACGGTGCGATTTGCCGGGTCTTGCTTTGTTTTCGTCTTGTTTGAGAGGTGCTGTTCCTTGTTTATCCGTGTCGATAGGAATCTGTAGATACCAGTACCCGCGCTCAAGCACCCCTAGTTGTCGTGCTTGATACGCAGGCTTAAAATATCCTTTCAACTCCTCAGAGAGCATTTGGAGCGTAGACGTAATGTGTGTCGAAAATTGTGCTGTGTCGGATTCCTCTGGCAGTGGCGCATGAATCTCCATGGGCAGCTCGGGTAAGCTAGAAGTATCCGTCAAGTTTGAAGACGGCACCTCTGCCACGTCGCTCGACGGATTAATAATAATGGACCCTGTCGGCACTGAAACGAGGTCGGCATTTGCGCCAGGCAGGCATATTTTTTTCGACGGAGATACAACCTCTGATGAGAAGGATGATCGATCCTCGATCAATACACGCTTAATAGGACCAGCGTCAGGACT
Source organism: Aphanoascus verrucosus (assembly GCA_014839905.1). Taxonomy (NCBI): domain Eukaryota; kingdom Fungi; phylum Ascomycota; class Eurotiomycetes; order Onygenales; family Onygenaceae; genus Aphanoascus; species Aphanoascus verrucosus. The sequence continues at coordinate 302,979 of MU089300.1, read as the reverse complement.
GCGATTCTGCTCAATGTCCCAAGTAGATATAAACGACGCTTGGGACGCAAACGCGGATTCCGCTCCAAAAGATTCGACCTCCGTAATTCCGATTTCCGTTGACTTGGTCTTTGATATCATGGTGGTTCTCACGTCGTCCAGTTGGGTGCCTGCGAGCGGCTCCAGCATGCTGATCTCCCCAGTTGTCGATTCCACATCCGAATCCTCATTCCTCTGCACATCCCATGTAGTTGAAAGCGCCGGCTGGGAGTCAGGTACCGTCTCTGGCGGTGTTTCGAACGAATCACTCTCACTCAACTTCGTGGGTGAGACGATAACCTCTGTAGTGTCTCCCTCGCGGCCATAGTCATAATCATCGTCATCGTTGATATCATCATCACCTTCAAAAATGGCAGAATGATCTTCCCCTCGCACATCGTTGAAGATAGAAGCATCCGCCCCGTACCCAGAGCGCGCGTCGTCTCTTGAGAAATCCGCACCATCGCCAACCCTCGAGTCGCGATTCTCATAGGCGAGGACGTTGAATTCCCCCTTTTGTCGGCCATTTTCGCCCGTATCATCAGGATATACCCTTATTCTCGTCGCAGGCTCAAAGTTTAAGCATGCATTCGCAAATGCGCGGTGGTTCGCATCATCTTCCATGCCGCTGGGCGCGGAAACGTGCACCAGAATCTCGACTGACGGCTCCATTGCAGAAAAGCCGTAACATCATCTTGACACTGGGTGTCTGTCGATGATCAAATATTGCTATATCTCATAGTCAATGATTTTTGCAAGTCATGTTCAATTCAACTCATCGTGGTTTGTATGCCTGCGCCGGGAGCCGTGGATGTTGTTGTGTGTTGGGCATCTTTTGGCGTTGTTTGAAGTTTGGTTTTTGCGTCCAGACTTCGCTTTTGACGTCGCATTTTTTTTTAGCTCCAAGCTCGCTCAACTGAAGCTACCCAATAACGAAGGTGAAATTCCTCCAGATTTCAGATCTTTCTTTTCTTTCAGTTGTCTAAGAATAGGTGATAGGTTTGAGCTATCGATATGTATTTTTCTTACGTTGTTTCAGGTTGCTCGCAGATGAGGCTATGTTCCGGAGCGCCAACGAGGTTACATATTTCGAAGCGAGAGTATAATATCTCATCTTCTTTCCTAGAGTGACTCATAAGGATTCAAATACCAATTTGTATATCCATTTCGACATCCTCCTTTGAAAATCGGACATAGCTACCCTAATTTCTCATTATGGCTCCCGCCCTTAATTCATGCGACCAGCTCAACACCAGCCCGGCCATCCGCCCATCCCGCACACGGATTTCGGGCAAATTTGTCACCATAGAGCCCATCGGCACCGCGCACACAGACGACCTCTACTCCGTCGTTGGCGGACTCGAAAACGCCTCTTTATGGACATACATGCCATTAGGCCCCTTTAACTCCAAGTCATCTTTTGAGGCTCACATCAGCGCTATCACTTCCTCCAAGGATCCGGTCTTCTACACACTCATTGACCCCGCCAGCCAAAAGGCAGTGGGCTACCTGGCTCTACTACGCATCGACCTGAACAATCGCGTCGTGGAGATCGGCCACATTGTATTCTCGCCAAAACTACAGCGCACCATCGCAGCTACCGAGGCTTTCTATCTGGTGGCAAAGATGGTTTTTGAAGACCTTGGATTCCGTCGGTATGAATGGAAATGTAACAACCTCAATGTTCCCTCGAAAAACGCTGCGAGCCGGTTGGGGTTTACTTTTGAAGGCCTTTTCCGTCAGCATATGATTGTCAAGGGCCGGAATCGGGATACGGCGTGGTACTCGATCATTGATTCCGAATGGCCGGCGGTCAAGAATGCGTTCGAAAAGTGGTTGCATCCTTCGAATTTTGATGCAAAAGGAAACCAACTCCAGAGCTTGGCATCGTTTCGGTAACCAACGATGGGCTGACTTGCAATTGTTGAGGGCGTTGTCAACATAGGATGAAATCAGGAAAACCAGGTGCCCACTGGATTCTCACTGCATGAGGTTCGATATAGAATTTTGTCCTTTGTCGTTGTCAAGTATAATTAATTCATTGGTGATTATAGAACCCGAAAATAGTACCATACACAGGTCAACCACTCTCACAGGCGAAACTGGGACACCCGAGACATAATTGTTCAAGCGGCGGAAAGACTTGCATAAGGAAAAAAGAATCCTCTCCCGAAATCTGTTCATACCTTAGTCAAGTCCCAAATTATAACCCAACGAGAACGCTCAAAAGACATCACAATAATGCCGAATTTAATCTACCGTCTCTGCAGCCATGTCGCTTAGACTCCACGCGAACTTTGGGTCTTGTAGTGGCTTTGGTTCAAGTGGGCGGACGGGGAGTCCTGCTTTCCTCCGCTTCTCGAGCGCTTGCTCCCTCCAATCTCGCCAATATTGCCTCCCTTCGATAGTTCGATAACTTGCAAAAGATTCATACAGGGGAAGGATTGAGAGTGCCTTTGCGAGGCTAAATGAAAACCTCAGTTCGCCGTTCACACGGAAGTGTATCATCCCGACATGCTCATAGAGCGTAGCTCCATATTCTGCAACATACTCACTCATTGCAAGTAAGTAAGAAATCTCCAATCTTATCATATCTGCAAACCATTGTGGACGGCAAAACGAGTTTATCAACCAAGGATGCTTCCCGCCCCCAGCGGGGATGTGCGTATTCTGTCGAACCTCAATCCAGTCCTCAAAGGAGATCCTCCCCGATTGAATTTCTTCCCGGAAAGGGTCATTCTTATTATCTTCCGAGTCCACAAAGTCCAGAATCAAGTTCCGGATGATAATGTCTCGCGGTTCTTCTGCTGGAGATTCACTGCCATCCATGGGGCCATACTTGACAAATCGCTTTAGTATGGCGAAGAAGGAGAGAGAAACAGATTGCGACGACCTGAATATGGTGTCCCAAGAGTCGGAAAAGTCCCTCAGCCCCAGGATTCGGACCGTTGCAACAACATTCTCAACATAGCTCGATAGGATTGGGACACAAAGCCACGTTGGCAAATTGTGATATTCGTTGAGGTAAACAATATCGAGGTGGTATGTCAGTGATTTTGAGAGCCGTGCAAGTACAGCTCGAGTTTCTGCAGAGAGCTGGCGGTTCACCAGAAGAAGCGGTGCGCTGTTTGCTTTGACACGTCCGCCTTTCTTGTAGCGGAGCGATCCAAGCGCCAATGTCTCATCTACCGCTTTCTCTCGCAGCTCAGCGCTGGGTCTCGTAGGAGGAGTATCGCAAGAGTAAACAGCCCACTCGATTATCATCTCGCGAATTTCGAGCGGGATAGCAGTCAAAGTCGCCATTTGGAGGAGTGAGCCTAGGTTCTAGACTAGTGCTTCTCGAAGGGCCGAAGATTGGGCTAGAATCTAGGCTAGCTCGAAAGTGACAAGCAAGTGCCGACGTCGCAATCATAGGAATATCCGTTGCAATCTCTCGAGCTGAGGAAACTCCCACCCAGTTTGAACCGGAGACACACAAAGTGGTTGGGACGACTCTCAATACTGATCAGAAGTCGCTGGTCTCCGATTGCTTTAATGAGGCTCTGCGGTGGTGGTGTGAATTCATCCGAAATAGGAAGCGACCCCCGCTTTCTGTGTCAACCTGAGAGCCGCTTGGCACGTGGGAACAAGGTGTTTACTAATAACCTTAATTCTTGATGAGTCATCGGTGGCAGCCAACTCCGGCGCGGAATTCGCTTTTGCCCAACCACTGGAGGATTCGTTGCAGCAGAGACGGCCGTGATCCATCGGATACGACATGCCATGAGCTGGTTTTACCACAGTATGGGTCGCTTTGTCGAGGCACGGAGCATAGACGCTGATGAGCACGGCACATGATGAGGTCATATTATAAATATCCGGCGTGAATCGCGTCTCTGGCAGGCCCGCTATACTGCGCTCGTGCTAACGCTTCAAGTTGCCTTCAGAAGCGAAAATTTTTCTCACGATGCTCTAGGTTGACTTCAAGCAATATCTACATAGTATCTAAAAGCGCACCATCCGTTTCATAACCTCTCCATTTTCGCGACTCCCTCGAAAAATGACCGCAACCTCCCTTCCCCAACTCTCGGGGTTTCACTGCATCATCCTGGACGCGGACCAGTTGTGCAAACACCAATGTCTCGAGCCTCTTCGGACTATGGTCAATCGTGCCTTTGCGGAGGGAACTAACATACGCTTCCCGACGACAGAGTCGGTGTTCACGACTTTGGGTGTCCATGGACGGTGCAGCGTGCTGTTTCGAGAGAACGATGTCACAATGGTCAATCCCGTGGCGGCAGCTATGATCAAATATCACAATTCGAGTGTAGGCGTAGACCCGATCGGGGAAGTCAATGAAGATGGTCAAGTTGTGTACGGGACTCTCAGTTCCGGATCGGTTCCTGGTTAGTTTTCGCGGGCTAGTTCAAATGCCGTTCAATCCGTTCAGAACGAACGTCGAAAAGCACCTGACTAATTTCTTTACGAGCAGGATACGAATCGGAGCCTGCGAACCTGGTAGATATCGTCGATTGGGAGCCAGCTGCAGTGGCCGTTTCACCTGATGATCCCACACTGCAAAGACTGGGATTGGCCGTGTATTGCGTTAACCAGTTGGAAACGGATTTACTGCGACGTTTGGGAGAGAAACAACAAGGACTAAGACTTTGGATTCGAGCGAAAGAACGGTTTGGCCCATACTGGGAGAGAAGGGGGTATAAGAGTGTTCATACCAAGATATATCCAAAGGGTCTTTGGGGCTCAACAACGGACCTTAAAGTCATTACATTAAAGAGAGATTTTCCATGAATTGAAGTCAAGCTAAAGGGAATCAGAAAACCTTAAAACGATCCTCTATTCCTTTGTTTTCACGTCGCCGTCCTCCTATCTGTCGAGCGACCGAAGAGTGGTAGTCGACCTCAAGGTCCAGGACGGTAGAGCCATATACACGCTCAAAACATAGATTGTAATGATGGGGAGACAGTGTCTTCGGGAAAAGGAGGGCTGAGAATCCTTTTGAAGGTCTGCGAGGCCCGCATAAAGATCGGGAATGGTGTTGGCGAGCACCGCATAGGTGGATTGATCATAGTCATGTAGAATACATCATTTCTGTCCTTTCGCACTCGAGGCGGTACTATGCACAGTACGACGTTGTTGAACAGGCAAGCTCCCAAGGCCCCGTAAGAGCTTCGTTCGGCCTTCGCGACCGTGGTGGCCAAGGAAAATTAAGGGGCAGCTGCATGCTTCACTACCCTTGATTTATGTGATAAGGGTTCAGTGCAATGTGGTCTGTCGTCTTTGATAACCCTTTGCGTTTGGCGTATTTGCTGCACTTAGAGAGTGAATCAACTCGTTTGCGGACTGGCATGCCTAAGGCCAGGGCACAAGGCCTTGTGCTCGATGATAATTTCGGATACAATTCCCCTTAGGGACCGTTATTCTTAGTTGTAGCTAAGTTCATTTAAATCGGAAGTATAGAAGCCCATGCAAGCCACGTGTGTTTCCATAGAACAAGATGATAATGACACGAGTGCATGCGGCTTATTAGAAGTAGCGTTGTTATGAGTCGCTTGATATAACCATGAATGACAGAAGAGTTCTGCGTAAGAGAAGTTTGCTGGATGGTGGCAAAAAAGAAAAGGAAAATGAAGAGAAAGATGAGTGCGGGAAGAGGACATTTTATAATGCGAGCACATGGTCTCGCTTAGCATTCACTGAGGAAACCTGCTGACTGGCAGCTCAGTTTAGAAGTGAATGATTCCGCATGCAGTGACGGAAAGTTAGGGGATAGCATTCATCTCCGCTGTAACGATTGGCTCTGAGCTCACAAGCGGGCAGCAAAATGCGTCGTAGTCACTGTATGTTCGCTAATTTGACTGCCTGTGACGGCTCAGTAACTGTATAGTAGCAAGGTATGACATACATCCTTGTATGCAGAAGTGAATACGGCGTGATTGTCCAGGAAGAATAGTAAATGGACTGCATCCATAAGCACCAGATACAATCCATGAATTGGACAGGGTAGGCACTAACGGCAACTTTAAGAGAATAGCAATACATCCATCGACCTCACAAGCTCACAGAATAGACCCCGGAATGGCTGCTGCGAAAGGACATTCATCAACACCCTCTTATCCCAACCGTGCCACGGCTTTTTTTGAAGTAGGCCTGTGCCAGAGCTATCTTGACCATCGCCATGCGCCCGGAAAGATATCTCACACCGATATCAACTGGCCCTGTACAGCGTTCATACCAGAAATGCGAACTTCGCTAGATTGACATTTATGTTGGGATATTTTCCCTGCGCTGGCTCAGGCTTATTCCCGCCGTTTCCATGGATCCGTATTTGTGTCGTTTCCTCTTCGGAAATTGTCATTCAAGAAATAGGATTGCTGGGCCTTCTTAGGGAGCAATCCTCTAATTCATTTCGCTGAAGAATCCACAGTTCGCGAAACCTTTTTAAAACTGTCTTGGAATGATATGTCTCGCCAGGCTCTCCTCAGGGCCAGGCGGAACAATGTTCAGTTGGCTTTGGGATTGTCCATCATGAAAGCTATCCGTTTGAATACTGACATTTTGACAAGAGTTCCTTGTGGACATGGGGTATAGGATGTGGGTATCACTCGTAAGAGTCCCTGGTTGAAGTGCAGTGTAGGTTCTGTTCGTTGGTACGGTATGCATCAAGGTTTCGCTGTCGTCGAAACCATAACAGCGCTAAACCGTTTTTGGAAAGAACCCTTTTGCCGCCAAGGCTTCCGCCCAATCAACTCTAGGTGGAGCGGAGCGGATATGCGAGACAGAATTCATTGTAGCTGGATTTCGTATACTATCGTTGTATTTCAATCCGTTTCACAAACCTGGGAAGCCTGACGTTGCCACTAGCCGTGTTAGGGCCACCATTTTGACCTTCCTATGATACTGAAGTAAATTGCAAACCGACCTTGCTCCGCGCAATTCAGCAATCTGTGCAACGACAATGGTAGCAAGGGAAACACAGCAGAGTAAAGCAGAGAATAAGTTCAAATCATTAGAGTACAAGCCACCATGTACGAGCATGGACTTCCCGCGAAATCAGTAATTCAACTCTCCATTCCCAGCACTGCCGACAGCATCCAAGTCCTCATAACTCTTCAAGCTTCGGCCTTGGACGGCTTCCCGCGGTCCCATAGCTTGTGGTCCACCGCCAGCATTGTCACCCCATCGACCACCACCGGGTCCAAAGCCTGCCATACCAGCAGCCACTGCGGCAGGGTGGCCAGGCGGGATGTAAGGAGCTCCACCATTCGGCGGTCCAAACATGCCACGAACAGGGCTAAGACGGCCGCCGTTTCCAACTGCCGGGCCACCAGGACCACCGAAACGACCACCACGGCGATCATATGGACCGGATTTGTTGAAGTTTCGTCCCCCACGGCGGATCACACCGGGGTTGTGAAGACCGGGAGGGCCTCCGGCGTTGGCCATGGCCATTCCGCCAGCCCAGTTGCCTGCATTCACGAAACCGGGGAGACCTGCGCCAGAGGGCATACCTTGAAAGGGCGGACCTCCAGACATGGATCCACCTGTACCAAACCCGAATGGCATGTTGGAGAAGTTGAAACCACGGGGTGTACCAGCTGGTATGTGTCCGGGTGGGAAAGGGAAATGCCCATTACTGGCAGCATCCGATCGTGATGGTGAAATGTGTGCCGGGTCGAGAACATAGGCATTGACAAGCATGAGCTGTCGCGGTATGTTAGCAGGAAAGAAAGGGATATGCAAAAGTCAGCAAAACATACCTCTTTTTGGATCTCGTTGAACCACTCCGGATGCCTTTTCTCAACATGCTTCCGCCAGAAATGGAGAGCTTTGAACAATTTGGTACACTCCGGAACCTTGCAGCGAAACTTCGACTCGTCTTCTTGCTTGACAAATTTATTAAGCTCCTCTTCCAACGCCTCCTCAACGGGCTTACCACCAAGCTTTTTGAGATCCACATTCTCGGGCTCCAGAATTTGAAGCAACTTTTCCTCGAATGTCCTGACCCAGTTGAAAGCTCGATAGATCTGTTGTTCGATCTTAGACGAGAAGCGTGGCGGTTTTTTCTCTTCGCTTGGCGACGGCTCTGCTTCACCCTCTTCAATTTCTTCCTTCCTCTTGGACGGGTATGGCTCCCCACAGGCGCTCGCCTTGGCCGCAGCTTTGGCGTGTGTACTCAATCCGGATCTGGGACGGCGTAGATGTCCGCCGGGACACTTACGAATCAATTCATGAACGGAGTCGCTCTCAAAGACGCAGAAGAAGCAAAAGTTGTGGACCCGTCTGAGGTATTCGACCAGTAAATCCAGCTTTTTCTTTTTAACAAGCAAATCCTCACTGTCAACCTCATCGTCATCGGCTTCTTCTTGCTCTTCGCCTTCTTCTGCCTCACCATCTTCAAGCAAGACCATGTCCGAATCTAAATCGAAAGCTTTTGATTTCTTTGCCTTTACAGGTCCAGTCACGGGAGGTTGCAGCCACCCCTTGCCACGCAAGTCTTCGACACGCTCTTCGACTCTCGCGATACCATCAGCAGAAGCCATCTGTGAATCTAGCTTGGCGACGATGCGTTTCACCAACTCCAAATCGCGGTCAATACGTTCTGGTGCTGAAAATAGGTCCCAGAGCGCCTTCTTCTTCGGATTGGATGGTGGAACGTGAACACCAACATGGCATACAAAGTCACCACGGACAGGGTCCTGGATAGTCTTCTCATTTACAGCGTCCAATGCCTTCTCGGCGGTGGAAAGACCGCTAGAGGCTCCATTCGTTGTTGCGCCCATTTCTGTATCTTCACCCTCCTCATCTCTACCGTCACCTCTTTCAATTACTGCATGGGCCTCTGGCGCAGGGTTCAACATGATCCAGCCGATGCGATGGCACTTCTTAGAAGGATTCGGGTCGCTTAAGCTCAACCATTTAAACCCACCGTCTCCTTCGCCGAGATTGTCTTTGCAAAAGTCCTCGATCTTTTCGCGACTCACGTTGGGCGCCAATGTTTTGATGAGCAGAGCTGGTTGCAATAATGCTTCGTCTCGTAGATCCCCACCTCTGGTGGGCAAGAGATCGAGAACACCCAGTGTCTCCCCGACAGCCGTAGTTTCCCCCTCTTCTTTTTCAACAACTCCACCGGCACCATCACTCTCGCTTTTGTAAATCCCCTCGAGTGTAAACCCGTCAAAAAGACCAGAATCAAGATCTTGTGTCCACTGTTCATAGGATCCAGCCCTGAATTCCATCAAGCGTTGACGGAACGGATCACGAATTTCGGCAACGTATCGTTCCTTGAACCATTCCTCGTTTCTATGTCTTTGCACAAAGGTGCGTGCCATTTTGACCTGAAATTCGGCTTTATACGCGTCATAGGCTGCTTGAATGAGACTTCGTTCCTTTTCGCGATCTTCTCGAGCTTCTCGTTCGCCTTTGACGCGATCGCTGGGTCGGCGGCCACCAAGTTTTGCTCGCTCCTTGTCTTCCTTTATGAGTTGCTCCGTTCTCCACCATTCAGCAAACCAATTAAATCCAACTTGGTAATCCAGACTCAGTGGGTTTGGAAGAGGATTGGTGCGAACCATGGGCCTGGCGCTTTCCTGTCCTGGCACGTATCGATCGATGTTCACTGCTGTTGGCGAAGGGTGTCGACGGCGTTCTTCACGGTCACGGGCAGCGTGGTCTCGAGACGCATTATAGTACTCATCACGAGTAGGACGTTCGCGATCACCTGGCTGGTAACGATCGATGGTGATTGGAGAACGAGACCTGCCGCGTCCGCTAAGTCTGCGACGGTCCTGCGAAGCGGCTAAATCCTGTTAGACAGTCTGCTCGCCGTTTTAAGAAAGACAGCGGGCCTTAGGACTAAGACTGGCGCGCCGCCAGTTTAATCTCGGACAAGTTGACGTACCTGGAGATCTCTTTCGGTACGAGTCGGACGATCGTGGCTGGAAATCATCCTCACGAACCCATCTCGGATCAGCCTTGCTAGGCGGAGGTGGTGATCCGAAAGTGTCGTAGGGATCCATCACGAGTGAAAAAGGCGAGGGAAACGCCTATTGCAACCAATCGGTATTTGCCTTGCGAAGGACTTCAGAATTCAGAGAGATAGGAGGCTAGCATCCAGTGCCGGATGTAACTAGAAGCGCAAGCGTTATGTCACGGCAGATTCACCTTCGAAGGCTTCGACTAGTGAGGAAAGTGAGAAGGTGGAGCTATGGTTCGACATTCTGAGGGTTAGATTGACTTTCAAAAGTAGAGCGGCGTGGTTTGTGAAAGATTGGGGGGAGAAAAGGGGATTCCAGCAATATATAAGAAGCGAGTAGTCCAGGTGTATAAAAAAGAGAAACTAAGGTACAAATTGGCTATCGCGTGCGAAACGACGCCAGGATAGGTTTTGGAACGGCCTGAGCTCAGGAAGAGAGATCACGAGGCGGAAGCAGGAAGAAAGACGGATGATATATCTCAAGAAGCTGCAGCTAGACTCCAAGAGCCATAAGGAAGCAGAGCCTAGAATAAGTGAAGAAGAAAGAAGGGGAGGGAAGATCCAGACAATTGAAGAGCGGAGGAGGGAGAGATAATGGGCGGAGCGGCAAACACGCAGCGGCAAGAGGGAAACCAGACAAGGGTTAGGCAACCTACAAGTAGCCCTGAGTAATAAAGATGCCAGTTCTCCAAGATAATAGGCAATGCACGAAGCTCCGAAAGAGCTCGACAATTGATAGCGACAACGGGGTGGTGATGGTTGTGGTGAGAATGAGAGACGACCGACCAGCCGCGCGAGGAGGCCCGGCCACTGGGGCACGTGAAATCGCGCGGCGCTAGGCCGCTTTTGAGCTACCAGCTATCAAACGCCAGTCAGGTTTGCTTTCACTTGTCAACAGCAACAAAGGCCCCTGGTGTCAAAACAAACCAAGTCGGTCGTTTGCTCTCTGGAGATTGCTAATTCTGCTCAGATCAATGGGCTGCTTGATTGCTTGCTTGCCTGCAGCAATTTTTTTTCTGCCGCATAGATGTCTGCGACATCCTCGGACCGCGGTTTGACAGGCCTCAAAAAGCAATTGCAGGAAGACCTTGATCTGCATATATCATCTCTGCAAGAGATTTTTCCTTCTTGAAGCCTTGAGCTACCCTTAAGGGCGTGGTGGCTCTGAATTGCCATTGAAAAGCATTGCATTTTCTTCTTCATCATCCATAAAAGATGATGTTTTTCGCTGCTGAAAATGAGAAAGGCCTATTCCCTCCTTATCAGGGCCCAGTATATTGGAAGTGCACGTCTCATTGAGATGATGTTTGTGGACGGCACGTTCAACCGTGCAAACTGTTTTTTGATTGCGCGCTCAATACCTCAACTCTTTTCCGCTTATTTGCATTGCCATCTTGATGAGCGGGAGAAATCAAGCCTTTTGAACCCTCCCGCCCCGACTCATCTTGTTTGCTACCAAAAAGTCGAGGGGCCGGCACCGTGTTTGTATGATCCTGCACCCTGCACTCTGCACAATTCATCACACATCTAAGTGTGCTCGGCTGAATGATATCATGAGGCTCATCAAGAGAAACCCTTCGACAGATAAGCACACATGACCGTATCTGCAAAGTCCTCGGCTTGCATCAATACTGCTGGAAATACCAGTGGACTCTGGAGCGGAAAGGTGCACGATCGCAAGATCTGCTGGTCAGGTTTTGCTGAAAAGCGTTTGTTAGGTGGATCTACTTTCGCGCTTGACGCACACATCATGGCTCAAAACAAAGGCATTGAACCCTATACACTTCACACGATAGCACGCGATGCGTCGTCTTCATACTCTAAACAGCATTCATCGGAGACCGGGCACGTGATCTTCCGAAATGCCAAGGCTCATTTGCACACAGCTCGCTCGCCTCACTTCGAACGACATCACAACCATGACGAACCCTCGTGGGCGCTAAATGGCGGTGTGCACTTTTAACAAATCTGGAATCCATTATTACCCGAAATGTCAGGCAAAAATTCTCTTCGGGTCAGGCATCAATGATGCCAGCCCTGAATTGGGCCTCAGTTAGCACGGCTCGATCGGTGACTACTGTGCGCCGATACAGTGTGGTCTGGAGACATTCTTCGACGGGAGACTTGGGGTGCAGCGGCATTGAGATAAAATGCACCCACAATCTCATTTACGCACGCTCTGTTCGGTAATAGTCCATGGAGGGAGTGCTCCCATGAACTCGACATCCTTTGAGACGTAATGAGTATGATATTACGTATGCTTGGTTCTATGCGGTTTGATCTTGCTTTTCATGCCCAGTCCGCCTCTTCAACGTCCTACATATACTCGATCCCCGATATTCTCAAACCTGAAATATCTTGATGTTCAGTTGTACCGGTTCGCCGATAGATTAATGCCCCGAGTCTCCACTTACATGAACGGGAAGGGCGGGAAGAGGTTTTCGGACATCGGGGTCTATGTGACACTTGTCAGAGTATGGTCATCATCATGCTATCAAGAAAATGGATAATTACGACTCGTTGAGAAAGATCGTCTGCAGCTACATATGAGGAGCGGACTCTGGTCAAGTGATAGACGGCTAATTGACACCTCAAAACTGGTGCCTTGGAGTGACGGTGATAAAGATCACAGCAACGAGGTCAAAGTGAGCGTCAATCCATATTATCGCTGACTGATAAGAATACAGCCTGTTGAGTACTGGAGATAGATGGAGGAAGTAACATGACTGGAGGGCTATATTAATAGCTGAAACGGCTGATTCACGACTGAAAATCAGCCATCAGGGTCCCGCAAAGTAGGCTGGAGGGGCGCTGTTGTTTCCAGATGGACGTAGACGTGGTAAACAACAAGCCATCATTGGAGGGTTCAGAAAACGCCGCAGAATCTCCACCCTGCAAGGAAAGACTCATAATATGAACTTGATGCCCAATCGCTGCACGGGAGACCTCATTCTTGAATTGTGGAGAGAACGTGCCGAATTGTTGGCAAAGGATAGGGCTGGATTGAAAAAAAGAATATACTCTGTATGGAGTATGGAAGGCCATGTGCCGCTCAATTGACAGCACGAAAGACAACGTAGTGTTGCATGAAAATACCGTGGTAAAACGGGGTTTGTACTGGCTTCCGTCACAGCGCCGTGGAGAATAGGGCCGGTGGAAGCGAGACTGGAGGCATCGTCTTCAGGGATGCACAGTTGGCATTTTCATGAGGGGCAACTTTGTACTGTACAGAGAGGTGAGCTGGGCTCTGGAAGCGAGTGGATACCCGTGACCGTGGTCTGGGGCGCAGTATCTGATATTGTAACGCCTTTAAGAATCGCCCAGGTAGAAAGAACAGGACCCCTCTCCCTTCATGAACGAACCTGGCTGAGGAACAATGCACAGAGGACGTGTCAGGCCCGGGGGCTTCCAGCCATTCACCTGCTCGATCAACACATGACCAGACAGATTCCCAGTGCCAGCACGCACCCTGAGATACCGCTGTCAACCCCTGTGAGAATGGGTGTTTTGTAGCGAGAACCGGTTTCGTTAGATGGCCGGTTACGCGAGCATTATTGAAACACAGCAGGGTCCTGTCAGGCAGGCAGTGCACTGATGTAGAACTGGTTCACGTGCGCATTGCTCCTTAAGGGTTTCACCGGGATGGACCGAGTGTCGTGTCCTGTCGATGTACTGGACCAGGCTGTATCTTGCAATCTTGGACTGAGGGTACAGGACTTACTAAGCTGGCTGATAATAAACATGACTGTCAACGTCTTTGTCATTGCATTCCATGAGCGTAGCAGCTAAGCGAAGAGACACATGCTTGAAAGTCAAAAATTGGTCTCTCTGCGAACGGAAAAGAGAGATATAAAACGTTTAAGGTATACGCGCATAGTATGAACTATGAAGTCCTCACGGCCTTCATACAACCTAGACTGGGAACAAATTCGTATTGTCACAACACGAAGTCTTGATTTGAACCTGGACACCTGAGCTCTATCAAAAGTTTGAACTGATATTTGATAGATTGAGGCCACACGTCCCTTTTAAAATCTTGAGCCTCCGTAGACATTGAGAACAGAGTTGACACCAAGCCTTAATTCGCGATTAACGTGCCAAAGAACGTAATGTACTGTACTCCGTACAGTAGTACAGTAGCATCCCCTTTTGCCACTCTTAGTATCAACGCGCACAATCAACCAGCCATCCATGGACCTTCAGTCGAACCTGGGGAGGCACGAACAAGCCAGAGAGAACTAGTCGAGTCACTTATTCATGCAGGTGATGTTGATTTCGGAACGGGATGTGCGGAGTATGTTCATGATTTTCTGCACTGCAATTTGCAGCCTGCAGAAAGTGATGAGGTTGGGAGGAACCGCGGTATGCGCGTGCTTGACATCGATATCGTGCAGTGCTTGCATGATAGTTCTTCGGACTCCGGAGCGAATTCCGCGTCACGTTTTGCGCGACGCGCGGGGAGTGACTCTGATAGACGCTGCAACTTCAGTGCTCTCACACCGTATTTGCTGGATTTTGAGCTCCCCGCCCGCGTGGCGGATGGACAAAGCGGAGGATACGATAAGATGCTGCCCCATCCTCCGCGATAATTCAACAAAGCTGCGTCACCAAGCGCGCCTCTCAATCACAGTTCAGAAGCTAATTCCGGGGGAAGTTCCTCACCGCGATTGAGGCAAAATTCAATTGGCCAACGTTAAAGATGGAAGATGTGTCTCGAGGATACCCTTGCGTCACAGCGAAGCTGTCTGCTCTTGTTGATGTCATTACTATCAGCTTTCGTGGCTCCAGAGGGAGAATCGTCGGTCCCAGCCTCTTCTTAGCTCTTTGAGAAAGGTATCTAAATCCTCAGAGCGGAACGACAAGGGGCGGTGAACAACCTTCTGAGCACGAGACTCGAAAATATTGGAGATTGTCACTCAAGAACCAAGATGCACAGAATGCGAACTCTAAAACCCTTCATTTTTTTGCCATACATACTTGCTTTTGCGAGGCTGTTTTTGGGGAGAGACCTGGTAACTTATGGCTGGATCGGCATAAAAATACCAACCTCGTCGTACACGGAGGTAAACTACGCGAATTGCAGAGAAGTCGACTTTTGGGCATTCGTCATATATATGTCAAGTCACAGTGATGACAGCTTTGGCCGTTTTCTGACATCTCTTTTTTCTAGAGAAAAATTTGAAATGCCGTAACGTAGTATGGACAGTTCTCGAGGTTCTCGTCGTCTCCGATGAACGTGAACCCCTGTTAAAAGCTCTCACACGGCGTTACAGAATATCATTAAAATCTCCGACGAGCAAGCTCGGAAGACAAGCGACAAAAAGCGAAATCAGGCAAAAAGAAAAACAGTCCCCGAAACGAGTCTCAGGCAGCAATTTTTGGCGACCAGCATAAGTCTACCGGCTCGGGAGGCCGTTCGGAGGGTTCGATCTTTCTCGTATGGGAGTACGGAGTAGTTTTCGTCGCGTTGACTGTTTGCTCTGCGGGATGGTTCTGAAGAGAGGAGGTTTCTGATATTATCCCATCCCACCCTCGTCGGGATTATCTCACTCTTCTGCTCAGCGGACATTGTCGTCGTCTCTCCCCGCGCACCCCCGCCCTCCGCGGATAGATAGATACCTGGTATGACGAACGAAGTGAGCGACTTTTCATTATTGAAATACGGTGAAATTACAGCACCAGCGACGCGCTTTCAGCGTCAAGCTCTGGGGCTTCCGGTGCAGATCCGGTATTGTGACTGGTCAGATGCGGTTTTTGATGACATTGGTGGCTGGTAATATTGAAACCGGCGTTTTTATTTTGCTTGCCTTGTAACAGCCTGGCGGGAATTTGTTGCTTTGTGTTTCAGTGCGACTGATCCTGGTTTGTAGTGAACTGTGAAAAGACCAGCGGGAGTGAGAAGGAATCAAGGGCGGTAAATCGAGACGCTTGACGTGAACTCAGCGTCGAAATCACCTCTGGCTAGCAGAGATCAACGAATGAATGTGTCAATTGCAGTGACGAGAGCGCGTCTGAGTGAGCGGTAAAAATACGGTTCGGAGACGCCATTACGTATGTCATCGTATTCGAGTTTCCCAAAGCGGGCAAGCGCGGCGGGTTGGGCATTCGGATCGACTATTGGTCGTGAAGGGCGGTGGGGGCTGAGGACGAGGGCTAAGCGGCGCACTCTGGCCAGTCATCTTCACCGACTCCTGGCGACAAGTACTTATTCCCCATCACGGCGCCCTTGATTCGAAAACATTTTCGACGTCCCCTTGACCAGTCGAGGAGCCATTGTGGTTTGTTGTTTGACGCTGGGCCAATCTGGTGAGTGCTGAATTTGCTGGGCTGCTGCGGTCCCTATCCTATCGTGTGCTGTTGTTGTGTTTTGAAGCCCCCTCCTCTCAGACCACTCAGGTGCGACGACTAGCCGTCCTCGCTTACCCTGGTTGGTTCCTTTTCTCATATCCCCAATCCCGCTGTGCCCCTCCATCCTATCCCCGATCCTTTTTTCATTTTAATTTTCTTTGTCACAGCCAACGACGAGCCGCGCGGGTTAGGTGACTGCATTGGTGGCCTTGCCCTCGAAGCGTCCTACTGGCTGTTCCTAGAAATACACCCACTTGCCCACCCCTCGATCGCGCTGTCCAATTGTTCCTCCAGAAATTCCCTTTCTTTCCTGCTTGGGTTTGGTTTTGCGTGCCCCAAGCTCCTTTCCTCTCGACAGGCTTCATCCTATCAAACAGCGCTCCTGCCATTGAACCTGAAGCACTGGCCACTTCAGCGCACAGGAACAGCCGTTGGACACAGCGCTTACCATTCCAGTTTGCTCCCCCCGCCCGTTGACAAGGACATTGTTGGTCCAACGCCCGACACGACAAGAGCCCAACCGCGGCACACATCCTCTGTCGCCACCAATAACGTGTCGTTCCAGTCAGGTGAGCCGCGCCTTTTCTTTCCGTGGCTGCTTATTCAGCCGGCTGTGCTGTGAGATCATTGGACTCGACGGCGGCAAATCCTCGTGCTCTCGTTTTCGCGCCCCCGTTTTTATTCGCTTCCCATATCCTGTCACTCTCCCCTTGTTCTTGCACGACTTCACGCTTTACACACGGTGACTGCGGAGTGTGAATTACATAAGCCTGTCAGGCCTGCGGAAAACACACGATCCAAGCACTCCCACATCCAATCACCTCCCCTCCCTGCTACCACAACAGCACGCTCCATCCTCGCAGCATGACTGGCCGTTGACTCGATCCAAAGCACAGACGGTTGCTGCACGCTTAATCGGTCCCGGCAGATCCCCTTTACTGTCCATCACACTTTCTTGGGGTATGCATCCATTGATCTGTCTTGTTTTGAGCCTTTTTGATTCAAACACTCCGGGCACCACTCATATCACAATTCATCACACTCTGGTCAAAAAGAAGCTTTTCCGTGACCATTCCTCCTTGCTGCGACTTGATGCTCTGATTTGTCGAGCCCTTGCTCCTGTTCCCCAGATGAAAATGATTTGCATGTTTCCGCAAGCGCCTACACCCAGCACCCTATCCCACCCCGTGACTGTATTGGACCCAGATGCCCGCGATCGTGCAGCGGGCAAGGGGGTGTGGTGAAAACGTGCGTCGGCGGCCATCGCGGCGCCGTCACTGTGCCCTAACCATCCCCTTTCGGACATTTTACTGTTCTCCCTTCCAATCAGTGCTCATGTTTGACTCCTTCCGGCTCAGCGCCGATATTCCTCCTTCACTTTCTCATCGCTTTCCCCGAGTACCACTTGCCCAGTGGCCTGTTCCTGTTTTTAGCTGTGTTGATCACTCCTGCTTGATAGCGCTGCCATGGCAGCTAGTGGCAGGAAGCAAGATCTGGTGGAAGATCGCCAAATGTGACGGCACTTTCCAGCGTCTTTTGCACGTTTATGTTTGCTTCTTGACACTTCTTCTACCCTTTCATTTCGCCTACAGCTGGATATCCCATTCAGGCATGTCGTTTTTTGACGCGTGATCTAACATTTGTTGCAACGTTCGGTTTAGGACACCACTCCACTCCAGCACAGTGACACAATCGTGTTCGAAACGCTCGAGTTTGAAGGCAGCTTTGAAATTTACCGGAGAATTATCTTTCTTGTTGTTTGACAATTCCCCTTGTCAGGCAATTTTTAGTACGAAAGCTCACGACAAGACTTCGCGCACACGAGCTCCGTCCACACCTCACTGGCGCGTGCCGACTTTGACCATCATTTAACTCCCGATTAGCGACGGTGGGACGCTATTAATAACCTCGTTTTAACGGGGCTGATTATTCCTCGTCCGCCAAGCCTTAGAAGGTATTGTCATCTTTCACTGCGATTACCGTACCCGTTTTCCCCCACGACAGCTCCTCATAAACATCCCAATCCCGTGTTGTCGAGAGGCGCGTATCTCCGGGTGGTCGTGTCGTCTTTGTTTTCTGCTTTCCTTTTCCATCGATTTATTATCATTCTTTTATGGCTTCTAACGACGTGTTAAAAAGCGCGACAACAGTACATACTTCCGTGCAGAGTAAAGCCGGACGCGAACAACTGAAGCCGTTACCTAATCACTGTGCTCTGTGCCGGACTAGGACAGCTTAACCGGTGTGGTTGTGGTGCGGGTGACTTCATCGAACCAGGTATGTATGTCGTGTTGGATGCGTTGTTCAACTTCCTCATGCACACTTCCTTGGGCGATGCTGCAACGCACAAACTATTCTTGCGCTGCCAACGCATACATGCCTTGCAAAACTAGCAGCCCAGCCCCATCCGCTCAACTCCCCTCTAATTGGAATTGATGCTTTTTATGCCCACTTGTGACTCGTGCTCATGCTCCGAGTCGTTGCCTGCTGCGACTAGCAGTTGTCCCCTTGGTGCTTGGCTGCGAATGGCTCTTTATCCGACTAATCCCTATTCGCGTGCATTGGTTGCTATCTTTCTTTCCCCTGGCTTGTTTACTTTGTTCTCATTGTTGCGCGGACTTGGGCGATGACTCTGTAGACGCTGACATCACCATCCTGGCAGAGCTCAAATCGTCCCCCTCACCGTGCTTGGCACCGAACATCGGCGCCCTCGCAGCGTGATCGTGCACTTTCGGGCTCGCCTCAGCTTTTCGGCCCTACGACGTGGCCTACTCGCCCTGCCAGAGCAATTAAGCATTGAACGTTGACGCTGTCTGCCGACGAAAGCAGCAGTATCTAAGAGTCGACTTTTGCGCAAATTGTCTACCTGAAACCACTTTAGTCGCCAGCGTGACCCTTCTCGTTGCTTCATCGATTAAGCACGAAAAAGAAAAGGCCGTGTAGTCGGCATCGTTTTTGGTCTGACAACGCATCGGCGCGTGAACAATTCGCCGCGACCCTGGTTACTGCATCAAGGCCCAACCAATTCGCACTGCCATCGCGCTGTTTCCGCGAAGGCACAAAATCGATCAAAAGAATTCATATTCGCGCTGAGATCATAGTTCTTGTCCCTCTTCTTCACCCTGGGCAGAACTGGTTCTAGGTCTGCATCTATACGCGACTTGCTTGCTATCCGGATTTAGTTGAACCCTTTCAGAAATCATACGGCTCATACCGTTGACCATTGGTGACCCCAAGCGTTTGCAAAACTCTTGGTTGTTATCTGTGAGTTGTCCAACCCCCGGACTCGTGCATTAGGCGCTGACCAGCCAGTGGACTCTGCAGCCCGTGGACATCGAATCAACGATCGCGAAACTCATCTTCTTTCCTGATTGCCTCGCAGGCGTCTCTCAGTACAAACAGACGTTGTTTATCCACCCCCGTCCCTGCTACCCATTGGCAACTCGAATCAACGAAGGCGTCTTGTCAATTATCCTGGCCTTGAATTGTTTGCGCTTGGGCCAAATTGATTGCTTGACTGACCGTCGACTATTCGTCCAGTCATCCTTGCTCACGCGCTTTGAGCTGGCCGCCACTGGCTGAAGTGCCAGGCATACCCCACGACGCGTTTCTTGATCCTCGATAACGAAGATTCCCGTGTGACGTGCATAACAACCCTCCCTTCGACACGTCCTCACACACCACCCTACATCATGGAGTACTCAACGCAATATCAACAACCTCATAGTCAGCACCCGCACGCGTCGTCGCACATGTCGGGTCCCTACCAAACATCACAAAATGCGGGCGCGCCTGTCGGACAGATGACCTCTCCGACAAACCCCCAGAGCCAAATGCATCATGGACACACAAACCATCAAGCATCGCCTATCCTTCCGTCGCAATCGCATTATCAACCAGGACAACCCCCAGCCGGTCAAGTTCAGCAACCCATGAACTTCTCTCAGCCCTACGCCGCGATGCCACCTTCATACGGTATCTCACCTACACAAGCAGCAGCGATGGCGACAGCAGCCGCTTCAGGACAGTTCTTTCCTTTACATCAAGACACGATGGGTGGTATGGGTCAAGGGGCACGCGGATCACCGAGAATGTCGCAAGTCAGCAAAGACCGACACCCACGATCGCCACCGCAAGTCACAGGCCAGATGTCTTCTTTACCTAATCAAGTACCGATGGCCCAGAGTGCGTCGCTACAGCAGCAACGGAGAATGAGCCAACAGATCAACAGCCCTCACGTACAGAATGCGCAGCCCGTCTTGAATCATGCAATGTCGCGGCCACCTGGCCCGCCGTCGATGCCACCCCCGCCTCCTTCCCACCAGGCTGTTCAACAGAGCCAGCCTTCGCCAGAGATGGTACCAGGACCAGCTGAAGAATCCCCCTTATACGTGAACGCAAAGCAGTTCCATCGTATCCTCAAACGACGCGTTGCCCGTCAAAAGCTCGAAGAACAATTGCGACTAACATCCAAGGGCCGAAAACCGTATTTGCACGAGTCCCGGCATAATCACGCGATGCGACGGCCTCGTGGGCCTGGTGGAAGGTTCTTGACGGCGGATGAGGTGGCGGCTATGGAGAAGCAGCAGGCTGCGTCCGCTACCGGAGTTGAAAATATCCCCAATCACGGCATGTCCAAGGATCATAACTCCGGCATGGTCAGCAGCCAAATGAGCAGCTCCACGGGACAGAAACGGAAAGCAAGCGGGACTTTGAACAACAATCAGAATAAGAAGCCAAAGCCCGGACACTCTCAACAAGCCCGGCTCACGATGGCCGGGGGAGACCATGCAGGCGGCGCTGGTGAAGACGGTTGAATTTGACGCGCTTTATGAATTTTCTTTAATCTATCTACTCTTATATTGCGACCCCTCTGTTTGCTTCTTGTCGATTGCCTTGAACTGCATGAGCGACGCGGGAACTGGGATTTGCACGGAAAAAAATCACAATTGCTTTATTGCTTCTTCTAAGATGGTATTTTTCTGGGCAAACCAAACTCGGGGATATGGCATATGGTTTCTCTCTGGTTTTTGCTGCTGCTACACTCTATTTCTCCCTCATTTATTACACTCGGAGCAATCCTTCCTCACCGGCTTATCCCAACCTCCCGCGATTTTATACGACCTGTCAACAATCTCTCCTCCTACCCATCTTACCTATCTACCTCCCTGTTTACTAATATGGCATGTCACGTCCACATAGCAAATGTCTCGTCCAGTTTTCCTCTCTATCTCCCCCTCCTTCTCGAACCAGATTGATACGCATATGACGTTTTTGGGCGACGATTTTGCCAATCAAAGATACCAGTTTGCAGTGCTTTGCGTGTGTTTTTTGCTGTTTTGGCATTGGGATTATTTACTTTTCATTTTGTATTTTTTGACCTCTGCTTTTTTTTGGTTATCTTGGTATTGATTGTTGAGACGAAATTTGGGACTACGACGACAGCAAACGGAAGAGGATTGGGTGGAATTCGATTTGATTTTATATTTTGGAATTGTTATTTTTGGACCCGCTCGCCTCCTCGTCCTTATGAGACAGGAGAAGAGCAAAAGCGCAAACTTGGTTGAACTGGTATGGATCGGAAAGGCGGGGCCACATGTGCTGCTTTGGACAAGCGATGAAATCGGCATGGACATATTACATCTCTATATTTTTGGCCTCGCGCAATTTTGTCCTCTTTTTTCTCTTCCTGTGTATTTAAAGCCGTGAACATTTTTAACTTTGGTCTTCTTGGAGTTGTTTCTTGTAGATTCCAAGGACACAAGCCAGGATGGTATATTCAAGCAAGAAGTGCTTTTTGGGATTGATTTACTTCTTGAATGTGATTATATCATTTCCTGGAATAGGGCGATATTGACAGCTGCACGTTGGGGGTCTCTTGGGAGTATTCATCCAATGACATTCAGTCCTATCTATCCGAAGTCTTGTCTGGTGCTCGTGATCTCTTTTTGCGTTGGCAAGCGATTTACTTTGAGACCGATGTGTGGCTAGTACCTGACTAATCCACCTATTCTGTGGCGCACCCTTTCTTCGGTGAAGCTTGGCAGACCCTTGTTGCATGTGGCTGTGGCTTGGCTCACGATTCCGCTGCAGCTTACGTAACACACCTCCGTGCTCCGGGCCCATCATCTCGATCCACCCGCTTGTTTACAGTACAATCGCTATTAAATTGCACGAGTTCAACAAACATCAAGGCCGTTCTCCCTCTTGTCCAACGGCGCAGGGCTGACTGGGGTTTCTTTGGATACTAACCCCACCTGAGCGTCTTTGCTCCTTGGTAATTGTTACGCGCGCCCGGGAGCCAGGGATTAGGTGGCCTGGATTGTTAGGGAACCTACTCCGTACCGTACCCTAACTTAATATCGCCGACGGATTCCGTGGAATGTGGACAAGTTGGGTCTCCGGAGACGCCCAATAACAGTTAATCACGATCTGAGACGGTGGTTTGAGTGCAGACAACACTGCGGAGATAGTTTACAACGGCCTTTTGGAATAGGAAACATACTGCGGTTTGAAAGACGAACGAACGAACCCTTGCGACAGTCCCCTGTTTCGTTTCCCTCTTTTGTGAACTCAACTCTCACGAACGCTACCCCGATCGTTACCGCACGACTATAATACTCACCGTTGCTTGGGCGTGCAGTATCGCAGGGTGTTGCAGGAAAAATCAAATTAAGGGGGGGAGGAGCCTCTGTGCCAGCACCTGAGTGCATGGGGCGCGGTCTCCAAAGATGGCTCCCGGTGGAGGAGGAAATATTAAGGTGGTGGTGAGAGTCCGGCCATTTAACAGCAGAGGTCAGCGCCGGCTCACTCCGTCCTTTTCAAGCAACCCGAATAAAATGTGAGGAGGATACCTGTTAAGCTAACTACCATTACTGTTCATAGAAATCGCCCGCTCAGCAAAATGTATCGTTCAAATGCAAGGCAACCAGACGGTTCTCACACCACCGCCCGGAGCTGAAGACAAAGGTCGTAAAGGCGGCAAGGGCAGCGGCGCCATCGATGGTCCCAAAGCGTTTGCGTTCGACAAATCGTACTGGTCGTTTGATCGGAAAGCGCCACACTATGCCGGGCAAGACGATCTATTCCGCGACCTGGGTGCGCCGTTGTTGGATAATGCGTTTCAGGGGTATAATAACTGCATCTTTGCCTATGGTCAGACCGGATCGGGCAAATCGTACTCGATGATGGGGTACGGCGAGGAGTATGGTGTGATTCCGCGCATTTGCAAGGACATGTTTCAGCGCATTGATCGGATGCAGGCGGATAAGAATCTGGCATGTACGGTGGAGGTGTCGTATCTGGAGATTTATAATGAACGGGTACGCGATCTGTTGAATCCAACGACTAAGGGGAACTTGAAAGTGCGCGAGCATCCGTCGACGGGTCCGTATGTGGAAGATCTGGCCAAGTTGGTGGTGCGGTCGTTTCAGGAGATCGAGAATTTGATGGATGAGGGAAACAAGGCAAGAACGGTGGCGGCGACGAACATGAATGAGACGTCGAGTCGATCGCATGCTGTGTTTACGTTGACGTTGACGCAGAAGAGGCACGATACGGAGACGACGATGGATACGGAAAAAGTGTCGCGCATCAGTCTCGTCGATCTGGCGGGTTCGGAGCGAGCTACGTCTACTGGTGCGACGGGAGCACGATTAAAAGAAGGTGCTGAGATTAATCGATCTTTATCGACGTTGGGCCGTGTTATTGCCGCGCTGGCGGATCTATCCTCGTCCACTGGCAAAACTGGCAAGAAGAAGAATGCGTCGATGGTCCCGTACCGTGATTCGGTGCTCACATGGTTGCTTAAGGATTCGCTGGGCGGTAACTCCATGACAGCCATGATCGCGGCTATCTCGCCGGCGGACATCAATTACGAGGAGACCTTGGGTACGCTGCGATATGCGGATTCTGCGAAGAGGATTAAGAATCATGCTGTTGTCAACGAAGATCCGAACGCTCGTATGATTAGAGAGCTGAAGGAGGAGCTGGCGCAGTTGAGGAGTAAACTGGGAGGTGGTGTGGCTGCTGGCGGCTCAGGAGGAGGAGTTCCTCAAGAGACATACCCGCCTGGTACGCCGTTGGAACAGCAAATGGTGACCATTGAACAACCAGACGGCTCAGTCAAGAAGGTCAGCAAAGCTGACATTGTCGAACAACTAAACCAAAGCGAGAAGCTATACAAAGATCTCAATCAGACTTGGGAGGAAAAGCTTGCCAAGACAGAAGAGATTCACAAGGAACGAGAAACCGCCCTAGAAGAGCTGGGTATCAGTATCGAAAAGGGTTTTATCGGCCTCTCGACGCCCAAAAAGATGCCGCATTTGGTCAATCTCAGCGATGATCCGTTGTTGGCGGAGTGCTTGGTGTACAATATTAAACCGGGAACTACAACGGTGGGCAACGCGGATACAGCTACAAATTGCGAGATTCGCCTGAACGGGTCGAAAATCCTGCATGATCACTGCACTTTTGAGAATGTGGATAATGTGGTAACAATCGTTCCGGCCGAGGGCGCAGCGGTGATGGTAAACGGGCTCCGGATCAATGAGCCGAAGCGGTTACGGAGTGGGTTTCGAATCATCTTGGGTGATTTTCATATCTTTCGATTCAATCACCCGCAGGAAGCGCGTGCGGAGCGGGTGGAGCAGAGCCTACTTCGTCACTCTGTGACAGCGAGTCAGCTTGCGTCGCCTACGACTCCCCGCACGCATGATCGCTCAATAAGCAAGACCAGTTCTGAGGTTGATGGAGATTCGAATAGGGCAGACTCGCCTATGCCGTCACAGCGTGGTCAGGATTCGGACTGGCTTCTTGCTAGACGAGAAGCGGCCAGTGCTATTCTCGGAGGTGACCAGAAGATCTCTCATCTAACAGACGACGAGCTTGATGCTCTCTTTGATGATGTTCAAAAGGCTCGTGCGGTGAGAAGGGGAAAAACGGAAAGTCGACTTCTTGAGAATGAGGAAGACTCTGATTCGGTCAGCTCGTATCCTGTGCGGGACAAGTACATGTCGAATGGAACGATTGATAATTTCTCGCTGGATACTGCACTTACGATGCCTGGAACCCCCCAACAGACTGCGCAGGATGATAAGGAACCTGGTGAAGCGGAGCTGCAGACGGTACGGAATGATATGCAGCGGCACCTGGATAAGCAGACGGAAGAGTTTCAGGAGAAACTCAGGGTGACAGAGGCATCGCAACAAGATGTGGAAGAGTTACGGACTGAAAAGGCGCGAATG
This sequence comes from Aphanoascus verrucosus, assembly GCA_014839905.1. Lineage (NCBI taxonomy): Eukaryota > Fungi > Ascomycota > Eurotiomycetes > Onygenales > Onygenaceae > Aphanoascus > Aphanoascus verrucosus. The sequence continues at coordinate 277,395 of MU089300.1, read as the reverse complement.
GAAGAGGCGCTTCTTGCAGCGAAGGAGGAGTTCCAGCAGCAGTTACAGAAGCAGAAGGAAGCTTTTGAGTCGCATATCAAAGACCTGGGCCATGCTCCTCCCAAGGCATATGAGAATGGTCTGCCGGTCTTGGAGCCCGGTGAGGTCGAAATAGCGAAGTCGGTGTTTAATCATTGGCGACGACGCAATTATGTCCGGATGGCGGAATCTGTACTTCAGCATGCGTCTTTACTCAAGGAGGCACAAGTGATGAGTCACATAATGGAGAAAAACGTGGCATTTCAATTTGCCATTATCGATATTGGCCAGAATATGGTATCTTCGTACGACCTCGTGCTGAATGGAATATCAGGCGATGATGATATCACTCTTGATGATGCGAAAAAACCATGTATTGGTATCCGGGTTATCGACTTCAAGAACAGTGTCATTTACCTGTGGTCTCTTGATAAGCTGCAGCGCAGAGTGCAGACGATGAGGCAGATGCATCAATATATTGATCGACCGGATTATATTCAGCATTTTAGATTGGAAAATCCTTTTTCGGAGGCATGTCCACCTAGGTATTCACTGGTCGGTGACGCTGATATTCCTCTTGCTGCTGTATTTGAGTCCCGCGTGCAAGATTTCTCGGTGGAGGTTGTTTCGCCATACACGCAGAATGTGGTTGGACTTGTGAGGCTGTCATTAGAGCCTTCTGCTGCTCAGGCCCCGTCTTCGACCCTTAAGTTCAATGTTGTTATGCACGACATGGTTGGTTTTGCTGAGCGAGAGGGCACTGATGTGCATGCGCAACTTTTTGTCCCTGGAGTTTCTGAGGACGGGGGTGCAACGACTACACATATGATCAGTGGATTTGATGAGAACCCGGTCCGGTTTGAAAGTGTTCATAGTATGAGTCTTCCTCTGTCAAGTCCAAGGGACTCAACCCTCAAAGTCAGCATCTTTGCGTTCGTTTCGACTATGCATCTGGATAAGTTGCTGAGCTGGGATGAAATGAGGGATGCCCCTGAAGTTCCACCGCAGAAGCGGAAGACACCCAGGATCCCAGAGTCAGAATTTTACTCGGAGGAAAGACATGATGTCTTTGCCAGGGTCCAGTTTCTCGAGCTGGCGGAATCGGGCGAGTATCTCCCTGTCGAGGTGTTACAGAGTAATAACCTGGAACCCGGCACCTATCAACTTCACCAAGGGCTTCAGCGGCGTATCGTGATTGATCTCACGTATAACTCCACCGAGGGTTTGCCTTGGGATGACGTTACTGCGCTCCGAGTGGGCAGCGTGCACCTGCTTGACCCGTGGGGCAAGATACCAGACATGGAGACACAAAGTCCTGACATTCAACTCAAGTTGGTTCAGGAACCGATGCTGAGGGATAACGCGGATGGAACGTCCAACGTCACTCTTATTGGGCAATGGGACTCGAGTCTTCACGGATCGCTTCTGTTAGATCGGACCACGGCCGATAAATATCGAGTACAGATCACGGTGCGCTGGAATCTAATATCGTCACGACTGCAGGACCCTATTGTATTCCAGCTCGACCAACGGCTGCAAATATTAAGTAGAACGTATGTGCGTCAGCAGTCGATGTTTAAGCAGTTTTGGAACTCCGTCCGAGTTGTCCACTCCAACGTTGGGATGTTTTCTCTTGCGGTCCGTCCAGTTTCCGCAAAACGAGCGGCAGATTTATGGCGCATGAACACTCAGAATGACTATGTCAAGGGAGAGGAGTTGCTCGCTACTTGGTCTCCGCGCAAAGTTTCTCTGGTTCGAGATTATATTCAGGCTCGAAAACGACGCCAACGCGTCGCAGAAATTGATGCTGCAAGGGGTTCTCTAAGCACAGGGAGTTTGACGCCTTTGATGACCGGCTGGTCCACTCCATCACGAGGTGTTGACAAATCACAGAGGCAAGAGCGACTGCTTCGAAAATACCTCGATCTATGGTCCACGAAGAAAGATCTGGCAGAAATCATCCTCGTCAAAGATAATACCGAACCCCCAGCGCAAGGCGCAGCATTCGCCCGTAGCAACCTCAGCAACGCACCCGCCAAACACCCAGCGAATCCCTCAAGCAACACTAGCAACTCAGGAGATGCTGAAAGCATAAACTCCAGTCACATATCTTCCTCCGTCGCCGCTGAGCCCTCGAAACCTCGTTTCATTGCCACGATCCAGCATATCCCAAAGAATCCATCTTCCCTTAAATCCGGCTACCTCTATACCCCAGACGACACTAACACCCACTGGGTGCGCCGCTTCGTTGAACTGCGCCTTCCATACCTTCATATCCACTGCGTGCCCGACGGTGACGAAATCAACGCGATCAATCTGCGCAACTCGCATATTGACCATGAGCCTGACTTTGCTAGATTGTTGGGGTCTTCGTCCAGGAGTGCTAATGCCAACGGTGAGAGCGATAGCCGGGGTAGAGACTCGTCTATGCGCGGAAGACCCAATGTGTTTGCGGTGTACGGTACGCAAAATACATATCTCTTCGCGGCGCGGACAGAGGCACAGAAGATTGAGTGGATTCTGAAGATCGACCAGGGGTATTTCAGTCATGCCCGCGCAAGCGCGAATGCACGCTGAGGACCCGCGTGTCTTTTGAAATGGCGTTTCCTTTTCTTTGGTCCGTTTTCGTTTTCTTGTATCGTTTCTCATTGTTGCCTATTTACAACGGCTGCTAGACTCATTTCTGGTTTGGGTTGGGTAATTGGAAAGGGTGGGGTATTGGTTCATCATATGTGGGATTTAAGGGTACATTTCATTCTATCTTATCTTTTTTTGGAGAATTTTTACCTTTTGAACTTTGTTTATCTACTCTCCTGTTATTTCTTGTGCTTTAAGTTTCGCTTCTGCCGCGTTATGATGTTTTGTTCTGATGCCCCCTAAGGACGAAACGGCCATCCTATCACTGCAAACATGATCGAACCTACTGTTGTTGCTCTCCTGCATATTCGAGATCGATATATACCCATTAGTCTTATGCTTCTTCTCTTAGGCCTGTCGGCCTAAAGGTGGCCCCTCGCGAGCAACGTTTTTGGCAGTATTACAGGTCTTTGCGTGGCATCTCATCGAAGAGCACCGCTTGATGGTCCTTCCGTGCACGCTATGTATTAATTTATGTCTTCTTTGTGATACCCTTTGATGTATTTGCACATATAATCTAATCGCTTAGAACGTGCGATTTTGAAGCCTTTATCTATAGCTGCTGTGTTGGACCCGTTTAATATTGTATCTAGACAGATAGTTCAAACCCTCGTTTAATACACTAAGAACGTGGTTTTGTGGGCGATCATATACATGAAAAGACTTTCCCATGGATCGAGGCGACACAGCGTGGATATATTGGATCAAATACGTCATGCTATGCTGTACGGATAGAATTGAATTGACTCATTTCTCATAGCAGCCGCTGAGGTTTAAATGACAGCAGTGTATGTAAACACCATTGCATCCGTGCTAGTCCTTCCTGACGCTTTGAACTGGGTAGAGAAGTACGATGAAAATAAGATAGAAGATAAAATGGCAAGTCCTCCAGGCACATCGACGACACTCGTCCACACGCCAGAAAGGACACTCACACAGATCGAAACAGGATGGTTCGCGATCGAATCCGATTCTGCTACATTTATCCGACGTCGAGGCTCATACATCCCGGCGAATCGTCACATACTCAGAACAACTTACTTCCAGCCATTGGGTACCTCGAACTCGCCAATGGCGGCGATTTTCCGGCTAACTTTTGGAATAAAATCCCAGTCCCCATTTATGCCATCGTTCTCATGGCTGTTGGGGGTACAGTCGCGCTCTCGATGTCATATTTCGCTTTTAAAGATGCCTATCTGAGTTGGTGCAATTTCCTTCATCTCCGCGAAGAAAGACGCGAGCTCCAGGCCAAAATGAATGAGAGCACATCCGAAAAGATAGAGAATATCGACATCGGATTAGCTTGCCAGCTAGATGTAAATCGGAGAGAAATGGGCACGGAGATCTTCGATCGTCTAGTGATGGATGTGCTGATGGGCTGCGGTTCCATTATCGTCTCGATCGGGACATACATGGCCATCGGCGGTGCCAACCGCACGGTCTGGTTCACGAGTAACCTACTATCTGGATACATCGGAAACTCACCTGCAGCAATTTTCGGCTTGACGAATGTGTCTTGGTGTGCGTTTGTCTGGTTTCGAGCCGGTCGACATGGGATCGCCGCAGCAAAAGAGCTGGACGTCGATGTTGCAAATTATCAGCTGAAACCGCGTCTTCGAGCCATCAGGACTCATGCCCTGATCACTGGCGTGACAGGGCTGGTTGCTGGATGCGCATCGATGGTCACTGCGACGATGTGGTGGGGGTATATTGTGCTAATACCGTGTATAATCTCGTGCATCTGGGGGAATTGCTTCTGGCGACGACGGCTTGGGTATCGACGTCCTCTCTCCCAACCTTCATCTCGACTGACTGCAGAGATGTTGGTAGAGGAGCTGAGGTTTATTGCTCCTACTAGGCAGGTCATTCGGGAGGCTCTTTCGCCAGATTTATTCAAAATTCTGGGGATTGATACGACATCACTCCACCCAATGCTCGAATTCATGAAAAAGAGCAATCTTTTCCACGATTTTAGCTGTCATATTCTCCACAACACACGACTAGCGGCGGCAGTCTCAAGTCACCTCGAGCACGAAGTGACAAATATCAACACTCAGAAAATTCTCGAAATGAGCCCCGATCTGACTGAAGACCTTTTGGAAGTCGCACGGAAGTGCATCAAAAAGAACGGACAGGATTGCCTTGCGTTTCGGGAACGGTACCTTTTGGAGATCCTTGGTTGTTATCTAGAGAAAAGTGCACTATACCATGAAGTCACTCACAATTAAAGACAGAATCTGAACAAATTATTCCCATCACCATTATTCTCACCACATCGCCATCAAACGTCAGAAATTCTGTCATTGCGGAACCTAAAAATAGCTCCCGGGACCAGCCTTAAATATTGAAGCTAAGTTAGCGCGGGCTGCGTTTTAGACTCACTGTCACGCAAACCCTAACCATGCACGGAGGAATTTCAAAAGCGACGAAGACGGTTCATAAGAGGCACTGCTCCGTTCTTGTACGGAGTATCATCTTTCGTCAGAGCCTCCAGTTTGACTACGCCTTTGGACGCCGGAGGAGAATTCTCTCTGGTGAAGAAATTTGCGAACAGTGAGCGGGTAAGCCCTGCGTCGCTCTGGCGGTCGGCTGCACCTCCTTGGCAATGTCATTTTTGAACTGCCACCCCTGGCTCATGTAACCATGTTGGAGCGGTAGGCTAAGTTTGAATATCGGATTTGTGGTTGAAGTTGGGGCCCCAAAGCAGCAGAGAAGACGGGTTCCGATGAGGCTCTCCTGGTGTGCCAGGATTCTAACGTCTTGCGCAGTGCTAATCCTGTGCATTGGCTTTTTCATTAAATGGGGCGACAAGTTTCGAAAGGATCTGAGTCATATCACAGTGGGAGCTGGCAAGCCTGACAGTAACAGAGATGGCTCTAAGTGGAAGTACACAGTGCTCAGGGACGCCGAGAACTACGGACTCAACCACGCGCAATGTCGAGCGGCGTTCCCGAAACTGTCCGTTGAGATAGAAAAGTCAGTCCTGGCGCGCCAGGGAAAGAAAATCAGATATGAAGAGTTGAATTCGAGGCAGTTGGTAGATGGGATGGGAAGAGCGGTGGTATACAACGGGGAGGTGAGCTGTCTCGTCCAGAGTCTTCATTTGAGAGAGAGGCTGACATTTCCTCGTGTCGCTCGCAGCTCTATGTCCTCAACTTTGAGAGCATGAAGTATACCTTTACCCGTGCCAAAGCGACTCTAAGCTCACTCCATCGAGCCCTGGTCGCCATCCCAGACCGCAAGAAACTACCCAACATTGACTTCCTCTTCTCATCAGACGATTTTACGCACGGCCCAGGCCCCATTTGGACATATTCCAAACGGGAAGACGACACCTGGGCATGGCTGATGCCCGACTTCGGATACTGGTCTTGGCCAGAAGCGAATATCAGCTCGTATCATCAAGTTCGACGACAGATGACATCCATAGACGAGAAACTCAAGTTCGATAATAAGGTCCCAAAGCTGTTCTGGCGTGGAAACGTTGCGACGGCACCAGAGCTTCGACAAAGGTTGGTGGATGCTACACGTGACAAACCCTGGGCGTCTGTGGTGGCAATCGATTGGAATAACAGGGACAGTATGAGAGAGGATTTTGTGCCTATCCAAGATCACTGTCGATATATGTTTCTGGGCCACGTGGAGGGACGCAGCTATTCGGGCCGTGGTAAGTATCTGTTGAATTGTCATTCCGTTCTCGTTTCACACCAATTGGAATGGCGCGAAGCACATCATGCAGCACTCGTTGCGTCAGGGCCAGATGCGAACTATGTACAAGTCAAGCGGGATTTCTCTGATTTAGAAGAGAAAATTACGCATCTCATGAATCATCCGGACGTGGCGAGACGAATTGCTGAGAATAGTGTCAATGTCTTCAGAGACCGATGTTTAACCCCGGCTGCGGAGGCGTGTTACTGGCGAGAATTGATATTAGCATATGGGAAGATATGTGATTTTGAGCCGATGGTGCACGATAAAGATCGCCATGGCAAAGAGATAAGACGAGGTGTGCCCTTTGAATCCTGGATATTAGACGGGAAACTGGAGTAACCGGGTATACCAGACAGGTAACTCTCTGGATGTAATTAGATAGAGCTGAACGTGAAAGATATTAAATACTCATTACTATGTCCGTCATTGCAAACAGCCTCTTAAATTTGTAAACAGGTTTAATGGTGCCTGTTTGTCCGGCAAACAGATATGTAGGCAAATACTACCTGGGACGTCCCAACGCCTGACACCCGCAAAATGGGCAAGAATTCAAGAAGAAATGAAAGGACATAAAGCCAGAAATGGGCCTTCTTCAACAGATTTCCTCAAAACCATGTATTTATGACGGGAATCAGAACTGAAAGAGAAAGAAAAATTTGAATGAGAGGTCAGGGGGTTTGAGATGCGCCTGGATCAGTGTTTGGATCAGTGTTTGGATCAGCGTTTGGATCAGTGTTTGACTCCTTATCTTTCAGGAGTGCTTTGGCCCATGCCTTAAGAGCATCGAGCTTATCTTTCAGGTAACTCAACCATGAATTGTCATCATCATGATCGTGGTCGTCTTTGTCATTGCCTTCGTCGCCTTGGCCGTCGTCGATACTTTGCGAAACACCGGGGCTAGTAGAGGCTGCGGGAGATGGTGTTGTGAGTATTGGCGCAGGACGGGTCCATACAGGAGTCGCACTGGTCGTAATAGTGCTCGCGCTCACACCTATGCTTGATGAGGAAACGGGAGGATCGTCGGGCACGTCCAGAGCAGGTGCACCTGAGTCGGAATGTAGCCCGACTGGGTGCAGAGGTAGATGTAGAGTTCCGTTGTTGGGGACCGGCTTGATGCCTAGTGAGTCGCAGAGGATATTGTAAACTTCGATGTTTTCTGCACATTTTGTGATTAGTTGCCACTTCATATGACGAAATAAAACAAGCAAAGCGAGGAATTTATTACTTACGGAACACATCAACCCGGCTGTTTGCCTTGTGAGGGAAACTTGGCCCGCGAGCAACGAAGATCGAACGCATGAGAGGATGTTCATGATCATACCCATGAATACCGCGCGGATGATAGACGACATTTTTCTTCCTGGCTTCTTCAACGTCAAGGTCCTCTTTTTTCACAATCGCCCATCCGGCCTTGGGAATTATCCACAAAGGTGCAATGCGATTGTTGTTTGAGAAATGATACCTCTCAGGCATTGTTTCGCGGGTGTAAACTTCGATGGCGTCTTTGTATGCCTCCGCAGACTTCTTCAATTTAGTCATGATTTCAGGTATATCTGCTTCGTTCTTGGGACGTAACCCTTGAAGAGGCCATCCATCAATGCGTTCAATCAAAGACAGATCGACCAAATCATCTAGCTGAATTAACCGATCCGTTGATGTGGTTGCCATTCCATGGTCAGATACGACAACCACGTTAACAATTTCAGTCAGATTTCGAGCTTGTAAACCCTTGAATAGGGATTTCAACATATTATCCGCTTCAGAAATTGTTTTCCTGATTTCCGTGCTATTAGGTCCGTACTTGTGCCCAGCAGAATCGACATTGGGAACATAAGTAGCAATAAACTGCGGCCTTTTCCTTCCATCTGCGGAGTGATAGTGATCGTCGTCCCCTGGCAAATCTAGCCAGTGCATGACTCTGTCGACCTTGACGGCTAACTTTTCGCTTCCGTTGTACTTATCAACATACGTCGGTTCTAGTGGACCAATGTGAGCTTCGGACCCTGGCCACATATGTAGCGCCGTCCTCACGCCCTGCTTCTCTGCTGTTACCCAAATGGGTTCTGCCTTCCACCATTTAGCTTGCATACTCCGTTTGGGGTCAGTATAATAAAAATCCTCCTGCAGGTTAGGGTCCCAGAAAGTATTTCCAACCACGCCATGGCTCTCCGGATATAGCCCAGTCACCAGTGTGAAGTGATTGGGAAACGTGACACTCGGGAAGCTGGGGAGCATGTATCGAGGTGATATGCCGTCTGCAATAAACTTGTTAAGAGTAGGCGTGAGTCCTCGAGCAAGGAAATCGGCACGGAATCCATCAAGAGAAACGAGAATGGTAGTTGGACGAAAGAATGCGGTTCCATTCGATAGGAGTGTGTATTTATTATGTTGTTTCGCGCGAAACTGGTTCGAAGCCTTGTATGCACCGAGAAATAGGATCAGGAAAAGAATAATAATAGCCATGAATGATAGACTGAACTTGCGCCAAAATCCCTTCAAGCCATATCTGCGTTAGCAGCCGTAGGTACTCGATACCAGATGGACAATGCATACCTGTTTAAAAGTCCGATTTCCCAACGCCAGCGTATCCAAGGAAGTCGAACTCGAGCATGAAGAGAGCGAGCCTGAAGAATCATCCTCTTCCTTAATGAATGCATCACCTTCCTCCATCTCATACATTAGTTCCCCTTCTTCATCTCCCCCACGATTAACTCGTGATCGTGGCGGCTGCCGTTTCTTTCTGCGCCTCTTCTTTTCCCTCCTTCCTATCCGCACACTGCTCCCTGTATCATGCATAGTGCTGAATATGCCCCTCAAGCCACCCGATGGATTGGTGTTTCTTGTCAACAACCTCTCGAGCTCCTCTTCTTCTTCTAAGACGGTTCGGTCATGTCGAGCGAGTTCGACCGTGCTGCGCGTCGCCTGCACGAGCTGGTCATCCTCCGAATCAGTATCTAAATCTGAGTGCGAGCGTAGAGATGCGACATCATCGTCGTAGCCACCCGGAGAAAGGAGAGAAGGGCTTGAAGGGACCGGTCGCGGGGGCATTCTGGTGAATTTTGTGCGGCGGAGTGCCGGGGTTTGGAGCGGAGCAGGAGTGGCCTTTCGGCGCAACTGGGTGGACAAGACAGCTAGAGCATCATCGACATTGCAGCAGCCACCTAATACAAAGAATCGATAAGTAATAAAAGTTCGGTTGATTGCAATTGTCGCTTGATACCCGCCGTCGTCGCGCTTTGGCCGATGGTCCGTAAAACTCCATGCAAACAAGGCAAACATGACGTCCGGCCCATCATGCAATTCACGCCTGGCCACTGGACGACGGAATACTTGAAGCCTGACGTTTTTGAGATTCGACGACAACCTGATGGTGAAGGCCGATTCAGCTGAGAAAGTACTGCTTTCGACTAAGCTACATGACAGAAGAGATTTGTCTCCAATTCAGAAAAGCCGCATCATTCGTATATTGGATAAAGCAGACGGGAATTCTTTGATCTATAACAGTCCTTTCATAACGCTCAGATGGTTCTCCTGAAATGCATCAACTAGCAAAACCAAAAAGAAAAGAACATCAACATATCATACAGCATAACTATTCGCCAAAAGCCCCGGGACATGGTATCATACAAAATGTAAAAGCAGTACTCCGTAGCTAACCTTCAAGAAGTCGTCATCAAACAAAAGACATCTGCCCATAATCACGAACTATAGAAATTTCTCCACTCGCAACTACAGCCCGACGTTCCGCCGTCGATAGGCTGCCAAACGTCATCACGCTTGTCTGACTTTTTATCAGGCCGAGTGAAGTTGAAAATCCCATCCGCTGGATTGATCAAGGTGCCTCCTCTGTCCCTTCTCTCATCCAGCAGCTGTCGCATGTTCAAGTCAATCTGCGACCGCTCGTTGAGCAGATAGCAATAGACCATTTTCTTTTTCGCGTCACCGCCGTGGCGGTCTACTTTGATGGTGACCGGGTACGGAAATGTGCCTGGGCGTGAGAAATCTGACGAGAAGTCCGGGGTCGACGTTGGGGATGGCTCGTTAGGTGAATCACCAAATCCTCTGACGAGGTTCATTTTTCCCTTTTCTGGCTGCGTCCAGATCTGGACCAAAAATCTCGTTTGCGACCAGGTACACCGCAACCGTGCATATGACTTGGGAACTCCGCCGTCTTTATCGGCATTGCTCGAATCGTTGGATGGTGTGATCGGTTTCAAAAAAATAGAGCGGTCGAAGTAAGTATAGAAGCCATAACGTTCAGTAGGCAGGCCGCGATCGAACAGCCGAAGCGGTTGATTAATGGGGAGAGGATACAAGTTAGCAGGCGGAGCGGTGCCATCGGGGGCCGATTTAGGTCGCGGGATTATATCAGTCAGGTTCGGAAAGGTAGGAGCTCGGCGAAAGTGTCTCTTCTTATGGTCCTCGAGATTGGCCATGGATAGAAATGTGGCGAAAAACGGTGTTTCCTCTCCGATGAATGGTGGAGAAACTCCATCTGTTGTATTGCCTAGGAAATCTATGTCTTCCAGATTTGGGGGTGCAGGGATAGGAGTGAAGTCTTGATTTCGCGAGTGTAAGCGGTGGCGACCTAAAAGCTGGGAAACAAGTCCCAAGTCTGGTCCAACCGCACGCTTTGCCGTCGCTTCCACCGCCGTGCTGTGGGGATAGGTCCCGTTCTTGAACGTAATCTGAAACTTGAAGTTTGGCATGTCGCCGTCATACTGTTGGTTTTCCCGATCCTCCCATGGCAAGGCGCAACTCCATACGGCAGGAGGATAGATACACTGTGGGTTCGAGTCGACGGAGTCAGGCCCTCCGATTGTAGATATACCCGTGGGCATCGGGGGATACCCAGTGAGATTTAACCATCTTGATTGTATCTCGGGGGGGTCGCCTCTCCTTCTCGTGAGAAATACCGCAATCACAACGCTCGCAATTACTAACAGTAGTAACAAGATCACGAGGGCGAACCACCACCGTCGCCGTTTTCTCCCCTCACGGCCACTCCGACCGAAACAGCCTCTGTCACTGAGACACCCCCTACCACGCCATAAGCCGCCAACCCTTTTGCCAACGGCATCTTCTTTCTCACGTCGTTTTCGTTTCGCTTCAAGATTGGCTCTCACTACTGCCGGTCCATGAATCGAGTCTAGTGTCACCGGTGCACCGAAAGGACGTGGGGGTAAACGTTTATTAGAATCAAAATCCGAATGAATAGGATAGTATGTTGCAGGGGGTGGTCGAACGTTTTCCACACCGGACATCTGTATGCCACCACGTACGGCAGTAACACTGTTACCTTCAGGGGAAATGGGTCCCGCCGAATGTGGCTGCTGACCGGGAGGAAGGATTGCTCGATAGCGAGGAACTTGCTTGCTGGGAGCCGGGGAAGAATAAGGGGGTGGTATGGAACCCGACGCGCGCTCATGAGAGACCCATGTCGAGTTAGATTCTTTCCTCGCTCCTAAGGAGGTTGATAAGTTATCAGCTCTGCGCTTTGACTCAGACCTCGAAACTGGAGCTGGCACGGACGGTTGTATTAAGGCAGGCGTTGCTCCCCCAGCCCGATATAAAGGTGTCGCTGTTGCTTTACGGATGTGAGGTGAGAAGTCTGGCTCGTCGTCTTCGATAGTTGTTGAACCAGAGTTAGATCGAGATCTTCTTGCTTCCTCATTCCTCAGGTTCGCCACAAATCTCTGAAAAAAGGGGTTATCCGAACCTTGCTGTGAAGGTTGCCTCTGCAAAGAGGTAAAGTGGCCTGGAGATTCTGGCGATACGCCTCGAGTATCGGCTGCTGTTTCAGCAAGAAAGCGATCAACATTGGAACGGCCTATGCACAAAGAGCACGGCTGGTCACTAAGAAGATCATGTTGGCAAGGCATGATGTGAGGGATGCTGCCCTGACTGACGGTTGTCGACATCACAAAAGGGATTGACTGAGTCGACGACGCAGACAACGGTGAGGCTCTGTTGCCAGAGTGAATTGGCCAATTTGGTGAATGAGCGAACCCTCCCGTCATTGTCCTATCCTGACGTTCTTTGTCCCAATCATCAATGTCTGGCCATGCTGTAATACCACTCTGTGTTTTGTTGCCGTTCCTGTCCTCAGGTGTTTCCGGGGAGAACGCGGACACCCCCCTTTCCCACTGTTTCTCACTAAAGACACTTCCAAAATGAGGTGTATTGGGATTCAGCATCATGGCTGGAACCGGCGGAGGACTAGTGTCCTCCGCAACAGCACCACAACGAGTGCTCACTGTACTCGACCGTGCTAATAAAGGCGATAGCAGGACATTCCACCATCCCTGAGAACGACGCTGATTTGATATGGTTTCAAGACTGAGCCGTTTTGAGATCACAAGTTTGCTGTCGTTGGAAAGCGAACGTCCGCATGTAGAACGCCATGAAGGGGAAAATTCTTCGTCAAAGTTCGTTCCTGCGGAATACGATCGGCGTTTTCGACTTTGTTGAGGAGACTTCTCCACCAGAAATTCTTCGTACATTTCGTTGTTTTGCAGCTTGTTGAGTGCTGGGATGGCGGGTACTGGTGGAATAGACTCTACCCTGGCTGGTTTAATAAAAGGTGTGGGCTGCGAGTACACGCTTGAAGGTGGACGTGCTTGTTGAGTCTTTCGGTTTTCCCATGACGAATCCCAATCACGGTCTTCTACGGCAGGGGTAATAACAATTGATGGCGTCACAGGTGTCTGTTGCGCCTTTTGTATGCTTGGTTCGGTTTTCACTGGCTGGTTTGCTGGAATGCTCAAACCAATCAAGATTGGTCGATCAGACGGTGAGAGGTCCTGTATCTGTTTCGCAACCTTTTGTTTTGCCTTGCGGGACACCATCCGGATCAACGATTGCTTTTCGGAACGTCCCGCTTGCCTGGCACCATAAGCTTCATCCCTCAACTCTTGATAGCCCTTCGCTTTCGACTTCCAAGTCCGTTGATTCCCATCTTCGCGATGCACATCGCTTGGTTTGGATTTAGAAAGACCCCTTAGGTCATTCAAATCCAAGAACCCTTTCGCCGGTGATTTTCCATTACCGTCGGCCGTCTGTCGAAATCCATTCGTGGTGAAGCTCGTTACAAGGTTCAGACCTGGCCTTAATTTCTTGGAAGGAGCTGTATGGGCGTCGTGACTCGCATCTCCCTGCTCAAGGCTCGAGTTACAGCCAGTCCTCTGATCATCGCATTCGTCTTGATCTAAAGACTTGTTTGTTGTTGAAGTCAAGGGATCGTCTGAAGACCTAAAAGGATTCTTGATATGACGCTCCGGCGAATCTGAATCGGGATAAGGTGTCACCACCTCCTCTAATATCGGGGATGAGAAGGGGAAAGTAGGAACAGTAGGGATTTGTAGATGGACGGGGGTGTGCGCATTGTGTCGTCGCTGGGCCGTCTGGAAGGTGCGTGGATCCATAGTTCTCGAGGTGAGCGATTGGCTGTCGGTATGGTAAACATGGTTAGTCAAAGGCATTAAATATTGGACTGTTGTGGACATGAAAGGCGAGAGATGGAAAAAGGGAGCATTTTACTTACTGTTGGCCTCATTTCTGGGTGATCTGATTCAGTAATAGCATAGAGTTGAAGGTTTAGAGAGGATCATTCTGATATGCGTGAGCCACAATGTAAACGAACGTTTCAAGCTGACGAAGCGACGAGTAAACCGAACAGGGCGAAAGAAAAACTTTCAATGGGTATTAACAATAACAAAGTGAATGGGAAATGGCAATGTGATTAACACGAGAAAATTCAGAGATGGAAAGTAACGAGTGTGTGACTTTCTGTCTTGTCTTGTTCCTGGAGGGAAGGACAAAAAGCAAGAAGTTCAAACAGGCACACACAGCACCCCTAGAAAGATCCGGAACACAAGTCTATTCCTCCACAGGTTGTTTTCCAAACAATGGCCAGCGTTGAGAAAAATATCAAAATATCATTTTTAGAAGCTATTCCAAGAACAGGCCAGAAGACGCGACTTCAAGCATTACTGAGTCAGTCGTCGACTTGACGGCGTCCAAATGAGGGGATTGGATATCTACCCCTCGAAGTCTCAAGAAGCTATCATACCTAATAATAGCAAAGAACGATATCTGGTCCAGGTTCTCAATTGTTCCTAAAGGCCCTGATTGGATCTCTCTGAAATTGAAACAGTTGAACCTCGAGACCAGCATGCGGACCACGGCCGCATTGGAAGGGATTGCTCTGCAGAAAGCTGGGTTCCTGCATGCCAAATCGAGATCCAGAGGCTCATTGGTTCCGGAACCGCTGACCTTCTGATGACTGCCATGAAGGATGTAACCAAGCAGGAGCGCTGAACGGGGATCCGACTGAGTGAACGTGATGTCGAAGTCGACGTGAGTCGTCGACGTTGAAGCTCGCGAGGTTGAGGTTGTCGTTGGCCGCAACCAATCATCACGTCGAACGCGTCGGGACGGTGCTTGTGGGCGGTTAGAGCCGTCCAGTCAGAACGCGAGAGCGCCAGCGGGGGCCATATCGCTCTTGGCGCTGACAAGACAGCATCTCAGCGGCGACGACGATGTCTAACGATAAATATGAAGACCTGATAATGGGAGCGAAAGTGCTAACTCTCAAACGGAGTGCATTCCAATTTGCCTTGCTGACGTTTCCTGATTTAACTCCAAACATAATCGGTTATCCAACATACGAGACACGGCCACCAGGACTTACAGGTATGAGCCTTGTTAGACGGACGATAAAGACCATGTCAGTTGACCGTCAATGCTATTAGATCTGCAATATGCCTGACATATCCTCGAAACTGCGGTGGAATCCCAGCAAGTTACCTGCATGATTCCAAAGCACCGTTCGGTCATTCTATCCTGAAGACTTGGCATCCGAGAATCGGCAATCTTTCGCAACTCCTTGGTTAGCCCAGGGTCCCTGCTGACCCGATTACACGGAGGGAAGCTTGGGATAACATACACGGCGACGCCTGGACAAGAATAGCTATCCCTTGGGGACAGGAGGAGACGTGTTAACGGCATCTCACTAATCTTACTCAATGACATTATGCCTGTGTGCTTCTGCCTCAGATCACGGATTGCAAACCTCGAGCTTGGCTTGGTCCAAATGGACTCATACTGAATTTCGGGCAAGCTTCCATCAAGGTTATGCAACTTTCCGGCTGATTTCCACGAACATGCGGACATTTCGCACGCCGAACCATCCTTTTCGGCCCTAAAGTTGGCGAAAACGACGGTGTATTTCCCCAAGCATGCCGTTGGCTCTTCCAGTTTCCTTGAAGACAAGAATGTGTTCCCTCTCCTGCGGGGCTGTTATACTGTACTGTGGATGCTGGCCTTTCCAGAAATCCGTCTAGCTGGACAGAACGCCCATCTGAGTGTTGTTTGCGGAGTATACTATTACAGCACTCCTTCGTCCGATCGACCATTGGCCATATGAGTCTACGGTGGCAAATCCCTTGCCAGCGCGGGGTTCGTATCTTAACTAACAGAATCAATACTTCCTGTTCTCACGTCGGGTAAAGGAAACCAAAAGTATCCTTAAGGAATAATAGGTCACTTGCAAGATAACAATCAAACTGAATAGGACCCCCATTCGGGAACACAGCGCCGTATGTATTACACTGTACTGTATGTATGTACAGTACATACCTCTTCTCGGACGACATGTTATCCTCCTTAGGGGCCCCTCAGTTTTCCTAGGCACGACCTCCATTTGCCCCGGGCGCAGAAAACCGGTTGTGTTTCAGGTTTACATACGGAGTACGGAGTACAGTACATCGACCAGCTGTTTATACGGCGTATTTCAGCTCGTGTTTTATGCAATACCAGAAATTCTGATACTGTGCATAATAGCATACTGTACGTATGTACAGTATTGTACTTCGTGGCGGGGAGCGCCAATGTCGTGACAGTGACAATCTGCTCATCAATCGAGGCTATGCTATTCCGGCTATCATCCCGACGATGTGACACGTCGAACGTGCTGACCAGGTGTGCTTATGCATTTCTGTTGGTAGCACAAGGCCACCTTGGATGCGAGCGGGAGACCAACACAGAAGCCAGGCCTAATTGGTAAGCCTTCAGGATTCAGGTCTTACATACTCCGACATACAGTAGTATCCGTTACTGTTGCTTGTTTCATCCTGATCAAAGGTCTTTGGCACTCGTCATAGGTCTATGAATCTTGGATTTTGTGTATCCACAAGTATCGGTCCTAGTCAATCGCCTTCATGAGCCGTACTGAATGTACAGCACAAGCAGCCACCTTGCTCTTGGAAATGCCCAGGAAGACCAGCGGCATGGGGTGCTGCAATACCAGTCACGGCCTTTATCCCAAACGTTTAGGGATAACTTGAAGTTCTTCCTCCGCCAATCGGCGCAAGTTTGGCTCGCGCCTAGGAAAATCATTGGGAGCGTCATCCGGTCGATCTGACGATCACTGTGTGACAGTCTTGCCAAAGCGTGCTGATCGCCAGTCGCCGTGGCTTGTCTTGATTTCCACCATTCTTCAATTCTGAATGAAAAGGCGCGATAAGACTCCCCCCCGCCGTCTCAGGAGGCACTTCACTACGGAAGCCTAGAGGGAGCATGTCGCCAGAACGATTTTTGCTTTCTTTTTCTGTTCACCGCCCTGGTTAGCGTCAGGATCACGACAAGTGGTTCGGACCAACTGGCAACCACAACATCATAATTTAGTACTAGGAGAGGTTGAGGCCCCACGAGATCGCTAATACTCGCTGGGAGTCGTGCTCGAGCAGAAGAATTGAGCGAGCTCCAGATTCTACAGTGAACTCTATTAGGATTGTGAATTTGTGGTGATATTCAGCGAGGGGATTCGACCTCGGGGACGTGATGTCGGCGTAGTCAGCGCTATCGGGCCGATTACCGCGCCGGCGCTGGTTGGCTTGGCACCACCGCGCTGGCATGAACCACGTACAAAAGCACAGCGAATACTCCGTACTCCCCGTACGAAAAAAATGCAGAGTAAATTGATAGAAGGGCGGTACATACAATTACTGTAGTACTGTACAAATAGCAATTCTCTTATGTCCGCCCACGTCGCGGATTAACCGTTATTGTTTACAAGAGTTTGACGTGGTACGGTGCCAAGACTGCCAAGACTTGTGTGCACAGATGATTAGTAAGCCACGAAAGGGCGGGCACGGGGGCATCCACTTGCGCTTTGCACTGAGTCCAATCGGCGTCGGGGATGTAGTGTACTGTACTGTACAAAATTCATGAGCAACCCGTACGAAAATCTCTATGTCACCATATCACTTTACCCGTTAAGCGTACAGTACGTCTGACTTATATGATTTATCGGCAGTGTGCGAGTAGGTGCTCTCGAACCACGTTAAAATACAGAGCGACCAAAAGCGCACTTGGCGGCAGAACAACCAAAATTAGGAGCAAAAATCATTCTGGCGACATGCTCCCTCTAGGCTTCCGTACTTCACAACAAAAGGTCTGGAATTCGCGGAATATCAGTGGACGCATCTTTTACCTTTGCGGGTGAGAATTTCCAGGAGGTCGGTCAAAGTGGCGATCAACCTGGAGTACGGAGTACTTTGTATCAATATGCCACACAACCAGAGGATGGTGTTCAGAGGGGTCTTCGCATGACAGTAAACACTTTTGCGATTCCAAGAGTCACAGAATCACAGATTAGTATTCCGTACGGAGGTACGGAGTACTCTATACGGATCTCGGCCTTGTCTGCTGTCAGATGTGAAGGAAGACAGTATACCGTCCCCCGTGGTCCCACTGTATCTGCCGTCATTTCCACGAGCTGGTTGTTGCTCGAACGGCATCCAGTGCTCTCATGGTTATTAAAGTAAGATTTCCATGTGTGCGTGTCTGCCAGCTCGAGGACAACCACGACAATCACTCCTTTTTCATAGAGTTTTCCCCATGTGAGGTGTTCCGCAGAAAAGCATGGTGCCGGGATCCTTTGCCACATTTCAGCATGACCCAGCGTTATGTCTATATTGTACGGTGCTCTTGTTTTGGTGGTGGTTCTGTATTGATCACCGTTTCTTTACAGATTTCTCAGAATGGCACAGAAATACCAATACTTGTATTTGTGTCCATTACGGAATAACGCAGTATGGAGTATGTACAGTACAATAACTACAGTACAGTATATACGCTCTGTAAATGGGTATTATCAAGAACACGGGTCCGTGTAGTAAAGCCCATACCGCGAGGCGATTGCTTGCTCTTAGCAGTCGTGCAACCAGCATCATCCCACGCCTAGTCTGAACCTCTAGGGAGCACAGGGGAGACGCGAGAGGAACGACAACAGCGAACGACTCTGTTTTGTAGCACGACAGACACCGTTGTGGTGCCTGCGTCCGTGCAGGATTTCCGCATGTTGGACATGTTGTGTGGTTCTATTCGGGGGTTCGCAAAAAAAGAAAACGAGTCGTACTACAGAGTACTTGTCAAGATTATAGGCATTGGGGTTCTCACTTGCTCGGACAAAAGTGCGAGTAACGAGCGGAAGTAGCAGCCAAGTAGTGAGGCGGGGTGGAGAGCATAGGGCGGAGGGCGGAGCCGATAATAGTGCCAAGTGTTCCGCCTGCCGAAAGCTTAAGTTCTCTGGCGGGCACGGTGGAGAACCACTATCAAAGACATTGTAAGTCTAAGTTTGTGTCTTAATATCTGCAGTGACCAGTCCTTTAGCGGACCCGTGATAGTGGAGAGCTCCAGGTTCCAGTTAGGCTGTGGAATGTAGTCGGCATGTTCTTTGAAATATTTAAGCAGACATGGAGCGGTCTGTTACACTCTTTAGTTCAATGCTCTTTCGAATCAATATAATGTAGCGACTTTGTGAGCGTAGTCTCATACCCGCAATACTAATTACGGCGGAGAAGAAGACGAGAATTGCGCTGCCCTGAGTTCAAGCTCCGCGGTCTCAGTGCCAAGATCGACTCCGATTGGGCGGTCGGAGACGGAACTAAAATTTTCAGCGACATCAGACGATGCAGGTGTCCAGCAAGCTACCATTTGGAGGAATTTTTGAGAAAAAAATTCAACCTTGTGTCGAGTCCAGGAGCTGTTTCTTTGCCATCTCAATCTTATCATGAAGCGCAAGGCGAGCCCTGGACCTGAAGGTCCAAACACAGACGCGAAGAAAAGAGCATTGTCGACCGAGGAGGCGAAAGCTCGGTTCGGGGACGGGCTCTTTGACAGAGCCACCTTGGAGAAATACAAGAACGCCTATGCCACTTCAGAACCGTGAGCATGCTCTGCCACTTTTTCTGCAATTGACTGATTTTATGTTTTTACCAATTGGCCGCTGATCTAATCCGTCGACCTGTTCCATAGGTACAAACATGGCGTGATTTCCCCGCTCATCGCTCCAGATCTCCTCCGCGCCGTTCGCAGTGAAATCCAAGAACACTTGTCCTTCACTGAAAAGGAAACCGATATTTACAAGATCTTTCAGTCTGGCGACTTGGCCAATTTGGACGGATTAGACGATGCTTCGCTCGCGCGACTACCCTCTCTCCTCAAACTACGCGATGGTTTGTACTCTGGTCCGTTCAGAGAGTACCTCTCCGAGGTCACCGGAGCTGGGAAACTAAGCGGACGCAAAACCGATATGGCGATCAATGTGTATACCGGTGGTTGTCATTTGCTCTGCCATGACGATGTGATTGGCACCCGCCGTGTGAGCTACATTCTTTACCTGACCGATCCTGATGCGCCATGGAAACCGAGCTATGGTGGAGCTTTAAGGCTATATCCGACTATGACGAAAACAGACAGGAATGGAGAGGAGGTGAAAGTCCCTGGTCCCGATTTCACGTTGTCGATCCCTCCTGCGTTCAATCAACTGAGTTTCTTCACGGTCCAGCCTGGAGAGAGTTTCCACGATGTCGAGGAGGTGTACCATATCGAAGGCGAAAGTACTGAACAACAGAGAAAAGAACGCGTGCGCATGGCCATTAGCGGATGGTTCCATATCCCACAGGAAGGAGAAGATGGCTATGAGCCAGGCTTGGAAGAAAGACTTGCGGAACGCAGCAGTCTGCAGCAATTGCAAGGTCAAGGAGATGAGTTTGATCTACCTCAACCCCAGGTCAGGCAATACAATGAACCTGTCGACTCATCTGCCTCCAAGGGCAAAGGGAAGCAAGTTATCGCGGAAGAAGAAGACGACGAAGAATTCACAGAGAAAGATCTCGACTTCCTGCTTCAGTACATCTCCCCGTCTTACCTGACTCCGGATGTCGGTGAGCAGCTCTCCGAGACCTTCCAGAATGAGTCGTCTCTCAGTCTGGAGCGTATCATTTGCGACAAATTCGCTGCTCGATTACGCGCGTACATCGAGGAACAAGAAAAGGATCAAGCCGCCCTCCCCGCGGCCTCGGATGATATTGAAAAGCAAACAGACTGGAAAGTCAGCCGTCCACCGCACAAGCATCGATACCTATATCAGCAACCAAGGCTCGATGCGCAGGGACAGGACAGAACTCCCGTTCAGGAGCTGATTGAAATCCTCCTTCCATCGAAAGCGTTTAAAAAATGGTTATCAGTCGTCACTGGACTTGAGGACCTCGTGAGCTATAACTTCTTGGCTCGCCGATTCCGGCGCGGTCAAGACTACACGCTTGCCAGCGGATACGATGGCGAATCCCCCAGACTCGAGCTCACCATTGGTCTTACTCCGACTTTGGACTGGGAGCAACAGGACGACGACAAAGAAGAGGAAGAAGGCGAGGGCGACAAGGCACCAGCTAAGTCAGCCAAGGCAGATCACAACGACAGTGGCGACCTTTCAGTGGGAGGGTACGAGATTTACATGGCCGGCGATGACGATGAAGACGACGATGACGAAGGCGACGCTGCCGTCGATGAACCCGCCAGTCTAACGGGCACCAAGTCCAAAGTCAAGAAGAAGACGAAGGCGGATCCCGCTATTTACAAGTCTGCGGGTGATCATGAGGACGATGGGATCTTGTTCAGTATGGGTGCTGGATGGAACCGGATGAGTATTGTGCTGAGAGATCGTGGGACGTTGAAGTTTGTCAAATACGTGAGTAGGTCGGCCAAGGGGGACCGGTGGGATGTCACGGGCGAGATTGAGGTTGAGTTTGATGAAGAGGACGAGGATGAAGTGGAGGAGTGAAATTAGAAAAGCTTGTTGATGTATTGTTTAGCGAAAGGAAAATGTGATGTTTTCTCTGGTTATAACTCATTATGGTCTCCAAAGCTTGAAATATAACTTACAGTGTTGAAGCCTCACTCGAAAGCGCGGGATAATCACGAGACCGCGAGTTGGCATCTCGGGACTTACCCCCCATCGGCAACTTGCAACGGTCCGCCCCGGCTCGGGGCGGAACCTTACAACCACCGACTAGAAGTGACGGGTTAAACATCGGTACCGACATGAAACATGAGAAAGGTAATTAAAGATTTGAAACTGCTTTTTGATGACTTAACAGTTCGCAAATCTGGACAGTCCGTGATTGCTTTCTCGCTTCATCGCATTGTGCAGACGCATATGTGCGAAACATCCCACAGTTTGATAGACGTCACACGCTCTGCACATCGCCGAGTAACTCGAAAATAAATGCCCTTTCGCAAAGATCACTACATCCCACAACTTCGTGTCTGTCGAATGCCGCATGTTCAAGCTCTCCCAGCGAACTCACGTAATTGTCTTGATTATATGGAATAGTTGCCACATCCCATCTTTTCTCTCCCTTAATTAAAACGCCTCGAACAAACACTGAACTCTGAGGAGTTTCTCTCAAGTTCTTACCCCGTACATATAAGATACCATTTTGTACGACCTCGTGAGCACAGAACAAAAACACATTATTTTACCGAACATAAAGAACGCACGCATTTTGCGGCGTACTAAGGGGACAAGTGTTTCCCCCCTTGTTTATCAGCAGAAGTTTGTGGGCGAGGTGTGGCGACAGGAGGCGAGGCAAGTCATGCACTCATTGTGCGGAGGTTACGCAGGAGCTGTCAGACACGTTGTCACACCATTAACCATATTTCAAGTTTCA
The DNA here is from genome assembly GCA_014839905.1 of Aphanoascus verrucosus. NCBI lineage: Eukaryota > Fungi > Ascomycota > Eurotiomycetes > Onygenales > Onygenaceae > Aphanoascus > Aphanoascus verrucosus. The sequence goes on along the minus strand of MU089300.1, from coordinate 255,013 downwards.
ACAATTGAAAAACAGGTGGGTTGCGTGTATTGCCGGTGCATTAGTGGTGAGGAAAAACATGTGTCGGACGAATGCGGACAAGGGAGTTGACGAGGATGGGTGGGAGCACAAGAGCGTCGAGTAGTTTTCTGTCGTCAGCAAAGTCGGGCGATGGACCTCGAAAACTGAACAGAACATTGCATCACCTGCAACTTCTGTAACATTGTTGAACACAGGAGCGAAAGCAGACTCTGCAAGAGTTAGTAACTATCGGTTATATGGGGGTCCTGACTGCATGGTTATAACTCAGCTTCCCAGGGGAATCATGCATAAATCGTGAAATGCAAAGATATAGCGAACAGCAAGTATATTAAAGTAAAACAGCATTGTGAAAAAATAATTTCATTTGTCTATTTTTCCTCCTCCCCGCGGGCTAAAAAGGGGGGTTTTCATGCAAAAACCTCCGAGTTTCCTATCACGCCGCGTACGCATGACATGACATCCGATACAGACCAAAATATCCCAATACCCAAATCCAACCCCAACAAATCCAGATGAGAAGCAAGGAAAAAGGGGCGAGAAAAACATCCCAAGGGTAACCTCCATAATCTCGAGTTCCAGACCGAAAGATTAAAGATTACTAGCAATGATGTGTGTTTGGGAGACGACAAAAGAAGGGAGAAAGTGTGGCTAGTATGTGTAAAAGGTACAATGAAGGTGAGATAGACATAAGAAATGTAAAGGATTGGGGTATAGATAACAAAGATTTTGAAGCAACGAAAAAAGAAAATGGAGCTGTATAATATGAGTGAATAAGACAAGAACCAGGATAATGCACCAGTTTAGCCGTGGAGCGCTTCCAACCGAAATCTAAGATCGACATAACGTTTGAAGATCGCCGGTATTGAGAACACTAGACTTAACAGTAGTTGGCAAGAAGTAAGGACCAAAAAATGCGACACTTTTTGCGTCTTAGAGAAATGAAATAGTACCGACGTGAAATGACACCGCCCAACCGGGGTACTGTGCGTGCGCAATGGAAGGAAGTAGTTGAAAAGAAGTGTTCCAGTACAATGGAAGGAAAACGAAGTGGTTTCAAGTCGATGGTCATGGCGAGATAGTAGACGAATCGGTAAATCGGGGTCATGCAACGACTATCTCCTCTCGTCGGTGTATTGGACGCCTTGCATCTGCGCAACGGCCTGGTTCATCAGCGGTGGAAGCGTTCGTGAAGGGTCCTGAGAAGATGGCTGCGACGAGTTGACAAGCGAGGTGCTTGATCCGGCTGAGTATGGCGAGGAGAAGAGGCTGGTTCCCTGCGACGAGTTTGTCATGCCGTTTGGTTGCATTGTTGAAATTGGATGGGGTAGGTCAAACGCAGACGCCTGCCTCGAAAGCGCTGGTGGTGGTGCCTGTTGCTGTTGCTGCTGTTGCTGTTGCTGCTGCTGTTGGACGGCGTACCGCCGAAGTTCTTCCATTTCGGCGCGTAATTGGTTTTGTTCCTGTTGGGATTGAGCCAAATTCTTCTCAAGTTGAGAAATGTAATCCATTGCTATGTGACAGTTAGTCATTCGGTCCACCTAAAAAACGATGAAAAGGGGTAAAGGGGGTCCAGAGTAGCTTGGGGCACCTTATTGGGGGGGTTAAATTGAAAGTTATTCCGACTTACCTCTGTTTAACGTCTCCCACTTGCTAGACTTGTTGTTCTGGGTCGAAGGCAGACGGGTACGCAGTGCTTCGAAGCAATCTTTCATCTCACTGCGTCGTTTCCGTTCAGCTAACTTATGTGATATCCTTAACTCAGGGGTCCTGCTGTACGGAGTGGAACCATTGATGGGCTCGTTTTCACCCATCAAGTTTCGCACCTGCTTATGATGCAACGAATGATGATGGACGCTTTGTGGTAGTTCTACTCATTGTCAGAACGATGAACTCAGTATCAACATTGACTGAAGGTCCATATGCATGCGTACACACAAAGACTCCCAGAAGAACGAAACGCTTACCTTGCTGCCCCTGCGGAAGTCGAGGATCATTAGTGTATCTGCTGCTGGCAATCGACTCAGTGCCGCTGTCTCGTCGAGAAATCTGGTCTGATAAACGGCCAGGTTTCTCTGGACGCGCGACAAACGGATCCGGAAACGCATACGGCATGCCCGGGATAGGACTTTCGGCGCTGTAAATCTTGGCTTCGGGATTCGAGCCGATTGTGGGCGCAGTGCGCCCTGCAGGGAAGCTCCGATGCTCTCCCGTGCGTGGACCCAACGGTGATAACGACTGGTTTCCGATATAACGGGGACCACGGTGGGGTGGGGGCGATTTTCCATAGTCGGTAGAAATTCCGCGCTCTCGCTGTAAACTCGACACGATGGAGGTTTGGGAGACATTGGCGCTATGGTATGGGGAGGTTTGGTTGAGTGCCAGAGAGCTAAAGCCCTGGTTCACTCTGCTATCGATACTGCTGCGCCGTGACTCGGGATATTCTGGTCGCTGGGCCCCGTCAAAGGTCTGGTTAATCGATGGCAGCAATGCATTGGGAGGTTGCGATGTAAAGCTGGGTGACTGCAGTGGGCCTGATGAGATTGGGGTATGCGGCTGCTCAGAAGGGATCTGGGGCGGCTGCGACGAAGAAATGTAGGATCCATGATGATATCCGTTTGTCCCGTTCGTCGTGTTCGAATATGTAGATGAACCTGTTCCGTTCAGGCAGTCAGCCAATTGTCTTTTGCTATAGTGAGAAGATAAACCCGCTTCCAGAGCGGTTGCGAACGCCCTGGCAGGCGAAGAAAGATGAAAAAGGACATACGGGCGCTCTGGGGCATGGACCAGTTACCCGAGTCTCTTTCAAGCGTCGCTGGGGACTTCTCAGCAGGATGCATAGGAACAGCCCCAGTGAGCGTCGCGATGGACGGGAGCTTGCCCTGAGGCTGCGGGGCCTGTTGGACGGAGCGTGCCCGTTCCCATGGCCGATGAGAAGGTGCTGAAATCTCCATTGCAGTCATTCTGGCAAGGGGAGAAGCGCTTGTCGTCTTGCACCTGCTAAGCGCCTTGGTATGAACGGTTTCGTCCGGTCGTCTTTCCCAAAGGCAGAGTGCTCTCGTGGTTCAGGAGAAGTGGTTGCGAGTCGATAGGTCGGTATTGGCCGGACTAAAAGCTCAAGATCGAGAGTGAGGTGCACGATGAATGCGATAGAGCTTGATAGCAGCCGTAGTAGCAGAAGGCAGTGCGTCTTGACGACCTTGAGAGGACCAGGGTCGTTGGGAATGGGGGAGAAAGACTCCAGAGGCGCAGAAGACGAAAGACAGAGATCTGGAGCAGCTGGAGATTACCGGTGATACTTTGGTAATACGATATGGTATTCATTATCACTGTCAGTGGAATTTAAGGTTTGGGTGGAAATCGTTGGTAATGGTTCTGTTTGACATGGTAACATCTGCGGAGGACCGAAACTTTGACAGACGGTTGCAGTCCCAGGAACCCATCACTTGGACATGCCAGCAACAATCTAGAACAGAATGAAAGGTTTATATCTTCCTGGTTCTGCTTTTATTCTGCGGCACGACTGACAATTCTTAGAGGCTGTTGAACTAGATATGTTGACGACAATGTAACCGCTGAAGGATGCATATGGATGTATTCTGGTTTGGAGCACCTGGTACGGGGTAACAATGCGAGAGTACTGTACGGAGAACTTCCAAATGGGGAACCAATTTACATACAGTATCTTCTCGACTGGTCACATATCCCACTCCTCTCCACGCACTAGAGCACTCTCTGGTTCTTCAAGACTCGAGTGCCATCTTTGCTATTACTGGCGTGCCATGCAAACGATAATGATTCTTCTGACAATTCACCTAACTGAAGTCTGAAAATAATTTTGTGCTGTCAGATCTGGAGTTGCGTGAACTTGGGCTTTCCCGGAGATTGTACAGTACAGCCACTGTATGCGTATTGTATAGAAGCGGTACTGTATTGAACACTTTACCGGTGTACGAACGAGATACGGAGGCACTATCTGCAAAGCCCACGGACATCAGGCATGGATGCAACGACATTGACAGGCGCACAAGCAAAACCCGTCCCATCAGCAGCGCGTTGGATGGGTGTGGCTGTGACCTTTAAACTGCTGTCACCACAGTTGGTTCTTCGAAAGAAGAAGCACAGGCAAAATGTTCCTATGTTCGTCGGAAACGAGCTCAGCTAAAACGACACCAAGACAAGCGAAAGATACGCGCTCGAGTCAATTTTCTTTCAGTCGTGTCCCTCCATACGCCGTACCTGCTTATTGTTATGTATTTTTCAAAGCGTCGTCCCTCTTCGCACATGTTTTGTGGAGCATCCGGCCCCATCCACAGTGTCTTAGGTCACACGTGTCAGCTTAGCAGATTTCGCCGCTTGTTCTTCACGGCGGCAGAGCTGCTCGTGAGTCGAAGCCCGCCCTTGTTTTAGGGTTAGTCAGATGGGAACGGACAGCGCCAAGACCCCAAGACCGACGGAAAGGAATAGACTCTCTTCCCGCCCCGATACCACCGCCTTAGATAAGCACACGTGAGCCCCGTGCGACGACTCCCTCCCCCAGACTTCCACAGATGCCACCACCACCACCCATGGCAGCCCAATGAAGGCCGGCATACCATACCAGGCGTCGTCATGCCTCCACCATCGAGGGCCCGTGTCTGTTTCCTTTTTCTTTTTGATACCAGGCGACTTTGGAACAATAATTCGAAATAGTCGCCCACTTCCAGAAGCATATCCAAATTCGAGTCTCCTTTCACTCTGCAAAAAGTTTGCCCCAGGTCAAAGCCCACCAACAAATCTGGCTATGAGTGCTTAGTCAGAGTGGACCTCATTAAGTTTAGGCTCTTGCTTTATCCATGGGATGCCCAGCGCATTATGCCACTATGGGCTTAGTGGCCAAATACTTCATTATTTGATCCACTCCCACGAGGGCGACTGGGAGCGTCTCCGAAGGGTCGTATTATCGTATCGAACTAGGGTGCGGCGTACCCCATGTCAGTACGATACTTACACTGTATCAAATACACGCTGCGTTCGTTTCCTTTGTACAGTACTGTACTTGTTGGTATTTGTCCGACTTGCCTCTTTGGGTCAGCCAGCCCTGCAGCCGCTTTCTCAGTCACCCAAATGTGATCCTGGCCCTCGCTCGCTGTTAGGCTGCGTAATCTAATCTGTGATCTATCAAATCGTCATGCAGGGACTCTTCCTGTCTTTCACCGTCCCGTGGATGCTCCATCTTTCAACCCCTTCAGACGGGTTTCGGTGCAGATAGTTAAAAAGAGTCCTCGAGCTGAGAGGATAGACTGCACCGATTTTAGACCAGATCAACCGCTCTCTCTTCTGCATATCAAACACCGTAACAATAAGAGCAACCGTTCAAGAGGTTTCCTGTCATGAGGTCAGCATGTCGGTCCTTTTAACCTCTTCCTTGTTGCTGTGATCGCCCAACCGATCTCATGGCCCGCGTCCCATTATTGAACTCAAACGGGGCTCTCAGATCTCCAGGGCGGGAGCTAACTGACTTAGCCACATCGCGGCAAGGGTTTGATATCCTCCCTTCCCCCGTCACCCTGAGATATCTTCTGTCTAGTATCTCCTTTTCATTCCTCGAACGCTCCTAAGCTTGAACCAATTTTCTCTTCTTCTCAAAGATTGTGGCGCTCTTCAGAATTTTAAACGGGATAAAGACGAATTCTGCGTCCAGGCGAGAAAGGGAAGGCAAGTCATTGTGATACAAGCTCGACACTCAGCCTGAAAGGGCAGTGCAGGGGCATATCAATCTGAATCTCTCTCGTCAGGGAATCGTTGATATTTGAACAGAAAATTCCAAATATCCAAAACACGTGGAAGTCGATGACGAACAGGGCTGGTGTAGCGGCAACATTGTTGTTCCTACGCTACATTGGCCAGGGCCAGTCATGCCCATGACGGTAAATTATATAACTCAGCAGCGCTTCTGGCTCTACCGCATCCAGTCCAAAAGCGCCTTCATGTTGATGAACCACGAGAGGTGGCACGAAAACCGTCATCAAATTTGCCATGACGGCTCTTAACATATAGATTTCTTGCGGTTTCGAAGTCAGGTTTTCAGAGAGCCATGGTGTGTTGTCGTCCACCTTTTTTCTGACATTCATCATTTGCAGACCTGCGATGAATACACCAATGTTCTGCGGAACGCACTCATAGCTTTTTTCATATGGTTTGCTAGTCGCGTTTGACAGAAGTGCACCATACTCGGGCTAGAGGACGGAGGATCGGACAAAAGCACCGCCAGTTTTCCAATTCGCAAGTAGTGAGTCCAGGAAACGACACATAGGCTACGAGGCTCAGCTGCAGCCTTGTTGCTTATCGCTGGACTGTCGTCGAGACTCCCGCCTTTCTTGCACTTCTTGGCACGACGGCTTGCGCTCTGCCCAGCCTCGACACCACGACAACTGTCACCCAGAGGATCCCGTCATGTTGTCCCGTACCAACTTCTTACCGAGCGAATTTAGCGGAGGCAAACCCTGCTCTATATCGGCACTACGCCACGCTCCCGTTCACGTCCCAGATCTTCGATGCTGAAAAGTCATAAACCATGTGGCTCTGAATTCGAAGTCGAGGGATCATGATGTTAAAACACCGGTTGAACACGAGAGCAGTTTCGTGCAAATGAGGTGGCGGTGACTTGGCAACACGAACACAATGTACATATGTATCTCGACGATACACATCATCGTTCGCATCTCCCAACAGAGCCGCTGCTGTCTCGTCCGAATGGGTGACCAACGGCCCTCATATGCGCGCACCGCGTGGATATACTCCCATTCCCATGCATGCCAGGACATTTCTTGTCGACTCCCCCACCTTTTCTGTGCGGTCAATGTTCACAACGATCCAACTGGGGGCCAGTCAATCGGGAGAAAACCCATGTCCATGCCCATGAAGATACCAGGGGCCAGGGTGAGGGGACCTTGTGTGTGCATACATATGCATGTTCACGCAGCCATTCCCTCGTCTTTGCGGTCATGTTTTCAAGAACCGATACAACCCTCAACGGAGTGTGCATGTCGCTTACGCATGGCGGAGGAAAAACTTGGGAATTTTAACAGGTCAATGTTATGATTTGGGATAAAAATTTGAAACTTGGAATTTTTCCATCTTTTCTGTTGCGACGTTTCAGCCTTGAAGTTGTTTCGCGAAGAGCAGGGCTGCGTGATTTACCTGCCGTCTCGAGTCAAGCCCCCAAAATCGTGCTCACGTGATGGGGAACCTTAGGTCAAGAAACGACATTCATCAGAAAGACTCTCGAATACTATTCGAATTCTATCCGAAAACCCCCATCCGAGGTGCAATTGTGTGGTGATGGTGATGTGGGTGAAGATGCATGTTCAACGCACCACGGCACCGCGCAAGATACAGCCCGGCAAGCGAGTACACCTGGCGTTTTTCGAGTATCATACTGAATAGTACTGCGTATTCGATCCTCATTCTGCGCGAGCAAGTATCTCTTTTACAACCTTTGCGGTTGCTTCTACAATCAACCCGTGCTCCTGTGATTGTATCCGGTCCCTGAGTTGTTGCAAGTCATCACCTTCGCGACATTCCATCTCTCGCGTCATGATGGCCTCACCCTGGTCAACCTGTCTGATAACACGGTGAACCATGATGCCCGTTCTGTTGTTCTCGAGATTTCCGGCTTGGAAGTCGTCAAAGGCTCGCTCAATAGCATGACGACCATCATATTTGCCTACATCTACACGCCATTAATAAAGGGAATAGTTACAAACACACCCCTTTAACTGTAGTTAAATAGCTTAGCGCTGCCTATAATTAGCCATTTTTAACGGAGCAACGATTACCCTGACACTCGCGGCGCGCGCCGGGCAGACCTCCAGCCTCATACTTCTCGTTCAACAGAGAGTACTGTAGGTGCAACGGAAAGGCCAATTGCGTCCTGAAAATGAGCATTGGCGGTGGGGTCTTTATATCTGCTAACAAGCTGCATACATATCCTCCGTTAACCTGAGACGGTGGCTAAGGGCGGGCTTGTGCAAGGCCCTAGATTCTTTGGAGAGACTTCAACGATTCGCCTGCCTTGAAGATAAAGTGTCTGGCTGCTATAGCACCAGGTAAGAGCTAGAGCGAACAGGATTACACTCATGCTCATAGGGAGGGATAACTTCTCTTTGGGGGAGCTGATGATGCACATATGCATTGCACTCAGGCAGAACGTAGTTCTACTCCTCTGCAACTCACGATCAATGCCAACTTGGACACGCTTGGTTGAACGTCTCCATGGCTCGCAACTAGAGGAGCAAGGTTGTGCTCAGTCGGAGGGTAGAAGGTCCAGACCTTCTCACAAGGCTCAACGGCATGGAATACTCTATACGGGTAGGGAACTTCTGGTAGTAGGTGTGAGTGAGCAACGACAGAGGATGACGACTAGGGTGGTTATTGGCAAAAGAGTGTAGCAAATGTAGCAAATTCCTGAAAGGAGAGTTGCCAGGTTTGAGCCGTGATAATGCCCAAAACATTAAAGGATGTTTTCTTTTGACTTAACGGTTTATAACTCGCGTTTTTTGTTTTTGAAAACGTCTTTGTCTTCTGGCGCTTCGAGAACCTCGTCTCCACTTTTTATTTTCCGTTCTCTTTGATGGCGCCTTTTGTTCAGCCGTACTTGGAGTTGCGCTGATCCTGGCGAATCTGTCAATGGCCGTCGATCGAGTGTTGGCGTTCCCACAAGAGTGGTTGACTGTAAATGGGTAAAGGAGACAGCATGATGCAGCCTCACAGAGTAACGATGATACTGTACTTTACCCAACGAGCAGTGAGTGTAGGAAAGGAAACGAGCAGGGGATATGGTTCTGTATTCGTGACGAAAGCCCTGGCTAGGGGCGAATCTGGGCTTTATCCGTTTCTTCCTGGGAAACTATTCAGCCAACAGACCCAGCTCAAAAGACTTCATGACCATAAACCTGGAGAACTAGAGAAAAATGCTCAGTTTTCGCTGGCGAGTCACCCAAAGTGAATGGTTTGCGGTCACAGTAGAGGATGACGTTGAGTCTTGATGGAGGTGAATGGATGCCGGCTCAAGCAACGCGAAACTGGTTCCGTTTTAGCGCTCATATTTTTGCTTACTAATGAGCCTAATTGAACCGCACGTCAAACATACCTAACATCCGCGTCATTGTCACCCAAACATCAATGACAGTGCAGAGCATTCTGTTCAAAGATGCACACCTTGCCGTTTTCTTTTTTATTCCCTCGCGATGAGACATGATTTGCTTTTGAAAACCTCATAACTCCATTCAAGTCAACTATGGCGATGGACCCTCCCAGCGAGAATCCCCAGGTCCACGAGACCCCGGGAACCCCCCCGCGTCCCCCATATTCACCAGTGACGCCAGTCATGACCCATGAGAATTTGTTTGCCATTCCGGGCTCAGAGGGAATGATCTCACCGCTGTCCACAGGGCAAGCTATGCTGCTCAACCAGCCTACCTCACATTCATTCCCGTTCGTCTCGCAGCCTGCCGAGAATACGAGCGACGAGTCCCGTACGAACATGTCGCAGTCTTCGTCCCCTACTTTATTTGCTCCTGAACCAGCACCGGTTCCCATATCTGAATCTGATAATCCGGATGCGATTGCCCTTCGCTCAGCTATCTCCATACTACAGATACAAAAACAGCAGGCTCTTCGTGATATTAGGGCTCTAGACAAGATGAAGCAAGCTGCGACGGAGAATCCGGAACAATTCGTTCAAGAGATTTTGAAAGGGGATACCAAAGCTCTGGGCAACCAGATGGAAACTGATCATGCCCAGTTACCCGCGAACAAGGATGAGAAAAGTCCTGTCCATGTTGATGGGCAGCACCAAAACGAAGGTGGAACGGCAAACACTGGATTTGGCAGAATACCCAAACCACAGGAAGTTGTGAGAATGCCGCCCATTAATTGGGCGAAGTACCATATTGTTGGCGAACCTCTCGACAGGCTACACGAGGAACAGAGACGGCGGCCTTCTCCTGGAGAGCCACGTAGGGATACTCCTACCCCAATCCAGAGAGCACCGGAACATGTGGTAGCTGCTCCGTATAGGCCATTCACGGACAAATTAGACTCTCCAATGAAGACCCGGAGCTCAAACAAGCGGAAGAATGAGCAAACATGAATAACAGAGACCCTTCGCAACCTGCTCTTTATTATCATAGGCTTTGGTATCATGAATTTCAAGATATAATGGAACCTTTTTAGGATCTTAGCCTCCCTCCATAACGCCAACCGTGAATCCCTATTTTCTATCCCCCACAGTCCCTGCCCGACTTCGAATTCGCAATCGTAAAACTGGACATACCTGCGTCACGGGGTTATCGACCGCCGCAGGGAGCCATGCGCCAGCTGTACATTGGTCCAGGTGGCTTCGGCAGTGCATTCGGGGCAGATCACGTTTTTGAAATCGTAATCTGCGGGATATCTCCCATAGATTGGACTGGTAGTCCTTGACAACTCGAATGCCCTTCTTTGATACCACCATCCTGGATCCGCCGGGTAGTACTTCAAACAGGTATAGCAGAGCTTTAGATGCCCTGGTATACCTGCCGCCAATCTCCAACGTAGGAGCCGTTCCCTCTCTTTCCTATTATAATAAAGGGCCCCGTGGCTCCCACCATGCCAGGCCCGGCCAAACACTTTGGCTGTGAGTGCCAAACACACTTGTGACGCGCCGTCCAGCTGGCTGAATATCCCCTCGACGACCCTTTGAGGGAGGGTGCTCAGCCCGGGCGGACCGCCTTCGAGAGGTATCGATGCCGTTGTCGATGCCGGGAAGAAGATCTACCCTCAGACAACCACAAACTTGGTTAGTCTAAGCTCTTTTTTTTTCTCACTTCAGAATAGACGATTCACTCACCCCCGGGCTCATAACAAATATGAAGGCACCATCACGCCTGTCTCGTATTTCTCGATTGGCGACCCCGACGTGGCCCCTTCCTTGTGTCAACTCCATTCCGGCCCTTGGCTCCCCGGTGGCCGCAGCGCTTGCACTGACTCTTGGATGCAGGATATCTGGTGCCTGCGGCGGCGCCATTATAGGGATATCCTGCACCCAAGAGCCATGCCCAAGGGGGTCCACTGGGGCCGCTTCTCGCGGTGCCCACAGGCCTCCATACCCTTCGTTGGGCAAGGTGTTCAAGCTGGCGGTACTATGATAAAAAGTCATTGTTAGCATTGGTTCTCATTTCACTTTCATGACAGAAACCACAAATCTCTGAGATTCGCACGGTCCAAGATGTGAGAAGCCATATGTTGCTGGACTGTCTCTCAACATCCAACCTTCCACGACGAACCAACATGTCGCTATAACGTGTAAATTCAAAAAGGAGGGGAAGATAGGAGAACTAACTGGCTATCCAACCCAGTGAACATCTCCACTTGCTCTCCAGCCAGGGCTGCAAAGGATGAGGCCTCTTGACCCTGGTACACTAGGCAGACGGGCAAGATCAATGGCAGAAAAGAGGCATCTCAATGTGATGGGCTGACCATGAAGGAAGATGGCGAGTGATGAAAAAGGAAGAAAAAAACATAAAGCCAAATTGGGAAAACCAGGTTTTATACCCCCCCACGGGACCTGCCGTTGGCCTCACGTGAACTGGCTAACAGAGAGCGAACATCCATGCTTCCTTCCGCCCTTTGTGTTCCTTTGAAACAGACGTATCTCGTCCCAAGTGTTGAAACAAACCATGAGCTGGAGAGTTTATGGACCTCTTACCTTTCAGAGAAAGGATCCAGAGCGCTTGCGCCGCCGATTGGAAAGTTATACCCACTATATCCGCCCGTGTTTTCTGCATGGAACATGGCCCCTTGATGGTTGAGGGAGGTGAAATCAAAACTCGCAACCCCGCTTGCTAGCTCTTCTGGGAGGATGATGTCGTCGCCGATGATGTTGTGGCCTTGGTGACCCGAGGGCGCGTCGAACTCGTTGGCCATGAGAGGCCTGCTCATCTCTCGTACGGCTTCGTCCAACCAGGACATATCTGGATAATTTATTTCGAGGTTGTATTGATGCATATGGCTGTCGCTGCCGCCGGATCGTGGATAGTCGTCCATCTTGATAATCGCCGATTTGAAGGATGTGGAAGGAGATATCAAGGCCCAAAACGACTCGCATATGAACTGGCCTCTTGATACCGGGTTATAAGGACGCGGAGAGAAATGTTGCTGCTCGAGAATCTCAGGATGTCCGAGGGAAGAAACGCGTGGAAAACGGAGCTTCAAGCCAGGGAAAGAATGTGTTGCTTGTAAGCAACCGTGTGAAAGAGTGCAACCGTGAGAAACACAGCAGAGTGTGAAAGCGAGGAAGAGAGCGTGTTCCAGGCGTGAATAGGGACATGTTTACTCTCGGCGTTGTTTTCTCATGGAATCTTAGGGTTAAGGGGATCATTCACCACGCATGGCGCTTCTAAATCACAGATTACCGGTAGGGGGCACGGTCTGAAGTCGTTCGTGAAGCCGCCGGGCTTCTATGGCCTCATCACCTGGAGAACGAAGCATGGTTATAGCAAAGGAACCGGACAATATGTACATAAGAAGAAGGACGGGAGGTTATGGTTCTTAGGGACTGTGATCAGTCTTATCAAGCGTTTTACTTGGGGATATCAAGAACATCTACTTTTGTTACAAGAGCAACTTGCTGCACAAGGAGAGAATAGAGGTGTTGAGGGCGTTGTTTGTTCGCCAGTTGTGATTGTGATTAAGGGTGCAAATACTATACATGCTTACTGCAGAGACATTGGGAGAGGAGCTGTAACGCTAACCAGTCTATAGCAATTCACTTTACTACGATTCGATATTAGGGTTGAGGGCATTATAAAAATACAAAATTATATTAGGAACCCAACCCGGACTGACACCCTTCAGATACCATTATATGCCGCGGTAAGATGCACCGTCCCTAATCCCCCGAGGCCATTGCGATTCAACATGTAGACCAATACGCCGTTTACCGTGTAGAAAACAGCCAACATTGGGATATTGAACGGCAATTAATCATCTGCATTTCCTTCTCCAATCGAGACCTTTTTGAGCTCAAGTTCCTGCTTCAAGCTCTGCACTCTCCTTCCAAGCTTCCCCTTCAAAATAGGATTCGTCATCTGCTCCCACTTCATCGTCTCCGCACGCACTAGAGCTTCAAGCTCCGCAATCTCCTCCCTCTGCTGCTCCATTTGACGCTGTTGTTCCAGTGCATCGTCATCCAGTTCTTCTGCATCTTCAGGCGACGATTCCTCGCTCTCGTCCTCTTCGTCACCAGACGTTTCGCCAGCGGTAGCAGGCTTGGGAGTGCTCATCTCCGGTTCAGTCTCAGGCTCTGCCTGTGGTATCTCCCCAACCGTTTGGTTCTCGTCCGCGATGGCGGAAGTTGGCACCGAGTTGGCGTCTGCATGGGCTGCCAAAGCTGCTTCCATTTCTGCGGCGAGATCGTCCTCGAAGAGATCTGCCATGTCCTCTTGCGTTGCTGATTCCATGTATCCGGCTTCGTCTACTTCGCCTTCGGCATCCTGTTCATCGTCGTACTCCTCATTGAATGTCGAACCCTCACGCATGTATTGATTGTAGTCCATCACTTCGAACTCAGGCGGTCTGACGGCCGAAGCGTCTTCTCTGATTAACCTGGCCACCTCCAATTCAACAGCTTCAATCGTCCGATTGCTAATCCGTTTTCGAAAACGTCTCTTTCGTACCCATCGCATCGGAGGTGTCACGCCATGTGCATACTGAAACGAAGACTGATCCACATCCTTCGGTAACGGGTAATTTTTGGCTTCCTCCTCAGATTTAACCGGGCCAAGAACAAGCAACATTTGGCAAATATCAGCTGTCTTATACCATGCGCGTTTATCCCAGCTCTTCATCGCCTCGATAACACATGGTAAGTCCACTAACGTAGCGGCATATATCTTGCCTCGTACCGTAAGCGTCGCTCTCCGCCCATCTCGAGTCAATGACCTGAAAATGATATCCGCGCCACCTTGGCCTCGTGGTCCGAATCGCTTCTCTTCCACCGCTTGTCTGACATAATCGCAATCGTCTCCCGGGGGCATGCGCAAAATAAACTCTTCCTCCAAGGCCGGATCGATTTCTGTATCTGAAGCTTCGGAATCATATCCAGCACCTTTAGGTCTTTTTGGTGGTTCGCCTTTGCTCTTGAGACGAATGGATGGGAGGGGTTTGGTGCTGAATTTGATACGCTTGACAGCTGGAGCGGGAGTAGGCGCAACGGCAGTAGTGTCCTTATTTCCTGTTGTATCGCGGGCGCGCTTCTTCGATGACTTAGGAGCATCTTTAGTCGTAGCCGGCTTTGTAGCTTTCTTTGATTTCGGTGCGCTGGCGGTCTGCGATGCTGGTGACGGTGCCGGGGCCGCAGTTGGCTTTGGACCGAACTTGAGCTTAAGCTTGGGAACTGAAGGGGTGGGTGTGGCAGTTGAAGGAGGGCTTGTGGCAGGGGCACTTGGTTCCTTTGGAGCTTGAGGACCCTTTGGTTTGCCAAAGGTCAGCTTGAGCTTCGGTTTGCCGGACATCGTGTGCTAACGCCAACCGGCTGGCGGAGAGTAGAATCTTAGGTCTTCGGTGACGTGAACGCACTGACTGATGATGTGGCAAGTAATCAAAAAAACAAAGGCAATTTGAGCGAATTCACACAACGGAGTGATGTGCTGATAAAACGGGTTGTGGATGAAGGAAATGCGGCATGAAGATGAGGAACATAATCCGCGATGCGGCTTCAATGGGTCATTGACGTCGGAGTGACTTCGGCCCAAGCCTTGGCACTGTATTACGTAATTACGCTAGCATTGCGACGCCATCACCCCCTATTTTTCAGGGGGTTTGTCGGACACCCGCCCTCAATACATAGCATCTGTCGAATAAATATGCCAGAAGATTCAAAAGACGAAGCTATTAAGATACAATATTAATGCTTAGGCTAATTCTCTGCTACATAAATCTACGATGCATGAAACACAAAGAAGCTCCTTATCTCTGAACTTCTTCAGCTGTTTTTCGAGGAGATAATCAATAAATGACAACACACATCAGAAACGTCAGCTTAGCATGCTAAGTAGCGGAGAGAAAAAGAAAAGTGCACAAGCGCAGAAACGTTTATTGTAACGCGCATCAGCTGCGGCAAAAAGAAAGAACGGCAGCAGTCAGTAGATAACAATCATTTTCAATTATCAGCAATCCCTTCATACAGCCAAGGATCCTCGTGCAATTCTTTCGCTGTGCCACGCTCTTCTGGGTTCCATGTGACCATCCGTTTGACAAACTTGATAAACTTGACCTTGTCTTCACCCTGCACATAATTTAGCGTATTCTCGAAGCTGAAAGCACTTGGAGAGATTGGTCGGCCTTTAAAATTCCCTATTGACACAGTATTAGCGGAGTTTGATATTTCAAAGCCATGTTGGTATACTGACCCCTGGAGTCGTACAAAGAATGTGCTCTCTTTCCTCTTCTCAAAAGCTCCTTTGGGGGAGAGCCTAGCAGTGCTGCCATGAGGGCAAGATGATAAACCTCATCATGGTTGTCGCCATTGACTTTGTACGCTTTCCCAAACAGTTTCTTATTTTCAAGTACATCCCATAACTGTACGATGCAAGAAAATCAGTAACTAGCAAGTAGGTAGAAAGTGTTATATCATTGCTTAAGTATACCGTACCATCACTCCTAAGCTCCATATATCAGCGCTATAGGAATAGCCGGCATCGAGAATTGCCTCTGGTGCTCGATAGACCTCCGCCTGAATACAGCCACTTGTTAATCTATCACCGCGGACTGATTGATCAAAATCCACAATTTGGACGAGGCCAGTGATTCTTCGTGGAGGGCCAATGTTGTTGCGTGAGAGATATACCAAGCGACCATCTGGACAAATCTTCACCGGAAGAGGGACTTCGAATTCTTCTCTAGCAGTTTCTTCCAAGAGCGATGGGTCCTCTGCTTTAATCATGATGTTACCCGGCTTCAAATCTGCTCATGGTTAGCAAAATAGCCCTGCATCAACGAGAGTTTGAATGACAGCAAGCGAACCAGCATGAATGACGTGGACTCAGAGTGGAGGTAGTCAAGTCCATGAAGCATCATTTGAAGCATTATTTTTAGAGTATGCAATGGAATAACGCCGCTTTCGTATCGCTGTTGGTATATCCAAATAGGCTCTCGCAAAGGTTCAAAAACAAAACTCAAATGTTCATTTCCCGGACTAGACTTGATACTGAATGAATCAAGAAGATGCCTGACAAATTCCCAGCCCTTGTGGCGGCAATTCTTTCGGGAAAGGAGGGTTAGAATGTCCAGTTCAGATCGAGCGGAAATACCGCTTTGTATATTGGCATTGATTTTGACCGCCACGTATTTCTCTTTTAGTCACCGCCATCTGAAGTAGTAAATCAGCAGCAGGTTCGCCTGGCTCACACGGGATCGAGTGACAAACTGGTTAAGATCTCGGGCAAGCCAAACGGTCGAGTTTAAGCCATAGCCAAGTTTTGTCGCAAGTTGATATCTCTCATCGAGAATCTAGCCTAGCTGCGCTGGATAGAACTGCGCCGCATGATAATACGGCGTCCTCTCCTCTTCAACGGGATCATGAGTGTCGAGTTTGGGTGCAACTGCCGTCGATCGGGGCCAAGGTTTCTGTTTTAGCAGTGAGATTGGGCCCGTCAGTCTGTTTCTGACAGCGGCCATGTCTACTTAGCGGATCGGGGCACGCAGTGGTGAATGGTGCATCTGAGAAGAAAAACAATAAAAAGACGAGATGAATCTGGGACTGGATGGTTAGGATACTGAAACTTAGGATCGGAGGTCAATGTCCTCAAAAGTTATTAATATGAGCAGTTGAGTGCCAGTTTCATTTTGCTAAGCTTATTATTATCTCAATCAGATGCAGAAAAAAACTGCGTACAGTGGCTCGCAGAAGATGCAACTTTAAAGAAGTTGAGGTGGGTAGGCGTCGGAAGCCGTCGAAAGGGTTGTTCCGGGTGGTGGTCCGCGACGCATTCAGGGGTCCTAGGCTCCAAGCCTAGGCCTGCCCCCTTCCAAGATACTGTACAGTGACCTCCGTAGTTAGCACGATGCTGAATCCTCACAACAACGCAATTGCGGTTTACACTTATCTTAAAGTGGTTTATCATATTTTATAATGTCTTGCTTTTGGTTGTATCGACAACTCAGAATATGCTACCCAATTCGTTCATTAGAAAACGGAATTCACAACATAAGTAGTTAATCGTTGAGCGGAAATACAGTAGTGCTGCACTCCAATCTGAAACCTATGTGCTTCCTTGATGAAGGCTAGTATATTGATAGTACAGACACCTTGCCAGCTGTGGGCTCCTTGAGAACAGTATGCTCATGTAAGCTGTAATAGACCAAAGCCTTTTATTCTTTGGGTCACACTGAAGTGAGCAAGAAAAGGACTCATCGCTGAAGCAGGAGAAAAGGCACCACAAATGTACCCAGTAGATATTGTTAATTTTTGAGACAAAGAAAGGTAGTTCTGCTCTATCCATCGACCATAATCCCTATTTGCAACCTTTCTATGCTTTCCGTGCACTGACGTCGTCGGGATCGCGGCAACCTCTTTAGATGATGTGGGCTAAGCATAAGGAAACTCGTTATAAGAATCTGATAACATATTGGGAGTTCCCTACTAACACGAGCGTACCAGGTTACGCCCTATTATTATTACCGGCTCTCTGATGCCACAAATTTTTTGTTTCTATTTCTTGTGAACCATCGCGCATTTTTCAAAGCGAGGGTCATCCTGTCCTTGGTAAGGCATATCTCCGAATTCGGCCATTTTCTGAACCCACGCCAATGTGTGGGCAAGGCTCAAG
Source organism: Aphanoascus verrucosus (assembly GCA_014839905.1). NCBI lineage: Eukaryota > Fungi > Ascomycota > Eurotiomycetes > Onygenales > Onygenaceae > Aphanoascus > Aphanoascus verrucosus. The sequence goes on along the minus strand of MU089300.1, from coordinate 237,143 downwards.
TTTTGTCCACGTTGGGAAAGGTCTTGGTTCAGCCAGATTGCCTTGAGGCCCCCAATTTTCCTGCAGCCCTTGACAAGCGGATGTTGAGCAGCCAGTAACACGCTACCTTCCCTTCCATTTGTTTCAGAAAGATTCTTGGCATCGCAGTCCCAGATAAGTAGAAAATTTCCGTTTTCGCGGCCGCCTTGATTCTTAATCAATGCGGCACCCCATGCACGCCGAGGTTCGTTCTTCCAGTTGTTGTTTGCTACAGGGCTCTTTTGCCAAGTAAGAAACAAGCCAATGGCCGTTGAATGGCGGTCTTTTCGTCGGTTTAGGAAATTAGTATAAACATCGAGATGTTTGGCTCCTTCAAACTGTACAGTCCAGTTCGTTCGCTTTCGGCCACCAAAATGGCCTATGGGAAGTGAATGTATATAAAACGCATTGGGGTAATTCTGAAGAACTGCCAGACGATCCGCTAAAGCCGCGGGAGGTTCCTTCGCATCAATGATTTGACACGTGATTTTGTTATGATTTTCTGCCATCTCTGGTGAGGTCGCATCTGTTGTTCTTCGAGATCCAATGTTGATGGGCCTTTTTGTCTCCGGGCAAGTATCGTCAGCTCCAGTTTCCGGTAAACCAGAATGTAAGGCACCGCGTGTATATTTGCCGTCTGGCTCCATTGCAATAGACCAACTAGTATCTAATTGTAAGTGGTATCAGATGACTGGATATTTGGTGCGCTGTTGGTTTTGATGAGCTGAATCAAGAATAGCCATTAAGTCCGATATTTCGTCCACATACCAAACTTGGGAGTAACAACAATGAAACTGGAGATTCGAGGATGCTACATCCTCTGGATGAATGATCTAATAAGATCGTAGCACTTTGTTGAAACAGCAGTGAGAGATCAAGTGAAGCTGTTTCTCATCGTGCAATGATACAAAAAGGGAAAGTATGTTTACTGTGCAGGTCAGGGTGGACTATCACAGTAAGCGCGTTTGAGGGGTGATGTTAGACCAAGCTTTGGCTTGGCCGCTCATGAAGTCAAGTTTCAACTCAAGTTTGAGGCTCTGTAGTTTGAAGAGCCAATGATGTCCTAGCATTGGCCCCACCTCGCTCTCCTGTGTCCAGTCGCGCCAACGGATGTGCCACAGCGTATTTGGGATAGGTAGGGGAGGCATTGGTGGATATCTTAGAAAGACGCAACACCGCAAAAAAGGCAGAAGCCCACAGCCCAGAGGGCGAAAGCTGGTTGAGTAACCTTTGAATGGGAGAAAATAAACCCATAAGCAGCATGAACCGCAAACGACAGAGTACCAAAGGGCAGACAGTAGGGGTCCATAGGAGAGCAACACATAGAACAAGCCTCCTGATATTGCGGGGTTGTCGTGCATCTTGACCAACCGAGATGCGAGCAGGTGGATCTTCACGCAGCCCCATGCAGTCGACAGAGATCGAAAAGCCGACCGTTGTGCCTTCAGGGTTCATTTCCGATACGAACAAGTTAAGCTGGCGGCAATGCGGCGCACAGCCCCGCTGGGTTGCATAGGATGTGGATTGACGGTCTCTTGGAGATCTTTACATTTGTGTAACCAACGACTACCACAGTAGACTCTCAATGCATTATGAAGAGCGGCTGCATGCTCCTTTATCAAAAGTACAGCGACATTGAAGGGACCGTATCCAACAACTAATAAAAGTTGCAGGACGTCGTTTTCGAGAGTTCAGCTGATTCCCTATCAATTTAACGTCAAAGGGCCTATCCATTATAGCTCGTATAGAACAATAATGTACTGTATAACCATTAGTCGATAGGAAGTGAACATCATGCTGCATGAAGGATGATGGGAAGATTTCAATCCCACAGGCCTCATTAAGATTCAACGCGAAGCTAAATGCCACGAAGAATTATCGCAGGATTCGATAGCACTAAGCTTTCGGAGCGCTTTCAACGCAACCAGCGAAAATGTCAACAAGAGTATAATCAAGATACCAACCAAGAGCGGCAGTAAATCCCCCAGGGTCTGCCTCATCCACAGCCTTTTGCCCTGTCGTTGAGAAGCCATCTTAGACTCGTCTTTCCAGCCCAGTTTCCCGCGTTGCTCATCGAAAGGCACATAGTTCAGCTTGGGTGCTTCGGTACACAACTCCGCAACTCTTCTCGCCGGAATATCCAACCCGATGAGTGGTGTCATCCATCGCTGCAAAAAGTACATGAACCAGTTATCGTACGCCTGTAGTCGTGTCAGGAATCCGCCAGTTTTAACAATCTCTTTGACACGCGGGAGACGGGAATCTTGATAATGCTGAAGGGCGTCACGAATCTCAATATCGGACGGCTTTTTGTTTGGATGTGCATTGACGACACTGTGTATGGCATTCGCAATGCTTACGACGCCTTCCATTGCCGTACATCCACCAAGCCCTGAATTAGGCGTGACCTAGACGGGGGAGACGATTAGTATCAGAACGGCTAGAAGCTGGAGCAGATATTTAAATTGTCGATGTTAATATTCCTACCTTGTGAATAGCATCCCCTGCCAACGCTATGCGGCCAAAAAACCAATGATCAAGGACCCCTTCCTCCAAAGCTATAAGTTGACCCCAGGTGCGAGAACGCCAAAGCTCTCCAAATAAAACTGTCTCGGTAATGGGATGATCAGCAAATCTGGCCGCAAGAGCTTCCATTTCTTCTTCGGTGTACTTTGCACGATTTGGCCAACGGTATTGTTTTTCTTTGGGGAGTTTGCAGTGGACTATAAATGAAATATAGGTTGGTTGGCATAAAAGTAGAAAAGAGAACCCGTCATCCGACGTAATTTCCATGTCGTGTTGGCCTAGACCTGGAACAGGCGGGCACATCGCGACAAGAGCGTTGTAACTCGTCACCATAGCTAGAAGATTGCATCTGTCAGCAAACCATTCTCTAATCAACTGGAAAGAAGCTTGTCTCTTACAGCGTTTCTCTGCAGCCGAAATCAAGCCTGGAATAGACCGATTTGCGTTCTTCCACATGATTTCCCGCACCTTGCTATGCACACCATCTGCACCAACAACGAGATCTCCGACATGTTCTGTTCCATCTGCAAGCAACACTCGTACAATTCCCTGTTCTTCAATAATATTTTCGACTTGACACCGTTCCACGACCTTTGTTTTATCCGGAAGTAGATCATATAAAGTTCTCAAAAACGTCCTTCTAGTCACAGTTCGCGTGTCGTAGCCGGCACTATATCTCTTAGCCTCTGCCGTAGCTCATCATTGATGACGGGAAGCATACTATTCTCTGACTATCCCAAAAAAGTTATTTCGAGCGTAAATTCTGCCGCTGGACGAGCGACAGGACCAACCTTCCATTGTCGAGCAGTGGGCAAGAATGGCATCTAGGCAGCCAAGCTGATGTAGGATCCTACACCCATGGGGCTGTATGGTAATAGTGGTGCCCAACGGCGGCCCAACTATGCCCTTGTCGAAGACAACGTAGTCGATTCTGGCCTTTTCAAGGCAATGGGCTAGTGTTAGGCCAGCAACGCCGGCACCGACAATGATGACTCTGAAGGGGGCGCCATCACCCGAGGGACTATCTTTATAACTCTTCATTGCGAGGAAGAATAATCGTGAAGTAAAAGGGTATAGAATCTAATCCGTAGGGATATCTGACGAACAGAAAAGGGACGAGTGCTGGGCGGGTTATATGAGCACATGGGACGTGTGAACAACAGGAACCCCTCTCCATGCAGCTAGCTGCCCTCAGTAAAGGGAGGATCCTCTGGCTACTGTACATACATCGTACATGTCCGCAGGGCCCAGGATGCACTTCATATGTTTATAGAATAGAGGTTCTTTATACCGAGTGTCCCGGAATAAAACACAAATGGAAAAGAAAACCTGTCCGCTGCTGATATCGGCGGTAGGACGATGCACAGCTATGCATCCCACGCAGGCCCGCCAGATACCGTACATACGAGCGAAGTGGTAGCAACTTGGTCGAGAGCTACTATGCTCAACAAAGGGCCGGCGCATTCCGTTTTCCACACGCCATTGCGAACAGACTTCTTTGTTGTTTCTTGAAGGGAGAACATCTCCATGATCCCCATCAGCGGTTGTATCTTTAAGCGCGATGGATATCGGACGTACAGTAAGGCTGCGCCGGCAACGCGACTTGTTTTGTACAGCTGCTTATGTAATTAGTTTGCAAGTCATAGTCACGTGCCAGCTATCTCAGGACTGGTCTAACCCGACATGGCTAGTCTAAAGAGCTGTACGATTACGTAATTGCCGGTGCTGTCAATGGCTTCAATGCGCAGAGCCTCCATTGAGCTGGCGATTGTGCCCATTGAATATGTCAGTGATAAAAGGCGGCCACGTTTTGGAGCATGACAGGCATTCAGACTTACAGTATTTGACCATCTTCTCAGTTTTCGAGAAGCAAAGGAATGTGCCTTCACAATCATCTAAGGCCGTTGCAAGGTGTAATGCCTGTGATATGATATCCAGCTGCGATCCATCTGCGATCCATCTCCCCGCTCTTCTTTCACACCTGCGCCTCCGTGATCGCGCATATTTACAACCTCTCTTGCTCTTATTCTTATTCTTCTGCATAAAGAAAGGATGTCTGCACCCAACCTCCACGACTGTCTCTTGCGACCATCAGTCATCCAAATTCTCCGCGCCGCCGGTTTTCACTCCGCACGCCCCGCAGTGATTGACACCCTCACTGACATCGCGGCTCGCTATCTGCTTCTTCTTGCCTCTTCCACTGTCGATCATGCGCTCAACAGTCATGCTGAGGACCCGACGCCTACTCTGGACGATGTGCTCATGGCCTTCGAGGACGTGGGCGCTTTGAGGCCGCAGAAGACACTATTGGAAGAGGAGTTGGAAGGTATGGAAGACACACGAGGGTTGGACTTGTTTCTGGCCTGGTTTAGTGGGCCTGCGAATGCGGAGATTCGGCGGGTGGCAGGATTTGTGCCTAGTGAGGGTGATGTGGTTGACGTGGAAAATATGCCGAAGGAGGATTACTTGACAGGTACGTCGTCTGCCCATCCTGCCTATACTGGTTTTCTGCGGTCTTGTGATATGGTCACTGACGTTGGCATTTTTGGTGTGCTGCAGCGTTGAAAAGGAAACACAGCAAGACGGGAGAAGAAGCTCGATTTCAAGGGACGGTTCTTGGAAAGGACATGGACGATCGACCGGTCGTCATTGAAGGGGGTGTTGGATCTATACAGGAATGGGGGAAACAAATATATCGACATCCAGTGGAGAAATAAAAGCTACAGGGTTTGGTCGGGGACTCTGGCAGTCAACCCAACCCTCAGTTGGTTTTACGATGAACATGACATAGGACCTCTGAAACGATCTAAAGTAATTGGAATAGAGATAAATATCGTGGCATTTCTCTGTTCACTTTGGCTGACATGTAGAGTGGCTGTTCGTTGCGCTGTGACATCACGAAACCTCAACCTCATCCATCTCGCAACCTCCGCCCACCGATTGTTTCAAGAGACTACCACCGGAGAGATTCAACCTCGACATCTCAAACTAATACTGGACAACATCAAGCGACACAGCATTAGAAATGGTATTCTCATTCTCGCTCCCGACCACCTCCCACCTCTCCTTCCAATCCTACCTCTCCTCTCCAACACACCCCTCCCTCCCCTCCTCCGCCTCCACCGCCCGCCACGCCCTCCGCCTCGCCCTGAAGAAACACAAAGCTCTCCTCTCTTCCCAACGCGCCGCAAACCTTCCATACATTCTCACCGCGCTCAATGAATACATTCCCTACCTCTTCGCCCTATCGCGGGGCCTCTCCTCCTCTTCCGCACCCGCAACTCACGGCTCTCACGACGAGGACAGCGAACAGGAGCACATCGATATAATCCTCCGCACCGAGATCGAACTAGAATGGCGCGCCACCCTCAGCTCCCCCTTTTCCGCCCTCCACCTCCTTCACCACGCCGGCCGCGACCGCCGCATTAAAGGCCGCGGTCTCGATTTCGAAATCGCTTTCGTCTTGACAACGCTGGGCTACGTGCTATCATGGTTGGCAAGGACCAGAGTGCTGAGTACAATGTATGCGAATAACACGCCATCGATGGAGCAGAAGACGGTTGCAGTGCAGGCGGCAATGAAGAACTTGTTGGTGGCGAGTAGTGTGCATGCATTTTTGGCGTCGGCGGGATTGGGTGTCAATATGATTACTACGGGTGCTGGAGAGGGAATGCATGCTACAATCGGACAAGCACCTTCATCCTTGACGGTGCCGGATCTCGATCCATCAACGCAGTCCGCACTGTCGTCGCTGGCCATGGCAGAAGCGACATTACTTGCCGTGGTGAAAGATGACGCGTACCTCTCTGCATGCATTCAGGCGCGTAACAAGTACGATACCGAATGGATGATCAAGGCGCCTGATATTCCCAAAGTCCGTACACTGCTGTTTGCGCGGCTATGTGTCCGGGCAGCAGAGTATGCCGAACAGGCCGCAGCCAGTGCTGGCGCTGTCAAAAGTGGTGGGCACTCGTCACCAGATGCGGCATCTGCAGGACCGGACCGCAGGAAACTCGACGAAGATCTGATTAACTACATGCAGGTCCTGGCGAGAGTAGCAAGGGCCAAGGCATGTCGGTTCTTTGGAATTGATGCTGAGGTGGCAGGGAAAGGAGGGGAGGGGATTGCGTGGTTACGAGCCGGCAAGGCGGTGCTGGGGATCAAGGGCTCATCATTGAATGGAGACGAAGGTACTCCTGGGTCGATCGGTAAGGATAGGATTGGGTTCTTGCGGTTCAAGAGGCATTGGAGTGAGAGGCGGGAAGAGAAGAAGCTTGAAGAGACGGGATCAGGGCACAGGGGTGAGCAGGCAGGAGGGCTGGATTGGGGTGATGATGCCGGGAGAGAAGAGGAGGGAAGGGTCATTGAAATGCTGGAGACGAAATGGATGAAGATGAATGACACTGTAAGTTATATCCAACCTTGCCCTTAATGGAGGGATTGGATGCTGACGAGTGCCATAGATCAACACCCAGGCTATCCCGTCTTCTTCGTCGTATGTGTCTAAGCTACCTTCAGGGAGGGATATCCATCCTCCTCCCGGCCCTTATGTACCACCTTTGCTGGATTCGGATCATCTTGCGCGGATGCGTGCTCCGCCTGAGAGTCCTGAGATCGCACGCATTGATGACAGTAGTGAGGATGAAGCCATTGAGACACCTGCGGCGCGTCGTGGTTATTTCTGAATCATGTGGCCAGTCCCCATCGAATTGAGCGTATTTTTGTGAAGTTATCTGTAATGAATGATACCCTTCAGTGCTAAGAATGATGATCAGCTGTGTCAATAATTTACACATGAACTGATTCAATTGAGAAACAATGACGCCCCAAACCATAGAGATTTCTTATATACAGATATCGCACACGACAGCATTGGTATCCTCAACATCGGGTTCATATGCACCGCGTATTGTGTCGTCTCTGAAAAGTCCCAAGGAGGATCAGGTCGAAGAATAACAGGTGCATTCGTCTTTATTCATCAACGCCCCATATCGATCCTCCTCTAGTAGAGTACATAGACATCAACCGTCCCTTCATATCAACAAACACATCATGACGATTTCTCTGCACCGTCTTTCGAAAAGTAATTCTTCTCCTCGAACAAGTAACCCTTGATCTTGCGCTCGCTGATCAACTCGAAGTATTTATCTGTCCAACACACAAAAGCACATTAGCCAACGCCATTCCCTCCCAGTACTCCTTAGCAGGTAAAAATACAAACCTCTCAACTTCCCGCACTTCTCCAAATGATTCACACCCTCCCTCCGATAACATTTCCCCAACTCCTCACCCACCAACCGCGCCATCATACTCCGCACCCATTGCTCGCGGATAATCGCGTCACGCGCATTGTGCAGGGCTTCAGTATCCTCGTAGTTGACGCCGTCGTAGGTGGGTGGCACGGTGGGCTTCTTGGCCAGAAAGGCGGCGGATTCGGGGGTGGGCATTGTCGGTATTTGTGTGGTGGTTCGTGTGTGGCTTGTCGTGATGGCTCGACGATGAGGGAGGCGGTGGGTTGCGGAGGACGTGACAGAGACTCCGTATGGCGATATGAGGCCCAATTGAGTGGAGGAAGAGGTGAAATTGATATTGGCGTTGCGGCGCACTCGGCGGTGGTGAGGTAATGATCGTGATGTCCAATTCGGGCAGTTGACGAAAGGCGGTCTCTCATTGGTCGGCAATTGCTTGCTTTTCATTGGCTTAAATAAATCACGTGCATTTTAATGGTCGAAGAAGCACGTGATCATTACATAATAATTCGGTGCACGTATTTTCCGAAGAAATAATGCCAGCCAATCTGATTGGCTGACTTCAGTCCCAAAAATAGCGACGCCTCCCCCTTGGGCCCTGAAGTCGCCGTGGTTCAGGTCTTGTTCCTCCCGCGAGACAGAGTCATGGTCGTGTTGTCTGAAACCGGCTGAGCAGAAGTTATCCGGCTGATGACGGTCATGCGCCGTATCAGCGTTTTGGAAGAAAGTTTCAGTTATCATGAGCCCATGGTTGAGGCAAAGAACAGTCGATGAGCAATGCTGCTATTTCGAGCATTTCTTTTCGTGAATTTGTCGTACGCGAGATCCGCCCTCTCCACTTTGCCACACGATATCGGGAACGTGTTTACTGCTGCTGCTGTGTTTACAGATGCGAGTTCACTATGGTAGAGCAGATGTCCGTCGTGATATTGGTGATACATACAGACGGATATCATCAAAGCACTCTATGAAGCATTGGAGGATAACGCACTCCGCAGAATTCAAAGCGACGGACCATGCAAGCTAGACGGCTGAGAGGCATGTAGCTCGTTATCCCTGTTTTATCTACCCCCGTAGGCCGCGAAAACATCAATTTCGAGATCGTCGCGCAAGAATGGGTCATGGACAAGTTGCGTACGCTGGATGGATATATGGCGATGATGATGATTTGGACGTAATAGCGAGAGGAAGGAGAAGACAGAATTCATGATACATATTCGTAGTGATGACGGGAATATTGATGTAGCACGGACGACGGGAAGCACCATCATGGATGTTGGGATCTGACCTCTCGAAGCCACCGCCGGAGAGTTCAACACCTTCGCTAAATTTCGCGAGCAACACAGAACAGCAACAGGACTCCACGCGCTGCCCGTTCTTTGATGCGTTACTTCAGCCGTAGTTTTGGGCTGCGGGCTGAACGGTAAGCCCGTTTGAGTTGCATTCTCGTGAATATATCATCTCACCATCCGGCATCTCATCTATCAACCCTCGTCTCGTTGCACTGATCGATCTCAAAAAAGGGGATCTGGACTGCCTTACGGGCGGCTGTTGAGTGGCCAGTCGACACGCTAACACCACGCCGAGCAGGCTTAAAATTAATCGCAACCACAATCTGCTAGATTATTGGGAGAAAAGTATCTGCCATCCAGCAATCAGCTCACAACGTCCGCCCCCTTCTTCTCGTCCTCGCTTCCATCAGCCTCTGCCCGCTGCATCCTCCATTGCGATTGTGTCTGCAAAGTCCTGCACGAACGAACAAACGGCCTGCTGCTCTCGATCTCGTGGTGACGTCCCACTGCTGTCGCTAGTTGAATCCCAGTCCCCCGTCGATTCCAGCCAGAACCGTGCATTCCCGTCGTCTGTTGTTCCCCAGAACTTAACTCCATACCGACACCCGCCTTTGCGCTCCCATTAAATATTTGTGCAATCTGTGTTTGGCGATACACAGCAGCCGAGAAGGACAAAACAGAAACAAAAAAGAAAAGTGTCTCACTAAAAAGCGCCTAGACGTGTACACGCAAGGTTGACCACGTGCATTGTTGGTGTTGCTGGCCTGAAGCACAAGAAAAGAAGAACAATCTTCAACCTTTCGATTCGGACCACCGCACACATTCACTCTCCCAGCGACTCGCGATCCATCCGGATTGTTTGGGGAGGGAGAGCGAACCACTCTGTGTGAAGGATACAGAGGCATTGACCACTGCTGCACTGCATGTCCCCGTCGAATTCCACGCCAACAAACCCGTCCCGTTTCATCCACCCGTTGAACTCGTCGTCGTCGTCCCTTGATTGACTGGGAGGAGACTCACAGTTTACAGACTTAATCCTTCATCGTGGCTACTTCATCATCTACGGACCATCGCTCCCCGGGCTCGCATCACCGGCGACGTTCCTCCGTCCTCGTCCCGCCGCTTAACCTCGTGCAATCCGTCTCCTCCTCTAGTGCTGCTGCTGGGAGCAGTAGCAGTGGTGGTGCTGACCACCAGTCCTCCCTGCGAGCAACTTCCGCCACTCACTCCTACCTTTCTCCCATTCCAGGGACCCCCTCCATCACAGGGCCCTCGCCCATGTCGTTATCGCGATCGCCCTCACCGCGACCTGGCGGAGGATGGTCGAGCCCTGGTCTCACCACGGGCACCGGTACAGCAAGCAGCGGCACCTCCACACCACGCAAGAGCTACGTCGATATACAACAACAAGGCGGAAATGGCCTGTTTATGAAGGGGCTTGGCTCAGCGACCTCAAATCCAAGTGGAGTGTCATGGGCTGCGGCCAAGGCCAAGAGCGATCAGATTAAGGGTTATCCATCCTTTTCTACGAGAAACAATGGCTTCTTCTCCAGACAGCGTAGGAAAATCTCGGCTAGTCTGCCCCGGTTCGGAGGGAGCGCAGCGTACGGAGAGAAAGAGAAGCTGGGCCGGGGACGATGGAGCCCGGGCGGCGGATCGGTTCTAAGTCGTCTGAAAACACTGGCTGGCAATCTGTTACGACGCAAGCGAGTGCAAATGTTGCTGTTTTTGATATTATTGTTTGTTTCCTGGTTCATATTTTCTCAACGTGAGTTTTCATCTCGTTCCCAACCGCAGACATTCGTTGCTGACTATAGATCTGCTAGCTATTTACGAGGCGTACCGCAGGTCCTCCCTGGGCGGAGGGAAAAAGATTGTATTAATCGTTGCATCGAATATTGGAGGAGGCGTAATGGAATGGAAAGGTGCCCGCGAATGGGCCATTGAGCGGGACAGTCTCCGCAATAAACGAAGATACGTGAAACGATGGGGTTATGACCTGGAGATCGTCAACATGGTGACCAAGAAACGATATGCCCACGAATGGCGTGAGAGCTGGGAGAAAGTCGACACGATTCGCTCCGCCCTCCGCAAATATCCCAAAGCCGAATGGTAGGACTTGACAGCGATAATGATCTCTGTGGCATATGCTAATGAGGTTCTGTAGGTTTTGGTGGCTCGATCTTCATACCTTCATCATGGAACCCTCCTTGTCCGTGGAGGACCACATCCTCCACAATTTAGGCAAAAAGACATACCGCGACATCAACACTTACAATCCGCTGAACATCACCCACCCGCCATCCCCGTTTTATCTCGACCCCCTCTCCTACTCTCCCAACGGCGACGGCAAAGAATCCTCCATCAACATGCTTATCCCCCAAGACTGTGCAGGCTTCAATCTCGGCTCCTTCATGGTGCGCCGCAGCGCCTGGACCGACCGCCTCCTCGATATTTGGTGGGACCCCGTCCTCTACGAACAAAAGCACATGGAATGGGAACACAAAGAACAAGACAGCCTTGAACACCTGTACACCCACCAACCCTGGATCCGACCACACGTCGCCTTCGTGCCCCAACGACGCATGAACTCATTCCCGCCAGGTGCCTGCGGCGACGGCACAAATCTCGGCACCCACTACCAGGAGAAAGATCGTGATTTCTTGGTCAACATGGCTGGGTGTGAATGGGGGCGCGACTGCTGGAGTGAGATGTATCGGTACCGGCAGCTGAGTAATCGGTTGAATCGGACGCGGTGGGAGAAGTTCAAGGATGGGATCTCGGAGCGGTGGAAGAAGACGTTTGGGAAGAAGAAGGAGGAGAAGAAGACGACGACCAAGAAGACGTCATAGTAATAATGAGGTGAAATGCGATGTGCGAATGATAGTGTTCCTATTTCTCTGTCTTTCTTATTGTATGCTTGTCCATTTTTCAAATTCTATGGTCGTTGTCCTGTCTGCAGTGGGCTTTGACCTGAGTTTTTTTCGACTACTGACTACAGTACCTATTACCTACTATTACTGTTCTATTATGCCTCTTTCTTCTCATGTTTTATTTTGGGTTCTTGACTCACCCTCCCTTTGGACATGGATTCGGTTGTTATCTTATTTCTCTTGTCACCCTTATTTCTTTCTCTTTTTTTTTGATCTGATACGACCGTTTATTAGACCATTTTCCGTGCTTTGTTATACTACAGTCCCTTTTGCCTACCTGCCTGTTGCTGCTGTCTTGACTCCGATGGATGCATAAAAAACTACACATTTTTTCTTCTCTCTCCCTTTCTGTCGTGCTCGCTGAATGGCGTTTATGATGTCCCGTTATCGTGACTTGTTTCTATATCATTCTGTATATTCTGTGGATATCCATCTCCGGAGATAGACAGAAACAGACTTACATACATACGTGGAGAACTACCGAGGATCAACTGTTCCTTACCCTTCCTGTGCGACGGTATATGGATTTGGTGGTACTCGCGGTTATCGGCATTGTGAGAATAATAGTAATGTCTCCGAACCAGCTCGACAGTGCGCGAACATGTCCGTGAGTGACGCTCAGATTGATACTCTTTTTCCGATTTTATGCTTCTATGGTCGAAATGTGCAAGTTTGCAATGAACGCTTCAGCTCGTTAGCTCAGTAGCATTTTGGGTACTTATACTCATACTGTCAAGGTATAATCAAATCATCGTCCTTACAGAAGTCCCGGAAAGCAATCCCTTCGAGATATGGAGGGTCCATCGTGGATGATTTTTAACGCCAAGGCGCTATGTGTGGGCTAAGAATAACACGTAGTTAAATTACAGTATCCAAAGGTGGTATGGTCTAGTGGTATGACGTGGCGTTGTGGCCGCCCCAGCCTGGGTTCGATTCCCAGTACCGCCAAAACATCTTTTTTGCCTTATTTTTCCCATCGTTGCTTGGGCGTCAGTGGGGGAACGTTTGGGGCTTACTCAGTCGCTACAGGGCTCATTTGGACGTTCGTTTGGTGACCCTTTTATGGTCATCTCGGGCGCCATGAGGCGTTGGGACCGCTAAGCGACTCCCTAGGTAACGACGAGTCTTGGAGCCAGATAAAATTTTCAAGTTTACAGAATTCTCTCCGATTTTTTATTAATCAATGCTTCAATTTGTGAATAGGTAAGTACTGCATTTTGTAGCAATGCTACATTACCTGGGATTTCGCAGCTTGGGTAGTGAGGTTCAAGGTGCGAGGTTCCTTGAAATGCGGGGAGTCGATAGTCTTTCCGGTTTGGGCAATTTAACGACAAGGCTCGAACATCAGCTCAATCTCGTTTTCATTCCGCACACTCAGCAAATAGTTGGACTTCAGGACAACGCTGACTTTTACATTTCCCGTCCAAGTTCAGATTCTTTGGTTTCTGGCCTGCTCGCTAAGCTATGTACTGTACGGTACAAGCCTGCCGAGGTGAGCTGTGGTAGAGCTATCATGTTTGACAGACTCTAAGCTCGCCGTCGACAACGAAGTACAGAGAGAACGGCTTTGTGCTCTTTGAACATGGACGCAACTTTGGCGCTGAAGATTGAGTAGAGGGAAACTGGCTTGCGTCCCCGTGTTGACAACCTCCCATCCGCCCTCCATTGCAGCGGAGTGGAGAGATTGGGCTCGAAAACATACAGAACCACAAGGAAGCTGGAAGCTTCAACTCCGTACCTCCTGGCAAGAGACCATCATTTCCTTCAGCCCGAGATGAACGAGGGAGGAGGTTCTTTACGGTTGTCGGCGGGTTCGACTCATCCGTGCACTGTATGTATGTCTGCTTTGCTGTCCCTTGATTCTTCGACTGTCCATCACAATGCAGGACGGAGCGGACAGGGCATAATGAAGATCATTAGTTATCAGGTGTCCAACGCTCTATATAAACCCCCGAAACATGACAGCGCAGTGGACTCACTTTATGGCATGCTTCTCGGAACTTGCGGCGAAACGCCCTGTCCGACGATCCATGATTTTTCCTCCGGCTTGGCAGCTCAGTCGACTTATCTTTATGAAATCCCGCCAGCAGGATGAAACGCTGTATCCTCCGGCTCCGCCAGCTAGTGACAAGTCCCGGCTGCCAAGGGACCCTGATGCAGGGTCCTTCCCGGTTAATTTTCCGAAAGATTTCCTTCCCGTTTCTAGAATGATTAATAGCCGTTGGAAATGGCGGCTATACTGCTGCAGGCTTGGAGTGGGTTGACTCGGCTTCATACAGTATCCTAGCATCATTCAACCAACTTTAATATCCGGTTGCTGCTTGGAGGTCGATCACCCGTTCACAGTTGTAACGCGACATTTGCTTTCCGCCCGGACTCGCCGATATTTGTGAGCCCACCTGCTGGTGCTACGATGTTGTGACACAATACTCTCTCAGCACAGAACAACTTCGTGATGGCAATTTCTCGACGGGCTCTCATGTTTACATGACGGGGACCCCGTCTGGGGAATCTTTGGGGGGGATCGAGGAGTTCAAAATCCTTGGAAATTTACATTTCCATTATCAATCATCTAATAATTTGAGTACTCGATACCCTTCCTCCATCCTCCAGCCTGATCCACTGCCCAACCTTCTTGGGCATGGATCCAGGGAGATCTGCCCAGAAATTCGCTGTCTCTCCTTGTGCCCTTCGATTGCCAATGCGGGATTTCGCCGGTAGTAGAGTTCGAGGATGAACTACAGTCGCTTTCGTCTCTCGCTAATTTGTTGTCCATGAGTTCACATGTTGTGGAGCCCCCATACCATTTCCAGGGCATTCTGTTTCTCTCAGAGGTCATTCGCAGAAGGATTTCCTGCCCTTTCTATATAGTGCCTCATGCCCTCCTAAGGCCTTTTCCCGTTCTTCGTGTCCCTTTTCGATTATCTAGGCACATTAAAAAGTTTACGCCATTTCAACAACTTTTGTTGAGTTTATAATTGTTAAGAATGGCGGATGAAAAGATGGGCGCCATAGAGTGAGTATTAAGCTGGCTCATTCCTCGGGCTACTTAGAATGGCGTGGAACTGACGGTTCTTTCTCTTATCAATTTTAGGCCAGAGCCTCAGGTTACGTCTAGCAATGAGAAACTCGAGATTATCGTCCATAGAGACTCTGACGTGGACGATTTGAAAACGATTACACCTGATGGAGAAGAGCCAACGGAGTACGAAAAGATTACATTGAAGCACGTTAGCGACCGCCTTGGGATATCTGTTTGGCTCGTTGCCACGGTTGAATTCTGCGAGCGTTTTGCATTCTACGGATTGAGCGCAACGCTACAGAATTATATCCAGAAACCTTACAATGGGAAATTTGGCCGTGGAGCTCTGGGTATGTGCCTACTGATATTGGCTGGAGTAAACACGTACTAATAAGTAATTAAAGGTCTCGGCCACAAAGCAGCTACTGCATTGAGCACTTTCTTCATGTTCTGGTGCTACGGTGCGTAACTACAGTCCTACCGCCCCATGTTATGTCGAGTTCTCCACTAACGACAGGGCAGTCACGCCACTCTTGGGCGCCATTATTGCTGACCAGTATCTTGGGAAATACAAAACAATCGTTTTGTTTTGCGTCATGTATGCGGTTGGTTTACTGGTCCTGCTTCTGACGTCCCTGCCGATGGCGTTAGAAAAGGGAGCTGGACTTGGTGGTTTCATTGTCGCAGTGATCGTCATTGGGCTGGGAACAGGAGGGATCAAGGCAAACGTTTCTCCTCTGATTGCAGACCAATATACCCGCAAAAGGATGGCCATCTCAACAACGGAAAAGGGCGAACGCGTGATTCTCGATCCTGCCGTTACCATTCAACGAATCTACATGATCTTTTACGGCTGTATCAACCTTGGATGCCTTGGCATGCTTGCCACCCCGTTTATGGAGAGAGATGTTGGTTTCTGGTCCGCATACCTTATGTGCACAGTGGTCTTTTTCATTGGCACCGGAATCCTGATCCTAGGTCGAAAGCGATATATTGTCAAGCCGCCGCATGGTACAATCATCACTGACGCTCTCAAGGCAATCTGGATGATGGTCAAGGCCCGGGACATGGATGCCGCAAAGCCGAGCTACCAGGCCAGTCTTGCCGGGGGTGGCAGGGTTTTGATGTGGGACGATCACTTCATTGAGGAAGTGAAGCGTGCGCTCATCGCCTGCAAGGTCTTTACTTTCTTCCCTATTTTCTGGGTTGTGTATGGCCAATTCTCGTCCAACTTTGTCAGTCAAGGTATGAACTTCTTACTTCCCCTTCGATTTAGGCTTGCCTTTCAACGTAAAGTCCGCTCGTATGTGGAAATCTCCCACACTAACATCTTTCTCCTTTAGCCGCTCAAATGGCTGGCCATGGTATTCCCAACAACCTAATGCAAAATTTCGACCCAATCGCGATTATCATTACTATCCCTCTCCTTGATCGAGTTGTGTATCCCATCCTCCGCAAATACCGCATCCAGTTCCGTCCCATCACCCGCATCACAATTGGCTTTATTATCGCCGCTATTGCAATGATGTACGCTGCGATCGTTCAGCATTTGATCTACTCTGCCGGACCTTGCTTCGAGCAACCTCTCTGCGCCGCCTCTGAAGTCGACGGTGTCAGACAAGGCAACGACGTGCACATCGCCATCCAGGCGCCAGCATATATGTTTATCGGTCTCGCAGAGGTCTTCCTCAGCGTGACTGGTCTCGAGTACGCCTACATGAAAGCACCGGAGAGATTGAAGAGTTTCGTTTCCGGCTTATTCCTGCTAACCAATGCCTTTGGCGCCGCGATCGGCATGGCGCTGACGCCCGTGGCATATGACCCGGCGATTCTATGGATGTTTGTCGGCTTGTGCGGTGCCAGTTTGGTTACGGCTGCGATCTTCTGGATCTTGTTCCGCGGATTGAACAAGGAGGAGGATAAGATGAATGCTTTAGATAAAGTCTATGTTGAGGATAAAAGCCCTTCGTGACCTCGAAGGTTAAAGCTTGAAGATCGATGACCTGCAACCTGAGAAAAGGGGATTCAACGCCATGAAATATGTGGCATGCTTATAATGAATACATGATGCTGGCTCAGTTGAAGAGACGAGTGGTCTGATGTCTGACACCACAAACTTTCTACTCACGACTGCTTAATGCTAATTCCTTTGGACTGGAAGGATCTCGTAGGCGGATTACTGTGACACGCTGGCCCTGTTGAGCCTCCTCGTTATCTGTGAAAAGCTAATAAAGACATATGCTTCCATATAGTTATTGAAATACGGTCGTCCCTCTCTACGACTGATAAACCACAGTTCGAATAAGATTACAAGGACTGCCAATGGGCATATATTTCCGTGAAAGTTTCGATTCTTGAGGCCATCCACAAAGGTTTGGCAAACTATGAGAAATCACCCCTGAAAGCCTAGGAAGTCGCCGGGGAGTTTTCACGGGGCCCTTCACAGAGCGGTAAGCGTAGGGATGGCGATGCCGCTGCTCCAGGGCTGACCGGGGCATCAACGATTCCAAAAGACCCTAGGGCTGTCCTTAGAGCAGCCCCCTGAAGCAACCACTCGAACGAGCTTTCTCAACAAGCTACTATTGGCCCCCCCAGTATGAAGCTGGGCCAGTATCCATACCGCCCCGCAGTGGCCCCGAATTCTGTCGCAGTAAATACCGCAGTATTGGGTGATGATCGAGGAGTAATTCATGCGTACAAACCTGTAGATAATTAGGATGGAATCAGAAAGGAACGACCTAGCGTGCCTCCTGATTCAAAAACCGAACAGAAAAGAGGAAAGCGCGACCCAGCGCACCTTCCTTAGACATTCGGCTCTAGAAAGGAAAGATCGATCCAGCGTACCTTCCTATTTCGAGAAAGGCAAGCGCGACCAAGGCGCTTTCCGATCACGAGAAAGGAAGGAGCGACCAAACGTGCCTTCCTAAACCAAGAAGGGAAAGAGCGACCTAGCGTGCCTTCCTTAGATATCTAGTCTCTAGATCTAGGAAGGAAGGCGCGACTAAGATGCCTTATTCAGGAGCAGTCCAGAAAAGGAAAGAGCGCGAACACCGTTTCTGGTAGGGGGTTTGAAGAGTGTTAGGGTACGAATCCTGCCAGGAAAGCGGCCTCGATAACGACATAATAGTCAACCATATCATACGGGCTTTGTACATGACTGGGTAGTACATGACTGGGTAGCTCTTCAGCAATTCATATCCATTACATAAATCATAACAACGTCAGTCGCATGCAGTATATCCACAGAGGATGTCATCAATTAGGATTTTCAACACAATTATAATCCATATACATCCTTGGTCAATTATACTGACCAAGTAGAAGCCGGCGAAAACGGTACTATTAACTGCCAAATCCTGGCGTCAACATCTTCGCAGCGGTAAAGATAGCACGGCTAGTCTTGTCGACCCATTCCTGCGCAAGCTTCTTATTGGAGCCAAACTGGATGGCTTCTGTGACGCCGGGGAAGGTAGTTGGAGCGTATCTATTTTCCAGTTAGATGCTTGTTTGCTTTCGGGCATAAAGAATGAGAAAGAAATCATGAATGATGGAACATACCCAGTATCCAACCCTGGCGCAAAGATGACGTGCTTATAGAACTCTCTGTTGGGTAAACCACCCTGCGTCACGAATGCTCGCTCAAGGTCTCTCTGCTTGTGGTTTATCATGTCCAGCAAATGACCATCGTTGGTGTATTCCCCAAATTTCTTGATCGCATGCAAGAGCTCAGCAGCCTGAGTCAATGTTCTAATCGCCTGCTCGAGTTTGGATAAATTTAACTTTATGTTGGACTTCTTAAGGAGCTCCTTGAGGTCGTCTAGATAGATGTTCAGCTGTTTGGGGTAGTTGGTAACATCGAAGGGAATGACTTTGTCCGTGGCCAAATGGTACGCCATCAAGCCCAAGAACTGGCCCATTGCGACATGAGTTTTGAATCCAGGGTCGCCAAAAGTGGCCATCCAGTGGTAGGAGTCGTAATTGGAGTGATAGTGGTAGACAGGGTCATTGGGACCACCACCCGCGCCAATATCAATCTGAAGTGCCAAAGCATGTCAACTCCATACTTTCTTTTTCATGATAAGGGTCAGGTTCAGACTTACGGATGCGATGCCATTGTGTACAAACGCAGTATAATCAGAGCCACTCCCGAGGACACCAGGTTCTCCGCCGATTGAGGTCCAGATGTCATACAGACTCGTACCTTTAGATCCTTTCAGTGAGTAGGGAACTTTCTTCATGGAATCTCTTCCAAGTTGATGCAGCTGAGGAGTGGAGGCGAAGTCCGGAAGTGGACCGCCAACGGCAACGTCAATGTTAAGATACGCCACTGTAGAGGCTTTGAGCCACGGAAGCTGTATTAAAAAGGTCAGCAAGGCCACTGAGCCAGTAAATGCACGATATTGACACACAAATTCTTCAACCCATTCTACAGAACCCAGAAGTCCGTATTCCTCTCCATCCCAGGAGCACATGACACTATAAAAAAGGCGTTAGATATTCCAATGCGACTAGGTGGCCTAGTGTTCGACTTACATTGTACGCTTAGGTTTCCATCCAGCCTTTTGCAGCTTTCCAAAGGCCTTCGCAAGCTCAACCATGACTGCTGATCCAGAGTTAGGGTCTGCAGCCCCTCCAATAATCCATGCATCACGATGGTTGCCAATGACCACAACTTCATCTTGATTTGTACCGTTGATAATGCCAATAGTGTTCCAGATCGGCGTATAAGTTTCGCGCATGAGATTCTTTAAAGAGAGCTTGGTCCCTGGGGCAGGTCCAGTTGAGTATGTGACGTTTAAAGCGCCAATCCATCTCGTGCGGTTAACCTCCTTCCCAGGGATGCCGTGGCCATCAAGAGCTGCAAGAATAGGGATAGCTTCTTTATAGGAAATTGGCAATGATGGAATTTTTGGTAGGACTTTGCTCTTGTCTTTGCGAGGTACGCCTGGTTTGGAGGGATATCCTGGAGTCGTAGGATCACCTGGGTAAGTAGACAAGAATTGAACAGATCCTCGCTGCACAGACGTGGGGTTTCGGGCCGGACCATGGGGATATGCAGCAAAACCATTCGCCTCTGTTACGTTTCCGTCGTCACCTGGATCAGTAAAGATAACGCAGCCAATCATTCCGTGGTCTTGTGCATTTTTCACTTTCAGACCTCTGCGAGCAAAATCAGCAAAGTAGGCCTGGCCAAGGTGAACTGAAGGAAACCCACCTGAAGGGTCCACCATATCGAGCAAGGGCAATCTTCCCCTTAAGGTCAACTCCGAGTTGCATCAGTCGATCGAAGTCCACTTTCTGGCCACGACCAACGTACACATATTCTGCTGTGACGTCCCCACTAGCAGAGTATCCATGAAAGGTCGGGATGCGGTTTGGATAGCTGCTTGTGTCATCCTCCGGCAGAACGTCCTCCTGCAAGCTTGCCTTCCATGTGGTGCCGTTCGCATACGAAAGGGATAATGATTGCGTCTTCGGATAATTTAGATAGACGTTGTAGGGGATGACAGAGGACTTTAGACCATATTCGGACCATTTGTCGGCGGTCCACTGCGCCATGGTGCGGTTCTGACCCGCGACGTGCGCTCCATGGGTGTAATAGTAGGACCAGTCGCTAATAGATGGACCTTCGAAACTGTTTAGCAGGATTGACTCGTGTTTGGATAAACGGGGAGTTTGGGTTCTATCGCGTTTCATAAAAGAAGGATGATTGGGATCGAAATCCCTCTTTTGAAGATGATCCTTGCCGCATCCTTCTACCGCAAATGGCAACGAAAACGCAAAAAGTGAAAGTGCCTTGATATGCATGCTGGCTATGGCTGTCTCACGGTCACGCAACTCAACAATCGCATCCCAAGAGGAGTGGGAGGGCTTGAAGTTGGCTGGGAACTCGTCTCCATTTTATACGATCCGATCACCGGTCGATTCCAGGCCGGGGAGCCATGAGATGCAGCCAGTCGTGAAGTATCAACCTTGTCGCGGGTCAGCTTCCCCATCGTACTCGGCAGCTGGATCCAATCCTGGCGGGTAAAGATAGATTGCTATTGTTTCCCGCTCAGTTCTTCAACTCCGGAGAAGAGATCAATCATGAAGATGCCGTAATTCCCCGCATCTCGTTTCCAGAAGTAGGAGAGTAGAAGACATTTTGGTCTTGACCAATGTCATAACTGCCGTCGTAGACTTGTTAGACAGGGATCGTTCAAATAAATAAGCTTGAGCTGTCTAGCTTAGGATCACGATGCAACCTCACTCCAGTTTTCCCGTCAGAAGCCTGTCGATCCCCCGCTCAAAAGAGTTAAAAACATCCCCGTGGGGTCAAGGACTGCCTTGCTTCGGGCTGCAATCGTGCCATCCATGGTCGTGACGATGATTTAGCCCAGAGGAGGCAGATGGAAATATTCCGAGTCAACCGTGTGGTCGGCATTCGGCAATGACAAGCCAAAACGACATCACCGCTTCATGTTCTTGAATCATGCCCCGCAATGGTCGCTCGTACAATTATAGTTGGTACTGTAATCCATATCGTGGAGTTCAGCACAGGATTAAGCCGTTGGATTCCGCTCATTTTTGCTGAAAACGAGAACAGGGACGAGATGGTTAGCCCGTTAAGTCACGCCTTTGCAGTCGCTGGTGAAGCATTGTGCAAGAGGTCAGCAAGGGTTTAGCAGGCAACCTCTCTGCACAATATACACCCAGGTTTCTTGTCCCAAGAAAATGCAAGCCTTTAATGCCTGTGTTGTGATCCATATCGTTGGGCATGTGGAATCCCGGGAAACAGTGGGAGGTTAGGTTGGCGGATTCACTCTGTGATTGCTTCCACGGGCCTTCGAGAAAACCGGCAAAAGGTTCTCCTCACGCCGCTCTCCCGCGATCCACCACGCGATGCTACATCAAGCGGAGATAACTTGCATCATGTTCACATCAACGTCGAAATCGGTGGCGGTGGTGCAGCTGTGTGATACTGTTTACTGAGCCTCTAGTCCCTTGTCAAACCCCGGATTCTACGATTTTCCGGGGTTTGAAGGTCCAAGACCTTTCCCCGGATTTGCATCTTGTCGAGGCTCAAGTTCCATGGATAGTGTGACCAGGATCTTTGACTCTGATCCCAGATGATCCCAGAAACGAGCATTCAGCCAGCTTGGCTCGACAAAACAATACGAGGACAACTGTGATTCCATTAATAATGAAGTATAACCGCCGCTTCTTCCGAGGTCAATGTGCCTGCCTGGTTCTCGTTACTGGCTCCCGCCTCTCGGCTCTCGGAGCATTGAAGTGGTTTGCGGGGAAATATGCATGAATTTCTCCTTGGTGAAGATAGTACGATCGTCAGGAGACCCTCTGAACGGGCTGCGACGCCGATGTACTGTGTTAATTATCCGAGAGGTCGTCATTATCACTTCAGTATTGCTGTTCGACAGGTTGGGTGAGGAGTCCTTTCAAGAATGGATCATTAACCTTCTAAGAGGCATACTCCTTCTGTTCCCAGAACCAATGTCTTTTGTCAAAATCTTAAAGCCAAAACCAATAGTTTCTGGAGCAAAGACGCAAAGTGATGCGCGACCAACACCGAGAGTCCGGACGAGCAACATTTCGAGGCATACAGACCTGATGACCAGAGAAATAACCCGATATCAATCACTGCGGCCGTAATATTCCCTAAACGAGGGTTGAGCCAGGGAGCATAAACCGGCCAGGGAATACTCGGTCGTCTACACTATCCGGGACCTGGTAGTTATAACAGTTTTCTCTGGTAGCGCACACGAAATCGTCATCCGGCGAGGTGAATTTTTATTTCCACCGTCGTTTTTCGTTGTGCTTCACAATGGCGTCTCTTTCCGTCGCGAATTCAGCACGAATGACTCAGGGCCTAGATCTTAGTGTGTGTGCATGTGTGCATGTGCGCGATATCAGGGACGGCCACTGTGAAAGGAGAATAGATCCTCACGCGAAAGGACTTGCAATTTCAAGCAGGACGTCGAGGTGGAGACGCCAGGGGGATTGCTTTACATACATCTCGAGATGTGAGATCTGGCTAAATTACTTCGAATCTCGGAATTCCACACGGAAGCCTTCTTTGTCGCTGACTGAAATGCCGTCCTCTCTTGACCGAAGTCTGACCCCGGTTTATGCGAACAGCTTTGACGTCTCTATGAAAAAATCGTGTATACGGTATGCACCAAGCATCAAGGAACTGGGAACTTTAGAAAAATTCTCCGCCAACAGGATATCGAGTGTTCATGGTCAAGGTGAGACGGCGTCATACTGCCAGCCATTTGGCATCGCAAAAGCATCTTCAAGTGACTTGTATTCCAGACGAGCTGCCATTCTCTCAAACGTATTAGCATGATAGCTAGTCCATGGAGCGGTGGTGTGAATTGTGACGTGGGCTTTCAGTCATGACGTGCAATTTCATGTGCAGGGTCAGCAACGAAGTTAACCCTGCTGGGTTCATCAATATCTTTAACTACGTGAGATATAGCACAGATTTCATAACAAATACCTCTGGGAAAAGTCCAGCAACACACCATCATGGTGTCGTCATGGTGTTAGGGTCTGTTCGGTTTTAGGCCGTTGATGAGGCCAGCGGATGAATGAAGTGAGGTTTAAGATCTGCGCCTTGCCTAGTCTAGTTAGCGCACTGTTTTGAAACCGAGCCTATCTCCACGTGATCCTTTTATCGCTTGTTCTACCACGCGTTATTTTCGGCTTCAAAAACAAAAACTGGAGACAATTGCACCGCGTCGCTTGTTGGGCCGTTCAACACTGATCAGTGCAATTTCAAAGTTGCGCTGTTCTGGCATAGGGAGATTGCCCATGCTGGTCTGAACTGTTCGGGTCATTCATATTCGGTCAAAAGCATAAGCCAACGGGCACAAGCTCCCGAAAATTCGTTGCACAATGCCTATGATACGCATACCCCCAACGAAAGCCGTGGAGCTCATATATGCCAATGATCTTCCAAAGCTGTATGATCCGGACGAAGCCACCACAGCTCACTGTGCTTCGTGTGGCTTTGCCCAATTTCTTGCAACTCGAAAGTGGATGACCCTCTTCCCTAATGCTGGAAGACCATTCACAATCTTTGCGCTTTATGAGCTAGGCTACGAAAGTGACAGAGTCTATTGTTTTCGTTGCGGCGAAGATATTGGCTTTCGGTCAACTGTCGATGAAAGTTCTGAGTAAGTTTTGTGCCGATAAGCTTTCTTCTTGCTAACATAAGGCTGCAAAAAATTCGATTACGTTTGGACGATATCAGCGCTCCAGCTCAGGGATGTATATCATAAAAAGGAAGTTTTGCCGTTGTTTGATGAAGATATCGAGGAGGAAGAAGCCCTGAGAGCTCGAGGGCCTTTCCAATGCTAAAGCTAACAGTGAATCTACTGGCCGGAAAAAGACCCCAAATAGTTCCAGGAGCACAGCAGCGAATCCCTTTGCCGCGGATGCGGATGTTTCTGCAACGGTGAAGGAGCTCTGTCAAACAGTTCGGGAGCTGCAAGGCGAAGTCAAGCTTCTCAATGGAACCCCTTCAAGGAAACTCGAGTCAACCACGCGTTTGGCTGATTCCTTCGAACTTGTCGCTATTGCTCTGAAAGAAGTGCAAAACAAGACGATGGAAGTGTCTAGACTTGTGAGCGAGAATGATGCCCTACGCTCGAAAATTAAGGAGTTGGAGGATCAACTTGCGAGGAAAAGTCTTCCGTCGTTAAACCCAGCTGTGCCTTCACTTGATGTAGCTCCAATTGCTGTGAATGGGCCAACACGCCGTGAAATACATTCCCAGGCATTCGAGTCCAGCGACGACCTAAATGTGAATGGAAAGCGTCCACTGATGCCTAAAGATCCCTCCGTGGGATCTACCGCCGGACACGCAGTGACCGAAAACGAGGAATCTACGGCGTCGCGTGTACAAGAGTTGAGCAACAAAGAGCGTCCCTCGAGCCCTTGTAGAATCAGAGAACAAGACGACAACACAGATACTGGCCATTTAGGCCCGCCACAGGAACAAGGAACGTCCCAAGCGACAGCTGAGCAAGAGGCTGCTTCTTCAGGTCCGAAAACTAAAGTGCGGAAGAAACGAACTACCGAGCAGGAGACTTCTTCTCCAGGGCTGACCACCAAAGTGCGCAAGAAACGGACTACTGAGCAGGAGGGTGCTTCTCCAGCCCCGAGCATTAAAGTACGGAAGAAACGAAAAACTGGGCAGGAGGCGGCTTCTCCAGCCCCGAGTACTAAAGTACGGAAGAAATGAAATACCGAGCAGGAGGGTGCTTCTCCAGCTCCGAGCACTAAAGTACGGAAGAAACGAAAGACTGAACAGGAGGCTGCTTCTCCAGCCCCGAGTACCAAAGCACGGAAGAATCCAACTACTGAGAAGCTTGAGACGAAAGCAAAAACACCAACAGTCTCTAAAAAGAAAACTACCCTGGAATCGACGCAAAGTCGCCAGAAAAAATCCAAGACCAAAGATGTACCTATTCCCGATGCCCCCGAAAGCGCTCCTTCTCCTCAGCCAGAGCCATCGCGACCAGAGCCCGCGCGGCCGCCGTTCCATGACTATATCGCTAGGCTAGAGACAAACGAAGATCCGCCCCAAAGGAATAATGATCGCACAGCGAACATCACTGCCCAGAGGCCATTTTCATTTGGCCCCCGCGTGGATCGCGCGCCTCGAGTTAACCAGGGCAGTCGGCATGGTCCACCATATCCACATATATCTAGGACCTTTTCAAATACCCCATCGTCAAATTTTCGCGGGCCGTCTAGATCGAACCATCTGCACTTCGGTCAAGGGAGCAACAACAACCACAACAATGATTATCCTGGACTTCATGGCAGCAGCAACAACAGCAACAACAGTCGTCAAGTCAACGGCAATCAACATCACAGCTATACGCCCGTGAACCATGGATTCCAGCCCTTCAGCTATTCACAGCTTCAACATCCACCACGTGCGCCTCTCCATTTCCAACCGCCACAGCCGCCTCAACTACCACCCAAACCACCTGTCACTATTAAACGTGAACCGGGCAGTGTTCCACCATTTCTAACAAATCCTCGTGGCGCAGAGACAAGGCCTGGGCGCCACCCGCGACGATAGCAATCGAATTGTTTTGATGTTATGGGCAATAATGGAAAACAATTTGAGTGGGCATATTGAAATTATTGGAGGTACAGCATTGCGTACTGTAAGTACAACATTTTGGTCCACGTGGACATAGCTAAAATTCCTGTCTCGGCTCAATCGCAAACTGGCGTGGCTGGCCGTGGTGCAATTCTGGTGTATGGGGATTTGGTTGTCGCGGGCTATCCTTATCCACGTAGATTACTGTGTGGTGGAAGTCTCCGTCATTAGCTACATCATGGTATATGTGTTGCTATTAAGAATTAACATTGCTATTCAGTGGCCTAGCTTCTCGTCTTCACCTCGTTGTATGAAAGTCACAATATTTAGTAAATTCCAATGAAGACGGCCAATGAGATCAAAGTCAAGTATAGAGACTCGAAGCCCGTCTTAGACGTAACTGACGCTGCAGAGGACGATGTGCTGGAAGGTGTGGCGCTTGCGGTCGGCGTCGATGACTCGTCTGGGCTTTCTGGGGTGGATGACGACGTAGGGAGCGGTGACATGACCTGTAAGGTACATTCGTCAGCCAGCTTTTCATGAAAAGGGGGGACATCCAGAGCCAGTAAAACTTACTTTGTCAACAACTTGGATAACACCGTTGTTCGTCCTATCTCAAACGATTAGCATTGCTCAATAGCATCTACTCACGGAATGTCATCAATTGAAACGGCGAAAACCCACAATACATTCTCCGTCACCAATTTGGCATCGTTGAACCAAATACCGGTAGAGTTCACGGTAACTCTGATTGTCTCGTTGCTTACGGTCTCAAACTCCTGACCATCCTTCAGGAAGTTTGTATAGACCGGTTGCTTCAAGGTGTGGAAGGTAAGCGCCTTGACGAGATCTGCCGGTTCAGCAGAGTTTTGGGGATTTCCTGCTGCGTTAAAGGCCCTGTTCGTGGGACCTATGCAAGTCACGTTGAACAGTGAGTCGAGTGTTCCTGAGAGCTCTGTGCGGACCAAGGCGCGTGTCAGGGCCGTGAGGTTGCGATTGTCGATGGTCTTTGTGCACTGGCGGGGAAGCGTCAGGAAGCTGGCAACAGCTGAGGTCAGCGTTGTTTTTGAGATATTGTTTCATAAGCATAGGTTATTCCATACTTGTCTACCATGTGGAAAACGCCATGGGCCCAGACTCCGTCGACAACAGTCAGTTGCGTCTCGTCGTGGAGACCAGAGAGAACACTGATCGACTCCTCCGCCTGACGCTTTGAATTGTCCTTCTTGGTTTTCACCTTGATAATAACAACTTGACCGTCTGCATTGTCGTTCTCCACCGCACCCCCAAGTTCGGCACCAGCTGTTCGATTGTTATACTTTTCGCCAGTGAGCTTCGTCGGGACAACTAAGCGGGAGGGCGGTGCACTCATAATCTCCGGGGAGGGTAACTCTTGCTCGAGGATATGATAGTTTATGGCTGCTTGTAGATCAGCCATCGGTAGTGCGGCGACGTCGGCGCCATTATCTTCCCGGTAGGCAGTGAATGCTTTGTTGCTTGGGACTAGAATCGTGTAGTTTTGGGAACTGTTTCCTGGAGATGCACCGGTCAAAAGCGGTGCGAGACTGGGATTTTCTTGAAGAAGGGCCTTGAAGCTGGACAAGGCTGGGTATCCCGATATCGCATCCGTGAAGGATTGGGCCACGCAACTGACGGGGAGTAAGAGAAAGAGTGCATGCATCATTTTGGCGTGGACTGGCATTGTCAGCGATCAATTCTGGAACTGCGATAGATAACGAAAGGGCCGACCAGATAGCCCAAGATGAATGCTGGGGAGTCGACGGGACATTTATAATTTATACTTCTCCACCTTGCGCTGAGTGACTTGGACAGTCTTTCAGCCTCGCCTCACGAGCTTGAGATAATGTCGCAAAATGAATGTTGGCCATCTTCCAAGGCTCAGCCACGAGCCTCTTCAAAGACTCTCAAAGCAAGTTTCTGTGCCGTGTTCACAACCATCGTCGTCCGTAATAGGAGGGGCGGTATCAGGCTGCATCAACTTCCTAGGTCGTGGCGGCTGTGAGTCTCGCGCTACTTCGGGCCTGAAGTTGAAAGAAGCAAATGATGGAACTCGAGGCTCTTCTTTTTTGGTCTGGGTCGAAAGGCGAGGGGTCATAAGGTGTCGTTTCGTTAAAGCGTGGCGTTATAGAGCAAACAATGCCCTCTAGTTATTGGTCGTTTCGCTTCCTCGGGGAAGCTTGTCTCGTAGCGATGCAGCATGAAAAGCTTCCCTTTTCGAAGATGAGGTATCAGCGACATCGCAAGCCTCTCTCATACAGTACTCTTCCAGTCGGATGTGCCTGTCGCCACGTGGAATTTGAGATGTGTCGTTGAGATGTGCTGGCCCGAGTCAATGTTGTAAGTTTAGACCACATTGGTAGAGTCATGATACATATCTGATATGCGGCTCTACGCCGTGCGGGAGCGCAGCTTCAAGGTCCTATTTAGCGCAACGGTCCGTATTTAAGACGGAGCATTGTGTGAGCTATTATCTCTAGCATATTATTGTCGTCAAGCATGGGCTCTTCTTCTGTTTCCGAGTTTCGCTC
Source organism: Aphanoascus verrucosus (assembly GCA_014839905.1). Lineage (NCBI taxonomy): Eukaryota > Fungi > Ascomycota > Eurotiomycetes > Onygenales > Onygenaceae > Aphanoascus > Aphanoascus verrucosus. The sequence goes on along the minus strand of MU089300.1, from coordinate 208,432 downwards.
ATCCATTATCTGATCGTGATTGCAAGAGCTTGCTGCTTTGAATTCTTTTTCAATGCATGTATGTACAGCACATAGACAGGTATGCCATCTCCTCAGATGAGATACTCACCTGTCTCGTTGCCGCCTGCGTTGGACACGAGCAATGGGATATCAGTATGAGATGTTTCGCGAAAGATTTTTCTAGCTAGGAGCCCGTCGTCTTGGCCTGTGTCGCTAGTCAGGAACCGGGGCCCATAGGTCTGGGGCGGTTCATATGATATGCGGCTGCTAGCAATCAAAAGTAGCTAATATCAGATGAGAAGGATGCGAGAGGTTGGAAGCAGTGGGCGAAGCCTGTAGTGGTTATTCCTGTAGTTATACTACTGAATTTTTCCATAAGAATGTGCATGTGTCTTTTCGTACGGAGGAGGTGTGAATATCCCAGTTATGGGTGGCACGGAGTTGGACTTGGGGTCAATTGCGGGGTTGGACCAATGCCGAACGAAATCCGAGGAGTTGAGGACTGGCTGGCATGTTGTACTGCAAAATGACAAGATCGCAGGGATTCGACGATCCGCGATACTTGAAGCAACTTAATTGTTGTTCACCAAAGACGAGGCTCGGAGAATGAAGAAGGGGTTTATTGCCGTGCAACGATTCCCAACGTCGGCTTCTACCACCCGCATCGCGGCACACGTTTCACGGCCAGTTGTGCGACCGCATCTTGATATACGGCCAAACCAAATGGCTGGGCCTCAGCTAAATTCGTGTTTCCGCGCCGGGAGTGCCTGGCAGGGCCCCGGAACCGCCGCATTTGATTTTCGAAGTGAGTGCGGACCAATGGGCCCAATGCATCGAAGCTTTTAGGGTGCAGGGCACTGACGACCATCCAGGCGATGTGGTGACCAAACCGACAGCGGCAATGTTACAAGCCATTGCAAATGCTTCGCTGATGGACGATGATTTCATGGAAGATCCAACCACTAACTCATTACAAAAGTTTGTGGCGCAACTCTCGGGCCATGAAGATGCGTTACTGGTGATGTCCGGCACAATGGGAAACCAGGTTGCCATCAGGACACATCTGACGCAACCTCCTTACGCTGTCCTGTGTGATCACCGTGCACACATAATCCACTACGAAGGGGGCGGAGTGTCTACATGGACTGGTGCATATGTTAAAGGCATTGAGCCGCGCAACGGGAGACATCTGGTCCTTGAGGACCTCCAAAAACATGCCATTCTGGATGACGACTTCCATGGATGTCCAACGCGAGTCATCAGTCTGGAGAACACATTGGATGGAACAATCATGCCGTTGAATGAAGCCAAGCGAATTTGCGAATGGGCCCACGACCACGGGCTCAAGGTACACCTTGACGGCGCGCGACTTTGGGAAGCAGCAGTGGCCGGCGCTGGCAGCGTACGTGACTATACCATCCTGTTTGACAGTGTGAGCCTCTGCTTCTCCAAGGGTCTTGGGGCACCGATTGGCAGTATCTTGGTGGGGTCTACAGAGTTCATCAAAAGGGCTCGTTGGTTCCGAAAATCCATTGGCGGTGGAACAAGGCAATCAGGCGTTATTGCAGCTGCGGCGCGAGTCGCTGTCGAGGAAACGTTCGGCCAGGGACCTACGGGTAAAGGAGGGAAGCTCAGGTCGAGCCATGAAAATGCAAAGAAGATTGCGGATATGTGGGTTCGTAAAGGAGGCAAGCTTGCTAGCCCAACTGAAACCAACATGGTGTGGTTTGACCTGGTCGCTGCCGGTGTTTCCACGAGTGACTGGGAAGAGCTAGGCACTCGAGAGGGTTTGAAACTGATGGGAAACCGCCTGGTTGTCCATTATCGTATGTATTCCTCATCCCCAGTTACCATTGTTCCTGTGGCCCTGACTTGCAATAGAAATCGGCGACGATGCCATTGAGCGGCTGGGACGCGTAATGGATACAGCGCTGAGCGATGCGTTCATGCCTACGACCAAAGAGGAAACGGGGAAACGGTACGGCCAGCGCTGATTTTGGGAGAGGACGGAGGAGGACGTGTGTGTATGTACCCACGAGCCATAAGTGTTTCGTACTCCGTATTCACACCTGGAAGCTGGAAACGAGATCCTTTGAAACTAAACGGTGTGGACAGACGTTGGATGTCGAGTTTCACAGGGTGTTGAAGCGATGAAGAGCCGCCGCGAGGAATCGGGCAAGGCGCGCCGCACTAGACCCCAAAACAGCCTAGCGTGCAGAGCCAAGCAATGCACGGGCCATGGCTCAGTGCCTGGGGTAACTTCACGCTCAACCACCAAACAGACTCCCGCCGTAGCTTTTTTTGAATCGTTCACAGCATCACCAGAGCTCTCAGACTAGACAATTGTTTGGTTTGTACGCCCAATATTGCTCGTCTCAGTATAATCTTGCTCCTAGACACCATTAGAGAGACGTATTTGCGGCATACGTTCTCTTCAGGTGGGACTAGTCAGAGCATCCAGTGGCAAAAGTGCGCAGCAGTAAGGCTAACTGTCTTCACTTTCATCCCATTCGACATCGACTCTGTTTATTCGGGTGTCAATTGCGGAAAAAATGCTAATTGTTGGTTACTCAACTGTGCTAGGCAATACGCTGGCATTTCTGATAACCGTTACTTCCACCACTGCCGTTCGTCTCTTCGTTTGCACGCCGTGTTCCTCCCACCCCAGTACTCCGGTGACTGCCTGCGAGCCAAGGCGTCCGGTTGCGCGCGAACCACCAGAAGGCATATCGATTTGGTGAGCACGACTTTAACCGCTGAGAACAGTCGGGGTGGGATGGGATAACCTGTAGCGAGCAGGGGAGCAACTGCGCCGCATTTTGGGCTGTGGCGAGTGCGTAAAGAGACGGAGACGATATCTTGGCTGAGCCCTACGACACCCCCGTCCCCGCTACATGCTGCAACATACGCCCATTCAGGTCTTCTGCTTTTGATTCGAACCTCTTTTTTCAGCTTCCGACGAAGATCACCCGAGCAAGTGTCACAGCGGCCGGGAACCTGCTTACCTTGGCGAGGCTTGGTCCCGGGATCAATGCAGTATCATTCCTGAACAGGTTAGTCCATACTGTCCCATCTAGATATAAAAGGACTCTCGAGTCCCAATATTTCTGCGGTGGTTGTTCCTTTTTCTTTCGTCCATGCCGAGAGGTTGTGACTCACTGTGCTTGCTAAACCTGAGTTGCCGTCAGTTTCATTTTTTCTTCTGACGACGCGTTGCTTAGCAACTGCTCAAATCACAGAATCTTGCATCCTCCTAGTTGCCTACTTTTGTACAATTTTCACTTGGTGATTCACATCTTTTTGGACGAATATACTGCTTCTATCCTGTGCAGTTTGTTGCTGGGAAGCAGACAGGCCCGTCATTCCCATAAATGCCAATGAGACCAAGCCCTAACAGCTCTTCAAAACTACATAAGGGTGAAACAAAAGTGAGGTGGATGTGTCAAAGTTCCTAATTTTGAGTCGTTCTAACAGGTTCAACCCGCATATAGACCTGACGCCTCGCTAGCACGACCTAGCAGTCTAGTCATATCTTCTCGACTGCGATTAGCCTGTTTTGTCTTGAATCTATTCCGTTGATCGAGCATCTGTCGCTATGGACGATGCAACTCAGCCGTCGACTCAGCCGTACACAGACCCTAGGCGAAGAGGACTCAACAACTCGGGTCTTGACCAGCAGGATATCGCCGACATCATATGTATCCTCCATCCCGGTTCCATTGGCGCTCATGGCGCCGTTGCTACTACCGCTAGGCGTGCTCCACAACATATCCTGCAACGGGACGACGAGCTCGAATATGACAGCGAGGACAGCTTCTGCATCGAATCCAACCGAGACATAGCCCTGAGATTTTCCTCGCGAGTCAGAGACTTGGGTGTCGGATTCTGTTTTGGTCGAAATCCCTCTCGCTGCGATATCGTTCTCTCACCAGACGACAGCGAGAAGAAAATATCGAATACACATTTTCGAATCTATGTCAAGCAGGATGGCATTATTATGCTCCAGGACACTTCGACAAACGGGACAATTGTCGACAATATTTGCATTCGTAAAGACAAGAAAGGGGGTACCTCCACCACTCAGATGCTCACGTCCGGATCAATTATTCAGGTCCTTGGCAGCGAACCATCCGCTAATATCAAGTTCATTGTTCGCATCCCTTCGCGAGATGAGTTCCAGGCTCAATATAACCAGAACTTCATTCAGTACCTGAACAAGGTCCGGCAGATCACAAAGAAGGTCGAGGGAGAGCAGCGACGAGATGTTGACTTCATTATCCCCCAGCAAGCCGGAAATCCTCATGGCATGCGGTGGAACGGCGGAACCAAGTATAATGTCACTGGTCAAATAGGGAAAGGCGCCTTTGCGACCGTGTACAAACTGGCCACCAAGAATGATGGTGCCCTTTTTGCCTGCAAAGAGCTTGACAAGCGTCGACTAATGAAGAACAACATTCTGGATCACAAGGTTGATAGTGAGATGAGAATCATGAGAGACTTGGAGCATGTAGGTATCTCATTTACCTCCTTTATGGACTGGCAAGCTAATAATTCACGTAGCCTAACATTGTTCGGTTCCACGACTATCATGATCATGACAATCGTTGGATCTATATCATCATGGAATACGTCGGAGGCGGCGAGCTCTCTACGTATGTGTCGCAAATGGGTCGCTTACCCGAGAACATGGTCAAAACGATTGCCAGACAAGTCTTGCGCGCATTGCAGTACCTCCACAGTCGCAGAATCACGCATCGTGATATCAAGCCGGATAATATCCTCGTCGCCTCTCTTGATCCCTTGAGGGTAAAACTATCCGATTTTGGTCTCTCAAAGGTCGTCCAAGAAGAGACATTCATGAAGACCTTCTGTGGAACATTGTTGTACTGCGCTCCTGAAGTATATCCGGAATATGAAGATTATAAACGAAAGGAAGCTCGAAAGCGACGACGCCTTGGTGATCCGTAAGTATTCCAGTCAATCAATTGCAGCGACGTATTAATTGCTTATCCCTGAATAGATTGCCCAAGACCTCTCCATATGACCAGTCCGTGGATATGTGGTCGTTTGGCGCCGTTCTGTTCCATATCCTTTGTGGTTCTCCGCCGTATATGGGGCGTGGTGACGACAGAGGTGCCCAAATGTTACGCAATATCATGACCACCGATGCGGATTATAACCAGTTGCGAAATGTGGATGTTTCTGAAGAAGGAATCGACTTCATTTCGAAACTCCTCAGCCGCGATCCGAAAGCGAGACCTAAAGAATCAGAGTGCCTCAAACATCCCTGGATTGTCGATGTACCGGATGAATTTGAATACATGGATGTCGATGAAGCCCGGGAGGAGGAGGTCAATGCTGATCTAAAGGCGATTGCAGAAGTCAGTGAACCTGAGTCCAGTGAATATGAGCGTCTGGATGCTTCCGGAATCGATCTAAATGACGTCACTCACGATCCCTTTGCGGAAGAGAGTGAAGTGGAAGCGCCAAATTCCTCCGAGCCCATCAATATCAAGAGACCAAGAGTGACTGAAGAGCAAGAGGGAAGCCATATCTCTGCCTCGGTCCCTGAACGAATTCCGTATCCCTCGCTCCCGAATATTTCCAGCTATAATTTTGGCTCCAGTGTTCATCTAGAATCTACGCCCAAAGGTCCACGTCTGTTCGGCGAAATAACGAATCTGGGCTTGGAGAGTTCCAGTGCTCTTGGAGCCAACCTACAAACTCCTATGGATGGGCCCCAGTTTCAGCGGGAGTTTGAGAGCGTGTCAAGAAGCGGCTATCCGTCATCCAACGGTAAGTCCAGTTCTTATGGACATAGCCTGCACACTACAACCCCGTCCAATTATCTACTCTCCGAGATGGAGTCAAGGTTTGGAGGTTCGGCCTCAAGCCTCATGGGTGCCGAATCACTCGTGGGTAATTTGAATATGGGATCTTTCGGTGGTGCAGTCACAACCCCCAACAGTGACAACCCAAGCGCTGCAGTAGAAGAACTGAGTGAAACTTCATCTAACGATGTGAATGACTCTCAGGACAAAAATGATGCTGACGTGGAAGATGACTCCGACGACGAAGCTGGTGAAGTCGGTCGTCGCAACGGTATACACGCCATATTCTCGCCCAGCAAACCCGAATCAACCCCCGACGTTAACACCAAGCGTGGTTCCTGCTCTCCTCAAAAGCCACCTGTCCAGAAACCTTCAAGTATTCGCGGCCCACATATGAGCGACGAGTCTTGGGACGAGCTTGCTTGCACGATTGACGAGCGCACGGGGGAGGAAATACGCCAATCGATGCGACTTGATGTGAATATATCATCCAAGTCAAAAATTATCGAACATAATTCACAAACCACTACTAAACTCACAGAAACAAATCAAAAGATGACCAACTTCATGAAACCCCCAACCATCCTGGGGAAATTGACGCCCCTCGCTGGCTCTATCACAGATCAAATTATCCGGCTCGACTCACGCATGACATCTTGGGGCCGCGGAACCAGCAACACCATTCGATATCCCGACCCCATGGATGTACGTATTCCGACATACGCTCTCGAAATGACCTTTTGGGCACCCGCTATTGAAGCACGCATCGACGAAGGTGAAGACTGGCTGCAAATGTCCGACGTGGTGACAATCGTATCCACCAAAACCAGCAAGCACATCTGGGTCAACGACGTTGAGTTACGGAGCGAAACCCCCGATGGGGACTCGTTTCTCTTTGGAAAAGTTTACACGGGCGATATCATCACGATCTATCGCAATCGAAGTCGCGGGGAGTTTCTACAATACCGTTGCGAGTTCTTTCACGGTAACAGCATCCAGACCCGACCAGCGGAAGAGGATGGCTTCATTATCGAAAAGACGAAGAAGGTTCGCAGCACCTCTCCTTGCAAGGTTATTCCAAGCGTGACTGTTTCAGCCGCCACCGGAGGATGCACTGAGAATGGGTTTTACAGTCATGAGCGGAACTGATAGGAGGTTCGAGGTCCTGTTTAAAGCGCATCCTCTGGCCTCCTTTTTTACATCATTTCTTTGTGTTTTCTTTTGCTTAATTTGTGTGTAGCTTGATACCTTTGGAGTTTTCGACTTTCTTGTTCAATTTTGCTTCTTGTTATATGGTTTTTGTTCATTGATGCAATGAGGAAAAGCGAGCACTGTTGTTTTCCATGGAGGTTTTGGTACAAGTTTGGAACGGATTCCACACAATGCGTTTGGAGGGAGGTGGTCTCTGAACATAATTTTGATATTCGAGATTGTTTTCGGCATAGTTGGTGCTTCACTTAGACACCTGGATATAAAGGATGGAGGGCTTTTGTGAATACTATTACGGAGTATGCTTTGCTCATTTGCGCGCTATCGCACAGTTGGTGTCACTGCCCACAGGGTCAACAACTCCTTCACTCCTCGTTTTCTGCGCCCAACATGCTGATTGGGTCGTGCATTGTTGAAGAATTGGACCTATGAATGATCCATGATACCCAGACTATTGCCAGATCTTTTTTGAGTAGCCCAAGGCTCATCGGCCCAAGATAATGACGGTTTAAAAGGAGCTACAGTACTGCAAGACATACATACATACCTACACTTGCTCCCTAGACCTATCAATAGAGTTGTGAAGGTGTTACTATGCCAGAAAGAGTGACTTACCTGGGGGCTTTTCCGTCCATAAGTATCAGTTCTACTCGTGGCAGTTTGGATTGTCGTGATAAACTTCCTATTTCGCGGTGTTTTCTTGGTGCTCAGGCTCCCGAGTTGCTATGGAACTATGAGGTCAACATCTTGAAAGACAAAACTATCAATTCATGTCTTAGACGCCCCACCAGTATTACTACATTGTTATTTGACAGTCATAAACGCACATCCTTCTCGGGCTTTTTGCAATGCCTTCTTCAATGCCTGTTCTTCTGTATCTGTCCATTTGACGCTTAACTCCTTCCACGGTTTTCGGCTCCTGAACTCCTCCATATATTTCCTGTGCATGGCTTGCAGGCGAACAACTTCTCGTGGATCTCCAGTGCCGGAATAGACAATGAAGAGTGTGCATGGCGGTAGGCTCTCGTATATTCGTTTGATATCAGTCACCGTCTTCGTCACGGCGATCTCAAGAGCTTCCGGGTCCTCGACGGTAGATGACGGCTGGACGGACACTGGAGTGGAATCATCCGTGTTTGACGTTCCCGGAACACGATTACACCAGCCTCGCATGACCTCTAGTTCTCGTAAACGTGCCCAGGTAAAGTCGACTCCACCGCCAGGAACAAGGTGGCCGTCCGGATCACCATTGACAGCCCGTTTCACGGAGACAACGACCTCATCGTCATTTCGACAGCCCAGAGCAACGCTGGCTTGCGCGCCAAACCCGCGTTCCGGGTTCCCCCAATCGACTAGAGCTCCGGTTCGTCCTTCACCTTCTGCTGCACGCGCAACTCGACTATCTTTTGATGCACGTGATAGCCGTCGAAAGAGACTCTCGTTGGAGGAGTCACCAGTTCCCCACCTCTCGCCCTTTTCGCACTTTTGTTTGAGAAGATCCAAAACCGCTTTTGCGTCTTCGATTGAGTCATGACCAACTTGGCCTTTCTGAATCTCACGGCCAAGATATTTTTGAGTTAGCCACTTTAGGCTTGATCTCAATGGTGGGCCTCGAGGATGCGGATAGATGAGTGCCGTATCGATAATAAAAGGGTGTGTCAGTTTCAGGGCAGCCAGATCGGAATTTAGAGAATGGCCAACTAAGATCGAGCGCGGAGTCAATATCTCCAGCAATCTTTTCTGAATATCAGAAAGTGTTGTCGTGACTGGATCTAACTTTTCTTTCGTCATTCCGGAATACTGCGTCAGATAGTCAATCACAGGGCGTGAAGGCTTGACAAGTTCGTCCAAGATGACTTCGCCGTCCCAATCGACAAGGCTGATTCGTGCAAGTTCAGAGGTGCCGCCTTCAGTGATGCACATCTCACAATCCAGGCCCAGGACCTGCCGCCCAGCCGTAAGGCTGCCTTCCTGGATTTCATTATCGGGAATATTCCCTTCTGAAAGGTCCGTCACAAGAGTGTCAACCCAGCCATGCTCGTCAGAATGTCCGGCCATTTTACGAACATCTTTGTATACTTGTTTTTCTTCAGGGGTTGTAAATAAGGCTGGATGCAGAACATAGTCGCCTTCTTTCAGATCTGCAATAGTTGCGACAAAGGTTGTAACAGAAGTCCGTTGAGACACCCAGGACGATTCGCCTCGCGGTGGCTTTGCTCCTGCCCCGTTGCCGTTGCTCTCTCTGGCCTTTGGTAAGGGAGACATCAAAATAGCCTGGAGCGGTGAATGCAGTTTATTGTATTTTGTGTCTCCCGGGGTCTTGACGGGCCAGATGTGCGGAAAGATATCAGCTAGGGGCTGCAAAGGCGCCGGGAGCTGCTCGCGGACCAATGCCTTGGGACTCGAACCACGATGTGGTCCTTGAGCTGGAGGCAATCCGTTCTTCCATCGTTCGAATTCGCTAACCTCATCTGCTGCATCAACGGGACCGCTAATTTCGCTTGTGGGAGACTTCTGCTCCTTGACCATTGGAATCGAGCCATCAAACAATCCCATTTCGAGCCCTGGAGCCATAACAACGACAGTTTTTCGAACGTGTCCTGAATGTTTCACCGAAATCCATTGCGGAGCTAGTCCATCTGCAAAACAATAGAGCACGAGGCCTTGCAAGTCCGCAATTCTAATCGGATTTTGCATCTGACCTGCAACATATGTCAAGCTCGGGTACTTTGTTTTCTCTTTGCCTGCTTTCTTTTTCTTCTTCGACCTCCGCTCAACTGTTTGCCAGCCTCCAGGGGATTCAGCGTCGGCCGCAGCATCACCGTCCTCTAGCTTTCCAGGGGATTTTGCAGCAGGAGGAGGGTCCCGAAGGAGAGAGAGTGTATGGCCTAGTCCAAAGCCATTCGAGCCTGGCCCGGCGTTGGCTTCCTGACCTCGAGCAAAGTCTGCATGCTTACGCTTTTTCCCCATGCTGCCTTTAGCAGTATTGCCGCTGAGATATCACACGTAAGACCTTAAAAAGGACGCTAATATCCTTTTTGATCAAAGTCTACGACTCAGGGCGATACAGCACAAAAACGGCTAGCCAATTGGTTGAAGCAAAAAAATGATAAAGATCGAGCCAATACGTGCCCCGTAAGATAAAGCGCATGTATGCAAGTTAGAACTCCTAGCTACTAGGTCTTGAGCAACACGGAGCAGCTCCAACGTCGAAAGTTGCTCTCTTCGTGCGTGCGAAGATTTTGGAGAGAACGCGTCGCGGCTACGTTCGATGTGCTGGGCCGTCTGATTGGCCACGCAATGAGTCAGCATCATCGAGGCTTGGCAGCAAAAATGGCACGTGACGGCGCACTCCGCTTAGTCACGTGAATGGAATTATCTGATGGAGATTGATAAGATTTGATCATCTTGATTGACAAAGGAGCGCAATGGGTATCAAGAAGACTTTTAAAGTACATACACAACAGTCGATCATTAGCCGGCTCTAGTACTAGCCCGGGAATTATTACCTGCCATTCCAACCTTCCCAATCTTCGCTTGGCCCCCTGCCCAAACGCCATCCCAGATGTTTTTCCAAACAACAAACGTCGCCATCCAGAAAGATGTCCACAGAGCTGCAAACTTGCTTTTGGTTTAAACAGAATGCTTGTTATTAAGTAGCGCACGTTTAAATAACGCGGCCCTTGACCTGCTTGAAGTCCTTGACTTTGATGTCTCTCCAAACAGCAATTGACACAACGCCCACCGACAGGATAGCAGTGGCAGCAATGAGCATATACTTCTGAGCGTCGCCATAAGCTTGATTAATGGCATTTCGGGTAGGGTTTCCCACGGGATAAAGCAGTTGGATCTGAATATCGCCATAAATAGCCGCGAGATTGCTCTGTGATTCGGCCGGAAGATATTCGGCAAGCCTTTTCGGGAACACGCCAGTCCAGACTGCAGCAGCAATAGTGCTTCCAATCGCACCGCCGACACTGGCAAACATGGACTCGACAGCAAGCACGACAGCCACGTACTGGTGAGACGTAGCAGCCATAGCAGCCATTTGTTCGCAGATAACCAAGGCACCTCCGGCAACGGCAATGAAAATCTGACACATGACGATGTAACCGATGTTGACGTCCGGTTGGCGGAATTTAATCATCAACCCAACTCCAAGGATTGTCACAGGAATACCGAAGTAAAGGGCGATCCATTTGAACCGGCCAGTGACACGGATCAAAACACCAACCACCAAGGCCCACAAGCAGGAACCGATGCTGTAAATGTTTCCAATATAACTGGCGTGTGTAACGCTGAGGTTTGTAACCACTAGAAGGAACGAAAAGAAATAACCATTCCAAATGTAGTAGCTCACAAACAGGACTGCCGAGAGAATGCAGGCGCCGAGAACGGTGCGGTCCGTCAGAAGTTCGAAAGGTATAAAGGTAACAGGCGCAAAGAACTTTTCGTAGATTCCGAATGCAATCAAAAGAAGACCACCAAAGACGATCAAGCAGATGATCAATGGTGACTTCCAACCTTCTGCCTGGTACGAGTAAAGGCTGAACGGCAGAAGGAACAAAGCGAGGCCGGCAGTGATGAGGAGCAAACCGATAATGTCGAACTCAAAAAAGTAGTATTTGATGGATTCCATCATAGTGCGGTTGCTTTCTCTCCTAGGAATCAAACCGGCCTTCTTGGCTTTGTTGTAGTTGTACATGAACAAGCCGAAGAGAGGAGCCGTGATAACAGGGGTTACGATGGCGAAGGTACCGAATCCCCATCTAAATCCAGGACCTTTTAGGAAGCTCTCGGAAACTGGTCCACTCGTCCAGGTTGTAATGATATACGGAGAAGAGGCAAACGCAAACATCAGTGCTCGATTTTTGAGGGCCGACGTATCCGCAATGAAGATTGAGACAGTGTATGAAAGTCCATTGTAACTAGTATAGGGACAATACGTTAGCTGGTCCATTTGATATCGAGGCAGCTCTGTTAACGATATACTTACCCGACCCAATAAAACACCTGAGCAGCAGCATAAGTTTGAACATTCTCGCATGCTGCCATCATGATAAGACCAACAGTCATGGCGATGGCCATCAGTCCAAAACCTTGTGGTCGGCCCCAGATATCAAGGACCTTCGCTAAGGGCAGTTTGATAAGACCTCCGATAAGATTCGACATGATTGTCGTAGTGGCAGTTAACGAATGTTGAGAGAAGTTGCTGGTCACATATGGTGTCAAAGCAAACGACATGCCCGACTGCATAGAATCCAGGAATGCAATGATCCAAATCCTATCAGAGAGTCAGTCACTGCATAGTCATGACCAGGAACGAATCAACTTACAAAATATAAGCTGCAATGAGGTGAGATGTGGTCCAGACGGTTGTTGTAGCTTCCATCTTTTGCACACCGGGTTGGGCATCCTTTGAGATGCCTTCGCTATCTGTGTCTGAGATAGCACCGCCATCATTGCCAACCTCAGCGTCAGTCGGCTCTGGATGAGGCTTCTCTGTTACAGGCGCCTCGGACCTGACATGCCCAAGGATCGTCCTCATGACTGTGGTGCGCAGGGACAATCAGAAGAGTAAATAAAAGGCTTCCAACCTGCAAGACCGTCGAATTTGTCGGTTTGACCTGAGCACGTGCGCAAATTCAGAGAGAATGCAAAGAGAGAATGGGGATGAAGGGCCTCGCGACATGGAGGTAGGGAAGAGCTTAATAAGTAGTCATGGCCAAAGCAGGCTCATCCTTGAGCTGACAGTCCCAAAAAAGCACTCCATGCTCCGGTCAATCTCTTCCGGGTGGGGTCACACTTTGCTTCTTCCTTGCTATCGCATAATCTCGGCTCGTGGTTGTGGGAAAGCGACCCGCTGCGCACGTTATATTTTATCAGATCAAAAAAAGTTGCTCCAGGAGCATCTGATGGTTTTTTCGGCTTGATTTGTGGGCTGGTCTGTCCCGAAAAGCCCCGCAGCGCCCCAACCTGGCTGTCTTCTCGCCCGCCGAGTTTTCGAAGCCATACTAGTAACTGTATTCCATCCGACCGGCAACGGGTAGAGCAAAGCCCTTGAATGGCCATGCAAGAATGCCACGAATTTCCGGTGATACCCCACTGCTAACAGGATTTCCTTTTGTGTTAACCGGGTAGAACACGAGGCGGATCATTGGCTGGCCTCTGGAGAGCAAATATTGAGGCCATCTCGACCGTCAGAATCTAGTCAATTTAACCGAACAGCAAAACCTTAATGGGATATCAATCTAATCTGATTGATCTTATCTGATTTCAACGGTAGCGCAAAGTTTGAACTGTCCCATGGACCATGCCTTTCGTCGGATTCCAAGTTTGATTGCGACAGGTAGCTCCAGTCCAGGGTTATTCAACAAAAGAAATTATCGTAGGTGGACTGAGATTGAACTCCGTTATGAGTCGGGACTGTGAATTACTGAGATTCATAGTGGGTTGGTTCGCTTGCTTTTGCCTGCTTAGCGGTAATTGAGTATTGTTTTCATACGTTTTTAGATCGGGTAAATATTACATAACATACATACATACGTGTATCAAATACCTGTATTGTGGACGTATCGTCAAGATCCATTCGGTTTGGCTTTTGTCGACACTTTTGAGCCAGAAATCGCCTTATGGGTATCAAACGGAGATAGGCTCAGAGCAGTGAAGGCTGATGGCCCTTGGCAATTAGTGAAGTTACCTAGGTATCTCAAATTCGTACCTGGGCCCTTGGGGTCGACGGCACACTTGCGTAATAAACCCTAGGCCGAGTTCATGCCCATGTCAATCAAATGCTGTAAAATATTAGAATTTGCGCGCGCTGCAAAATTTCCATTTCAACGAAAGTATTCACCTACAGAGACGCCTTGCCTCCATTGAGAAACTTGACTTCGGTCTGCTCGCCTCTGCAACATGGCCACTTCGATCCAAGCGCCCGAGCTTCCGCTCATCAGACTTCCAGAGCCTTACAAGACCAAATATGAGCTATGGCAGAATCGATCCAATTCGAACCGGCGGATATTCCAACTCCGACTCTCCGACAAGCAGGATAGCAATTCAACCAAGCCCTCAGAACCACTTCACAATGACACGCTTCTGTTCAGCGAGCTGGTATCCAGTCCCCAGGCGCGCCTACCAGCTGCATCAAATAACACTCCATGGGGTCGTGCGTGTCGTCATTTGGTCTCTTTTCTGACATGGGACGGGGAAACTGTGCCTACCGTGGGCCAGATATGGATCATTGTGTATGCCATTTTCTCGGTATGGCCTGCGGAGGAGTTTTTCCGACTGTCATTCTCTGGCCCTCGGACGGATCAGTTGTCTGAAGAGATTGTTGCGACAGGCTTAGGAAGGCCGTTTCCAAACCGCGCAGAGTCAGAGCGAGTCGAAGACGTGGTTATTTCAAGAGCGGCATTCTGGCAAGGAGCCGGTTCACCATTCGGAACACGCCCCATTTGGATCGCGCAGCCACAAGGGGGAGCCAGTTGCAGAAAGCCCGCAACCGATTACCCTGCTTTTCCGCTTCAATATACAATTACCACCGAGCTTTCCAGCCGTCCCGTTCACACACAGCACCCCGTTCGGCCTGCAAAGCCTGCCCGCGGAGCGACAATCTACAGTCGTTACATCCCGCATCTGGACGAGTTTTTCTCCATGGTGCACCTTGACTATCACAATGAAGTGCACCTGAACCTTTTCCACAAGTGGCAGAACGATCCAAGAGTGGCAGTGAATTGGAACGAGACCGGGACGTTAGAGGAGCATCGCGAATACTTGCGCAAAATCGATGTTGACCCTCATCAGATGGCCGTTTTGGCCAAGTTCGATGAAAACTATTTCGCGTACTTTGAGATATATTGGGCGAAGGTAAGATAGTCCCATTTCAGTTCCTTCTTCGTTGTTCAAGTATCGCTAACAGAGTGTCATATCTCAGGAGGATCATATGGGTACATATTATCCTGCGCTGGACTGGGATCGTGGCCGTCATTCGTTGGTGGGAGACGCCAAGTTCAGAGGGCCGCATCGAGCCATGGCCTGGTGGACGAGTCTCATCCATTTCATCTTCCTGGACGAACCTCGAACGACGTGCGTCGTCGGCGAGCCCAAAGCCACAAACGAGCCGGTACTAGCATACGATGCCGCTAATGGATTCCATGTCCATAAATGGGGGGATCTGCCGCACAAAAGGTCCGCGATGGTGAGATGCGAAAGGGTGAGGTTCTTCGAGGTGGTGAATTTCGGAAGTGTGACGAGCAATGGAACCGCAAAGTCTGCCAAACCCAAACTGTAGTTAGAACTGTTAGATAATCGCAAAATAGTTATGTCTGTAAATCTCAATATTTGCAATAATAAATAGACCATTCCAATCCGTGAACGCCGATGTTGCCTTCGACCTGAACGTGAATGTTCTTTAAGGGGTTCACGAAACGCCCACAGGCAGCTCATCCACATTTCGCTGACTAAGCCGCCCCATCAGCCACAAGCCTCGTCCTAACGTCAACGCATGTCTGTCTGATATCAGCATCAACATTAACCTATCATTCATTATCATTCATCGAGCGAATTCCATTATACACCTGGAAGGCCAGTCTAAAACGCCGTGCACCTCTATCTATTTTGCGGCAACCAGCCGCTTTCCCAGATCCCTCAGAACTTGTTTCTGAACCTTTCCACTTCCAGTCATGGGCATCTCCGAGGGCAAACGAGGGTCCAGTCCAAGCATGAAGATATGCCTAGGGGCCTTGTGCCGTCCGAGCGTCTTCCTGGTCCAAATAATCAAGTCCTCCGCTGTTGGACATGACTGGCCATCTTCGATCGATAGAAACGCGCCTACCACCTCGCCGTAATGGTTGTCCGGTATTCCTACCACGGCAGCCCTAGAAATCGCCGGATGCGCCGCCAACCGTTCTTCTATCTCGAGGGGATAGATATTTTCACCACCGCGAATAATGATGTCTTTGTACCGTCCTGTTATGGTACAATAGCCGTCATTGTCGAATACAGCTTCATCACCGGTCCTTAGCCACACCTCCCCTCCCTCATCTCGCAAGAGTGTTTCGGCAGTTTTAGCTGGGTTCTTCCAATAACCCTTGAAGACTTGATAGCCGCCCATGCAAAGCTCTCCTCGCTCTCCGATTTTAACTGTTTTTCCTGTTTGCGGATCGATAATCTTTGCGCTGGCATGAGGCATCACTTGGCCAACCGTTGTTAAGCGCCGGTCAATTGAGTCGCTCGTGAGTGCATTGAAACACGTTGGGGAAGCTTCAGTGAGGCCATAACTACTAGTAAACTCTGTCATGTTAAGCTCCCTTAGGAGCCTCTTCATCAGTGGTCGAGGCACTGGTGCGCCTGCAATGATACCTGTTCTCAAGTACGTGCAGTCAAAGTCATCGGGCCGTGGTCGCGACAAAATCGACTCAAACATAGTCGGGACTCCGTGGAGCGCTGTGCATCTTTCGTCTGAGAGTGCCTTCAAGACGGCGTCCGGCTCAAACGTTTCGCCTGGGTAGACGATCTTGGCCCCGTGAGTTATACAAGCGAGAAGACCCAGCACAAGTCCAAAACAATGGAACAACGGCGGGGGGCAACAAAGCACATCTGACTGGGTGAAGTCCATACGATCCCCGATGAACCTCGAATTATTGATTAGATTGCTATTCGAAAAACGCGGGTTAGCTCTGACGAGGCGATAAACAGGACAAAGATATCTTACTAATGGGTCAACATTGCTGCTTTGGGGTT
The DNA here is from genome assembly GCA_014839905.1 of Aphanoascus verrucosus. Lineage (NCBI taxonomy): Eukaryota > Fungi > Ascomycota > Eurotiomycetes > Onygenales > Onygenaceae > Aphanoascus > Aphanoascus verrucosus. The sequence goes on along the minus strand of MU089300.1, from coordinate 191,651 downwards.
TCCGGTGGAGCCACTCGTGAATTGAAGGTTACAGACATCTGATGGCGAAAGCTCTTCTTGTCGGCGTTGTACTACATTCATCGAAACCAAGCGTCCAGCACGGATCACGTCGTCATACGTCTCGAAATCCCGATATCGGCCGCGAATGATTATCGTCTGTTTGAGCTGTGGAAGATCTTTTGAAAGTCCCAGCGGAGTTTCAAGGCTATTCAGAGCGTCAAGCAGGCTATGTTTCCCTATTTTCGGTACAATGAAGAGCAACTTGCATTCTGTTCTTGATTAGCATTACCCAGAAAATGAAGCCATCCCTTGAGAGACATACCAACATGCTGAAGAGCATACATAAGTTCCGGGTGAGTGTATGTGTTGTTGATAACGACGAGAATCGCGCCCACTCGAGATGCCGCAAAGAACAAAGCAACGTACTGCTCACAGTTGCCGGCCATCACAGCAATCCGGTCTCCATGCTTAATACCCTTGGCTATCAACCCACAAGCAAGCTTGTTGCTCTCCTCCTCTAGATATCCGTATGTCCACCTCGCCCCCGTCCAGGGACAAACGAGACATTCCAAGTCATGGTAACGCAGGCACTGAAACGAAAGCAACTCCCCAAGGGTCATATCCCACAGAGCAGGATTTCTCGATCCATGGACGACGGAAAGGCCGCGCACCTCCTTATGACCTGATGGCGCCTGGATATGGTCCAACGTCTGCTGCAAGCGCAGCAGGGGCGTGTGGTACGAGGTGGTTATCGTCGTCATTTGCGCCAAATTCTCGTTGCGATGTCCAGAGGTTCGGTTCGATCAGCCTTTGCAAAATGGGTGTTCCGCCTCAGCTACTAATAACGAGCTTCTTTGGCTTCACTGGCAAGATCAGTTGCTAAAATCTCAAATCGACGTATAACAGCATGGGAGCATCGGCGATAATGCCAAGACAGCTGCAGAATCCGATTTCCTGGCTGTTTACTACAAATGATCCATCCACTCAGTTGGGTCTTGAAGACACTCAAAATAGGTTATAAATTTTCCATCTCGCGGGAAACGGACCTCCGCACGACCTTGCTGTCTGAACAATATTCTCTCCCCTGTCACGAAACGATTACCGCGTACGGAGTAATCTGGCCAAAACATGCTTTGTCTCTTTAACGTATTGACTCTTCTCCTCGGTTTCATTCATTACACCGAGTGGGACCGTTTCGCATCCTTGGACCCTACCGTATCAACTTCGGCCCATTCGAGATCGGTTCACGGAGCCCGTGCCCGTGCCTTGACTCCACCACCTGTGTGCCTTACGGACGCAGCGGTCAGCTCAGCATGCTCTATGTCTTACGCTGGTCCGTAACAAAAGACTGGGTTGACCTGCCTAATCACCTTGAGCGGAAGGTCGGTCTTACGAACCTTAAGCCGGAACCGAATGCGTTTGAGTCCTTGAAGTAATCGGAAAGAATGGGGATTTGGTATACTTGTTGCCAGTCTGTTCCCCTAAAATTTTGAAGGAGAGCAACTTGCTAATTTTAATTTCCCTGTTATCCTCACCCCCGAGCAAATCTGGTTCCTGAAACTCTGACCGATTATTATCAGATTGACTGCAGGATTATGATTGGGCCGGGACACGGAGAGGAGAGTTATCTGATCATCTGATGATTCTTGAAAATTTTATCAGATTCATCTGTGTGGGATAGAGTTATCTGATCCGTCGAGAACACCACAGTATATGTCAGTACAGTACAGAGAGCTCATCGTATCCGTATTGTATGACGTATTGTACAGGACATACTGTACAGTATGGTAAGAATACTTTACATCAGCAACGCTCTCGCATACCCGCAATGATATCTCCGCAATTGATCCCTGGAAATGTCATCAATAAACCCCTCGCGATGGAGACAGCATCGCAAGACGAGAGCGTCATACTTGTTTCTTTGGATAGTGGCAGTTCTCTGTGGCCACCCAATTCCTCTTGCGCACTGCTTTTCTGTGCGATCGGCAGGCTACAGCACACGGGAAGCTACCCCTGTGGCATGACCCATCGGGGGAAGTCCGCCTTGGTGGGCTAAGCAAACTGATACTCCGGATTCACAGAATACCATAGTGATAATGCGGGCTTTTCAAGCGGCTCTTCTAGAGGCAGGTAATTTTACAGCTTGCGAAAGTATGTTTTTTGCAGTGGATGAAACTCCCGAGATCTTGAGCGTTGGCTGTCTGGCCATCTTTACGGTCGGGGAAGGGGAAAATCTAGAGACCCTTGCTGAAAAGACGGGCCCATGCCGTGATTTTCAGAGTGGGATCATTATTTGCTGCCCTGGTTGCTCGTTGGAAATTTAACCCGAATTGTGTCGCACATCTGCGTGGAATCCATCAACTTTCCACTCGCTCGTGATATATTTTCGTGCTGTAGCAACTCTTTGTGAGACAAGCCCAGATCGCCCTCTCTATTTGCACCCTGTTGGTGTTCAGTCTTTTATATCTTCTCTTGACCATTGTTTGTTGGTTTCCTACTCACTTTGCTTCCCTTCCGCGTCTAACCTCCATGGAGACTACATTGAAAGCCAGCTCAGCCCCTCACGCTCACTCCCTTCCCCATGGGACAGGCAACATGTCGACCGGTTCAGCCAGCACTGAACCATATGACATAATCTCAGTTGGTTTCGGTGCTGCTGCTCTTGCCATTGCGATTGCTATGCGCGATCGGGGAGTGCAAGCACGTGTACTTTTCCTTGAACGACAGTCAGAGTTCGGATGGCATACAGGAATGTTAATACCGGGCACCAAAATGCAGATATCTTTTATGAAGGACCTTGCAACGTTACGAAACCCGCGCTCCCATTTTACATTCCTCAATTATCTTCATGCCAAAGGTCGGCTGGTGCACTTTACCAACCTCTCAACTCAGACGCCTTTCCGTGAAGAGTTCAACGACTATATGAAATGGTGCGCTTCACATTTCAACGACTGGGTTCAATACAACCAAGAGGTTTTAAGCGTCACTCCGGTGGACTCGCGGCCGGGCTGGCCCATCGAACTGTTCAAGGTAGTAGCGGGTGACAGACAATCCGGGGAGGTTCGAGAGCTCTACGCTAAGCATGTCGTGGTTGCAACTGGTGGAGAGCCCGCGATCCCTCAATGCTTGCCTCAAAGCTGTCTATACAAAACTGTCATTCACTCGTCCAGTTATATCCATGCGGTTCCGCATCTTCTGAAGCAGGAGACTGCATCATATAACGTTGCCGTTGTTGGAGGAGGGCAAAGTGCGGCGGAAATTTGCGAGGATCTATCTTCAAGATACCCAAACGCAAAAATTAGCTTGATCACCCGAGGAGCTTCTTTACGACCAAGTGATGATAGTCCATTATGAGTAACCTTTTTTGAACTTGCTTGCGGTTGTGCTCAGGTCTAACCATCGTAATTTCCCAGTGTCAATGAGATCTTTGATCCCGAAAGCGTCGATAGCTTCTATTCCTTGTCTTCGTCGCAGCGTCAACAACAACTTCGAGAAAACAAGGCTACAAACTACAGTGTCGTTAGGCTCCCGCTCCTGGAATCACTATATGAGAAGTTGTACCGGCAGAAGTTTATAAACCCCGACCCATTTACATGGTCACTTCGCTTAATGACAAACCGAGAGCTGCGCGGCGGCAAAGCAGTTGTTTCAAGCACAGGAAGAAATCAAGTTGAGCTCCAACTAAAGAATATTCAGACGGGGGATAACCAGACGTTCAGCGAAAAGTACGATTTGGTCGTCCTCGCCACTGGGTATAAACGGAACCCGTTTGCTTCTGTCCTGAAGCCATTGGAATCCATTTTGGAGCCAGGCACATCTGGGGCACAGTTCCGTGTTGATCGAAACTATCGACTGTGTTTGCTCCCTGGCAAAGTCAGACGCGATGCCGGAGTATGGCTTCAAGGCTGCTGCGAAAGCACTCATGGGGTAAGTACTTTATTCCAACTTCACGTAATCTAGTGTTAACAAACCGGTCTTTCTAGCTGAGCGACAGTCTTCTTTCTATTCTCTCTATCCGCAGCGACCAACTCCTTGATTCCATTCTCTCGAGCAACAAGCGGTCGGAGCAATTCGCAAAACTATGATTTGAAGTTACTGTACTGTATGGGCACATTGATGTGGCAGGAAAAGCTTTCTTTTTTCTTCTGCTTGGGCCATTTTAGATTGTTGTCGATTCTACAATAATGCAACTGAGCGGGTATAGTCACTACTTAGATGTTTCATTGTTTGTTTTCAATAATGGATTATTTTAAGACGAAGGCTCAAACATGCCCTTGCATCGCACGTAAAAGTCAATTGATATTTTTTTAGACCTTGAGCTCTTCCTCGGCAAGACAGCAAACCAGAGTTTGCGTCCGGAGTAATTCGAAGCTGATTTCTTTTCCTCGGTGATGATCTGATATGATGGTGGAATTTTACCGCAGTGGATCTTTGTTACATAAGTTATATACGCTGTAATTGACGACGATACGTAACCGGTAATTGAGTATTGCGCGTTTTATCTGATCCGGATCAGATAACTTTAACCTAACCCGCACCAAACCTTGTTTTGATCTGATATTTCCTCGTCATTGCGGGTCATGATTTGGCAAACGCCGGCCATGCTCATGATTATTGTCGCCAAGGGCGGGACTGCAGCAGTCCATATTCTTTCTTATCACACTATGAGTAAGACAAAAAAGGAACAGCCGTGACATGAAAATTTTTTCTCCTCCCTTGACCCCTCATCCCGGGCGAGCAATCCTGTTCCAATTGAGTTTCCCAGTGGGGTCCCAGGATGGGATTGCGGATTCACGGCATTTACGGTTGCAGTTACGCGGAGTACACGCTGGTCATTTGAAGATTACAACAAGGAACTTGGGACTTCTCTCGGGTCGCAATCAGATCGACGTGCGGCTGTCTGCTCACATTGTTGTTGCTGGTGAATTCGTCTTTCAAATCACGCACTAGACGGCGTCGCCGGTTCTTTTTCCAGCCTCCGGGGAAAGCTGGCCGTATTTTCATTCTCAAGGTTGACTCGAGACCCAGTTTGATCCAATTCGGTTATTGTCTGCGACAGATGGCACATTTGTTTTCATTGCTGAAAAGACTCATCTCAATCGCAAGGCTTATCACTCAATATTCGAAACGCTGCTTCTTATCGATCATGCACAGCAACGGAGTAGTAGCTTCAAGCGCGCCCAGCAGAAGGCCATTCAAGATCCTCGTTGCCGGAGGCTCTTATGCTGGTCTTGCGACGACTCTCAATCTTTTAGACCTCTGCCACGGGAAGCCCACACGTTTCTCCGCCGCTGCTGCTTCGCCGGAGCTAAACCAATCTGAAAAGATTCCGGTCCAGATTACTATAGTTGACGAAAGAGATGGCCACTGTGAGTCTTGACGTTATCGCGCATGGAGATGTAACATCTGACCAAGAGACCAGATCATCTCATCGGAGCTCCTCTTGCATTCGCTTCGCGAGAATATGCTGAAAAGGCATGGAAAAGATTCGAAGACATCCCTGCCCTCCAAACACATGAAGTGACCTGCGTTCGAGGTCGTGTGGCTGCCATCGACTGCGAAAAGAAAACAGCCACGATTCTCGAGCTTCCTTCAAATACACAAATTGAGGAGAACTATGACTACTTTGTTGCCGCGACTGGCCTGGCGAGAAACTGGCCCAGTGCGCCAAAGGCCTTGACTAGGGATGAATATCTCTTTGAAACAAAGAAGCATATCAAGATGCTTGAGAACAGTCACGACAAAGTTGTTGTAATTGGAGGAGGTTAGTCGCCCCCAGTTTTACGGCGACAGGTTTCATAGTCTTACATTCATTCATAGGAGCTGTTGGGATCGAGATGGCTGCTGAGCTCAAAATAGCCCAGCCTGACAAAGACGTCGTTCTCGTTCATTCTAGGTCGAAGCTTCTCACCTCAGAGCCTCTGCCAGACGATTATCGGGACAACGTTCTTTCCTTATTGCACGAAACGGGCGTCGAAACGATCATGAATTCCAGAGTCACCGAAATCACACCTTCAGAGCCACGAAGTGGCTTTGCCCCAAGCACTGTGTTAAAGCTTGATGATGGCAGGACCATTAAAGCTAGCCATGTTATCAGCGCAATCTCCAAATACAGGCCCACATCCTCGTACCTACCCATAGAAGCTGTAAACGAGGAAGGTTACGTCAAGATCACTCCTTTGTATGTATTCACCCTGTTCTCTCCGAAACGCACAAAATATCGCTTGCTAATTGTGAAATAACAGCCTAAATCTCCCTGCCGAGGTGCCGAATGCCGATTACCACTACGCAGCAGGTGACATTGCACTATGGTCGGGAATCAAACGAGCTGGCGCTGCGATGTATCACGGTCACTACACCGCTACCAACATCTACCAGCGCATGCGGAGTGAGCTCTTTGACACAATGCCAAAATTTGTAGAGCTTGATGAGGCGCCACCGGTCATCTGCATTGCAGTTGGGAAGCAGGCGGCGGCTTGGAGTGAAGCCAACGGTACACTTTCCGGGGCGGATATATTGAACCTTTACTTCAACGATGATCTGGGCTACAAGAGTACGTCATCTTCCAATCTTCTCGACGAGTGACATGAGTTTTCTACTGACAGTGGCCTTTATAGTTTGTTGGAACTATATGAGATTGGGAGAGGCCCCGGCGGCCTAGTCATATTTTGTTTGGACAGGCTCCATTAAGGAAAGAGTTGCTCTCCAGTACGATTCTACAGTACATCTGATATTTTTGGCGTTAGTAGTTGGGATATGATAGGGCATTGCATGGGACAGGAATTCGGATTTGTTTTATTTAAATTAGTAGACTCCAAAGCAAAAAGCTCAATTCTCAAAATTTTTAACGCTATGATTTATGCTATGCTATCTGTATGGAAGAGGAGAATTCTATTGTGAGGCTCGTTAAATATTATAAGTACTTATTATTCCTGTGAAAGCTTTTGCAGTAAACCCCCGAGAACTCCCAGCCCTATCTTGTCGAGAGCTCTGCCCCATCTACAGCTTGGTGTAGTGCATTGATTCTATAACTCTCGCTCCTCTCCATCAATTCGCGATGGCTGCCTCGATCGACGCATTTGCCGTCCTCGATCAAGAATATCACATCTGCCTTTTGAATCGTATTTAATCGATGCGCGATAGCAATCACGGTTATTCCTTGAGCTGCTTTCTCCAGTCCGTCCTGCAGCAGCTTCTCCGACTCTGCATCTAACGCACTAGTCGACTCATCAAGCAATAGTAACTGTGGCTTTCGAACTAAGGCACGAGCGATAGCCAGGCGTTGTTTTTGGCCACCAGAGAGCTGGCTCCCATTTGGACCACAGTACGTCTCGTATCCATCAGGGAGTTTGGTAATCGTATCGTGAATATTGGCAATTTTGCATGCTTCTTCAATCTCCGCGTCACTCGGTTCGTGTCCAGGTCTAGCACCCAAGGCGACGTTGAACCGTACACTACCGTCGAAAAGCACATTGTCTTGAGAGACGAGCGCAATATTGTCCCGGAACGAAACTCCTTCGTACTTGGTAATATCTTTGTTGTCGACTCGAATAGCTCCTGAGTTGGGCCTGTACATCCTCTCGACGAGAGAGATAATGGTTGACTTACCTGCGCCGCTTGGGCCCACTAACGCGGCAAATTGTCCAGGCTGGATGTTCAAGTCCAATCCCCGCAGGACTTGGACGTCAGGACGTGCAGGGTACGCAAAGGTAACCTGGTCAAATGCCACACTTATCCCTCCCCGGCTAGGAAGCTTCTCCGCCGCACTGCTTAAAGCTTCGACATCCGTATGCTTGCCAGGACCCTTCGAGAGCTTCTTGTCTGTTCCAAGATCAAGAAGGTTGAGTATTCTGCTTATTGCTGTGAAAGCCCGAGAAACATCTGGTGCAAGGGTAAACATTTGGCCCCATAGCTGCGAGCTTACGAGCAAAGCCACAAGAACGATGAAAAACTGTGTCTGTGAATATTGTCCGGTAATAATCTGTTTGGCACCCCACCAGTAAGCTAGAGCGTAGAGGAAGTTGCTCAAGCCATAAGAGATTGCGAGCCATAAACTGGCATAAGCACTATGTTTCGTTATCTCCTTCACTGGATTTTGCAATGAGCGCTGGTATGTGTTGAAAACTTCCTGTTCGAGAGAAAAGGACGAGACAGTCTTGATAGAGTTGACGGCTTCGATCGTAATGCCAATAGATTTAGCAAATGCTTCAGCGTGATGTTGTTCGAAACGTGCCATTTGAATGACTCGCATTGTGCCTGCCCCAAGCATCAATGGAACCACGGCTAAGAAAACCAAGGCAATCCTCCAGGCGATAATGTGTGTCAAAATAACCGCCGTGACAAAGTTGACACAAACGGAAACAAGACTACCGATCAAAGATCCAGTGAGCCCCGAAAGTGCGTTGCCATCCTTCGTAATCAATGTAAGAAGCATCGAAGGCGACCTTCCGTTCGATTCATGCCACTGGAGATCCTGCTCGAGAAGTGCACGAAACGAAAGTACCCTTATTTTGTAGACAATTTTCTCGGCAACGAATCCAAAAAGGGACCAACTGGCAAAGTTTGCAAAGAATTCGACAATGGCGAGTACAAAGAACATGAGACCATAAAAGGTTCCGGCCCATCTAATTCTGCTTTCGCCCTTGCACGGACTTAGTTCACCGAGAGTGTTTCCGAATACAGCGGCACAGGCAGAGTAGGTTCCACCGACAATTATCGCCGCAACAAATGCCAGTAGTAGAAGGAAAATGTATGGGCGGAAAAATACCCATAAGCCTTTGACGTTTGCACCAAACGGTCGTTTGCGTCCCAAATCAGCATCGTCTTCGTCTGCAACAGGATCGACAGACTGATCTCCGGTTTTCACAGTCTCGTTCACGTTAAACTTTTCGTCGAGTGTGGATGCATATTCATCCGACACCTTAACTGGAGAGTCCTCAGCAGTGATATCAGTCGTCAACGATTGGTTGGAACGGTTGTCCTCATCATGAACACTGAGGTTTTGAAGTCGAATTAAGTCAGCGTACGAACCATCATTGGCTAATAGTTCAGTATGAGTGCCTTGTTCAACAATTTGGCCATTTCTCATAACGATGATGTTGTCGGCATTTCGTATCGTTGAAAGTCGGTGGGCGATAGTGACCAGGGTTCTCCCCAGCGCGGCTTTCTCCAATGCAGCTTGAACTCGCTGCTCACTTGCAGAGTCCAGCGACGCAGTAGCTTCATCCAGAATTAACACCTTAGGGTCTTTGATCAGGGCTCGAGCAAGCGAAATCCTTTGTTTTTGGCCGCCGCTGACTAAACTCCCGCTGGAGCCAACAAGGGTCCCATATCCATCTTTGAGGCGTGAGACAAAAGTGCCCACGTCGGCAAGATCAGCTGCATGTTTAACCAGCCCAACTATTTCGATGATTTCCGCTCCGTATGTCGCTGCAGCTTGGTCCAAATCCTCCCCATTGCGTACCGATGCGGCCACATCCGACAACTTGCCGCTCTGCAGGGTTAACTTCAAATGAGAGTGTGCTGGAGAATTTACTAATCCTAGAGCAATATTTTCAAGGATAGAACGCTCCAACAAGGAAGGCTCCTGTTGAACAAGGCTAATATGGCCTCTTAGGCATCTCACATCAACGTTTCTGATGTCATGGCCATCGACACAAACGGAGCCACTCTGCGGATCATAAAAACGCATCATCAAGCTTGCGACAGTTGACTTTCCACTGCCCGAGAGCCCAACCAGAGCAGTCTGCTTCCCGGCAGGGCAATCGATCGAAAAATTCTGCAGCACCACCTTGTCTGGCCGCGATGAATATGTAAAAGAAACATCTTTGAGTTCAAGATGACCCGAAACATCTTGGAGGCTTTCGCTAGTGGCTTCGTCTGTCGAATTGATTGTGGGCTTTCTTTGGATATCCTTTTCCAGTTTTTGAAACGCTACGCTCGCAGAATCAAAAAATTGGAAGAACGGCGCCATAGTGCTAAGAATCAAGGATGCTGAATGACAATGCACGTCAGCGTCAAATAGAGACAGATCCTTAAAAAAGTGGACGTTGCTCACCATCTACCAGAATAAAAATGACCGTGTAGGTCGAGCCCACTGTAGCTCCTGAGCCACCCATAGACACTGCGTCCGCAATCTTTATAGATCCTTGCCAGTATGCAAGCGCATTCGCAGAGTATGCGATGAAGTAAAGTAATCCTGCTTGGATTGCCGCCGCGATAGCCTTTTTGATTCCAGCAGCCTTTGCCAGCTCTAGCGAACTCGAGAATTTCGATTCCAAACGAGAGTCAGCCGTTAACGAATGGACAACCATGATATTCGACAAGGATTCTAAGGCGACGGATGTTGATGAAGCCACACTTTCATACATCGCACCCGTGTACTTTTGAATGAAGTGACTGCCGACAAGAGACATGAGCAGAAATGCGGGCAACAAGGAGACCAACATTCCCCCCAGTTTGGCATCTTTAATAAACGCGACGATATATCCAGTCACAAAGAACGAAATGCTATTCAGCACGAGTCCCACCTTTTCAGAGGTCCCATTTTGGATGGTCGCGATATCTCCATTCAAGCGAGAGGATACCGCTCCGGCAGACAGATCATCAAAGAATGCGACATCCTGGTCGAGCAAAGACCTGAAGTACTTTTGACGAATCCGTTGTGCAAGTCTCTCGCCGGTTAAGCTCCAGCAAACGATTGAAATGTATGCAAGGATTAGGTATGCAATTCCAACATAGACGACTTTGAGCACTTTATCGTTGACATCTGACTGGTAGGCCGCACCGCCTCCGAACCCAGCATCACAAGTCGCAGAGTTAAGGTCATCAACCACTTGGCCGAACAGCACACCCAGAAGGGGGAATGAAACACCAGATGCGATGGCTGCTATTACACCACCGAGCAAGAGAAGAATATCATAGAACGTAGGCTCAGCGTATAACAAGAGCCTGAGATATGACGTGAGTCTTCTCAGCCGACTCTAGACATCACTAGTTAGCACTTAGATCCAAAAATTAGAGGTGGTTCTCAATTTCAATACCTCTGAAGAGCCCTTCGAATTTGCGTCGTCGACGTTCCCCTCTGTGGAAGCCATGGCGAATGCCGTTCGTCTTCGCTAGTGGGAAGTGCTCTTCAAGTCAGATTGTCGTTTTGGTTCTCATCTCGAAAACAAATCGAGAGCTTCTACCCTGAAGTTTGAAGGCAAAGCACAGCTTCGACAAGCTCCAAGCTGAAAAACCGTTCTTTCAAATTAGGATTGGCACCTGATGAAGGCCAGGCTCATTCGATGGTGCATCATTGAGCTTGGCGACGATCCATCTGGCAAGGAGTAAGGTATTGACAAATACCGACCGATACGCGGTATTGTCTCGTTATACAGCGATACCGAATTACAGGTCGTTTCTGGTATGTTATGTAAAGTAACGCTGAAACTGGAGTTGATCTTATCAGATTATCGCCCAGGAAAGCCACCAAAGGTTAAAAGTTCGGCGCTTCCGATTTTAACCGTTCAAGTCTTGCACGCGGGGGCGGCGTTTCGGTGGGAGCGCAGAACGAGATCCGCAACAAGCCAAACTTTATTGCCAGACCCATCAGATAAGATAAAATCCCGCATGTGCTTCCCGACATCGTCCGTTGCTGTTCGGTTAAAGTTATCTGATCCGTCCCAAGTGGGGCCTGTATCTGACCCCGCCTCATTTGATACTGTAACAAAAACAACAGTGTCGAACGCGGTATTGACGATGATGTAGATGTTTCCGGCGACACGACGGCGGGACCACTCTTTAGACCCACTGGATTTTTCGCAACATGAGGGCGACATCAATAATAATAATCTCCTGGGCCGGCGAGGCAGAATTGTTCCATGGGCGGGATGTCGTACGGAATACACGTTCCCGAAACCCTCAACGCAGAATCGAACGAGTGAGCAATCTGGAGCGGGCCTTCAAGCTGGGATTCCGTGTTGAACACGATTTGTTGCGGAGGTCCAAAAGCTATTTTGAGCCCGAAACATGGGTCATGCACGAAGTATCACGATCATTAAACATGCAAGGCCCAGGGCAGACGCAGCTCCGCGTCCGGTAATAGCATTATTTTTTGCTCAACTACCAAAGCTCCAGAGAACCAAGCGGTTCAGAGCGTTCTCTTCTGCACCTACACTGCCTCAAGATCTTTGATCACAGGTATCCTCGATATCATCCCCGCTGAGATGAACGGCACCGTCGGGGTAGACGGCCAGCACGCAGAAAATGGAGTCAATGGCAGTTCAAATCTCTTGACTTTCAAGCAGCCCGCCCTTGTCCTCAAATCCCTCGACGAGCAAATAGAACTGCTTCTCCTAAGCTGGATACTCCTTCTATATCGCGGTAGCGGTTCTAGTGACGATGACAACCTTTCGTGGGGTTATCGAATGCGAGGCAGTGCGCGGTCTTCGTTTTCCCCGCATGCATCAGGTCTCATAGCGGACATTATTGTGGGAGGATCAGAGCCTATACTGGAGGTTCTTAAAAGAGTTCGAAGGATAGGAAGCAACGCTCAATATTCTGGCAGTGGAAAAGGAGACTGGGAGGGCCTGTCTGTCGTTTTCTCAAACACTGCCGCACGAGAAAATGAAACACAAAGTGTAGGTGATTTCCGTGTTGCCCAGATCGCGTCAAAGCAAAACCGAAGCTGACAGCAATCAGGCATCCTTTTGCATCGAGGCCAGAATAACCGGAGATGAACTCTGCGTGGATATAGTGCAGTGCTCGACCCTCTTCGCGCTCTCCATGACCAACACCTACGTGCAGACATTCTCCGAAATTCTGAGCTCGATATCAACCAACCCCAACCAAACAGTCGCACAACTCACGCACGTTACGATCAACGAGCTCGAGAAGATTTGGAAATGGAACGAGACTGTTCCCCCAGTTATCGACACTTGTATTCATGACATAATCATAAAGAATGCATCTGAGCATTCGGAGAAACCCGCTGTCGTTTCTTGGGACGGAGAACTGTCCTATGGACAAGTCGATGACCTTTCCACCCGGCTAGCTGTTAGGCTACTGGAACGGCACTTAAAAGTTGGGGAACCAGTTTTGCTTTGCTTTGAAAAGTGTGTATGGACTATTGTGGGCGTGCTTGCAGTGATGAAGGCTGGTGGTGCTTTGGTGCTCACGGACCCGAGCCAGCCAGAAGCGCGATTGCAGACGATAGCAGAAGAGGTCAAAGCACGGCTAGTCATAACTTCGGTCAAACAGGCCGAGTTAGGAGCTAGAGTTGCACCCAGTGCCACGGTGCTAAGTGCAGGGCCTGCCCTTCTCGAAGAAGACACTGGTATGCCTTCGCAAGCCATTTCGTTCCCGAAGGTTCCGGGATCATCGACATTATACATTATATTCACCTCAGGAAGTACCGGCAAACCAAAAGGAGTCGTGATCTCACACGCCAACTACACCAGCGGTGCCATACCTCGTGCAGAAGCTGTCGGTTACAAGGCTCACTCTCGAGTTCTTGATTTTCCATCATACGCATTTGACGTTAGCGTTGATTGTATGCTTTGCACCCTTGCAAATGGGGGTTGCATCTGTGTTCCCTCCGAAGACCAGCGGGTCAACGATCTGCCAGGCGCCATCAGAAGCATGAATGTAAACATGGCGCATATGACCCCATCAGTTGCTCGGGTCCTAGACTCTGACATTCTAGAATCTTTGGACGTCCTCGGTCTCGGAGGAGAAGCTGTCTCCGCCAGGGATGCTACGACGTTCGGTCAGAAAACGAAGATCATCATTGCGTATGGGCCCTCGGAATGCACTGTGGGCTGCACTATCAACAATGACGTCGGCATCAACCGAACGTATACCACCATTGGCAAGGGAGTTGGATGTGCTACGTGGATCGTGGATCCGGCTGATCACAACCGTTTGACCCCCGTCGGAGCAATAGGAGAACTTTTGGTCGAAGGCCCAATTGTTGGAACGGGCTACCTCAATAACCCCGCAAACACGTCGGCCGTTTTTATTAAGGATCCATCATGGCTTCTTGCGGGAAATGGGAAGGCGAGCGGAAGGCACGGGCGCCTCTATAAGACAGGAGATCTGGTTAAATACGATCCGGATGGATCAGGATCAATTTTTTTCGTTGGACGAGCAGACCAGCAGGTAAAACTGCGGGGTCAGCGTGTCGAACTGGGTGAAATCGAGTACCACTTGCAAAGCAGATTACCTTCCGGCACAATGTCCGCTGTCGAAGTCATCACTCCCGGAAACAGCAAAGAAAATGCGACGCTCGTGGCGTTTATTGCTGAGCAGAGCAAAAAGAATGTCGAAGCGACAAACAATGAAATGGCTTCGTTTTCGCCTGAGCTACAGGAGGCTTTGGTGAATATAGAAAGGGAACTGTCTGTTGTTCTCCCGCGATATATGGTTCCGGCCGCTTATATTCCCTTACTGGAAATACCGCTGTTAGTCTCCTGCAAGACAGATCGAAAGAAACTGCGCGCCCTCGGAGCTGCCATGTCGCGAAAGGATCTCGCCAAGCTCAAGATACAAACCGTCGAAAAGCACGAGCCCAGCACAGATATGGAACGTCGGCTACAGCACCTCTGGTGTGAACTCCTTGGGGATGGTGCAGAAATCGGCGCCAATGACGACTTCTTCGACGTTGGAGGTGATTCGCTCAAAGCAATGAAGCTCGTGGCAGCTGCAAGGGCAGACGGACTAGGACTCACAGTGGCTGACATTTTCCGACATCCCAAGCTTTCCGACATGGCGTTGAGTATGCGCGAAATCAACCCGGATACCAAGATAAACATCCCTCCTTTTTCTCTTCTTCCAGTTAACTGGATAGAAACCGATGCTCGTAGAGAAGCGGGAATTCTCTGCGATATAGAGCCATCGTTCATTGAAGACATCTATCCGTGTACACCCTTACAAGAGGGACTTATGGCTTTGTCCGCGAAGGTGAGCGAGGCCTATGTTGCCCAACGAGTCGTCGGACTTCCAGATCTTAGCACGGCCGCAAGGCTCAAAACTGCATTTGATACGGCTATTGTTGATTGCCTAATCTTGCGTACTCGAATCGCGCAAGTTCCGCGGCGCGGTTTGATGCAAGTAGTGACTAACGAAGGAATTTCGTGGCACTCGAGCAACAGTCTGGACGACTATCTCCGCCAAGATCGTGAGACTCCAATGGGTCTAGGTACAGCCCTGTCTCGTCTTGCGCTGATTGAAGACCAGCAAACAAACAAGACGCACATTGTGTTAACGATCCATCATGCATTGTATGACGGTTGGTCGATGCCACTCGTCGTCGAGCGCGTCAATCGAGCATATCACGGCCTCAAGACGGAGCGCCCTGCGCCGTTCAAATCATTCATCAAGTACCTCGGGGATGTGAACCGCACCGAATCTGAGGGTTACTGGCGAGAGCAGTTACAAGGCGCAACTAACTTGCAATTCCCAGTACTCCCCAAGCCTGGTTACCAACCGCAAGCAGAATCTTTGTTGGAGCATTATATTCCACTCGCAAAACGCTCGACGTCAAACACAAGTATCGCAACGGCAATTCGTGGCGCATGGGCGCTTGTGGCATCGGAATACACCGCGACCAACGATGTCGTATTTGGTGAAACTCTGACCGGTCGAAATGCACCCATCGATGGAATTGATCAGATCGAAGGTCCCATGATTACCACAGTACCGATACGCGTTCGCATCGACAGAAACAAGTCAGTCAAAGAGTACTTAAGAGAGATACATAACGAAGGCGTAATCCGCATTCCTCACGAACATTTGGGCTTGCAATATATTCGGAAGCTAACCTTGGACGCACGCGAAGCTTGTGAGTTAAGAACGGGCTTAGTTATACACCCAGCCATGGAGCCAGATGCGATGAATGGGAACAAGGACAATCCCGCCGATGGGTTTGTTCCTGCAGGAGATGTTGAAGCTGCTAGCGAAGCTTTAAAGTTCAATTCATACTCTTTGATGTTGGTTTGTTCGTTCGATCCACAAGGATTCTTGGTTATGGCAAGTTTTGACTCAAAGACGGTGGACGTTCCCCAAATGAACGGAGTTTTGGAGCGTTTCGGCCGGGTAGTACAATATTTCTGTGAAAGTCCAGACGGAAGAATTGGCGATGGCCTGCCTGTATCCGAAGAAAACCTCACTGAGTTGATGCGTCTAAGCAAGGTTGGTGCTAGCAGGCTAGGTGCAGAAAAAGGCACCGCCGTTGGGCAAGACTTTTCCGGTGCCGTCGGAACATGGATCGTTGACCCTTCCAACCCAGACCGTTTGCTCCCCGTTGGCGCTGTCGGTGAGTTACTGATTGAGAGACAGCCGGGCTCAGCATTGCCGTTCATTGATACTCCCCGATGGTTTAGCGTAACTGGAGCAAGTGTTTGTGATAGTGCTCCTAGACGGCTCCACAAGACGAATGAGCTTGCAAAATACCGAAGCGATGGAACTATCATATTCGTTAGCGAAGGGAATTATCAGAATGATGCAAAGGAACTACGCACAAGGCCCCAAGAGGCTTCAAAGACCCAGAAACACCACACAAACGCTACTACGAAGGAACAAAAGCTGATAGAACTTTGGAGTCGCGTGCTAGGTATTAGTGAAGGCGAGGTCGGCATCAACGACAGCTTTTTCGACCTTGGGGGTGACTCTATTGGCGCAATGAAACTCGTTTCTGAAGCGAGAATGGAGGGCTTCAAACTGACTGTCGCCCAGATATTTAAACACAAATATCTTAAGCAACTGGCTAGCATTCTCGAAGAGTCCCTACCATCAAAGTCAAGAATAAGCAAAGCGAGCACACCGTTCTCATTGCTTGATGTACAAGACATCAAAACCTTTACCTCAGGGACAGTTCAACCGACCCTCAGCGACCCGTCTTGGAAGATCACAGACATTCTGCCGGCGCGGCCACTTCAAACAATTGCTGTCAAAGGAACCGTTCAGCTGCCTCGATACTCTGCACGATATGAATTGTTTTACTTCGATACCCCTATCAAGGAGACTCGTCTGTTCCAGAGCTGTCAGGAACTGGTGGCACGAAATGAGATACTTCGCACAGTCTTCGGCGAATTCGACGGCCGCAATTACGGCATAGTCTTGGAGAAGGTAGAAGTTCCCATCGAAACATACGACATCGAAAGGGATCTGGAAGCGTTTTCACACAAGCTTTGCAATCTCGACGTGGAAACGAGGATGCCACTAGGGTCGTCGTTTGTTAAATTCTTATTCGTGAGGTGCACCGGTGGACGCAGTTGTTTGATCTTGCGAATCTCCCACGCGCAGTATGACGAGATTTGTCTTCCGATTCTCCTTCGCCAACTGTCTGCTCTTTATGAAGGCAAAGTTGTGCCGAGGGCACTTCCGTTCTCCTCCTACGTGAACCACGTTGTCAAAGAGAACATTCCGCAAAGTATCCAGTACTGGAAGGACCTTTTGAATGGCTCTTCATTAACAGTACTGCGCCCTGAGGCGCCTTTAACTTCCAGAGCTCCAGCAGCGGTGATGCGAACATTCGACATATCAGCTCGCCCTAAGGATATAACTGTTGCGACAATTCCAACGGCTGCTTGGGCGCTTTGTTTGGCTCAGCGTTTGGGTCTTCAAGACGTTACGTTCGGGGAAGTTGTCAGTGGGCGCAATATTGACTTCCCAGACAGTGATATTGTAATGGGTCCATGCTGGCAATATATCCCCGTGCGCATCAGATTTGAAGCCGGTTGGACAGCACTGGACTTACTTGAGTCGGTGCAACGCCAGCATATCGCCAGCACACGATTTGAAGGCATTGGCTTGTCAGAAATCATTGAAAATTGTACCGACTGGCCAAGGACGGTGGATTGGTTCGATTCTGTGGTCCATCAGGACGTTGCCCATGTTGAAAGCTTGGATTTTTTGTCAGCAACCAGCCAAATGGAGACGGTGTATCCTCACGCGGAGCCATTGCGCGAATGGAAAATTCAGGCATTCCTCAAGGGTAACGAGTTGACCATTGAAGTTGTCACGTTTGAGTCCTGGTTGGAATGTGCGTCATCGTTGTTAGACGGTATTGAGAGGGCGATGATCCAGTTGCTTGAGCGACCACATTTGCCCGTGTTTCAAGAAAATGTTTAAAGTAGCGATATCCTATTCTTTGAGTTGATGAATTTACGGCGATTCTGGACCCCGTTCGTTTGACATGGTCGATAGTATAGCGGTTATTGAAGTCGCCTTGTGAAGGCTGTCGTTTGAATTTCCTTTTTGGGCGATCATTAACTTAGATAAGCGACCCCCCCTCGACGCTCCCCACAGCCTCTGTGCTCCCGTTGTCAATCTCTTCTCTTTTGATTTCAAAGGCTCGAGTTTTGTTTCTCAATGAACATAGGACAGGCTAAGTAGCTCATTGCACTTGTTGATTGACTCCAGAGCCTCTGTTCAATAATATGTATGTTGAATTTGAATTTCCCGGGCGAGAAAGATGCAAGAGCTGCCTCCTGTTGCCGCCAACGGAGCGTTGAAGCAAGCAGGCCAGAACTGAAAGCAAACAAAATAACCCATTTTCCAAATATGAACTCTGTACGGAGTAGTCTGCACTAAAAAGCGAGAGCCGGCCGCTCGACAGGTTTCTGGGTGTTTTGAGGACGGACTATTAGCGAATCTTCTACGCCCAACTCCTTCCGCACTACCAACAGTCGCAGATTCCGGTTGGCAACACAAAGAGGATGGCAAGGAGGCCAACAAATTAACAACATTCTTCAGAGGATGGGCCAACGGCAGAACCAGCATGACCTGGTTTGCCGCCATCGGCACGTAGAAAGCGGCACGTTGCGGAGTCCTGTGGAAAAAACTGCTCTGGTGGTGGCTAACTTTTATATGAACTGACTCACTTCTCTAGCATATTCAGCAATAACTACAGCAACTTCCAATCCACAGAGATTATAAAGGAAAAAGAGACCAAGGGAGTTGACAAATTCTGCACATGGTTTCTCCGAAGGCTGGTACTGTGCACATCCTCTTTGCTATTATTCAAGTTGAATGAGCGGACGGACCTGTTAGAAATCGACCCCGGTACTCCGTACGGAGCTACAAGATGTATTCAGAAGCCCCGCAAACGAGACAAGAGGCCCCAGGCCAGAAAGATTAACGAGGGGAAACAGAGAAAGATTCGGATTAAGTTACGACTCAGGTCGGTGAACGCTGGTTGGGCTTTGGAGTCAATCTGACCCTCTGAACAAAAGGTCCGAAATGGGCAACCACAAAGAACGAATGACAGGTATTCCAATCGACCGATTTCAGCAATTTGTCATGGCACTACGAAATCACAAACACCAGTTGTTCTGGGACTTGTCGCTTCTGGTCCTTCAAGAAAATTGTCAAGTTCCTGACTTTCTGCCGGCGCGAGGCCCGTGTAATAAGTTCCACAAACCGTACTCCGCTTGGAGTACGAAATTATCGAGGACTCGAAATAAGCAGGTTTCTTGTCGGCGCCGCTTTCAAGCCGGACTCCGTAAGGTTATCAATGTCATCTTCAAATGCGGGGGATTCTGACATCTTCAAGGGAAGCGAGGGCAAATCTAACCTTTTTGTGCCATTATCGTAGTCGCGTGGGCTTGTCTTTATCACCTGCAACATTTCATCTCCGTCTCGTCATGCAGCGAAATGTGGCGAGCAACAAGCCCAGTCCCGAAACGGCCCTAGTGGTAGCTACGGACTTGACTGGCGTGCTTCAACCGATACTCAAGTCAAATTCACAGATTCGAACACAACCCCTGCAAGGTCTGCGAGACGTCTCCGAGTTCGCATGACAAACGTCGGCAGGATGTTCAACCAATTTCATGACCTTTTCGGACGCCTTAAAGCGCTCCGGATTGTACTCCGTAAACGCGCCTATGTCGTTCAATCTTGGAAATCTTTATGTTGTTCCTTAAGAGCGTGAGTGAGCCTTGGAATTCACAGCACGACGGGGTACTGTCGCTCGCAAAGTGGTCTTGATTATTATTGAGGACTGGACTGGCGCGCTTCCGCCAAGGCCCACACATTGTGCTGTTGCTTTTTCCCAGCCTTGTGGACGCCAACGATAGGTTCGGAAAACTCAAAACCCGCGCGGAGCACCACCTCAACATCCTGGGGAATCCTTGAAGGAAATTGCCATCGAATTTGATCAAACGCTGTCAACTGGTCCAGCATCTCGCAACAAACTTTACTCCAGGTTTCGCCATTATTCTGGAAAACTTGGGGATTTGTCCAGAACCGTCTGATTCGGTCGGGACCGATATCTCCTCTCTTCCTATCTGGGACATGAGAGGTTGAAGTGTGATCTGTTATCGAGTCCCTCTCGCTTTTTGCGATTTGTTATAACTAAACCCACTTCACTCTTAAAATTACAGTGCTTGGATGGCGAGAATAATGCGAAGCAGACGTCCGAACAATCGTCTGCATTCATGCGTGGCTGCCGACGAAATTGTGAAACCTTGCCCGCGACGTCAAGAAAACGTCCAAGTGCCTCTTGCATCAACTGCGATTCCGCCACAGGACACTCACATGTCGCGGCTTCTGTCGAAAACGTGGCCATGCGACATGCCGCCCGCTGTGTCCATGCTCCCACGCGTTTGACCCCAAGCCTTGTGGCCGTACTCCGTACGATGAAGCGATATCATTTTCGCAGTTCGCTCCGTCTCCCGGCCAGATTGATCATACGTCTGTCCAAGAGGTCGAGCCTCTCGTCCTTGCAAGCACTGTGCATGCATGTATTGTGCTGTACTGTACAGTACTGTTGTCTACAGAGTATCCCGCAAGCGGATGGCTCATAGCAAACGTGTGGTGGTCGATGGAGTTTGTTTTCCTGAACAAGAGGTCATTATCCACGGCTTAATGCTCTTTTCCTACCGACGACGCTCTACTCATGAGGAGCTGTGGACAATTATTAAAATGCGACGCTGTATGGATCGGCCCCTGGGCGGTGGTTGGCGCTAGTGGACTAGGCGTCAGATCCTTGAAATAGGCTAAAATGCGGCGATCGACTGCACTTTGTATTTCAGTCTGACGGATTTCTCTCCTTTCCTCTCAATGACCCGCGCCTGTGGTGACAGCTTCAAATATACTGATGCCTTGCCTATAAGTCCTGCTGCTAGGGACGACAACCTTGCTCGTTCCCAAAACTTGTCTTTCCATGTCTAATCCTTGATTAACTATCCATACTGCAGATTATTCCCGGAGTTGGGCCCCTATGACCTCGACCCTTTCCGATCCTGTCTGTCCATTACTACATCTCGATCCTGTGGGACCAGTTTGTGTCTTTTATTGTCAAGACTTGGAGGACATCGTTTGAGCGGGTTGCGCTCAAAATCGAATCAATGTCTCACGATGCCGTTTTTGAAGAAACTTAAAGATGGGGTGTCGGGTGACGCATTTTCGCTCTCACGTCCGCGACATCAGAGAGGAGCAAAAACTATAGGATCGACATCCTCGACGGCGGACGATTCTCATGTCGAGACGAATCGCAAACTGAGTCTTTACCATCGTGTTCATCGATGGGATCCAAATCTTGATGATGATTATCTGGAAGAGGTGGCCGATGCCGCAAATGCCTACGATGGAAGCCCTAGAAACAAGCAAATGGTCCAGCGGGTTATGGAGAACTCCCCCTATCCAGAGGTTCGTTGCCCCGTTGTGAACTGCGAAATAAAAAATAGGCAGCTAAACATTCACTCCAGGTTCGAGCTGCTGTTCGCAACCACGATGAGGATGTCCCCGTGGATACCCTTCGTGCTTGGACAATTGGCATTTTTCTCACCACGGTAGGAGCCGGCCTCAACTGCTTATTCTCGCTTCGAGCCCCTTCGATCACCGTTAGCTCCCTAGTTGCATTGCTGGTTGCGCATCCACTAGGTTTGGCGTGGACCAAAGTGATGCCGGACAAGAAAATCAAGCTCTTCGGCTACGTGTGGGACGTGAATCCCGGTCCCTTCAACATCAAAGAGCATGCTTTGATTGTGATTATGGCGAACGCGTCGTTTGGAAACGGAGTCGCATATTTCACCGCTACGATTGAAGCGCAGGTTGCATTCTATCACCAGGATTTCGGTGCGGTATCTTGCCATGTTTTCACTGGCTCATGGCTGACAGTTTAGTTTGATAGGCTGGTTATGGAACATCTGCCTCGCAGTCAGCACCCAGATGGTTGGGTTTGGCATTGCTGGACTTCTCCGTCGCATTCTTGTTGAACCAGGTACCCAACCCCTTCGGAATATGCTATACGCCGGTCCCTTTTTTAGTCTTTCCCGAGGGACTGTCGGTTTTGTAGACCTCTGCATCTGTTCTCTTCAGTATGAAGCAATATGATTGACTTTACCAGGATCCATGATATGGCCTCAAACACTCGTCACCACGTCATTTCTTTACACCCTCCATGACGATACCCAGCCCGATCCAGCGACAACAAATGGCTGGCGGATACCTCGATACAGATACTTCTTATATGTATTCGCTGGTGCTTTCCTGTGGTATTGGTTCCCCGGCTATATCGCTCCGTTTTTGAGTGTGTTCGCTTTTGTTACTTGGATTAAGCCGAACAGTCCAATAATGAATCAATTATTTGGAGGCTGGACCGGAATCTCGCTTCTCCCAGTTACCTTTGACTGGGCCCAGGTTGCTGGTACGTGCTCTAATTAGCAGAGCTTCGGTGAATAATTTTATCTGACTACCATCCCATGCAGCATATATCGGTAGCCCGCTGATACCCCCATGGCATGCGATCGGCAATACTCTAATTGGTGTGGTCGTATCCTACCTCATTGTCACTCCTATTCTTCATTACTCCAACCATTGGTACGCGCGGTTTTTACCAATTCACGATTCGACAATATACGATAACACCGGGCACCCGTATAACGTCTCTAAGGTTTTAACTGAGAATAACATGTTTGATTTGGAGAAGTACAAAGTGGGACTTCGATTTATATTTATCCCTTTTGGTCGTTCTTTTTGAACGCTAATTACTCTCTTCTTTTGTGCAGGAATACTCGCCCATTTTCATCCCAACGACTATGTCTCTGACCTACGGACTACATTTCGCGGCCATTGCTGCATTGATTGTGCACACCGTTTTATATCATGGGCAACAAATCTGGATACGGGCTAGAGATGCTCGCGGAGACCTGGACGATGTGCACACTCGAATGATGCGAAAGTATAAACAGGTCCCAATGTGGTGGTACATGGCGCTGCTTACTGCATGCTTGGCGTTATGCTTCATAACTTGCCTCGCCTGGCCGACACATTTGACCTGGTGGGGTCTCCTTATCGCTCTGCTGATTGCGTTTGTCTGGGCGATTCCGATCGGTATTATACAGGGCTCGACCAATATTCAGATCGGATTGAATGTCTTCACAGAGTATATAATCGGATACATGCTTCCCGGTCGGCCACTCGCGATGATGCTTTTCAAAACCTATGGATACGTTACCATGGCGCAGGCTCTCTCTTTCGTGCAGGATTTGAAGGTCGGACACTATCTCAAAATAAGACCACGGACATTGTTCTGGGGACAAGTGATTGCGACCTTTTGGTCATGTTTCGTTCAACTGGGCGTTGTTACCTGGAGCCTTAACAACATTGAGGACATCTGTCAACGGGATCAACCTCACCGCTTTACATGCCCCGGTGGCAGAGTGTTTTTTGCGGCTTCTATCATCTGGGGATTGATCGGTCCAGCACGAATCTTTTCTGGAAAATCAATATACGCTGACCTTCAATTTTTTTGGGTTGCCGGTGCACTCGCCCCCATAGTCTTTTATGTGATTGCTCGAATTTGGCCACGGTCCAAAGCTCGGTTTATCAACGTACCCATTCTATTCGGTGGTACGCTCCTGCTTCCGCCCGCAACGCCGCTCAACTATGTATGTCTCATGACTCCCCTTCTGCATATGACTCCTCACTGACTTCCACCAGCTTGCATGGGGTATTGTTGGCTTTGTATTTCAGAAGTACATACGCAACCGATTCACAGGGTGGTGGATGCGGTATAACTACATCACGTCCGCTGCCCTTGATACCGGCCTGGCAATCTGCACCATCGTCATAATCTCGACGCTTCAGTTGTCAAACAGCAAATTCCCGAACTGGTGGGGAAATACATCAGCTCTGCAAACAATGGACCAAGACGGTACGGCCATTCTGGAGACCGTGGCACCTGGGGAAACATTCGGTCCGAAAGTCTGGTAGACCTGAAAAAGGGCAACGCCCTTTCTCCTGCATTTCAGGGTGTTGTGGGGGATGGTTTGAGAAATAACCACGGCGTTTGTTAATGTAATAAGAAATATGTTTTTGGCTTGTATTTCAAATCGAACATATACCATTCACAATGTACGGAGTACATACGGAATAAACACAATCATAAAACTCGGCAGTATGTATGGATCACCCCCTGACCCATATTCCCGGCATGAGGGGAAATTCCCCGCGCCCTCATGATGACTTAGCTTAGTTATATAATCAAGTGGTCGGGACGGAATTTTAATGGACCGGATGACTAGTTATCTGATCCGCGGAGATATTAGTCATCGATCAGATAACGCCATCCCGCCAAAAAAGATTAAATCATCCTCCTTTCTCGCCGTCATCGCACTCATTCGTTTGTATTGTTGACTGACAAATCTCTTTGAAAGTCGAGATTTACATCCAATTCTCAACCATAAGCTATCAGAAACCATTTGAACATTATTTCGCGGTTAAATCCATTGTCGCATTGTCATCAGCAACCCCCACTTCAGAGACACCCCGCCGTCATCATGTCCACTCTTCACGAGATCACCTCCGAAGAGGAGTTTGCGACACAGCTCTCCTCTCTACCACCCACCGCACTCGTCGTTCTATCTTTCCATACCCCCTGGGCCGCACCATGTCTACAAATGCGCGCAGTTCTCTCCACACTCGCTTCCACATACCCCTCCACGACCCCGCCGTCCATCAGCTTCCTTAGCATCAACGCGGAAGAGCTCCCCGATATCTCAGAACGTTACGACGTCTCCGCTGTACCATTTCTCGTCCTTCTTCGGGATAATGATGTCGTTGATACTGTGTCTGGATCAGATCCCGTGAGAGTTCGCGAGGCGATTGAAAAGCACGTGGGCCAACCCGCAGGGCAGGCAGATGGGCAGCCGTCCATTCCGCCACCATTAACGGCAGTACCGAGGGCCACAGCTGCAGGAGATGTAATGGATGGTACACCGCCATCGTCAACGGCGGGAGCAACTGCTCCGGTGACGGGAACACTCGGAGGAGGAGAAGAATTGCCTGCACCTACAAAGGAAGAGTTGTTTGCGCGACTGTCTGAACTTGTGTCGGCCGCGCCAGTCATGCTATTCATGAAGGGTACACCCAGTGGACCTCAGTGTGGATTCAGCAGACAGATTGTGGCCATTCTGCGTGAGAACGGGGTCAAATACGGATTCTTTAATATTTTGGCGGATGAGGATGTTCGACAAGGACTGAAGGAGTTTGCCGACTGGCCTACTTTCCCGCAATTATGGGTGAAGGGAGAGTTGGTTGGAGGGTTGGATATTGTGAGTTTGCTTCCTCCCTTTCTCCCACCTTGCTCTTTCGACTCATATTAACGAATCTCATGTGCAGGTCAAAGAGGAAATTGCTGCAAACCCTGATTTCTTCCGAGATTATTCCGTGACCAAGGCCCCTGCTAATAATACCGCATCTGCTTGAAATCTTTTGTTCAAATCAGCGTTTTGAAATAATTTCTTGTGTTTTGTCCTTCTAGATGACCCTTGTCAAAAGATGCGATTCACGGGTTGAAATCCTATCACCGAGGCGCATCTCGGTTCGCTCGATGTATCTAACTGTATGTGTGACTTGTGGCGCGATTGATGTGATCTCTTTTGAAGACCATTGAGAGTATATGGAAGTCCCAATCATCCAGATAGAAAACCCAATCTAATGAGCCACTTGTCTCCTGTATGTACATACATACATCGATGCTAATCAGATAAGGTTCTGGAAGCAAGACGGACGCACGAGATTGATACACTAATGGGAGCATCACTGAGTGAGGCACTTCTATTTACAGTACCCTCATCTGCGAGCGGCCGAAGAGAGACGACGATCAAGTGTCGGGAGGGATATCTAATATACAGAGGACACGCGCTTAACATGGCACGCCTGGATTTAACCAAGTTTGGGAAGGAATTGTCAATATATACAAGCGCGACGTAAGTCGCATAGATATAGGGGTATATTTTCGCAGCTTTGCTATCAAGACGAGGATCATATATCAGGCTTACACTCCTTGTCATGCACGAAAAGAGCAGAGATTCAGAAGGTACAACCGTTCAGCTGACATTCCAATCTTCCAACGTTCTGTGGCCGCAACTTGCTCAAGCCGGAGACTATATGTGGTATTCAACTTATCACTTTCATCTCAATTTTGAACTTCTTATTTACCAGGACCTATCGAGACTCTGGATTCGTCTGCTGGCCATTGATCCGGCGTAGTTCGATCCCACTCTTGGGTATTTTTCTCACGGAAGATAGTAAACTTAGACAAAAGAGCGTCCTCGTCAACATAGGCACCTCGTAACCAGCGCGAGCCCTCCTTGTCGCTCGTCTGGGTCAAATCAAAAGCTTGGCGAGCATGGACCACACGCCGATTAGCAAAGATCACACACTCTCCCGGCTGCAACTTCAACTGAAAAACGTTCTTCGGGTCTTTTAGTATCCGTGAGAATCGTTTTATGGCGTCTTGCCAAGGTTGCATGGACCCTTTTTTGCCGGGATGGGTTGCCTGGAAGGGTGGCGAGTAATTGACATGGCCGATATCTCCGTCCACTTCTTTCTCGATTGTACGGCGGATGTATTCATAATTTTGACCATCATTGAAATACCCAAATCGAACAGGAATCTTTGTGAGACGATCAAAGGCTAAATGGTCTTCTTTGCGCAACTCATCAGCGGCACGGAAAGTGTCCGAAAACATGGATTCTCCTCCAGGAAGAGAATTGTCCATGCAATGAAGCAACTGATAACCAGGCGGATCCGCCATGTACAGAAGATCCATATGAAAGCCTAGGAACTTGTTGGTGTAGGCTACGTTTTTAGCCTCCGGCACGCTGCGAACGTCCCAGGTCATGCCGTAGAATGAATTGCGGAGAGGGCCCATTCTCGTCGCAATCT
Source organism: Aphanoascus verrucosus (assembly GCA_014839905.1). Lineage (NCBI taxonomy): Eukaryota > Fungi > Ascomycota > Eurotiomycetes > Onygenales > Onygenaceae > Aphanoascus > Aphanoascus verrucosus. The sequence goes on along the minus strand of MU089300.1, from coordinate 164,492 downwards.
GTGACACGCTCTCAGGTGACTGGGGCACATTCTTCACAAATACAAGCCCATATCGGTATAGACTCCGCATAAAGAGACTGAACTTTGAATCATCCTGCATATATTCGTCAAATGAAAGCCAGTGCTGGTTTGACTGGAATGTTTTGCTATCCCAGGGAATTCGAGCCGGGCCACCACGCTTGGTTCGAGGAGTGGGAAGCTCATCCAGTGCCTTTAACTGTTCGTTGGTATATGTGGAAACGTGGGAGCGCTCGTTGCGGCTCGTCCACGTTACTCTCCACCCACCATCTGGTAGACTGTCTTTCGCTGTCCATGATATTTCCGGGTCAAGCTCAGAGGTCTCAAAATTGCGCTGCTTTGTCGACGGATCAATACACTTGGGGCATGTACACGCATCTCGTAAACGGAGACATTCGAAGGATTTTGACACGCCGTCCACTGAGAGTCCCAGGGTTTTCGCGAATGAATCAACGTATCTGGGCTTTTGCCGCACGGTGCCAAGTTTCAAGAAAGACTGCGAAGCTCTATTCATGGAGCCATTATTTTCACCTTGAACGAAACTACCAGCACTCGATTCAGTTGACTGACTTGAGTAAACGCGAACCGCGAACGCTCCTGTGCGGGGTATCAAGAAACGCCCACACGGCCCAGGAGAGAGCTTCGAAAGGGGCTGGAAGCTCCGGAGACGCACAAACATGGCGACAATGGCTGGGCCGGGGAGGGCGTATCTCGAGGAGCTGAGAAGGAGGGTATTGAGCGCCTGGTCAAACTGTGCTGGCGGGGAAGATGAAAATGAAGTCCAAACGCGTCGGAGTCAACGAGGGTGCTTAGTCAGCCTCCGTCTGCCGAGGCTGTTTTTTCTGACGACGGACCACAGGAGTGTCGATTCACATCGAGCTATCTGTATGTGCGAAGGGCGGGCAGCATCGCTTGATTCTCATAATCACCCTCCATGCTGAGTTTGTTCTTTGTGGTCTCTTCATCAGGTTCAATGATGAACAGCGAAATCCGTTGATGCGGCCGTTGAAAGGCATTTGATGATACCGCTGAATCTCATCCTGAGTGCTTCCAAAGATATCGTGCTGATTTCTTATTGACGCCTGTGCCATTAACTACATTTCTTTTTTGGATGAATATCATGTTTTGACGCGTTTTCGAATGGAACAAAAGATCGGGCGGATGAAAAACGAACGTCACCATTTCTTGACAGTCCGCCCATGCTGGCCAGAGCCTTGCAGCTTGCTTATTCGGTTTTCCAGGGCATAATGGTTCAAAGCAATATCAGTGTGCGCTTTCTTGACTTGATCTTCGATTTTTACCTCTGTGGTGGTTCGTTGTTCCCACTATAGTCGAGCAATTGACCTAGAATACGGTCATCTCCTTTTTACCCTCGGACTGGAGCGTTGCTCGTTGATGAACGATACTACCCATGGTTTTTTTCGCACATGGGGAGGAGTACATCGCCCTCTTTCCCTTTGGTGTCGAGGTTAAGGATGCTTTTTTAACTGAGGGGAGCCGGCTTTCTCCCAAACCTCCACTGAGAACGTCAACAAACTTGACGCGGGATGGATCAATCCATAGGTCATGCCAGGCAAACAATCAAGAGAGAGACAGGGAAACGGTAACGATATATACTAGGTTAAGAACCAGAGCTCTTATGCTCTTCCATTACTCGAGATGGTGCGAAACATGCACCTGCAGGTCAATTTTGGACAGTATATGTGATTCTCAAAAATGGGTCGAAGATCTCAGGGTGCAGAGGTCTCTGTTTATCGAGTTTGAGCTCCACGACCTTGTGTCACCCAGCGGCCTGGCACCCTGCCTTTGATTAATCTGGGTCCCTGGGATGAATGTTATCTACTCATTTTCAACTCATAATTTTAATCTCTATACGCAGCTCAGACGATATCAAGAAGCTTTGTATCGATCTCAGTGCCAGTTTGTCGCCCCTGTTGTTTCGTTCCCTATGATACCCCGATTCCTAGCTTGATAGACAGCCAACGAGAGAAGACCATGGCGCAGCTACAGCTTCTCCCAAACGAGCTTCTTTTTCTCATTATCCCACACCTTTCTGTCCGCGACATATCTCATCTCTGCCGAACTTGCAGAGACTTCCATTACGCCCTGACAGACGAACTCTATCGCGAGGCTGCCTTTCAGGATGAACATACCCACGGTTGGCCCTCGTGTTTGATGCGTGCTGCCTACCTGGGTCGACACGCACCTTTCGAAGCCATGCTAGGTTTCGTGAAGGATGCGGACATTGAAAGGGGAAATATCCAACTCCGTCAATACAGCCTACTACGCAACCGTTATGACTGGAAGTCGGAAAAAGACTTTCCACTTCTTCAGGCCGTTTGTGCTGTAGGAACACCTGAAATGGTTGAGATGGTGTTGGCGAGGGGCGCTAAAGCTGATGCGCGAAGTGTCCACGGCTTCACTGCACTTCACCAAGCGACCTGGCGCACAGGCACCTTGGTTGTGAAGTTGCTTCTCGAAAGCGGTGCAGATATGAAAGCAAGCCGTAAACGGAACCATGCATGCACAAGGTTATTGATGTATGCACTTCGTGAGCAAAGTTTGGCGGCGGCAGAGACCCTTATCGCAGCTGGGGCAGGCAATATGGTCCCATCTAATGGCGGTACCCCTTTGAGAGATGCGGCTTACGATGGACATTCGTCAATTGTGAAACAACTCCTTGAGGTATCTCCTTCTTTTTACCCGGACCCTCAGCGAGCAGAGGCACTTACTTACGCTGCTAAAATTAACGATACGGATCTTGCTAAGTTCCTCCTTGACGCTGGTGCCCACCCCACATTTAAAGGTTTGGAGTATGCCTGCCTCGCGAATAATTTGACGCTGATCCAAGTATTCGATGCCGGCGTACCTCTCAAGGATGACTCCGGCCATACTGCACTCGATAAAGTTCGCAGCCCGGAAGCAGCAAAAATTCTTCTGGGGGTGTCCGAACCCTTCTGCTATCTGTCATGGCGGAAAATCCGTCACGGAAGCCGTATATCATGGTACCTCTGCCGCATACTTGAAAACATCTGCCACATATAGAAACTCTTATTTTCATAAGGGGTGGGAAGGGTCTTATCAGCCGAGCGAACAGGAATTCATTTCTCTTGTAACACTTTTGCTGAAAGTCTGCCCCAGAGAGCGAAGCCAGGGGCACCGAGACTACCGGGACCGGACAATTGACCTTGCGGCAAATTATGGCCATGCGCCCATACTCAAGACGATCTTGAGCAGCAGAAATGGCAAATTTCTACTCGCAATTCAATCAAAGGCAATGCGTTACATTATGCGGTTATTTCCACCTCCAAAGCTAGACTGGATTGCGACAGCTCCTGATCGAAGCAGGCATCGATGTCTCAGTCGCAGATATGTATAAACATACGGCTCTTCAGATAATTTTCAAACAAGACTATCGTCCGTCTAATGCCGCAATCATCGAAGTCCTGATTGACGCCGGATCCGATATTTTTCGATTGATAAAGAGATGGAGAACGATCCTTCATGAAGCTTTGATTGCGAGAGATCCCGCATCCGCTTTGGTCTTGGTCGAGGCAGGCGCCAGCATCGAAAAAGGCGATATTAACGATGTGACACCGTTGCACTGCGCAGCAAAAGAAGGATATCTTGACGTGGTAAAGGAACTCGTTCGACGAGGCGCAAGCATCTCTCCCCGTACGGAGGACAGATTTACACCCTTGCACTGGGCGATTTTTTGAGGCAGAAGAGTTTACCTCGATAACCCAGATTATTCGAGAGTGGTTGAGCTCGTCGTAACTGGTAAGGAGCCACAAGAAGACGTGGCACCACTGAACGAGAAATTCGAGCGTGAATCTGATCCGGAAAGCCTGCGTGGGAATGGACATCTAGCAGTCATCCGGCTGCTCTGCTCCAAGACTCCTCATCTGTATGGCCCGTCATATGGCACATTCTTGAAGAATTGCGAGGCCATGGAGAGGTGTGGAACTTAATATTGGTAATGATGGAGAGAGCAAAGACTGTACAAGTAACAGCAATGATTATTATGGGCGCGAGGCGCGAGTATGAAAAAATGCTCAGAAGAGCAAAAACACGATGGAGGACGGTGAGCTGAGAACGACGAAACTTTGCTGGTGAAGTCTCGTGGGCAGGGATCAAGACGCCAAAGTTACATCATCATCTCAACATTTTATTTCACGACAAAGCTGGCCGGCCAGCTGCGGTCAAACCTTTGCTTCAAATCACTCCTTTATCGTGTATTTGCATTCTTTTTTTCCACTTTATTCTCTACTGATTGGACTTAATTCGTAATATATCTGTTGAGTCTAAATCTCGCTCCTGTCAAGCCTACTCTTGCGATCCTCTCCCAGCTTCCTCTCCACATCGTCTTTTTTGTCTCATTAATGAATGTCGGCGGGTGGTGAGCATCTGAAAGATGAAGTATGACAATCCAACATAAGCCAACTTATCAAAATCAACTGACAATCATTGATTAGGGTCGCCGGTACCAGGTCGTCGTCGCGGGCGCGATCGCGGGAATGGTCTCGCGGTAAGACGAAACTTTCGTCCCAGCTAGAGGAGACACAAAAGAAGAAGAAGTAGCATCTCTAACACCATGTCAATCTAGATTCTGTATCGCGCCTCTCGACGTCGTGAAAATCCGTCTCCAACTACAGGTCCATTCCCTCTCCGATCCCGTCTCCCATCGTAACATTCGCGGACCCATCTACAAGGGCACATTATCAACCCTGAGAGCCATCGTCCATGAAGAAGGCATCACAGTACGTCCCAATTGTAAACCCAATTGAGATCAATTCCTGATCTGTATACTTCATTCTACAGGGCCTTTGGAAAGGCAACATCCCCGCCGAACTCCTCTACATCTTCTACGGCGGCATCCAATTCACCACCTACCGCACCGTCACCCAAACGCTTCACTCCCTCCCACCTCCGCACCGCCTCCCCCAGCCCGCTGAATCCTTCATCTCCGGCGCCCTTGCCGGTGGCATAGCCACCTTCACAACCTACCCCCTCGACCTACTCCGCACCCGCTTCGCCGCCCAAGGAAACAACAAAATATACCCTTCGTTACTCTCCGCAATCCGCTCCATACACGCCCATGAGGGCTCTCCAGGCTTCTTTCGCGGCGCTACAGCCGCTGTAGCCCAAATCGTACCGTACATGGGCCTATTCTTTGCAGCCTACGAATCCCTACGATCCCCAATCGCAGCGCTCGATCTACCCTTTGGCTCAGGCGACGCAACAGCGGGCATGATCGCCAGCGTCATGGCGAAAACGGGTGTGTTTCCACTAGATTTAGTGCGGAAGCGGTTACAAGTTCAGGGCCCGACGCGGGCGAAGTATATACATCAGAATATTCCAGAGTACGTGGGTGTATGGGGCACGATGAGGACGATTGTGCGAGATAATGGGGTGAGGGGATTGTATCGAGGATTGACGGTGAGTTTGATCAAGGCGGCGCCTGCGAGCGCGGTGACGATGTGGACATATGAGAGGGTGTTGAAGACGTTGAAAGAGATGAATGCGGAAGATACGCAATGACGTCGTACTTTTTCTGTTTTTATTCTCTTGTGTTATTTTCTATACCCATATACCTCATAATATTTAGCAAGTTTTGTATTTATGTCTCCAGCATACGGAGTACATGGACAAAAGAATGTATTCGATGGAAGCTTCCGATCTTCGACCTCAGTGTTGTCACTTGTGTTACACTCCATCCTCGAGCAAAGCACAACACAATGAGACGCGGTACAAGTCTATAAATAATCCACCTTGCGGGCTACTCCGTACACCTCACCAGGTTCACCTATCGCTCCACGACCCGGAGCACGAGCAAAGATTAAGGTCTTAACGTATAAATGAGTTTTTAACAATTGATTATCAAATGTCTGCACTGGAATTTGGATATCAACTGTTTTGTCTTTGATAAAGCAAAAAGGAAGGTATTGGGCTGCAAAAAATAGTCCTCAAGCAAGAGACTGAGCAAGTGGGGTTATCATCATCACGATTAGTACTCAACACCCTCGTCACCCTCAGCATCCAAGCTGTCACTGGCGACTTCTTCATAATCCTTCTCCAAAGCAGCGAGATCCTCACGAGCCTCAGAGAATTCACCTTCTTCCATACCCTCACCAACGTACCAGTGAACGAAAGCACGCTTGGAGTACATGAGGTCAAACTTGTGGTCGAGACGGCTCCAGGCTTCCGCAATGGCGGTTGTGTTGGAAAGCATGCTGACGGAGCGGTCGACGGGGGCGAGCTCGCCTCCTGGGACACGCATCGGCTTCTGGTAGTTGATACCGAGCTTGAATCCAGTTGGGCACCATTCGACCAAGTTGAAGGAAGTCTTGGCCTTGAGAGACGCAACAGCGGCAGTGCAGTCACGGGGAACGACATCACCACGGTAGAGGAGGGCAACAGCCATGTATTTGCCGTTACGAGGATCGCAAACGACCATCTGGTTGTTGGGCTCGAAGCCTATTTGGGAAAAAGTGATTAGGACCAGAAATTCATATAGTTGAGGGTAGCACTGTACTCACATTGGAAGGTCAAGTCGTGAACTTTGAAGCTTTCGTGCGAGCTGCGGTTGCTGGAAACAACTGGGGCGTAACTGATAAGAGGGTAATGGATACGAGGATATGGCACCAAGTTGGTTTGGAATTCGTTCAAGTCAACGTTCAAAGCACCATCGAAACGCAAGCTGGAGGTGATAGAGCTGACAACCTGAGCAATGAGACGGTTGAGATGCTCATAGCCTGGGCGAGGGATGTCCAAGTTGCGATGGCAGATATCGTAAACGGCTTCATTGTCAACGAGGAAAGTGCAGTCAGAGTTCTCAATGGTGCTGTGGGTGGAGAGGACAGCGTTGTAGGGCTCAACAACGGCGGTTGAGACACGAGGAGCTGGGTACACAGCGAATTCGAGCTTGGATTTCTTTCCATAGTCGGTGGAGAGACGCTCCAAAAGCAGAGCACCGAAACCAGAACCAGTACCACCACCGAAGGAGTGGAAGATCAAGAAACCTTGAAGGGACGAGCAGTTGTCTACATTTGATAATCAGTTAAACCGCCAAGAAACAATACCAAAGGGAGGAGTATCCGTACCAGCAACACGGCGAATGCGGTCAATAACGTTGTCGACGAGCTCCTTTCCAATTGTGTAGTGTCCACGAGCATCTGGTATATATTAGCATTCCACCGTATCCAGCCACTCGAGTCTAATGGAACCATACAATTGTTGGCAGCATCCTCCTTTCCGCTGATCAACATCTCAGGGTGGAACAGCTGGCGGTATTGACCGGTGCGGATTTCATCAATGGGCTAGCAGACAAATGAGCATGTATTCCCTTGCTTCCACGTAGCCATATCAAATCACGTACAGATGGGTCCAAATCGACGAAGATGGATCTTGGGACATATTTGCCATTGCCGGTTTCTGTGAAGAAGGTCTCGAAAGACCCTGCCTCGCCGATATCAGTGGCCTCGGGGTCTGCACGACCGTCTGCCTTCAGTCCGTGTTCGAGGAGGTACCTGTAGGAGGAGGCATCGAGAACGGGTTAGCGATGAATCATTGGAGTTGGGATGGGCGAAAGAGCGGTGAAGGAGGAGGTGAGGGTGAGCATACAGTTCCCAAGCACTGTTACCAAGCTGGGTACCAGCCTGGCCGATATGAAGATGGCAGACCTAAGATCCAGATACCATTAGCATACGAAGTTGAATATGCAAGGTTGTGGGCTTTTGCTCGACTGTTAAATATAGGGCAGCACGGTCGGATCAGGGGTGTGGTGGGAGCAGCAGGGCAGAAACAGAGACGGCCCAAGATTGCTTACCTCGCCTCTCATTGTGACTGATTCGCAGGGGCAAGGGATAAACGAGGCTCACAATCAAAGAGAAAAAGATCAGTCCTATTAGTGATGACTGATGGACGTGGTCGATGAGAGTGTGAAGAGAGGAGAGAGAGACGGTTGGCGAGGGGGAGAAAAGCAGTTTGGAGCGAGCGAGGTTTGATGTTGTTGTTTTGGCTGTTGAACCGTGCTCGCCCTCAACGTGTGCGTGCTAGTGCCCGATTAGGAATGGCGTCAACACAACCCCGTAAACAGGGGACTCGCCGCCAATCAGGGCGCGTTGCCCGCCACTAGCTGCTTCCCCTTTTCCACACTCGCTCGCTCAACAAGAACGCCTCAATCACACTCGCGCTGGCAGGCGATCATGGCTTCACTTCAGACAACACACAAGTGTTGCAGAGTTGGATGGGAATGGTGTTGGAATTCAATTGGAGATTGGCGGAGCTTTTCTAACACCCATCTGGATAAACTGATAACTCTCTAGTCAGATACCCCGCGCTGCCCACGAGCACACTGCAGGCAAGACCAGGGGGTCCTGGCAGTTCTCGACAATGGATAGCTTCAAGGACAGTTCCTAACAGTTCATCATACTATGAAGCGTGTACTGTAGGTAGAGTCTGTTCCGGAAGAAATCTTCATGTATTGAGTTCAGTGCCTGACAATCCTTGCGAGCAGAATTTTGGTTTGCCATTTAGCTTGCCACCACCAACCTCTCGAGCCGTTGAACGCTTTTGCAACAAACTGGCTCATCTAAACCAAGATGAGCAGAGTGACTATTTACGATACTGCCGGGACATGCAGACCATCTTGAATTTGAAGCAGCACTTTCAGGCCCAACAATTGACGAAGTTCCCACGGGGTGTCACTTCCGAGACGAGGCCAGGACCGTGAACTACTTAGAAGCTGCCATGCACCTTTCGGTGTTCGCATGCCGTTCACTTGGAGCCTTAGGAGCCCGGTGCCAATTATGCAAACTACGCTGCGCAACTGAGCTTTGGGTAGGAAGTGATTAATCAGTAGGCCAGAGGAATGATTCCTTGATGAAAGGAACAATACTGTATGTGACTCAAGAGAATAGTGGAGGGATGTTCAATAACAGTCAAGGAGATAGAACCCCTCTTTCCTGGTAGCGTCTGGAATGTATATACCAGATTAGATCTCTGATAAACAGCACCCGACTTCGTCAACGAGCAACTCCTGAGGCCCAAGTCGTGCTCTGACTCTGGGGATATCATATAATTGTATGTAAATGTACCATGCACAGATTACAAGGGCATACTCCACGATTGGCAGTATATCCAGCTCTAGAGAACCAGGTTTCGTTTCACGGAGCAGGTCCAGATCGGTGTATAAGTACCTACTACTACAGACTCCATCAAGAGGACGTTCAGACAATCGAAACAGAATTGTCTGGCTTAGCAACAACCCCCATTCGACAGCCATTGCCCTGGTTTATATTATAGATATGGCACATATTGGGTCTCTGGGAGAATGGCGAGAGAGAAAAGACACAGCGTTAACATCGAGGTGTTCACCGTGGTTTCGTTTTCGCCAGTCGTGCAGGGAGAAAATGTGATGACGTTCGCTTGCATCGAGAAAGAGACTAATGTTCTCTGTGGCACCTGAGGGAATGGTGATTGCAGGTCAATGCACCTACGCTCGAGATCGTGGAACAAATGCTGCCGCTGATCAATGCTGCATCGTCGTCAGAGAGAAGGATGGAAAAAAGGGGTCCAAGGCTGGGCGTTTCAGAAACAGCCATCAGGGCACCAAACGGAAGCTTCTTAAAGGATTCGTTGGTGCAATGATGGACATTTACTCCGGCAGTTTGCGGTCATGACGGTTGGCGATTGACACGTCGGGATCAAAAGACCGGTTCTCGTCAACAGCTCGATCCCTTTAACAATCCTTTCTGGCTCCGACGAGTTTGCTTGGCATATCTGTTTGGCGGAGAAAGGAGTCAAGAATGCAGTTTATGCGATGTGTCGAAACGGACGGTAAACAAAGATCTCAGCCGGACCACAAGCAAAGCAAAGACATCTTCCCTCCGCCATGCATTTCTCTCGAGTCTGCCAGCTTCTCCCCCAAGGTTGACGCCCGAACTCTGCTGCTCACCGTTAACAAGTTGGCCGTTGGAATGACGTGGTGGTTGATCCGCCCGAAGCCAGGAACATTCCAAACGGAAGTCGAAATTCTGACGGAAGAAGCACGAATGAGGTTAGCCGCGATGGAGCCGATGGAGATGAAGATGGACCCTGTCTGAGATGAAAAGGCAGCGATCGCCAATCCGATGCCCGTTTTCGCCAGCAAAGTCCCGATCCTGGCCCAATGCGGCCGGCTGACTGGCTGCTTTGGACGTGCTGGCGCGGCACGCCGAGAGATCGGCCCCACTGTTTTATGCTTATTTCAGCCACTGCAGCCACCCGGTGGGGCTTAAATCTCATCGCAGCTCGAAACGCGGCGTCGGGAGCTGCTGCCATGCTCTTCCCGCTCTTCTCTTCTTCTTCCCCCTCATTATCTCATTCTTCCCTCTCTTCTCTCACGCTATCAAATCCATCTTCTTGTATCTCCGTCTATTGCTGCATTTTACAACCATTGCTCTTCTGTCTGTAGCTCATATTCATCAGCCGGTCTTTACCGTTTCAATCGTCTCTTTCCGTTTTTCCGACTTATCAGCGCAGTGCCATTTTCGAATCATTCGTTCTCCGGTTCCCGGACGCTCTCGGTGGTCAACCGCAGTCCTCAGCGTCTAGGTCTCTAGCCTATTGACTCAACGATCGACATCCTTTTATCTGAAGAGCTTATCAAGGACTATCTATCACGCATTGACCGTGCCGGACCTCTCATGAAAATCCGAGATCACTCTGTGTGACATCATTCGCAATGTCAACGCCCATTCATGAACTCCCTGAGCCTAGCTACAGCACTGCACCGACCCGTCCCCAACCCCATGCCCGATCCTCGACAGACGAGACCGTCATCTGCGAAAAGCAACCCGAAGAAGAGCAGACCCGCCGCAAGATCGACCATTCGCTTAACCCTCATGATACCCCGTTGACGTCGCCTTCGCAAACTCGCGAGGAGGCCCATCGTCTGGACGATGATTTGGCAGTGTTGCAGGTGGAGAGACATGTATCGCAAAATGAAAGTGAAGAACGCGGAGGTCGGGCCTCCTCAATCCACAGATCTCGGACCCGCAGAGCTGAACCGATCGATGAATTTGATGTGGCTACCAATCCGCTGCACGAAAAAGGCGCCATCTTCAAACCTCCAGAAAATCCTTCTACTAGACTGGCACGATTCGTGAAAAGGGTTCACGAGTCTAGCTTTCTTGTCCGTTATATCACCTACATTACGCCTCCCGTCCTGATTCTGCTGATTCCTCTACTGGTCGGCGCTCTTGCCTTTCCGGATGCCGATGTAGGAGGTGTCCAGCTGATGTGGTTTGCTGTCTGGTTGGAAATATTCTGGCTTACTCTATGGGCTGGGAGAATCGTGGCCAAATGCATTCCTGGACCCGTTGGTATCATTGCCGGCGTGTTTACGAACAATGCGAAAAAGTGGAGGGATCTCGCAAAGCAATTAGAACTGCCGGCAGCACTGTTTTTCTGGTGGCTTGCAGTGGAGATTTCGTTTCTTCCTACAATGAAGAATCACCACGTCGATGGCAACAAGGCGACCAGGGATTGGGAAGTCGTCGTCAACAAAATCATCGTCTCCTTCTTTGTTGGCACCACGCTTAATTTCATTGAGAAACTTATCATCCAGCTTATTGCTATCAGCTTCCATCTCAGGACTTACGAAGATCGCATTGAGCTTAATAAGTTCCAGATCGGTAGTTTGGTGAAGCTGTATACCTATTCCAAGAAACAAATTACCATGGACGACCGCGATTTTGAGGAGCAGCCCACGGACGGTCGAAGTTCTGGCGCCCGGACGCCGATGATGTACGCTGATAGGGCCGGTAGAGTGGCTAGGGAAGCACTTCACAAGGTTGGTGATGTTGCTGGTGTGGTAGCTGGGGATTTTACCGGACGAACAGTGAACAAGAGCAACCACCCCCATCAGGTCGTTTTGACGCTCCTGAATACCACCAGCGGAAGTCAGGTCCTTGCCAGACGGTTATACCGCACTTTTATCCGCGAGGGGTTTGACACTGTTTTCTCTGGTGACCTCAAGTCCGCTTTTGATAATGACGAGGAAGCCGATGCAGCTTTCAACATGTTCGACAAGGATATGAACGGGGATATCTCCATGGAGGAGTTGGAAGCAGTGTGTGTCGAGATTGGACGGGAGCGGAAATCGATCACTGCATCACTGAAAGATTTGGACTCCGTCGTGTCCAAGCTGGATAACGTCTTCATGTTTATCGTCGTCGTGATTACGATTTTGGTCTTTCTCTCTCTCATCTCAAGCTCCACAGCGGGTGTGCTGGCGTCAGCAGGCTCAACTCTCCTTGCTCTATCGTGGCTCTTTTCCGCTACTGCGCAGGAATTCCTACAGAGTCTGATATTCGTCTTCGTGAAGCACCCGTTCGACGTGGGTGATCGAGTCTCGATTTACGGTAATACCGGTGCCAACCTTACCGGCGACGACTACTTTGTCAAAGAGATTGCCCTCCTCTATACCGAGTTCAAGAAAATGGAAGGCCATATTGTGCAAGCTCCCAACAGCTACCTGAATACGCTCTTCATCCTCAATCAACGACGCAGTGGTGGACTCGCCGAAGCTGTTCCTATTGTCATCAAATTTGGCACGACTCTCGAACAGATTGACGCGCTTCGACAACGTCTCCTCGAGTTCGTTCTCTCCGAGAAACGGGATTATCAAGGCAAGATTTTGACTGAATTGAAGAAAGTAACGGAGAATTTCTCTATCACGCTGAACGTGGTCTTTTTCTACAAATCAAATTGGCAGAACGAACTGCTCCGTTTGCAGCGTCGAAACAAATTTATCTGCAACCTTATGATCTCGCTGCAGGAGGTTGGAATCGAAGGCCCACGCATGAACTTGCTTGGATACAAGCAGGATCTACCTTATTATCTTTCATACCAAGGCGCGCCACCACAGTACTCGGCAAACGGGAATGGTCCACCAGGCTCATCACCATCAGATGAGCAGCAAATCGCCGAAGCCCGTGACAGACTGGGAGAGCTGGGCGGTGGAATCTCCAGCGGTATCAACCAGCACTCCTCTATTCTTCGCCGTCCCGGTGCGTCTCGACCTCGTGGCGGCTCAGCATCGAAGCATGTCGACTTCTCCCTAGGCATGTCCGAACTCAGCTCTGCCGACCTTGTCTCCGACGTGTACGCGGACCGCGACAGGATGCGTGCGAATGACGTCATCCGTGCTGCCAACCGCGAGAGCGCCGAGCGCCGCCAGCAAGAACAGCAAGAGCGTGCATCCCTAGAACATAGCTCATCCCGACGTGGCCGCAGCTCACTTGATTCGCATCGCTCAGGAGACCAAGGAACGTCCGGCCTATCCAAACACGGAAGCATCGCATCGTCTGGGCACCACCGAACCCGCTTCTTCGGCCGCTTAGGGAGCCGCGGGACGGGCACGTCTCACGAATCGTCGTCGCGAGGGTTGCATTTCCAAGGTGAAGATGATCTAATGGAACAAGGCCGGTATGGCGGACAGACACTTGGTTTTGGCACACCGATTGATCCGCGCACGAGCAATTATAACAATGTTCCGACGCAGGCGATGCATGATGATTATCATTTGCAGCGGCAGGCGACGAGCAGTGATACGGAGTTGATGCAGAGACGGAGTGGGGATGAAGCGTATGAGTTGGGTCGGATTCAGACCAGGCAGACGTAGTAATCACTACTTCGTACTGCTATTTGGTTTTGAGTGATATGATTCTCCTTGTTGCATATAATTCGGGGACCATCTTACAAAAGTGGTATGACCTAGCCCGTTTTCTAGAGTTTTTTCTGTTTTTCTCTTCTTCATCAATGTTGATGCGGCCTTGCCAGCAGGCGTGCCGTACTCTTGTTTGCATATATAGATTCTCTTTCTCAGACTGCTTGTCTTTTCCTCTTCCTTCTCCGGTAGGAAACCCGGCTTTCTATACCCTCTGTTTCCAGCGCCAGACATGTGTTCTGGCTAATAGAAAATACCCTTGATATAAATAAATGATGGGCTCTCTGGATAGTTTGCAGATGCTATCTATAAAGCATTCGTGGGATATCAATCCATAACTTTTAGTGGTATTGAGATTTTTCCAACCAAACACGGCGGTTAACATGAGTACTTACACTTATTCTGGTGTCTTGGCCATACAAAAAGTGTAAACAATTTTGTCGCTCGCTGAAAGGCATATATGTGGGCAGCACATCATAAGTAGTATCCAACTGCTCGTGGGCGGAAGAGGTTCTCCAGCTGGTTGGGTCGCTTGCTTCGGAACGGAGCACGGAGGTTCCAAAGAATAAGGAATGGACCAACAAACGGCAGTCTCGATAGAGATGCAGGAAGCCTGTATCCCGCTTACCGCTGCTTCGGGTTTGGGTGGGAGCGCGAGTCACGACTCAGAAAAGCAGTTGGTTCAAGCCAATTTTTCCATACCGTGTAACTAGACTAGTTACGGAGTACGGAGTAGAAGTGTTGCGATATCAAAGAAGATCGGAAGCCACGATCGACAACGATGGCGCGACTCTCAGATCTCCTGAAATGATCGTAGGAATGTTTCTGCCTGGACTGAGGTTATCTTCACATGGCAACAGGCTTCAGGAGGAAATGACGACTTCAGGCGTTCGGCGGCTCAGGATCACTCAACAGGGCCAGAGCGAAATTGATATTTCTTGGCATTCTGGCTGAGTCGTGAAGCTGTCGTTCTGCGGGATATGAGTGGGCCGGAGAAAACCGTGGAAGGAGCGGATGGAAAAACGAAAAAGAAAAAAGGAGGAAGGCAGAAGTTTAAAAGTTTTAGGACACCCCGGAAACGCGTTTGACGGTGCGTATTGATGGCGTATTGTGGGCGAATAATGCGGTATTTAAATTACCTGGTTATCTGATGGGCGAGATACTCCGGACAGGACGATGCTGCTCTTCTTTATCGTCGACGTCGCTGCGGGCTGACGTCTTGCTGGAATAACTGAGAGATGTGGCTCTGTTCTCCCGCAGGCTCCCAAGAGGACGTTACCACCCATCAGATAATAATAATAATATGCAGTTTTATAGAGTACTTCAAGGCTTCAAAAAGAGGGAGCCCATCCCTCTTTTTGTGTTTGGATAAGAGTTGATGTTGGTGGCGCTTACATAATTATGCCCTGCATGGATGTCTGGAGATCCCGAGCCGATCCTAAATCTGAATGTCTCTGTTGCAAACCGCGAGTTCCAGAGACACACAGTTGTGTGACAAGCAGACTCGTGAGCAGGGGGCCTTCAGCTGCTCGGCAATAAAGCTCGCATCGTATCATTTTCCTCTTCGACCTTCTCTAAGCATCTGCAGCTCTGCAGAAAGTGAGTGAGTCTGTAACTCGTTTCATCCTCGAGGTTGAGCTCCATCAACATGAATCTGAATTCACAGAAGTGATAGGAAGCAAAACTCTATATAAGCATATCTGGTTCTTGGCGGGACAATAAATTACAGCTGTCCGGAGGACGGACCGAACAGAAAGATTACGACAGAATGATACGGAGCCGCAGGATTTGCGGGCTTCCACGCGAGCATAATATACCGCTAATCCGTTTATGGACCCCGGATGAATGCGATCCGGCATCCGTTGCGTGTGTAATTTACTGTGACGGGTGTCAACCTGATACACGACAAACAGCATCCGCTTGCGGGCCCAGAACCTGTCAACCACCCAAACTGGGGGGCATCTTCCCCCTTACGCTGGGGAGACGCTGGTACAGTACCGACGCCTGGCTGTTAAGCGATGGGAGGTGCCAGAAAGGCCCTCTCGGGCCCCGGGATCTGTTGCTCCATTTGCTCCGAACGGTAACTTTTGCTCCACGACCCGGAATATATCTCTGAGGTACCGGTGTCCTCTCTCCCTTTCTCTTGTCTTCTCTTCCAACTCTTCCGCTCTCTTCTGCAACAGGAGAAGACGAGGCAAACGGATCCGTCCTTTCTTTTATCTTTTTCCATCCGGTCCGTTGGGTTGGTCCATCTCCGCTCGCTTTTATAGAGCATCCGCTTCCGAGCTGACC
Organism: Aphanoascus verrucosus; assembly: GCA_014839905.1. Classification (NCBI taxonomy): domain Eukaryota; kingdom Fungi; phylum Ascomycota; class Eurotiomycetes; order Onygenales; family Onygenaceae; genus Aphanoascus; species Aphanoascus verrucosus. The sequence goes on along the minus strand of MU089300.1, from coordinate 148,468 downwards.
AGCTTTGGTTGACGTTTTGATTCTTCCTTTAAGAGCTTCTTCCACGCTATCTCTTTTTAATAAACCCCTGTCTTCACTTTTCTTCTTTTTTAATAACGATTCTGCACATTTCTGTAGATATCTCCAAATATAACCTGCTGTTTGGGTTGTGATTAGTACCTCTTTTCTTCGCCACAGACTCCCTCATCTCGATCCTTCATATATGCGATAGTCACCCGAACACAACTTCTCTCACCTCGTCATCATGGCTACCGCGCCAGCGCCCTTTGGCGCACGCGGACTGGCCACGGAAATCGGTGCAGAAATCGAAAACACCATCCATGGCGACTCCCACCCCCACACAAGAACTTACGCAGACGAAACCAAGCCTAGCACAGCAAGCTCCGTCACGGCAGGGAAGGTCTCAGAGCTAGAAGACGGCGAATATGATGATAATGGCATGACCAAGGATCAAGAGCACGAGATTGGGTACCTGGCGCGGCAGATGTCCAGACGGAGCAGCGTTTACCACCACGAAAATATTGTCAACCCGTTCTTGGACACAGAGGCTGATCCCGAGTTGAATCCTGCCAGTCAGGAGTTCAAAGTGCGCAAATGGCTCAAGACGATGCTGTCTATCAAGTCGAGAGATCCAGAGAAGTTTCCTAAGCGGACTGCGGGTGTGACTTTTCGAAACCTGAATGTTTATGGATATGGTACTGCGGCGGATTATCAGGCAGATGTGGGCAACACAATTCTCAAGGGTGTTGGTGCCATTAAGAGTCTCATGGGATTTGGAAAGAAAGTGCGAATTGACATCTTGCGGAACTTTGAAGGAATAGTGAAAAGTGGTGAAATGCTCATCGTTCTTGGACGACCTGGAAGGTAAGTTGTTTCAACGTTTCATGTATTGACCGTTAAGCTAAACGTGGTGTCAGTGGTTGCTCGACGTTCCTCAAGACTCTCGCTGGTGAAACACACGGTCTATATCTCGACGAAGGCAATGATATCCAGTATCAAGGTGTTTCATGGAAGCAAATGCACGATAATTTCCGTGGTGAAGTCATCTACCAGGCTGAAACGGAAACCCATTTCCCTCAAATGACCGCAGGCGACACATTATACTTTGCTGCTCGTGCTCGTGCACCCAAGAATCGTTTGCCAGGCGTTACTCGTGAACAGTACGCAATGCATATGCGAGACGTCGTCATGTCCATGTTGAGCCTTTCTCACACGATGAACACCAAAGTTGGAAACGAGTATATTCGCGGTGTTTCTGGTGGTGAGAGAAAGCGTATCAGTATTGCAGAGACAACTTTGAGCGGTAGTCCTCTGCAATGTTGGGACAATAGTACACGTGGTCTTGACAGTTCGACCGCTCTGGAGTTTGTCAAGTCGTTGCGTCTATCCACAAAATACTCTGGAACCACTGCCATCGTGGCCATCTACCAAGCTGGACAGGCAATCTATGATGTGAGTTGTATTAACAGAAACTTCTAGACATGCAGATGGCTGACTGGAGGCTTAGATTTTCGACAAAGCAATTGTCTTATATGAGGGTCGCCAGATTTACTTTGGGAGTGCCGCCAATGCCAAACAATATTTCATCGAGATGGGCTTTGACTGCCCTGACCGCCAGACAACTGCAGACTTCCTCACATCAATCACCAATCCAGCCGAGCGTCGTGTTCGTGCCGGTTTCCAAAGCAGGGTCCCTCAGACGCCAGATGAATTCGCACAACGATGGTTCAACAGTCCCGAACGTCAGGCGCTATTGCTTGAGATTGAAGAGTACAACAACGAGTTTCCCCTTGGTGGCCACCATCTCGAGGTTTTTGAAAAGTCTAGACAGGCTGAGAAGTCCAAGGCCGTCCGAAAATCGTCACCCTACACCTTATCTTATGGCCAGCAGGTTCAACTTTGCATGTGGAGAGGATTCAGCCGTCTCAAGGGAGACATGAGCATGACGTTAACCAGCATCATTGGAAACATCGTTATGTCCTTAATCATTTCAAGCGTGTTCTACAATCTGCCCAATACCACCGCTTCGTTTTTCAGCCGTGGTTCGCTCCTTTTCTTCGCCATCTTAATGAACGGTTTCGCGAGCTCCTTAGAGATTTTGACCCTCTGGCAACAGCGGCCCATTGTTGAGAAGCACGACAAGTACGCCCTCTATCACCCGTCCGCCGAAGCGATTAGTTCTATGATTGTGGACCTTCCGTCTAAGGCAATCGTCGGTGTCGTATTCAACCTCATCCTCTACTTCATGACGAACCTGCGACGAACACCAGGCCACTTCTTCATCTTCTTCCTTTTCTCCATCTCTACCACCCTCACCATGTCCAACATTTTCCGCACTATTGGCGCCACGTCTCGCACACTTGCACAGGCCTTGGTGCCGTCAGCAATCTTTATGCTTTCGTTGATCATCTACACCGGTTTCACCATTCCCGTTCGAGATATGCGTCCATGGTTCAAGTGGATCAGTTACATCAATCCGATCCAGTATGCTTTCGAATCGTTGATGATCAACGAGTTCCACGACCGCAAGTTCCCCTGTGCTTCCTATGTGCCTGCAGGTCCGTCTTATGCTGGTGCATCTGGTGATTCAATCATATGTGGAGCCACAGGCGCAAGGCCTGGACAAAATTTTGTCGATGGCGATGATTACTTGAATACCACGTATCGATACTTTGCTTCTCATCTCTGGAGAAACTTGGGTATCATCTTTGCGTTTTTCTTCTTCTTCCTGGCCACTTATATTGGCGCAACAGAGCTCATCAAGGCCAAGCCGTCCAAGGGAGAGATCCTCGTCTTCCCCCGGGGGAAAGTGCCGTCGTATCTGAAGTCGAAGAAGAAGAGTGATGACCCCGAGATCGCAGAGACAACGCACCAGCAGGAGAAACTCGAGACCAACGGACACGATCAGATTGGTGCTATTGTGAAGCAGACGTCTATCTTCCACTGGGAGGACGTGTGCTACGACATCAAGATCAAGGGTGAACCTCGCAGAATTCTGAGCCACGTCGATGGATGGGTCAAGCCTGGCACATTGACTGCTCTTATGGGTGTTTCTGGTGCTGGTAAAACAACACTGCTCGACGTCCTCGCGGACCGCGTCACAATGGGTGTCGTCACTGGCGAAATGTTGGTCGATGGACGGATGCGCGACGACTCGTTCCAGCGCAAGACGGGTTATGTTCAGCAGCAAGATCTTCATTTGGAGATTAGCACCGTTCGAGAGGCCTTGGTCTTTTCTGCACTACTTCGACAGCCTGCGACGACACCGCGTGAAGAGAAAATTGCTTATGTCGAGGAGGTTATCAAGATGTTGGGCATGGAAGAGTATGCTGATGCTGTCGTTGGTATTCTTGGCGAGGGCTTGAACGTGGAACAACGCAAACGTCTGACGATTGGTGTCGAAATCGCCGCGAAACCTGATCTTCTTCTCTTCTTTGACGAACCTACCTCCGGTCTTGACAGTCAAACGGCCTGGTCCATCTGTACCCTCATGCGCAAACTCGCAGACCACGGACAAGCTATCCTCTGCACGATTCACCAGCCTTCTGCCATGTTGATGCAGGAATTCGACCGGTTACTCTTCCTCGCCGCTGGTGGTAAAACGGTGTACTTTGGAGACCTTGGCAAGAACATGAGCACTCTGATCAACTACTTCGAAAGCAAGGGATCCCCCAAATGTCCTCCCAACGCGAATCCCGCCGAATGGATGTTGGAAGTCATTGGCGCTGCCCCTGGATCTCACACGGACAAGGATTGGGCTGAGGAATGGACCAACAGTCCTGAGCGCGTTGAAGTTCGTCGCGAGCTCGCAGCGTTGAAAGCAGAACTGTCTCAGAAACCTCAACCTCCTCGTGCTGCTGGATATGGTGAATTTGCGATGCCGTTCTGGCAGCAGTATCTTATTGTCCAGCACCGGACGTTCCAGCAGTACTGGCGTAGTCCGGAGTATATCTACTCGAAGCTGTGCTTGTGCATTATTCCGGTAAGTTCAACTGTCCCCTTTTCCATCCTTTTTTTCATAGACCTCTAACCTGTATACAGCCATTGTTCATCGGTTTCACCTTCTACAAGGAAGCTATCAGTCTCCAGGGCCTACAGAATCAGATGTTCGCCATTTTCATGTTCTTAATTCTCTTCCCCAACTTGGTCCAGCAGATGATGCCGTACTTTGTCACACAACGATCCCTGTACGAAGTTCGTGAACGACCCTCCAAGACCTATTCGTGGAAAGCCTTTATGCTCTCTAGCATCTTAGTCGAGCTTCCCTGGAATACAATCATGGCCGTTCCAGCATTTTTCTGCTGGTACTATCCGATCGGATTCTATCGCAACGCCATCCCTACTGACGCCGTGACCGAACGTAGTGGGACCATGTTCCTGCTCGTGTGGATTTTCCTCATGTTCAGCTCGACGTTCAGCTCTATGATCATCGCAGGTATTGATCTGGCAGAGACGGGTGGTAATGTAGCGCAGCTACTCTTCTCCCTGACCCTCATCTTCTGCGGGTAAGTCTCATTTCCCCCTATCTCTAAAGACTACAAGGGGAAAGAAGATATTAACAATAAACTACAGTGTCCTCGCCACTCCTCAAGCCATGCCCCGTTTCTGGATCTTCATGTATCGTGTCTCCCCCTTCACATACTACGTATCCGCCGTCCTGTCGACAGGCGTCGCCAACACCGACGTCGTCTGCAACGCTCGTGAACTGCTCAAACTCGTGCCCCCCGCCGGCAAATCTTGTGGCGAATATCTCGCAGACTACATGAAGGTGGCTGGTGGCAATCTACTCAACCCGGATTCGACTAGCATGTGCGACTTCTGTCCTGTCAAGGATACGAACACGTTCCTGGCGCAGGTGAATATCAGCTACGATGACCGGTGGCGCAACATCGGAATTTTGTTCGTGTATATCTTTGTGAATGTGATTGGAGCTATCGGGCTCTACTGGTTGTTGCGGGTGCCTAAGAAGTGGTCGAAGAAGTCGAAGAAGGATTGAGTGAGTGAGTGGTGATTTTGGAGGGGTTATCAAAATCAGTTCTTTTTTCTTTCTTTGTGCTGAAAAACTTTGTGGGTGGAGGTTAGGATTGGGGTAACCAATTGGTCACCCATCCGCCATCTCTCGTGGTTCTTATCTCTCTTGATTTGTATGTTCTTTCCCTTGTATTTTCGGCGTGGCCACTGTACAGTACGGCCTTTCTGGCGCGCATTTTCTCCCTTTTGCATATGTTCCACAGGCAAGCATATAGATCCCCGTTGTCTTATTTACGGCAGTTTTTCCTACCTATCTGACATCCTTTCTTCCCAGATTCGCAGAACTAATAATAGCAGAATACTCCGGAACTAATTCGGAAATTTAAATTTAATTTCTATCACATCTCATCCCAGACAATCCACGTGGTAGTCTGTTATCGGAAACCCCTTGCCGTCTTGCCTGCCAGAGTGTCCTCCTTTCCGTGCTTTGTTTCCTCTCTTCTGGTTCTGTTTTCCTTTTGCTGGGTCCTGTCCCTGCGGTCTGGAACGCCCCTGGGACGATATGCCACATGGACTCGAGCATGGATTTCACGGATACGATTCGCGAGCCGCATGGGGAAGACCAGAGCGATGCGCAGGCGTTGAAAACACGGGGGCGGCGGTCTGGTCACGCATCGCATCGCATGGCCATCTTTTGTCCCACCGTGCCACCACCACTCTCCCTCCCCTTGGGCCCTCTCGGCATTTTCGCTTGGGCAAAAAACGTTTGATTCGCCATGCGATCGATGATCTCCTTTGTTGTTGGTTCTTCTCGCACAGACGGAGAGATAACCACGAGGGGCCGAGCCACAACACCGCCGATCAAAAGCGAACTCATCTGCAGGAGCAGATGGAGGAACCTGAACTGGGAAAAGATCAACTTTGTGGCTGTCCTCCCTGCTGTTCATTCGTCTTGTTTTATTTTAGGTATCCTTTCTTCGCGTCAAGGTGCCGGAGGGGACAGGGACGCTCAAGACTGGTTGTCACGTTATCTCTTTTCTATCTAGTAAGTTCGGGGCCGGCCCGATTGGAGAGGCCTGGCCAGGACTTTGTCCGTCCCACGAGGTGCCCTGCCCTATCATAGGGATATGAGGGCCAGGGAACTTTCTGTGGCCATGAACTGGGGTAGACTAGGTGGCAGAGATAATTATCGGGCAGGCACAGGCCCTCTCTGGAGGCTTGGGATCAACCAAGTGATTTTTTTTGTGCAGACAGCTAATACTGTCCAAATGTCACAACCACTTGATATTCCCAAATGATGCTGAGAATACTCCGTATGCGCTGCAGAGAAGGGCGGACATACCTCGTCCGCAGAAGGAGACCGCAGAGCAGATGAAACTCACATGTATGTGCAGCGGGCTTGTAGCGGTTCTGCGGACAGTTCACTTTGATGACAACCAGCTTTTCCAGAATCGATGCAACATTCCGGGCAGTGATCTCAATAAAGGCAGGAGAGCGCCATGGGAACCCCGTCCGATACTCCGTAGTCAATCGAAAGCGGTTTCTCAGCATGACTGAGGTGGCTGTTCGTTGAATGGTTAATCTCATTTTAAAACAAACGTGCTGGGTCAGAGACTGGATAAGAGAGCAATGGATTAGCTGAGCTTTTACTGCTCACCGAGCGATACTGAGCGATATTCAGTTTTCAAAAACCACATTGCATTCTGGTTTCGTCCTGAATCGATAGTCAGTGTATCCTGCTCGCCCCTTTTTCTTCCCAACCCATGCTCGGTCTCAACCTGGTCAGCGTAATCTGACTAGTAGACATCAAAGCTGCAGCTCTGTCCAAAAACCCCCCGGGAATTCTCGGACATGGGTTACTTGGGGTAAATTGATTGTTTGGAATTCAGCTCAGGGCATCACCCAAGTCTCGCGCACTCTATTGAGTAGCAGGGGCGTGCAAAATAATAAATTTTGGGGGATCATTCTTGCTTTTTGGTCCCATGTGCTTTGACCATCCTTCCTTTTATTGCCTGTCAAAGTCGGTGAGGCGCGGGTTCATCCGACTGTAGTGAATATTCCCAGAGGCAGAGATGTTTCAGGGAGATTCCCATGCTCGCAGTCGACATGGGACGGGGTGCGTACCCTACAACAGGCACTTTAAGCTCGAAAATATGCCTATGTACAGCAATTCCCACGAGTTAAAATCGAAATGATATTTCCCAGCTGCTTGGAAAATACCCGGGATCTAGTAATACCATTCCCGCTGACAAGGATGAATGCGCCTCTTCAGCTCCAAAGTGCTAGCATCATTGTTATTATCGGTACTGTTTAATACTCCGTACTCACCTCTACTGGCAAGGATTCCCTTCGGCACCTCAATAATGCTTCGCTGCTGGTATGCTGCACCAATCATCAACAACATCAATTGCAGATGCCTAATCTAACTGAGGTTCCAATCATCTGGTTCAACGGGAAGATCGGGGGAAGACGTGCGTGCTGATAAATTCTATTTAGCAAGACGGCACAGTCTTTTCGGGCAAGACCTCCGTGGATTGTAAAACCGTCCGTGGGGGCCATTGCCTGGGATGAAGAGATGCGTCTGGGGGGGAGGAGGCCCGTGAGAGAGACAGAATGATGCACAGATGTCGTAAAGTCATACATCCGATCCGAGTCGCAAGAAAAGTATCATGACGAAGGTCAGAATGTTGACATTTGCTAGCGACGGCGTTTCTGTCCGATGCTAATCTCAGCTCAAAGCCAACCGGATTCCGACCCCGACGCGGATCGAAACGAGGTCTACTTAAGCATGAGAAGAGCGGAAACGGACGCCGCAAAAAGGCGATCAGGTTCCTTTCTCGGGTGACTGCTGCTAATTCTTGACGCAGCTTCACTTTGAGTAAACTACCGCGATTCGCGCTCGACGTCAATTCTGCCTTATGATTTATCTGGCTCGTAACCTCTCAAGGTGATACTGGGATCATGTCAGATGTATTGTACTCGGTACAGAGTGCTCCGCGAGTACAGAAATGAGGTTCCTGCTGAGAAGGCATTTTATTATTTCGCTCGCAGCAAAGCGTCGCCTTTTTTCTAGACCGAGACCCTTCTCCCCAGTCAAGTGAGTTTATTTTTTGATTCCGAGATTTTCCTCACGCACAATACTGTATGTGCCAATATTCGGTGAACTATCGGTCGTTTTTCCAGAGAACAATAATGATGTAGTTAGGCGATTGGTCAACTTAATTGTCCGGAAACTCACAAATGAGTCTGGGGTTCACTCTAGCATTGATTTTGTTGCCCTTGTTCAATCCCAAACAATGCCCCTGAATTGTATTTTGGGCACCGTGTAGTATTTGTCAGTCCTAAAGTAGGCAGAGAAGTCGTCGTGGGTTCGCTTTAGGCGGCGACCCCTTCCGAATCCGCATGCCCAAGGTCAATTAGCTACACCGGTAAGTAGCTGTTTCGGCGCTGAGCTCAATCAGGATTGTGGTACGGAGTTCTCCGTGACTGTCATTACTCTCATTATTATTGCATTCATTCGTTTGTTTTGTCCAATCTGAACAACCCGATTGCCATGTGGGAGCGAAGCGTGTTGACGTGTGACTTGAATATAGAAACCTTATCCGGATGAAAGGATAGTTGGTTTTATGGGGCTTGGTCATCGATCGAAAATGGGGATTCCGCCTCTTCCATGCCTCCTGCTGCTATCATTTCCAAAGGATCCTCTGACGATATGCTGATGGCTTATTCCCGGACGCGTTGACATCCTCATTCAGCCTGTCTAAGTCCCCGGGCGAGAACACGGAAACTTCTCGTTCATGGTTTTCTCATTTTTTGTAGCTCCTGAGGTTCCGATGGTGCTTTGGAATCTCAGTTGAGGTTGCCTTCTGTCGCCCTATGGTTCAAACGCTGCCGTTAAGCTTCAAAGTTTATGAGTTCAGTTAACCGTAAAGTCTAAAATGGCTGTGTCCACCGATTTGCACTGCCAACAGACTCAAAGCCGGACAAGACTCTTG